>OY728157.1:934592870-935792870 GCA_963277665.1 Viscum album | reverse complement strand
ACTTTGAGGATTAGTATAGAAGAGCTTCCTAGAATTTTGGTATTATAGAGATGTTGTGAGTTTTCCTAGCAATACATCCCTGTATGGATACGAGCAGGTAGAGGCGACTCTGGCACAGATGTACCTAGGGGTAAAACCCGAAAACACAGCTTTGAGCTGGACTCAAACGGGAACTGTTGCACGACAACGGGCCTTGCTGCACTCTTGGTTACGACACTCCCGGGGGATTTGCTTAGGATAATTCTCATTTTCTTTACAAACCACTATGAAGGGTTATGAGTATATACTTTCTCAAAGAAAAAATTTTATGGATTATATCCATAAATAGTTCAATTTATGTTAAGTATATTACAAGTATAGAATTATGTATTTTGATTCATAAACTAATCTAGTTTATGCCATTGTTTAGAAATGGAACCTAGTGGAAGGAATGGAAACCGTATCAATGCATGCACTCCGTGTAGGGATTGCCCTCCTGCTCAAGATAATTATTGTGGATCTGGAGATACAACTGGTGCTGATCAACTTATTACCATACTGGGACAACTCACTCAGGTTATGAATAATAACCTTACTCATATGGAGCACCCAGACCTGCAACGTGGAGGATAAATGTTAGACCGCTTCATGAGGCAACAACCACCAACATTTAATGGGGGTACAAATCCGTTAGTAGCTGAGCAATGGATAAACTCTATAGAGAAAATATTCCACGCCTTGGGGAGTAGAGAAAGGGAGAAGGTTATCATGGCAGTTTACCGCCTCACTGGAGATTCCGATCAATGGTGGTCATTGATTCAAAATACAAAGGAAGATGATGACGTATCAAATATAGAATGGAGGGAGTTCAAAGAGCTTTTCTTAGAAAAATACTTTCCTCATGACCATCGAGCAGATATGGAAAGGCAATTTCTGAGTCTGAGACAAAAGGAGGATGGGAATGTCGCAATGTATGAGGCCAACTTTACAAGGTTGGTGAGGTATGCTACAAATTATATACGTAACCAAAGAGGTAAGATTGATCATTTCTTTGATGGGTTAAAACCATTTCTCCGTAGAGCTTTAGTATCACAATCTTTCTCAACATACAAAGATATTGTCTCATGTGCTATCAAGACAGAAAAGGAATTCTCTAAGTCTTATGACAACAAAGTAAAGCAAGAGAAGAAGAGAACGGCGTAACAAGAGACAGATAAAGGGAAAAAGGAAAATAAGGATTTTCCATTATGTGATAATTGTGGGAAGAATCACCCTGGTACTTGCCTAAAAGGAATGGGAGTTTGTTATAAATGTGGCGAAAAAGGTCACCAGGTGCGTGATTGCAAGGGAAAGAAAGTGGCTATCAATGTTGAATGCTACAATTGTAGGGAAATGGGGAATTATGAAAATGAATGTCCTAAGCGTCAGGGAAACTTACCTCAGAAAAGGCCAAGGGATCAAGGAAAATCTTATGCTGTTACTACAGTTGAAGCGGAATAATTAATGTATTGGTGCTTTTGGACTCATGGATTATATTCTGGTTATTAGAATAATGTGATATATATATAAGGATTGTACTACAGTACATGTTGTTTCAGTAAGGTTTTAATATGATAAAGGTAATCATATTTTTAGTATGTGACAATAAGAGAAACTTTACTTTGTTTGGGGAATCTGATAAATTGATTTTAGAATTAAGAGACCTTTTAGAGAAAGTCTGGACAGAGGTATTTTGGATAACTATAAAGGTTGGAGTGGATTAAGTTGATCTTTGGATAGTATTTTTTAAGGTTAAAAAATTTATGAAGATTATTTTTGGAATATTATAATACTATAGTTTTAGGAAAAGGACAACCTGCAGGGTGGGGCATAACCCGTCACGTCGGACAAAGCTGCAGGAATCGAACCCACAACCATAGTGCGACATGCCTTTATTTCCTACCACTAGCCTACAGGAAGTCCCTGGTTATTACAAAATAATTTTACTAATCTAAATGGTATGTGTTAACATTTGGAACCTTATACAATTAGGATAAGTATAATATTTTTGAGTTCTATTATCTTTTTGAGTGAAAGATGAGTTGAAGGTTGAAACTCTAATTGTCAAGAATAAATATATATACCTATCTCTTATTCAATGAATAAATTAATTCTTAAAATTTATTAAAGGGATATTAAAACAAAAAAAATGTGTTATCCTAATACCTTATGTCTTGTTGAACTGATGATATTTTAAATCAACATAGATTGAAGGCTTTGAGGCCCTCAATTTGACAGTTGATTGTGATTGATGACCTCAATCACTCCTTACAAATATTTACGTTTTTCCTCCAATTATATGTCTCTAATTGTCACCAATTTTCTCCTTATCGAGATCATAATTTGGTGGTGACTTTCTTATTTCCATTTCCCTCTTATTAAGACTAAATTTTATTAACCTTATTTCTGATGTGGGTTTTCCACAAAAATATTTTCTATTTTCAACCTTTTATTTTCCAAGAAAAATTTCAAATTGCGAGGATGCAATTTATTGAAGGAGGGGAGAATGTAACACCCTGAGCTTCCATGATACGCTTCTCATTCAATAATGCAATAGCTTGCATTGTACGCAACTTCGAGTTCTAAAACACCGTGACTAATCAAAGTAGCTGTTATGAATAGTAATAACCACTTTTTAAAATTATAGAAATTTTATATTTTAAAATGGACTTCATTTTTGGATTCGGAATATCAAAATTAGCCTATGTTGAATTTTTGGTATTTTTCTGAGAACTTCTAATTTTTTATAAATAGTGAAAAATACTTAAAAACATCTTTTTTAATCAAAATAATTTATAGTGATAAATTATACTATATAGTGGTTTTAATGTATAATTAGAATATATTTTTACCATTTTATCCAATGGTGGTCATTAGAATTAATTTAACATTGAAATTGGGCATAAACAATTGCCAATCTTTTGATATAAATTGTTTCTTAAAAACACGCTATTTGTTGTGACAACAGGAATTAATTATTAAATTAATTAATGCAACTTATTTTTTTGGAATTTTTTAAAATAGACATCATTTTTGAATTCAGAATATCAATTATATCTTAGGGTGAAATTTTGGCATTGTTCTGAAAAACTTCAATTTTTGATGAATAGTGAAACCACAAAGTGGTAGTTAAATAACTGATTTTTCGTTTAAATGAAATATTACCACTTCTGTGATTTTATTTTCAAAAATACGACATACATGGTTATCATTAAGAAGTAAAATGTGGTTCAATGAGATTAAAATAATTTTTGGTGAATAGTAACTTTTAAGTTCTTAATCGCGATTAGAGGTAATTAGTGTAGTTTAAGGTAAAAAATAATGTTTTAATAATATGAGATGAGTTTGACACATGTCCTACCATCATTGGATGTGCCATGACCGACCACGAAAATCCATGGGTCAACTTGGGGACCCCATGGAGCCACTTTAGTTGGAAAATGACATAAATACCTTTTATTTAATGTTAAAGTAAAAAATGACACAAACATGAAATGTTTTACTAAAACAATTTTTAAATGGGGTTATAGAAGTCATATTTTTGACTATAAATTTTAATTGGAAAGATAAAAAGATTTCCTAAATCATAGTATTTTTTTTATAATTTTTAGACATTAAATAAATTAAATTATTTATGACATCATTATGATGCGCCGATGACCTCATTATTTAACAATTTTAATAAAATGAAAAGATAATGTACAATACAAGGCTTAAACTTGTCCAAAGACTATTGGATGGGTAGATTTTGAACCCTTATCACCTTATACACAAATTATATAAGTGTGGGACCTTTAGAATCAGAAAATCATTGTATAATAATGTAAAATTTCCTTACGTTCCAAGAGTGCCCCTCCTCTCTTCTTATAAAAGTCCCCCACCTCTACCACCTCATTCACACTTTCAAACCATTTGGCTCGAACAAAATCTGCAAAAATACTCTCCCAAATTCCCCCTCTTACTCCTAGAAGCCTCACTTTGGGCAGAACTCTTCCCAAGGAAGCCTTTGGCTCAAATCAAAAAGAGTTACCAGATTTTGAGGTAATGTCTTCTCTAATGTTGTTTTGTTTTATTTTTCTTCTCCAACCCCCTAAAATCTTTTTATTAATTTATTTTGTGACAACACCAGTATCCTCAATATACTAGGATGTTGTTATAAGAAGGATTCGAGCTACACTTACACACACCTACATCTAATGGTTAAAGAACATACGGTTTCTGTGGATGGAAAATTTCTGCCTCACGAAACGATGATTGTTCAACACTCATATAACACCCTAAAAGGTGGCCATTAAGATGTCACTATATTTATATAGGATATATAATATGTTTATGTTTTACTTAAGCTTCTGTATTTCTCATTTATGGCATACTTTATGATTTCCATTATGGGTAAACGCGATAATTTCATTTTAGGAAGTGCGGACTACCGCCCCCTCAAAGTGATGTGAATCGTTAATGCCATATGTGGGATGTATAAAGGATGGAGTAAATGATATTATATATGATATTATACTGGAACTATATTATACCTTTATATAATTTTGATTTCATTCCACTAAATATGAAATAGAAATGAATGTTGCGTTCATGTGTACGTACGGCTTACCGTCTCCATGAACGGTCCATTTCATTTTTACCTCTAAATGTTATGTAATAATATAAATGCATGTATATACTGGATATATATGAGATATATGATATCTATATCATGAATATAATTCTGGATATAATGGATATATCACCACATGAACAAATTGTAATTATAAGAATGTTATTTTTGACTCAAGTACCTAAGATCGACAAAATGACCGTTATAAACTTAAATAATTAAATAATGTTCATAACATGGTAATAAAGGATATAAAATGAATAATGAACATGAAAAAGGTTCTTAAGTAAATAGGAATTAACTCTAGTTTATTATTCAGGAGGTTAAATAACGGTCGAGTCAGGACAGGACGCAAGGTAAGGGAATTTCTTAACCCAACTTCCATTCTTTGGGTTAATACCCTACTTTCAAATTATGTCATGATATTATTATGTCAAATTTTGTATTTTTACTTTCTTTATGTGCACCTATAGTGAATACACATAATAGATCTATTTTATTTTAAAAATGATATTTTTAAGGACTTCGTCTCAATCTCCTTTCATTGAGGCATATTTGGTTTTATACACAACTTTCTTTTATACAATTTATAAACCCCTTTGACTTTTACATTTTTTGAAAAGGAATCTTTTTTATACGAAGAGTTTTACTAAACGACAAAAAGGGAATGTTTTTCTTTCCGTACATATGCGGCGACAACGACTTCTCCACCGCCGTGACCATTATTGGAGTTTCGGATTCCTCTACAAGCCATCATTTTTTTTAAAGAAAAATAAATACAAAGTTTTAACTTTCTTTTATTCTGGTATTGAAAATGATTTTGAAAGCGTTTTTATTATATCAATGTGTTTTATTGATATCTTTTTATTGAAATGTGGAAATGTTATGTTTCCTTTATGCATGCTTTATGTGATACGATTATGTTATGGTTAATGATATGTTTAAACCTATTCATATGAGGAATGCATTGGACTTAATAAGTGACGAGTGGAGCCCGCTATAGCTCCTCGATGCATCAGTAGGTCTCATGAGACAAACTAGTTTCTTGGCACGAGGCCTTGAAAAAATCTTATTTGTGGTCTTGGCACGAGGCCTTGGCTACATGGTTATGTTAGTCTGGCATTATGCATTCCATCATTATGAAAGTGTTTATTGATATTGCATGGGATTATTCGATTAGTAGAATATCCATTTGAGTAAGTAAATGAAATTATTTAATTTTATTTTTTCCATATTATGCTAAAGTTCAAGTTTAAAAAGGCTTTTGTTTTAGTTATAAATTGCCTTAAATGTTAATGATTATTTATGAAAGCTTCCGCAATATTGTTATCCTTACTGAGCATCTGAGCTCACCCCTTTCAATGTTTTAATTTTTCAAGGATGTGAAGAAGTATATTATGAATGACTTGTAGGGATAGTCAGAAGAGGATATGAGTGTGGACTATGGAGACTTTGTTATTGTAGATTTTCAATTTATGATGTAATGTAATATTTATGAATGTATCTAGTGTTTCCAAGGCTACTAAACTAATCGGTCTTTCGAGACTTGATCTTTTGTGATCATGCCAATTTTATGAAGTAATGCACCGACTCTGGGTAGCTGGGGTCGGGGCCTTACATTGGGAAAGTTTTAGATCATGTCTTTGGTTAGAGTTAAACCATTGTTTGGATATTTCCAATTATAAGAAAAATAAATGCATTTGGATCATGATTTAATTAGACTTGGGAAATACATAACCATTCTTAGTTAAGTAACATGTTATGTTTTTAGCTACTTGGATGTGTGGTACATGATATAATCATCCATTAGATGAATGATATGTGATGTATTCAACTACTTGGTCAGTATTTTTTTGAGAATCAAGATATGATGAGTTAAACTTTACTAGATTAATGTGTTTATTTTCTAGTGGTCACTCAATATGATGGACAATAGTATTATATAGGTATACATAATATTTATATGATACATCTTGTAGTAGACATGTTCATATAGATATATTATTATATTTGATGGAGATCAAACAGACCCCTTAGTTGCTTGCATTTCATTGATGATTTGAAATATGACACTCTATTATTACATATATGAAATATGGATTTGATATTTTTTTCAATGTTTATAAATTCTATAGGGTCAAAGATTTTGTATTCTAGATAATTATTATGTTTTTGGAGAAGTGTTTTTTTATAAAATGAATAGATTTTAATTATAATGTATAAAAAATATTTTGATGGATTCATAAAGAGTTGAGAATCTTTTCCTAAATACCAAATGGATTTTATTGAATGTGTAAGAATTTTTTTTTATTTTAACAAAAACATGATACACAATGTCCTAGTGGTTCATATGGAATCCATGTTTGACTACCTTGAATCCACAATTTTTTATACATGGGATTCATTCATGTTCTATATATCCTCTCACTCTGTTTTAATAAGTTATAAATCCATTTTAATGGATTTAATATGGATTTCATAACCATTGAATATGTTTAATGGATTATTCCAATTAGATTTAATATATACAGATACATTGGATATAGCCAATGTGTCTTATTTAATGAGACACATTGAGTTTATCTATATAAAGGGTGTGATCTTTATCCAACAATATGATATAATGACACGTGAATGTGATAATTGCATACAAGATTTCCATCCATACCAAAAAACTCTCTTCCACACATACCACCATTTATATTTCATAGAAGGAACTCTTACCCCTTTTGTGAGTACGATATCATCTCCTTATGAACAAGGATCCACAGGCTGGTTTACCACCCTCGTAGATAAGAATCCTTTGTTTTTTTCTTTGGTGATCATCATCGAATTTTATTTGTCCAATTAGAAAGATTAATAAATATGAAACTATATACCAGGTATACTCTATTTTATGATAATATTGACACAGTGATTTCATGAACATAAAAAATGTTTTCTAGTTACTTTTTCTATCTAAATATCATTATATGATTAAAGAACACATCAGTTTCATGCGTTTGAACATATTTGTTACTTGAATTTTGTTAATATTTAATTTTTTTAAAGGAATTTCAGGAGATTATTTTTCCATTTTATATATATCCCACCTTTAAATCTTCTAATGGTTCCTCATAAGAATCATATTTATAAAATTATTTAGTTATGAGACACTTATTTTATATAACTAGAATTCCTAGAAGTTTAGGGATAAACATTTCCCTAAGTCTATTTTAGTGTTTCAAGAAGAAAATATACTTCAATTAGGGTTTTTTGTATAATATAAGGATTAGGAGGTGCACATTAGGGTGGACCTTCCAACATAGATTTTACATGGGACTTATAGATGTTTCATGATATATCCTTATATATTACAACAGTTCTATAAGGATGTAAAGGACTACATCGAGGTTATTGTGGGTGTCTTTGAGCTATCATAGACACATAATGACCAATATGTGAAGATGGTGTAATATATGCTTTAGGGGACTTCCAAGAGATGGTGGGGTGTCATGGTACAAGGAATGAGGCATGTATGATTATTTTTTGATTCTTTTAATGAGTTATTATTAAAGGATTTATTTCTTATGTTCACGAACTCTGACCATTCATTTGATTTCATGAAGATACAACAAGGGATGATGTCTATGACATACCATGGTACTCATGTCATCGAGTTTTTGTGTTTTACTATATTATTGGTAGTGAATGAGACTAATAAGGCCCACATATTTGAGATTGAACTTATAATAGATGTGAGGTGTTAAATCAAGATATTCTACTTGACCTATTACTAAGATATATTTCTAAATTCCTTCACCATTGAGAAGGGATTGGTAGTGAATAGTATGGTGGGATGTCTTCTCATTTTCTATGGGTTGTGTGGTGGCCTCTTAAGTATATCCATTGAGGCCTCTTCAAGTGGTAATAGTAGGAGGGTATATGATATATTCTAGTGTAGTGAGAGACAGTCTGTATAGAATATGGGTTCTGTATATCTTTCTATGGGAGGAAGTTCCCCTTATCTATTATCAGTGTTTATATACCTAGAATTTCAGCAGAACATGTGTGAGTCCACTGAAGGAGTTACATGCATGGGGAAGTTTGGGTAAGTAGAAGAAATTTTATATGAGGATGTTTCTATTTGGTTTATGTAGAGGTTTAGGATTTAAGTAGGCATTGATTTCATGGTTTGGGTGACCTTATGTTGGCCATCTCTAGTTTTAATGCTCACAAATCATGTCAAATCATGTTTAATCATGTATTATGTTTTAATTTCAAATATGATTAATTATGATTATCTATGTTCAACTACAAGTTTGACATATTATTTTAATTTTATTAATATAAGCCATTCAAATAGAAAAAAATGGTCAAGTATGAGTCACTGATATCATGACTCACCAATAGAAGTATGAGCTACTGATAGATGAGTCACTAATTGCAATGACTCACCAACACATTAACCAACTGAAAGTTTGTGTCACCAATACACGTTTGAGTCACCAATAGTCTGACTTACCGGTATAGCAACTCACCAAAAAAATGACTCACCAACACATCAACCTATCAATAGAATAACATACTGTCAGAAGGACATACTGGTAGAAGGAACTAATAATATAAGAACCTACCGACAAAATGACCTACCAATAGAAGAACATACCGACATAAGGACATACCGACATAAGGACTTACCAACAGAGTTATCTACCGATCAAGACATAGAAAATCTTCCTTACTATTAAATTCAAACTTTTAACCAACAATCATATAGGGTTATTTAGTGATACTAATAACTTATATGAATTCTTGTAGACATCATTAACATCAATGTCAAAGGTACGAGGTACATCACATTTTCAGAACATGCCTATTGTCAAACCCTACAGTATATAAAGAAATCACCTAAGTAAAAAGCATGAAAACCATATATAGAGAATGTATGAGATGGATAAAATAGTAAAAGATAAGAACACTCAATATTGCTAGCTGTGAACAAGGAATGATTTTTTGTGAAACAAAAATCCCAAAATCCTTACAGCAACACACCCTAGTAAAGAGAACCTTTGATAAGCATCTCACCTCACTATAAATTAGAACACAAAGCTTACACAGAACTCTATTTTGGTGCCTATTTGCAAAAGTGGAATCAAGATTCACATATACTACACCTAATATGTCCAGAAGATTCAAGCACATCACACAGATCATTCAAAACCTTTTCTCATTATTTCTACTCTTCTATT
This sequence comes from Viscum album, assembly GCA_963277665.1. Lineage (NCBI taxonomy): Eukaryota > Viridiplantae > Streptophyta > Magnoliopsida > Santalales > Viscaceae > Viscum > Viscum album. The sequence goes on along the minus strand of OY728157.1, from coordinate 935,783,009 downwards.
CACATTCTTATTACTTTTCAAACAGTGTGTGTGTCCGTATCACAAACACACAATGTATCTTTAGTTAAGATAGAAGATACAATATATATTCACTATCTCACTCATTTACACCATTTTTATCCCATGTATAACTGTGGATTAGGTCCCTATGTGGCCTGGTCGTATTTTTTTTCCCATGAATAATCGTGGTAGTGATCTAGTTGACATGGAAGCCCTTATGTGCTATTGTGAAACCTGATCCATGGTGTGGATCAAATTTATTAATATAAATTGGTTGTTGGAAGGTGATAACCAAGTGGATAGGACTAGGTCTCTACTTGAGACTGAACCTATTATTTTTCTCTTCCACATTCTTCAAATTTATTTTTATATGTTTTCACACATATTACATAAAAATAAATATTACTTTGATAGTTAATCTTAGTTAGTGTTTATAATGATTTTTTAGTTATTAAATTACTTAAAAATATTATATCAATATTTTAAATTAATGTAACTGATAATTAATCAAACTTTTGAGAAATTAATTTAACATTCCAAACTCTTATAAATCTGCTACTTCGGATAATAGGGTTGTTTAGATTTTAAATTTGGTTAATTTTTTAAATAAGGGGTTTAAAAGAAATTTTGATAGGAACTCAATTCACCCCCTCTTGGGTGTCTTACTCTGACCAACATTTGATATCAAAGTGTTGTTTTTAATATTCTATTTTCAATGTTTTCAAATATTTTTTGAATATTTTTAACTGTGATTTTAGTTATGTTTTAAAGATATATAAATTTTTAGCTCTTTAAAAACTTATTATTTATTATTTATTATGGATAATATATTGAATGGTTTTTCTACCAATAGACTTAAGTTTTTCAATAGAACTAATTATGATCAGTGGAAAATTATGTTGAAAATTGATTTAGAAAGTATGGGTTTTGAAATCCGGTCTTCAATTATAGATCAATATAAGATTCCTACAACTACTTGAAATTCAAGGGATGAACCAACTATGGAAGCTTAAAATAAAAACTACCAAGAAATGAATTCATTATATTGTACATTAGGATATTAAGAATTCAATAGTATTTATTCATGTAAAACAGCCCATGAAATTTGGGATACTCTAGTTGTTTCACATGAAGGAACAACTAGTGTTACAAAAATGGGATTCAATACATATACTATTAAATATGATAACTTAAAATTGATCCTGATGAACCTATATCTAAAATGTATCTAAGGTTTAATGAAATTGTAAAAACTGTGATATGCTTGGGAAAAGATGTGACAACTAATGAACAAATCATATGAATTCTCAGATGTCTACCTGGAAGATGGAGAATAGATTAAATGTTAATAAGGAAATCCTGTGACATCAACACTTTGATAGTAAAGGAGATGATAGGTAAGAAGATGATATAAAAGGAATATTTGAAGGTCAACAAAGAATAGGATGATGAGCCAAATATAAAGTGAGTGGATTTCAAAACCACTTCTTATAAACTCAAAGAAAAGGAGAAGGCACAAACTCCTTATAACATCTCAAGCAATAAAGAATAAACATTTAAAAATGATGAGTAAGTGGCCCAATTATCTAGAAGGTTTAGAAGAAATTACTAAAATCAATTCTTTAGGAATTATAGATATAAATTAAAGTTTTACTACAAGGGAAATTGGAAAAAGGAATTGAAGAGAGTTGATAACTGTAATGAGATAGTTTGTTATGAATATAAGAGAATAGGAAATGTAAAGGATGAATCTTCTAAGTTAAATTATAATAATAAATAGGAGGACAAAGATAAAAGGTATAATATGGAAATGAAGACCACTTGGAGTGATTCTGAGGATAGATCCAGTGAGTCAGAGTCTTCACATGAAAATAAAGGTGACAAAGCTAACATGTGCTTCATGAGAAGCACTTCTGAGGTAACCCTTTAATATTCTATAAAAAATTCATTCTATTATAGTTATAAATATAATTCTAAAACATGACCAATGAGGAAATGTTTGAGTACTACTAAATTATTGAAGACACATGCAATGAATTAAAATATAAATATAAAGTTTTGAAGGAAAAACATTCTCAGAACTCTTCTGTTAAATATGAGATTACTACAAAGAAAGATAAAAATGATCAATTGATTAAGAAAAATAATGAGCTTAAATTATCAAATGAACAGTTGAAAGAGGACTTAGAAAAGTTTACCAATGTCAAGAACACTTTCACACAAATTCTTGGTAAAATGCTTACACCAAAATATGGTACTGGTATAGGTTATCAACCAGGACAAAGAAATGCTGTTAAGAATAATTTTGTATCAAAATCTGGGAAATCAAGATTTGTACCAAGATTTGAAAGATCTGCTGAAAGTTCAAGTAGTGTAAAATCTTTTACTGCTTTAGTTCTTCCAGACCAAATATATTTTATTTTTCCAATACTTTACAAACTATTTATTGGAAACCCATGAAGCAATTATGGTTTTCCAAATCATTAATTACTAATATTATTGTACCCAAGAAAGTATGGGTATCAAAATATTTTCTTATTTGAATTGTCTTTGTAATAAGCATACTTGAAGAGCTCCTATTAAAGCTTATGGTACTTGTAAAATGAATGTTTAAGAAACAATATAGGGGACTACTCGAGCTACAAGAATCTTATAAAGATTAATGGTGGGCATGTCACTTTTGGTGACAATGATAAAGGAAAAAATAATTGGCATTGGTCAAATTGGTAATAATAATTCAATTTTAAATTCGAAAGTACTATTTTTTGATCCATTAAAGTATAATATTCATATTATCTCTCAGTTATGTGATGATGGTTTTAATGTTAAATTTGAAAATGATGCATGTAATGTGTTTAATTCTAGAAATGAGTTAGTATTTAATAATTTTAGAAATGATAATGTTTATGATGTGAAATTGGATTCTTTAGTTTCTCAAAATGTTTCTTTGTTAAGTGTCCTTTATAAATAATCTTGGATTTGGACTAGAATATTAGGACACTGTAACACTTACTAAGTTATAAGGATTAGAAGGAAAGGGTTAGTCAAGGATATACCCAAACAAGAATTTATAGAAAATAATGTATGAAAGATTTATCAAAAGGGAAAAAATCACAAAATTTAATTCAAACCAAAGAAAGTAGTTTCAAATTATCAACCACTTGTGTTGGTTCACATGGATTTGCTTAGACCGTCTAGAGTTTCAAGTATTAATAGGAATAACTATGTATATATTCTTTTAGATTACTTATATAGGTATACCTAGACCTTCTTTTTAGATAATAAGACCGTATGTTGTTCTTATTTCACCAAGTATGCTAGATATGTAGAGAACCTAAGTGGTCTTAGGATAAAAACCTTAATGAGTGACCATAGATGTGAGTTTAAGAGAAAAGAGTATAAATATTTTTTCTCACGAAATAGCTATAGTCATAACTTCTCTACTTATAGGAAACACTAGCAGAACATAATTGTAGAAAGAATGAATAAACCCTTAAAAGAAATAGCCCAAACAATTCTTAATGTGTACAAATTACCTATTTATTTTTGGGCAGAAGCTATCAATACAACTTGTTATATAATTAATAGAGACTTAATCAGAATAATTATTATGAAAAATACGTTTGAGCTATGGAACAATAGGAAACCCAAAGTTAGAAACTTTTATGTTTTTTGTTGTAAGGTTTATATTCTCAATACTAAGTACAATCTTGACAATTTTCATACAAAAGTGATGAAATAATTTTCCTAGGTTACTCAACCTCTTGTAAATCCTATAGAGTTTTTAATAAAAGAACCAAATGTGTGGAAGAATATGTACATATTAAATTTGATGAAATAGATCAACATGATCCTAAAACCCCTCTTCAAAATTTTGAGGATGATCTGTCCAATCAGGAAATAAATGCTAAACCCTTTGATTCTACTGTTAAGAAAGGTACTAAATCCTCCAGTTCTGGAAAATCTATAAATTCTAATCACAACAAACTTGAAACTATAAATTCACCAAAAATAACTAGACCTTTTTTTCAATATATGTTAGAACCCTTAAGAATGATCCATTAGATTCTGTAGTTGGAGACTTAGAAAAAGGGACATAGACTAGATCTTCTCTTATGAACCAGGTTGAACATCATGTCTTCTTGTCACAACTTGAACCTAAAAACATTAATGATGAAATCAATTATGAATATTGGGTATAGATATGCAATAAGATTTTATTCAGTTTGAAATAAATAAAGTCTGGAAACTTGTGGATAGACCTAAAGACACCTTTACCTTAGGAACTAAGTGGATCTTTAGAAACAAAGTAGGTGAAGCAAACACCATTTTGAATAATATGACCAGAAAGGTTGCATAAGGATATAGTCAAGAGGAATGAATTGGCTATAAAAGAACTTTTGAACCCGTTTCTAGACCTGAAGCCATTAGAATCCTATAAGCTTATGCATGTCATCTCAATTTCAAACTATATCAAATGGATGTTAAAGGTTTATTCTTAAATGGTTATATAGTTGATGATGTTTTTGTTGAACAACCCTTTGTTTTTACAAACCCTCATTTTCCATATCATGTTTTTAAGTTAACAAATGCTTTATATGGTTTAAAATAAAACCCAAGATATTGGTATGATAGGCTAAGTACTTTTATTATTTATAATGGTTTTAAAAAATGTATAGATGATCCTACTATATTTATAAAAAGAATGTCTAAATATGTTTTATTAGTTCAAATCAATGTTTATTAATTTCTTTTTTTGATCTTTAATGAATTCCTTATGTATTGATTTTTCAAAAATGTTTCAAATTGAACTTGAAATGAGTTTAATGGGAGAACTGAAATTATTTCTTGGTATTCAAATCTTTCAAAATAAAGAAGGTGTTATTTTAAATCAAAGTAAATATACTAAAGATATTTTAAAAAGGTTTGTATTTCATTGTAAAAAAAGTAGTGATTCTCCAATGAGTACCACCTATAAGTTGGACCTTGATGAAAATGGTAAATCTGTTGATCAAAACAATTATAGAGGGATGATTGGAAGTGTATTTTACTTGAATACTAGGCCCACCTATTATTATGTTTATTGTATGTATGCGTGTCCTTTTTAAAAAAAACCAAATTTAATCTCATTTAAATGATGCTAAAAGAATTTCAAATACCTAAAGTATACTACCAACTTTGGGTTGTTCTAACATAGAGGAGAAGCATTTTATTTAGTTAGTTATTAAAATGATGATTTTAGTGGTTTCAAGTTAGATATAAAAAACACTTATTAAACATTTCACTTTTTGGTAAAGTCTCTAGTATCATGGTGTAGTAAAGAGAAAAATGTTGTTTCATTATCAACTGTTGAGGATGAATACATAGCTTCGGGTAGTTTTTGTGCTCATATTTTTTGTATGAAACACACTTTTATAGATTATAGATTTAAATTTAGACATGTACCTATAAACTATGACAATAAAAGTTCTATTAACATATCAATGAATCATGTTTCTCAATATAGAACAAAACATATTGATTTAAGACATTTTTTTGATAGATAATTATAAAAAAGATGATATAACTCTTGAATTTATTCGCACAAAACATCATCTTGTTGATAGATTTACTAATCCATTAAACTCTGAAAGAAATAGTTACATCATACATGAATTTGGGATGATTAATTTTTGAGGACCTACTATTAATAAATCACCATTAAAACTTAGTGAGGATGAAACCCCGATAGGATACTGAAAATGTCTTGCCTATAGCGGCAATGTCATGCCGACAATGTCTCACTAACTATATCTTACCAACACTGAGGATGTATCACTGATGGCCACCGACCGATAGGACTCACCGACCTTTTTTTTATTTTTTCAAAATGATTCTATTTTACTTATTTATTTTTATTTGACCCAAATTACACAATTTATGGTTTTTAAAAACCTAATTGATAAAACCGAGTCAATCCTACTTTCCCCTTACTCTAATTATTCCACTCTCACACTATTAACCTTTTGTTCTCTTTACTAGTGACCCTTTCACCTTATTACCTTAAACTGAACCCTCAATATGGATAGATTAAAAAAAATTATTGGAAGGATATGGAGATGAGTATCAACCCTCGAAGCGGAAAAAATGGGGAATCGAGAATGTATAAGAATATTAATCCATAACTTGAAACTGCGTGGTAGTGCTTGAGTGGGAAGTGCACCCAGAATGGTTATTAACAAGTAAGAATATCTTGTTAAATGTGATGCAGATGCAAGGATAGTTGGAATGGTTCTAAAATAATGATAGAACTCATTACCCTAGACTATTACATGATTTTTATATTCATTTTGTGTTTATTCTGGAAGGAATTGAGACATATTGGATTAAATATGTGGTTAATGGAAGAAGAGTATCATTTTCTGCATGGAATTGGGAAAAATGTCTGAAGGTACCTCATTTAGGGATTTATGATGAATATCAAGAGAGTGTTCTTACAAAAAGTGATTTATTTTTCTATGAGATAGCTTTTGGTGAGCTAACTGGTAACAAATATCCTAGAAGAAAAATTTATAATGAGTTTAATGGTGAAATAAGGTTGTTATTCCTATTTATCCAACACTATTTTTGACCCAGGAAAGGGGACTTTTCTTCACTCAAGTATCAAGATGTATATCTTCTATAATTTCTAAAGAAATGACATAAGGTAAATCTGGGTAGGTATTTGATAGTCTATACAATTGAAATGTTAAATCCTTATTGCAAGAAAAATTCCCAATTTTACCCAATAATTATATCTTCCATGATAAAATCTAAAGGATGTGTAATTGAAGATGAAAAAAGCATCTACGTTTGAAGTGGTATATTTCTAATTAAGTATATTTGTAAGATAATGAGGATAAATTGGAATCATTGGAAGAGGGAGTGGGTTGGATATTGTAATGTCCCTGACCCGGAATCCACTAAACCGGTGCTCCGAGCCGGGTAGTTACATAACCTTAAGCATGCCTCCCCGTACACCAAAGGCCGCCAACTAGAAGCGGGGGTCAATGGGGTCAAGTGGGGAGACTATACCCCCTTTTTATTGGAGTAATACACAACAGAAATAAGCCAATAGGACAAACAATAATCAATAAACAAGGAACATGTATAACAACCATTTCCAAAAAAAAATATGCCATGTCCTACTACAAGTGAAAAAGTAACCAAAAGCCCAAAACAAAGACAATGATGAAAATCCCCAAAATGGTCCCAAATCCAAGTATGGATCCTCCAACAAGTTATACCCATGTCCACTCAACTATCTAGCAAGGACCCTTTCCCTTCTCCTAACCTGAAAACATGAAGTCTGCTCGGGTACCCAATGGCAGCCCAAGTAGGGTGTGAGTACAACTCAGTAGGCCACCACCAACGGTGTCTACAAAAATATCTAGTATGAATAGTTAGTGCATGAAAAATAAATAGTAATGGTAATTTCCAAGTAATTATTTAGGGTTCCATTAAACAGTTCAGAGCCAAAGCCCTTGCCACTTCCATTACCATTCATTTCAAACCAATTTTCATCACTTACCATTTCATAACATTTCCATGGGTTAATCACGTACATTATGTTACATGGGTCTAAGTCAAACAATCACATGCCAGAGGGTAAACACATCGTTATCCTATCTCACTAGGACTAACCCCCACATAAAAACCATATCCTCACCTTGAAGCCTCAGTCTGTGTGGTCCATATCATCACCTCGAAGCCTCAGTCTGGGAGGATCATATCATCACCTCGAAGCCTCAGTCTGGGTGGTTGCAACCGTTAGGAGAATAGAGCCTTAGTCCTCATTCCTAACCCATGAATTTAGGGTGGAGTTCAGAACATCAGTCTTCACTCGACCCATGGGCGTAGAGCCTCAGTCATACCCCACTCTACCAAGCCATGTGCACATGCTTATATATATAAGTAACTGTCAACCCACTATACCATTACCCTGCAGAAAACACTATTCACAACAACCCACACAAGAATTCACATTATGCCTTAACCCATTAACACATTAACATTTCACATCATTTAACCATTGACCCAATTCCCTTGTGTTATGCTTATCTCGCTAAGCATTCAACACTAAACCCATAATCTATCCCATTATGGTCTTTAATCAATTTACACATTAACCCACTAAACCCATTCATCATTTCCATAAATCAACCATTAAACCCATTCCAAATAACCCTTTGGTCATTTCCAAGTCGAGGTGCATCACCTAACTTCTATTCCAAGTTCAACAAATCACTCCAACATGTTCGTCAAGGGTTTTACCATTTATTACAACAAGGTCACTTGTTCAATAACAATACCTAAGCCCGAGAAAATCCGTCACATCCCATGGATGGCCCCAATTAGGTCACTTCATTCTCAACGCATCCCATGGGGATCATGAGAGTTCCCATTTACCATTTTTAAGCATCCTTTATACCAAACACATCTAGGTTAATCAGATCTCATCAAAAGGAAACCATGAGAAAACCACACATGCATATATCCACCATAAAACTACGGGATAACGTTTTTAGTCCACCTAACTCAAAACCATAGTTGAACACACACTCAACGAGTCCTTATATCTCAATAAGACCAGCCTTTGGAGCTTCAACCTTGAACTCACCCAATAGATAGGGTTTTAGAGCTTCCGAACAAGAGGAAGAGAAGATACAAACCCTAAAGAAAAAGAGAAGAAAGGATGGGATTATCCTTCCCAAAAGCTTCGATCTGCATCCAACAGCACCAAAAATGCCTTAGAAAAGAGGGAGATCGACCTCTTGGAGCTCTTCGGCGACTTTGTTCTCTCCTAGGGTGAAGAGGGAGGAAAGGAGAGGAAATCCCGAGTGGGTTCTTAAAATCCCGATTTGGCCGCACGGTTTGACAAACCGTGCAAAAACCATGTACATGCTACTGTCTAGAGGAGGAGGGTTTCACGTTTTACCTGGGCAGGCCGCACGGCTTGCCCTGGCCATGTGCAGGCCGTGTTCCCTGGCTTGTCTTTCCCAGCTTTCCTTTCTTTCATGCCCCGAGCCCCCAAAACACCCCCAAGACCTCACATACTTTCGGAAGACATCCCTTGAATCCTGAAACAAGGTATTCAACCAAAACATAATGAAAACACACGCTTCCAAAAACCAGGAACTTACAATATCCCCACCTTATAATGTCTCATCCTTGAGTCGAGTTTCCAAGCCTCATTGATCCACCGAATAGAAGAGGTTGGGCCATTGAGCCCGCATATCCGATTCCCTCTCCCAAGTTTCTTCCTGAACTTTCCCATGCTGCCATATTATTCGCACTAATGGAACAACCTTTCCTCACAAGAACTTTTCACTATGATCCACCACACGAACCAGATGATCCTCAAAGGACACATCATATAACGACCAATACTTTACATACATTTTTAATACTTCAAAATTGAAGCACAGTTATTACAACATATGAAAAAACCACAAAGGACCGTAGAAGTATAGTGTCTTCAGAAACTAAGAAACATAAACAACTGGTTCATAAATCTTCTACAGTGTATCCCATTTATTTCATCATATCTAGGGTCCCTTTTATCATATTCTACTTAATATCCATCTTCCTGACCTGGGGAAAAGAAAACATACAAAAAAGGGTGAGCTCAAATGCTCAGCAAGGGCAAATAAAGGAAATAAAAATAATATCATATCTTTTTGAAAATCATAACCTGCAAAAGAGATCATAATATCTTAACATGGAATAAATCATAGAAGTGAAAATGAGATCCTCATAATCATAACATAAAACTTGAAACTTTGTGGCATGCACACATAATCATGGAAAATCATTTCTTGTTAGTCATGACTCATTTCCAAGACTATCTTAGCGGACAAAGTCCATTTCTGAACCGAGTTCACTCCTCGTTTCAGTCCTGTATCACTGAACCAAAATAACATTCCGTTCCAGCCATGTCTATCTCATGAGATATAAATCTTTACCCAATGTATTGGAGGGAGATATAGGTCCCACCCATCTTATAATGAATCCTTTCTTATGTGTGCCACATAAATCATAAATCATACATCATCGCATAACACATGTAACAAAAAATCGGATTCTTGAAACATCATGACATCATAAAACAAATCATATATGGTAAATGACTTCATAAAAATAATTCCCTCAAAACATAATCAAATCAATGTAATAATAGGGATTAAAACAGAACCCTTTATTATCTTAGATGGAAAATAATTTTGATAAAACACTTGAACTCCATTCTTGAGGAAAATATCCTTTCTTCTTCAAATACATTTTCTTTTCTTAACATGTTATACAATTATAAACTAAAAGAAGTTGATTAAAAATAAACATTAAAACTTGTAAAGTAAGCTTCTTGGAAATAATGTTTTAAAAATCCATTCATGCCGTATAAGTTAAAAAAAACATTCTTCGTACTTTTGTCGGAAAAGTCAAAAAGTACCTCGTACGAAAAAACGACAAAAGATTCCTTTCATATTTTTTACTAAAAACTCACCGAAGGGTAAAATTTGATTTAAACTATTGTAAGTGGATGGAAACAATATTACATATTGAGGTAACATGGATGTGGATGATAAAATACACCCCAGTAAATACTTACGAATAAACAATCTCGGATAAAAATGAGATTGTGATATTTCCCTTACCTTAGGTCCGATTTGCTTTGTACGTGTCCGAAGATCCTGTATAATGGTTTAAATAATGTTATTGACTTATTCCAGAATCATACATATTGATATGATATCATATATGGTCATATTCTTAGCTTCTTATTAGTAATACTTCATTGTTACTTGTTACTCGGGTCTTTATTGCCTTTTGTTCTTATGCGTGTTTTGCTGAATAAATTCTTATTCTTATTTTAAGGTTATAGATACCTTATATCCAGAATGGTATTAGTGTAACATATATCGTATTTATTCATTCAATTCATTTATATAATTACTATGTAATGATGATCATGTAGAACGAGTCGCATCACATCGTGGAGACGGTATTCCGTACGTACGCACGAGTGATGATATCGTTCCTATGATCGTGGAATTGTATTGGAGTATATGAATACTATTTCAGTATCAATATCACTTTATAATAATCATATATAGTTACTCATTACACCATTATACGCATCCTTGTAAGGTGATGGTGGAAAATAGATTACACCACGGCGTGGAGACGGTATTCCGTACGTACGCACGCGCGGTGATTTCATTTTTCCATAGGATGGATAGAAGGTGAATTAGGGTTGTTTCATATTTATAATAACATATCAGTATGTAAGTAATACTGATGTTATTACTTTATCATGAAACAACTAAAGAAGAATAAGTTGAAGAAGAAATAAATTGAAAAGATCGGTAATGGATATTACCTCTTCTTTGAAACGCCTCTTTGAATCCTCCACTTAGGGAACTAAGATTGGTCTTTGAAGAAGAACAGGACCTCTAGGATTATTCTAGGGAAGTGGAGAAGGGATTTTGGCAGGGGTTGGCCGAGCATGAGTGCTCAAATTGGTGTGAGGATGAGGGGGAGGAGGTGCCCTTTTATAAGGGAGGAGAGGGGCACCTTAGGAATATCTCAAAATATTATTTTATATTAAAGTCAAAATCGGTTTATAATGGTTCCAAAGGGTCTTATTTCGAAGGTAAAGTGGGGATGGGTCGAAATCCTATCAAACAATAGGATTTAGACAATTTAGGTTATTATTTTAACCTTATCAAGTAGATTTAACTCTAAGTTAAATAATTTAACTTTTACAGTGACTTTTTGTTTTCTTACACTATATGGTTAATAAACTTACTATAACATGACAAACGATCCCCAAGTTGTTTATTATTAATATATATATCCTTATCTAAGTCATTTGGCCGAACCTTAGATTTTTAGGAATAAAATAACAATTAATAATATAATATTTGATTTAAAAACTATTTTGTGTCAATTTTGACACTATTTGATATATGATTTTTGTGAAAGTCATAACAGAATTATATGTTCAAACCAAGTTGATTAACTCAACAAACATATATCATAGTAATCTATAAAATTATTTTAATTCATAAAAAGTCTCAAATTACATTTATTTGAGCATTTATAACATAAATTATGTTAACATTTCCTTAAAAGGGTAATTACTCCATCATCGTTGTGTCATAAATAAATTAATTTATTTAAAGTCTAAAAATTATAAATAAAATATAATTATGTAGGAAATATTTTTATCTTTCTAATGAATATTTATAGTCTAATTTATCTTATTTATAACCCCATATTAAAAATGTTTTAGTTATTAAACTTTGATTTTAACTATTTTAACTATTCATTAAATAAAATAATATTAAATGTCATAATCTAATCCAAGTGGACCTAAATGGTCATATTATATTAATAAGGTTGTTTTTGGTCGAATTACACTTATCCAATAGAATTAGGACATGTTTTAGGGTAATAGTAATATCATATTTACCCTTTGTTACCCTATTTACTATTAACCGCGGTAAAAAAAAGTAAAAAGTTACTATTCACCAAAAATTATTTTTATCTCATTGAACCACATTTACTTACTGATATCAACCGTGTCTGTCGGATTTTTGAAATTCCATTCACAGAAGCGGTAAAATTAAGTTTTATGCAAAATTCAGTTTTTAACCTACCACTTAGTGGTTTCACTATTCATCAAAAATTGAATGTTTTCAGAAAAATACCAAAATTTTACCCTAGGCTAATTTCGTTATTCCGAATCCAAAAATGAGGTCCATTTTGAAATATAAAATTTCAAAAAGTGGTTATTACTATTCATAACGGCTATTTTAAATAATATTTTATTAGCATATCGTCGTTTAGTGAAACTCGGTATTGCGTACAACACAAGCTATCGAGGAAGGTCGCGATTATGTGTAAAGTAAGTCAAGCTAGTGTTTAGTGAAAGATACCTTTGATGATATATATATAAAACAAAATATTACTCATAAAAATCTCAGGTGTTACATTCTACCCCCGTTAAAAAGAATTTCGCCCTCGAAATTCGTCACTTTGTAACAAACAGATGAGGATACTTCTCCCTCATCATATCCTCAAGCTCCCATGTAGCTTCTTCAAGTTGGTGGTTTTTCCATAAAACTTTCACCAATCGAGTGGTCTTGTTTCGTAGGACTTTTTCGCTACGATCCAGAATCTCTATCGGTTGTTCTTCATAAGAAAGATCTTGCTCCAGCGGTACAACTTCTGAGCTGAGTACATGTGAAGGATCAGGTATGTACTTTCTCAAGAGAGATACATGGAACACATCGTGAACTTGAGAGAGATTCGGTGGAAGCGCCAATCGGTAAGCTACCTTTCCAACACGATCCAGTATTTCGAAAGGACCGATATATCTAGGGCTCAACTTCCCCTTCTTTCCAAATCTCATAACCCTCTTCCAGGGAGATATTCGTAAAAACACTTTATCACCCACTTCAAACTCTAGGTCTTTTCTTCGGTTGTCGGTATAACTTTTCTGTAGACTCTGAGCTGCTCTTATGTGTTGTTGAATAGATCTGACCTTTTCTGCCATTTCATCAACGAGATCAAGTCCTAATAGCTTTCTTTCCTCAAGTTCATCCCAGAAAGTTGGAGTCCTGCATTTCTTTCCATAGAGAGCTTCATAAGGAGCCATCTGAATACTGGAGTGAAAGCTATTATTATAAGAAAATTCCACCAAAGGTAGGTGTTGATCCCAACCTCCTTTGAAATCCATAGAGCAAGCTCTCAACATATCTTATAGGGTTTGAATTGTTCTCTCAGACTGACCGTCTGTCTGAGGATGATAAGCAGTGCTGAAACTCAACTCTGTATCCAGAGTATGCTGAAGACTTCGCCAGAAATTCGAGGTAAATCTCGGATCCTGATCAGATATAATAGAAAGTGGTACTCCATGGAATCTTACCACTTCCTTTACATATATCCAGGCAAGCTGATCTAGAGAGAAATCCTCTCTAATAGCAATGAAGTGTGCAGACTTTGTAAGACGATCAACTATGACCCAGATAGCATTATTGCCTTTAGATGTTTTAGGAAGTCCTGTGACAAAGTCTATAGTGATGTTTTCCCATTTCCATTCGGGTATGGGTAATGGTTGTAACATCCCCTTAGACTTCTGTCTCTCAGCTTTAACTTTTTGACAAACCAAACATCGAGAGACATATTCAGCAACATCTCTTTTCATGCCATCCCACCAGAAGTACTCTTTCAAGTCCATATACATCTTCGTGCTTCCAGGATGAATAGAGAATGAAGAACTATGAGCCTCATCCAGCAACTCCTTCTTTAATTCGGGGATGGGAGGAACACAAACCCGATTCCTGAACTTTATTATCCCATCACAATCAAGGTTGAATTCAGGAACATTTCTCACCTTCTTTTGTAACTCGACATCTTCTTTCTGTGCCTCTTTAATCTTCACATGTATAGATGGTTGAACATTCATTTGAGAAAGATAAGATTTTCCCCCTTCCATTATAATTCCAAGATCCATCCTTTGTAAATCCATAAATATTGGATCTTTTGTGATCCTCATCATGGATAAACTAGCATGGTCTTGTCGACTTAATGCATCTGCAACCTTGTTTACTTTCCCAGGGTGGTAATGGATTGAGCAGTCATAATCCTTAATCAGCTCCAACCATCTTCTTTGATGCATATTCAGCTCCTTTTGTGTGAAAATATACTTTAAACTTTTATGATCAGTATAAATATCACACCTTTCACCATAAAGGTAATGCCTCCAAATCTTTAATGCAATGATTACCGCAGCTAACTCCAAATCATGTGTTGGGTAATTTTGCTCATGGAGTTTCAACTGTCGTGAGGCATAAGCTATCACCATATCATTTTGCATAAGAACACACCCCAATCCCTTCTTGGATGAATCACTGTAGATCACAAACCTTTCTCCACTACAAGGCAGTGTGAGCACCGGTGAACGGGATAACCTTCTTTTCAACTCCTTGAAATTCTCTTCACATTCCTCTGTCCAAACAAACTTAACTCCTTTCCGAGTCAACTTGGTGAGTGGGTTAGATAATCGTGAAAAATATTTTACAAAAAGTCGATAATATCCAGCCAAACCAAGAAAAATTCGGATCTCAGTTACTTTTGTTGGTCTCGACTATCTTTCGATAACCTCTGTTTTTGCTGGTTCCACAGATATCCCCTCTTTTGAGATTATGTGACCCAAAAATACAACTTTTTGAAGCCAAAATTCACACTTGGTAAATTTAGAATAAAGATTCTCCTTTCATAGGGTCTTCAATATAATTCTCAAGTGATCTTCATGCTCTTCCTTACTCTTTGAATAGACAAGAATATCGTCTATAAAGACTACCACAAATTGATCAAGATAGTCTCTAAAGACTCTATTCATTAGATCCATGAATATAGTAGGGGCATTTGTAAGACCAAATGGCATCACTATAAATTCATAGTGTCCATACCTTGTACGGAAAGCCGTCTTTGGTATATCCTCCCTTTTGACCCTTAATTGATGATACCCTGAACGAAGATCAATCTTGGAAAATTATTGAGCTCCGCATAGTTGGTCAAATAAGTCATCAATGTGTGGGAGAGGATATTTGTTCTTGATAGTGATCTTGTTAAGTTCTCGATAATCAATGCAAAGTCTCATTGATCCATCATTCTTCTTAACAAATAGAACAGGTGCTCCCCAAGGTGACGCACTAGGGTGTATGAATCCCTTATCAAGATTCTCTTGGAGTTTCTTCTTCAATTCCTTCAACTCAATTGGGGCCATTCTATAAGGTGTATTTGAAATAGGCAAAGCACCCGGTACGAGTTCTATTGAAAACTCAACTTCACGATTTGGTGGAAGATCTGGTAATTCCTCCAGAAAGACATCATCAAACTCCTTTATGATGGGCATATTCTTAATCGCGAGTTTCTCACCAACCATTTGAGATAAATAACCTTCATTTAGTGGAATCAATACCCATAAAATGGAAGAAATTTCCACTGGAAGGTTATGTTCATCCTTGCATTGATAGACCATCATAGATTGATCTGGAATATGAAATGTGACTTCCCTTCTTTGGCAATTGATATGAGCTCCGTATAAAGAAAGCCAATCCATGCCAAGAATCACATCGAATTCCACTAAATGAAGGATCACAAGATTTGCAGGAAGCACTTTCCCACAAACATCAATTGGTGAAGAATTATAAACTTTTGATGCGATTGATGTGCCATTAGGTGTTGTCACAGCTAACCCAACATCTAATTGTTGAGGTAATACGGTGATACCCTTAGAAAATTCTTCAGAAATAAAAGAGTGGGTGGATCCAAAATCAAATAAAACATTTGCTGTTTTAGAGTGGATGTTAATTGTACCTTTCACCACTTCGTTATCGTACTCCACATCGCTGATAGAAATGGCATGTGACTTTCCTTTGTCTTTAGCCTTAAGAGTTTGTTGACGTCGACCATCATCATCAACCCTTGGATTTGGGCATTGATTGGAATAATGCCCCATCTCCTTGCACTTGAAACATTGAAGTGTAGTAGGTTCATTCTGTGTATCCCTTCCTTTGTTTGCATCATTAGACATCTTCTTCCCATCATCGCAGCATTCAAATGTCCGAGGACCTTCCTTTCCACTTTTGAAACATTTACTTGTCCCTTTAAGACAACTCCCTCCATGTTTCTTTCCACACTTTGAGCATAAGTGAAAGCTCATCTTCTTTTCAGTGTGCTCTTTAGATTTTCCTTTGAATTCCATTTTCCTCTTCTTATCAAACCCATATGACTGATGGGTTACTCCAATCTCCATCTCGACTTTGAGAGCACATCGAACGATTTCCTCGTAGCTATTGAAGTCCCTTATGGATAACGCCCTTCGGAGACTTGGTTTTAAGCCACCAAAGAATCGATCGATCTTACTCTCAGGTTGGATAATAATACCAGAAGCATACCTTGCAAGTCTTGTAAAATTTGCTTCATAGGTACCAACAGATTCATCATCCCTTTGCTTCAGTTCAAGAAACTCTTTCTCCATCTTTGTTCGGAGAATAGGAGGGAAGTACTTATTGAAAAATAAGTTCTTGAACTCGTCCCATTCCATGGACTCAATTTCATCCCTTTGCCTCGTATTTTTAATAAGTTTCCACCATTGATCAGCATCTCCTTCCAAACGATACACTGCTAGGATGACTTTATCATGTTCAGGACCTTGAAGAACTGAAAATATCTTTTCAGTAGTACTAATCCATTGTTCAGCAACTAATGGATCAGTAGACCCGCTAAAAGAAGGTGGACGCTGCCTCATGAAGGATTCAACAGAATTTTTCTCCTTCCTTTGCTCATTTGGAAGTCCTACATGATTCATAGCTTGAGAAAGTTGTGTGATCATGGCTACAAGATTTTTCATTCTAGCTCCCATATCGTTTGGTTGCTCAGGGGGACAATCATTGCATTGCCCATCGCATTCTGCATTAACACAGTTCCTTCGGGTTCCATCCATTGACTATAACCAAGAAGAATAGTGTGAGCAACACTAATTATAATAGGAAAACCACATAATTCAAGAATAAAATTTTCACGCTTAAGGTCTTATCCTAGGTTATACATGGACATTTCTAAAACACTAATATTGTGTTCTATTCTTAGACTTATCCTTAGGGTTCTTACTAAGGCTTTCACATCCTAGTTTCCAAAGGTTGTCTATACCTTTCCTCTGATACCAACTATAATGACCCATACATTACATACATTGTTAATACTTCAAAATTTAAGCACACTTATTACAACATATGACAAAACCACAAAGGACCGTATAGGTATAGTGTCTTTAGAAACTGGGAAACATAAACAACTGGTTCATAAATATTCTACAGTGTCTCCCATTTATTTCATCATATCTAGGGTCCCTTTTAGCATATTCTACTTAATATCCATCTTCCTGACCTGGGGAAAAGAAAACATACAAAAAAGGGTGAGCTCAAATGCTCAGTAAGGGCAAATAAAGGAAATAAAAATCATATCATATCTTTTTGAAAATCATAACCTGCAAAAGAGATCATAATATCTTAACATGGAATAAATCATAGAAGTGAAAATGAGATACCCATAATCATAACATAAAATTTGAAACTTTTTGACATGCACACATAATCATGGAAAATCATTTCTTGTTAGTCATGACTCATTGCCAAGACTATCTTAGCGGACAAAGTCCATTTCTGAACCGAGTTCACTCCTCGTTTCAGTCCTGTATCACTGAACCGAAATAAACTTCTGTTCCAGCCATGTCTATATCATGAGATATAAATCTTTATCCAATGAATTGGAGGTATATATAGGTCCCACCCATCTTATAATGAATCCTTTCTTATGTGTGCCACATAAATCATAAATCATACATCATCGCATAACACATGTAACAAAAATGGGATTCTTGAAACACCATGACATCATAAAACAAATCATATAAGGTAAATGACTTCATAAAAATAATTCCCTCACAACATAATCAAATCAATGTAATAATACGGATAAAAACATAACCCTTTATTATATTAGAT
This sequence comes from Viscum album, assembly GCA_963277665.1. Classification (NCBI taxonomy): domain Eukaryota; kingdom Viridiplantae; phylum Streptophyta; class Magnoliopsida; order Santalales; family Viscaceae; genus Viscum; species Viscum album. The sequence goes on along the minus strand of OY728157.1, from coordinate 935,764,413 downwards.
GGAAAATAATTTTGATAAAACACTTAAACTCCATTCTTGAGGAAAATATCCTTTCTTCTTTAAAAACACTTTTCTTTTCTTAACATGTCATACAATTATAAACTAAAACAAGTTAATTAAAAATAAACTTGAAAACTTGTAAAGGAATCTTCTTGGAAATAATGTTTTAAAAATCCATTCATGCCGTATAAGTTAAAAAAAACATTCTTCGTACTTTTGTCAGAAAAGTCAAAAAGTACCTCGTACGAAAAAACGACAAAAGATTCCTATCATATTCTTTAATAAAAACTCACCGAAGGGTAAAATTGGATTTAAACTATTGTAAGTGGATGGAAACAATATTACATATTGAGGGAACATGGACGTGGATGATAAAATACACACCAGTAAATACTTACGAATAAACAATCTCGGATAAAAATGAGATTGTGATATTTCCCTTACCTTAGGTCCGATTTGCATTGTACGTGTCCGAAGCTCCTATATAATGGTTTAAATAATGTTATTGACTTATTCCAGAATCATACATATTGATATGATATCATATATGGTCATATTCTTCACTTCTTATTAGTAATATTTCATTGTTACTTGTTACTCGGGTCTTTATTGCCTTTTGTTCTTATGCGTGTTTTGCCGAATAAATTCTTATTCTTATTTTAAGGTTATAGATACCTTATATCCAGAATGGTATTAGTGTAACATATATCATATTTATTCATTCAATTCATTTATATAATTACTATGTAATGATGATCATGCATAACGAGTCGCATCACATCGTGGAGACGGTATTCCGTACGTACGCACGAGTGATGATATCATTCCTATGATCGTGGAATTGTATTGGAGTATATGAATACTATTTCAGTATCAATATCACTTTATAATAATCATATATAGTTACTCATTACACCATTATACCCATCCCTGTAATGTGATGGTGGAAAATATATTACACCACGGCGTGGAGACTGTATTCCGTACGTACGCACGCGCAGTGATTTCATTTTTCCGTAGGATGGATAGAAGGTGAATTAGGGTTGTTTCATATTTATAATTACATATCAGTATGTAAGTAATACTTATGTTATTACTTTATCATGAAAAAACTAAAGAAGAAGAAGTTGAAGAAGAAATAAATTGAAAAGATCGGTAATGGATATTACCTCTTCTTTGAAACGCCTCTTTGAATCCTCCACTTAGGGAAATAAGATTGGTTTTTGAAGAAGACCAGGACCTCTAGGATTATTCTAGGGAAGTGTAGAATAGAATTTTGCAGGGGTTGGCCGATCTTGAGTGCTCAAATTGGTGTGAGGAGGAGGGGGAGGAGGTTCCCTTTTATAAGGGAGGAGAGGGGCACCTTAAGAATATCTCAAAATATTATTTTATATTAAAGTCAAAATAAGTTTATAATGGTTACAAAGGGTCTTATTTCGAAGGTAATGTGGGGAGGGGTCGAAATCCTATCAACCAATAGGATTTAGACAAGTTTAGGTTATTATTGTAACCTTATCAAGTAGATTTAACTCTAAGTTAAATAATTTAACTTTTACCATGACTTTTTGTATTCTTACACTATATGGTTAATACACTTACTATAACCTGCCAAACGAACCCCAAGTTGTTTATAATTAATATATATATCCTTATCTAAGTCATTTGGCCGAACCTTAGATTTTCAGGAATAAAATAACAATTAATAATATAATATTTTATTTAAAAACTATTTTGTGTCAATTTTGACACTATTTGATATATGATTTTTGTGAAAGTCATAACAGAATTATATGTTCGAACCAAGTTGATTAAATCAACACTAATATATCATAGTAACATAGAAAATTAGTGTAATTCATAAAAAGTCTCAAATTACATTTATTTGAGCATTTATAACATCAATTATGTTAACATTTCCTTAAAAGGGTAATTAGTGCATCATCGTTGTGTCATAAATAAATTAATTTATTTAAAGTATAAAAATTATAAATAAAATATCATTATGTAGAAAATCTTTTTATCTTTCTAATGAATATTTATAGTCGAATTTATCTTATGTATAACCCCATATTAAAAATGTTTTAGTTATTAAACATTGATTTTAACTATTTTAACTATTCATTAAATAAAATAATATTAAATGTCATAATCTAATCCAAGTGGACCTAAATGGTAATATTATATTCATAAGGTTGTTTTTGGTCGAATTACACTTATCCAATAGAATTAGGACATGTGTTAGGGTAATATTAATATCATATTTACCCTTAGTTACCCTATTTACTATTAACCGCGGTAAAAAAAAAGTAAAAAGTTACTATTCACCAAAAATTATTTTTATCTCATTGAACCACATTTTACTTACTGATATCAACCGTGTCTGTCGGATTTTTGAAATTCCATTCATAGAAGCGGTAAAATTATTTTTTATGAAAAATTCAGTTTTTAACCTACCACTTAGTGGTTTCACTATTCATCAAAAATTGAAAGTTTTCAGAAAAATACCAAAATTTCACCCTAGTCTAATTTCGGTATTCCGAATCCAAAAATGAGGTCCATTTTGAAAGATAAAATTTCAAAAAGTGGTTATTACTATTCATAACGGCTATTTTAAATAATATTTTAATAGCATATCGTCGTTTAGTGAAACTCGGTATTGCGTACAACGCAAGCTATCGAGGAAGGTCGCGATTGCATGTAAAGTAAGTCAAGCTAGTGTGTAGTGAAAGATTCCTTTGATGATATATATATAAAACAAAATATTACTCAAAGAAATCTCGGGTGTTACACATCAACCTCAAGCTTCACATCCTCAATGTTAACCACGTGAGATGGGTCAGGGTGACATCGTCAAAGCTGCGACACATGAAACACATCATGCATCCCACCATACTGCTATGGAAGAGCCAATCAGTAAGCCACTGGTCCGATCCTCTCCACAATCTGAAAAGGTCCCACATACCTGGGGGCCAACTTACCCTGCATTCGAATCCGACGGTGACCCAACCTTGGCGACACCTGAAAGAACACTTTATCACCCATCGAAAACTCAAGAGGTCTCCGACTTTGATCTGTATATGAATTCTGCCTACTCTGAGCCGTAGCCATCCACTTATTGATTAACTGAACTCTCTCTGAAGTCTCCTGCACAAGACTTGGTTCGAACAAATCAGATTCACCGACCTCTAGCCAACACAATGGAGATTTACATGGTCTCCCGTAGAGTGCCTCAAATGGTGCCATCTGAATCATAGCCTGAGAACATTTGTTGTAGGAAAACTCAACTAATGATAGGTGACTCTCCCAAGAACCACCAAAGTCCAAAACACAAGATCTTAACATGTCTTCCAACACTTGGATCGTATGCTCTGACTGCCCTTCCGTCTGCGGGTGGAAAGCCGTACTAAAAAACACTGGCGTACCAAGCACCTTCTGCAAACCTTGCCAGAAACATGATGTGAAATGCAGATCCTGGTCTGAAACTATGGTCCACGGAACACCATGCAACCACACTATTTCCCAAACATATAGTTCACCCAACTGGTCGACTGTATAGGTCTCCTGAATCAGTAATAAATGATCCACTTTCGTTAACCGATCCATAACTACCCAAATTGCATCATTCTTTTATGGAGTCCTTGGAAGACGCACGAAAATATCCATTGTTACATCATTCCACTCCCATTCCAAAATGGGAAATGGATGCAACAAACCACCTGGGTGTTGATGCTCGGCCTTCACCTGCTGATAGGTAAGACACCGTGCCACAAAGCCCGGTAATTACTTCTTCATTCCAGGACACCAAAAATGCCTTCGGAGATCACGATACATCTTGGTCAAACCAGGATGCACTTCCCACTTTGATGCATGGAACTCATGAATCAACTTGTCTCGCACACACTTTGGCACAACCACATGATCACGAACATGAATGACACCTTCCATGTCGACGACCCAACCAGAAGGTTGCTCCCCACCTTTAAACTTTTCTTTTGTGATTAAACACTCAGGATCATCAAGATGGCCTTCCTTAACTCGACTCAAAAGTGTCGAATCCATCGTTAAGGAAGCAAGAGTGACCTGACCACTCTCCTCTTGCACCTCCAGCTGCATATCTGCAAACAAAGCCATCACTTTCCACCTGGTGCTGGACTCCTGAACCACCTGATTTTGAAACTTCCTACTCAGAGAATCAGCAACACTGTTTCCCTTTTCTGGCATGTACACAAACTCAAAGTCAAAATACTTGAGATATTTAACACATCTTCGCTGACAAAGGTTCAGATCCCATTGTGATAAGATGTAATTTAAACTCTTATGGTCAGTAAACACAGCAAACCGTTCTCCCAAAAGATAGTGCCTCCATCACTTCAAGGTGTACGCCACTACAACCAACTCAAGGTCATGAGTGGGATAGTTCTGCTCATGGGGTCTCAACTGCGTTGACCCATAAGCCACAACCTGCTCATCCTGCACTAACACAACCCCATGTCTGACTCCAGATGCATCACAAAACATGATGTACTTCTTACCCAGTTCTGGTAAGATCAAGATAAGTGCGTCATCAACTACTTCTTAAACTATTGGAAGGCATTCTCACAAGCCTTAGACCACTCAAAACTGATCCCTTTCTTGGTCAAGCCCGAGAGTGGTGCTGCCAAGAGAGAAAAATCCTGAATGAACCTTCGGTAATATCCAACCAAACACAGAAAACGCCGAACATTAGAAACACTCTTGGGCTGCTCCCATGACACAACTGCCTGCAATTTCTTTGGATCCACTGACAGAATTGCATCTGAGATAATGTGACCTAGAAAATGCACCTCATCTATCCATAATTGACACTTTGATAGCCTAGAAAATAACCGATTCTCTTTTAGCCTACCCAAGACGATGTCAAGGTGTTGGGCATGATCATCATGAGTTTTTGAGTACACTAAGATATCATCAAGAAATAAAATCACAAATTGATCCAGATAGGGATGAAAGATTTGGTTCATCAAAGCCATAAACACTGCTAGTGCATTGGTCAAGATGAAAGGCATTACCACAAAATCAAACCACCCGTACCAACTCCGGAAATCTGTCAGCGGTACGTTAGAAGACCTCAACCTCATTTGGTGATAACTTGACCTCAGATCAATCTTAGAAAAAACTGATGCACCCCTCAACTGATCATGCAGGTCATCAATTATAGGAAGAGGGTACTGATTTTTCACCGTCATCTGATTTAACTTTTGATAGTTGAAAAAAGCACGGGAGATCCCCAAGGAGACGTACTTGGATGGATAAACCCCTTATGATCCAACACCTCAAGATGAAACTTATGTTCTTAGAGTTCTTCCAATTCCATTCGGTATGGCAGAATAGAAATTGGCCCCACTCCTGGCAGCAACTCGATCTAGAGCTCGACATCCCTATCGGGTGGTAACCCCGAGAAATCCTCACGAAACACATCCTGAAACCAATCCATCGCGGGAGGAAAATTAGATTTTCCCCTCCCTCATCATCATCAAGCATGATACATGACACTTGAGCCGTGAGCCCACTAATCTGTTCACAAAACGGCCCCACACATCCTGCTCGAACATCCCATTCGCCATGGTGGACATAAGCGTCACCCTCAAGCGACCTGAATGATACTCTACAATGATAACTAACTATGTGCGCCCGATACAACACTAACCAATCCATTCCCAAGATTAGGTCGAACCCTGATATCTCAAGAATGAACAAGTCCCACAGAACACGATACCCACCAAGTTCCAGGGCACATCCCTTACACTTCTTGATATCGTCAACTTGCACCCCCAACGGGGTGTCAATTGACAAAGCTCCACACAACCCCTCCAAAGGTAAACCCAGCACTTCCACAATTTGACTAGAAACAAAAAAGTGTGTGTAACCTATGTAAAAAAATGCACTAGAAAATGTAAAATCTACAAGGATCATACCTCTAGCAGTTGACGGTCCGACCTCACCATCACCAAGCGCAAACTGAACTGTCTGAAGGTGACCTGCCCCTCTACCCTGGGCTCCTGCCTGAGCACCCTGCGCCGTACTACCCTGTTGGTGTGAGCGATCTTGCCCTGGAGTTCCACGTCCACCGCCCCTACCAGTACTGCCCGTGGAGCTCCAACTGCCTGCCTGATATGGGGAAACTGACCCCCTTACCGTACTTAGTACCTACTTTTCATCATTATGCTCACCTGTCTACTGAGGTTTCTTGTAGAACCTATGCACATGCCCCATCCTGCCGTACGAATGTAACTCAACTGGAGGTCAATGACACTGAAAAAGCATATGCCCCGACCTACCGTACTGATAACAGAACACCCGGTTCCCACTCTAAGAGGCTGACCCTCTCTTCTGACCACCTTGTTGGAAACATTCCAAATAGTGCTTCTGACCTTTGGAAGATGCACCACTTGTCTGCCCAGCTTGCACGACAAGCCCACCACCTGAAGCTTGCTTCAGGTTCCCTTCAGAGATGTGTGTCTAATCCATCACCTCTGCAAAACTCTTCAAGTGGATGATATTTACTTGAGACCTGATCTCATGTCTCAACCCATCCTAGAAACGCTGTGCTACCACTGCATTATCCCTTGCTAACCCTGGGACAAAGCATCACAAATCAGTGAAGCGAAAAGAATAGTCCATCAACAATATCAATCCCTGAGTCAGGATCATAAACTTTGCGGCCTACTCCTTCCTCAAAGTCTCTGGGTAAAAATTCTCGAAAACTTCTCCTGCAAAACCTTCCACGACATCACCTCAGCTTGCTCGGTCTGACTCTGAATGTCCCACTGATGCCTTGCCTGGCCTCGCAACATATAAACGTCCACCTTTACTCGCTTTTAAATAGGGGTCTCCAGATGAACCTGTATCTTCTAGATAGACTCTAACCAGAACTCCGCTTCCTCTGGCCCACCCTCTCCATTGAAGGTCGGAGGGTGCTGCCGCTAGAACTCCCTGGTCAGCTCAAACATACTCGGTGCAACCCACCCTGGGTCCCGATCCATCATCTGCATAAGGTGAGCCAAGATCTACCGTAACTCGTCTACTCTACCTTCATTGATCACCACATTTTCATGATCTTATACCAGATGAGTTTTATCTTTAATACCATCCTGTTACCCAAATGGAAACTGACGTCTTGGCGGCATCTCTCTACATTTCCAAGCACGAGATTTAGCACGCATCCCATAAAACTTTCACGACTTCACCAAAAGATATTTACTAGCTACAACAACCCATTTTAATCTACTAATTCAATGACATTAACACCTCATATTCACCACCCCGACCATCCCTACCGTGGGCCATGGTCCACATGGGGTAAACAACCATGCACTACCACCAAAATCACACAAAAGTTTACCAAAAACATTTTCCACTTTATTTCAAACCCTTGTATTTCATTAAACATCATTTACCCACTTGTTCTATTTCATTATTCTCATTATTTCTTGGTTTCATGAAATACATGATGCACCCTACTTTCCTACCTCAAACACCCACTCCATGTTTGTGCATAACATAATGAATGTCACCTATCTCCCAAGGTGCCTAAAATGATGCATGGATGCAAACCCTCGTGCCGTTAAGGCCACAAGCCAAATATCATAAAATAGTCACATCAAACCACATGTGCATCACCCAATGGTGAAATATCATTAACTATAACAACACACAACCAAGAACAACATTTCCCACCTAGAGTGACTTGGGTTTTCCCTTGTACATGGGTTAGATACTCCCACTCACGAGCTCAATTACCAAGGCTCGACACATCTTAACCCTTGGAAAACTATCCCAAATAACAAGACCTCAGAGAAGGAGAAGAAAGGCCTCCTATGATACCACATTGTAACTTCCCGGACCCGGAAGCCACTAAACCGGTGCTTCGAGCTGGGTAGTTACATAACCTTAAGCGCGCCTCCTCGTACGCCAAAGGCTTCCGATTAGAAGCGGGGGTCTCTGGGGTCAAGTGGGGAGACTATAAACCCTTTTTATCAGAGTAAGCCACAAAATAAATAAACCAATAGCAGAAACAATTATCAATAAACAAGGAACATGTATAACAACCATTTCCAACAATAAATATGCCACGTCCTACTGGAAGTGCAAAAGTGAACAAAATCCCAAAATAAAGACAATGACCAAAATCCACAAAATGGTCCCGTTTCCAAGTCTGGATCCTCCACCCAATGCTACCCATGTCCACTCAACTATCTATCAAGGACCCTTTCCCTTCTTCTGACCTGCAAACATGAAGTCTGCTTAGGTACCCAATGGCGGCCCGAGAAGGGTGTGAGTACAACTCAGTAGGACACCACCAATGGTGTCTACAAAAATATGAATTTTGAATAGGTAGTGCATGAAAAAGGATTATGAATGATAATTTCCAAGTAATTATTTAGGGTGCCATTAAATAGTTTAGAGCCAAATCCCTTTCCACTTCCATTACCATTCATTTCACACCAATTGTCATCACTTACCATTTCATCACATTTCCATGGTTTAATCACATAAATTATGTTACATGGGTCTAAGGACAACAATCACATTCTAGAGGGTAAACACATCGTTATCCTATCTCACCAGGACTAACCCCCACATAGAAACCATATCTTTACCTCAAAGGCTCAGTCTGGGTGGGCCATATCATCACCTCGAAGCCTCATTCCGAGTGGATCATATCCTCACCTCGAAGCCTCAGTCCGGGTGGATGAAACCATTAGGAGAATAGAGCCTCAGTCCTCATTCCTAACCCATGAATTTAGGGTGGATTTCAGAGCATCAGTCTTCAGTCGACCCGTGGGCATAGATCCTCATTCATACCCCACTCTACCATGCCATGTGCACATGCTTATATACATATAAGTAACCATCAACCCACCATAACATTTCCCTTCGGCAAACACCATTCACGACAACCCACATGGGAATTCACATTATGCCTTAACCCATTAACACATTACCATTTCACATCATTTAACCATTCACCCAAATCCCTTGTGTTATGCTTATCTCACTAAGCATTCAACACTAAACCCATAATCTATCCCATTAGGGTATTTAATCAATTTACACATTAACACATTTAACCCATTCATAATTTCCATAAATAAACCATTCAACCCATTCCAAATAACCCTTTGGTTATTGATAAGTCAAGGTGCATCACCTAAATTCTATTCTAAGTTCAAACAATCATGCCAACATGTTCGTCAAGGGTTCTACCATTTATTACAACAAGGTCACTTGTTCAATAACAGTCCCTAAGCTCGAGAAAAGCCGGAACATCCCATGGATGGCCCCAATTAGGTCAAGTCATTCTCAACACATCCCATCGGGATCGTGAGAGTTTCCATTTACCATTTTTAAGCATCCTTTATACCAAACACATCCAGGTTAATAAAATATCATCAAAAGGAAACCATGAGCAAATCCACACATGCATAAATCCACCATAAAACTATGGGATAATGTTTCTAGAGAACCTACCTCGAAATAGTAGTTGAACTCACACTCAAATATTCCTTAGACCTCAATCCGAATAGCCTTTGGAGCTTCAACCTAGAACTCAACCAAAATATAGGGTTTTAGAGCTTCAGAAGAAGTGGAAGAGGAGGTAAAAACCCTAAATCAAAAAGAGAAGCAAGGAAGGGATTAGCCCTACCCAGAGATTCGATCCACATCCAACGACACCAAAAATGCCTTAGAAATGAGGGAGATTGACCACTTGGATCTCTTGCCTGACTTGGTTCTCTCCAAGGTTGAAGAGGGAGGAAAAGAGAGGAAATCCCGAGTGGGTCCTTAAAATCCCGGGGTGGAAATTTCGTAATTTTTCCCAACTTTAAGAGGCCGCATGGTTTGGATGCACGGTTTGAAAAACCGTGCGCAAACCATGCACATGATACTATCTGGAGGAGAAGGGTTTCATGGTTTACCTGGGCAGGCCGCACGATGTGCCCTGACCATGCGCAGGCCGTGCGTCCTGTCTTGTCTTGCCCAACTTTCCTTTCTTTCATGCCCCAAGCCCCCAAAACACCCCCAAGACCTCAAATACTTTTGGAAGACATCCCTTGAAGCCCTAAATAAGGGATTAAACTAAAAAATAATGAAAAACACCCTTCCAAAAACGTGGATCTTACAGATATGATGAGAAATTATATGATAATTTCAACCCTATTGACCATCCATATAAGATAAGAGATGTAGTTGATCCTGGTCTGCCACTAGATGCTAATGTTTTCTATTTTGATGATGAGGAAGCGGCTGAAAGTAGTAGAGAATATGAGTCTCCTTTAGATGATAGGAGTGACCCTGATATCGGTGAAAGTCCTAAGGGGATGAATTTTAGGAATGATAGTCCACATTTATCTCTACCTTCCAAGGAAACTATTATATCTTTGGATGATGATGATGAAATTGAGGAATTATGAATTGTGGAGTAAGAAAGTCAATCTAATGGTTCAAATGAGGAAATTGGACCAGAAAAAGAAAAATGTGTGGAAGAGGAAAGTCACAGTGAATAAAAAGGCATCGAGAGTGGGGAAGATGATGATGATTATGGTGACAAAAGTGGATATGATGGAGGAGATGTATCTGAGAAGGAAATAGGTGGAAATTATAGTAGTTAGGATCATCCTGTTGAGGATCAAGGTTCTAATACAGAACCTATTGGAACTTCTGATCAAGAAAAAATTGTATAACCTCCTGAAGATGGTGCTAAATAAGAGGCAGTAGTTGAAGTTAATGGTGAAGTAGAAGAACATATATCCCGTGTACCAAGATTATTTTATACTAGAAGGAGAGAAAAAATTGAGAGGGATCATCAATAAAATAAAGCGAGAGTTGATATAATCACTCATTTTGATGCTAGTGTGGCATCTGAATGCAAAACACATCTTGGTTATATTGCTCTCATTTTGGATTATTCTGATTTAGATGTTGAGGATGGTGTAGTTGTTCTAAGGAGACTAGTAGTTGAAGAACCTATTCATTCTAATACACCTCCAACAATTGCATTTCCTTCTTCTCTTACACCTCTAGTGACTTCAGTACTAGGTGACTATGTCACCAAATATAATTTTGAAAGGTTTAAGGCATATCTGATCTCTATTTTTAGAACGTCATCTCAAACTAAAAATTCTGATATTCCCACTCTATATGAAGGATATATTATTGTTCTAACAGAAATAATGGTTTCTCAAGTAGAACCTTGGCTGATCTCAATTGTCGAAACTGTAATGAAGGATAACCAGAGTATGAGGCATGAGTTAACTGAAATGGTTTTGTCCATAAACAAATTGACTATTTTTTACAAGACATCCTTGGATAAAGTGCTAAATACTTCTGAGGATGAATTTTCTAGAAATGATGCTTCTCAACCTTAAACCCCTTCAATTGATATGAGTCAATTGATATAGGAACTTAGAGATATATTACAAGGTGAATCTATCTCACTAGCTCTAGTTTCACACACTCTAGACATTGAGATGGTTAGTAATGTGGTTAGAGAATAACATCAAACAATTATGGGTGGATTTGAAAAGGAGAGTCTCTCCAAGATTAGGAAGAATAGTGATAACATCCATGACATGGTGAGATTCTATACCAAAGGTGATACAAATGCACAAGAATAAATAACCAAAAAATTTGATTTTTATTTCAAGAGAATATGCACCATACTTCAGCTCACCAACTACTTTAAGTATTTAGTTGAGAATATGAGACTTCCTCTAATGGCACATGATTTTAGAGATCAGGTGAAGCTACTTAAGGGGTTTACTTCTACCCTTGATAAGTTTCTGGAAATCAAAGAACATTTCAACAAGGATATGGAATATGGTGGATATATTATCATGGATTTAATCAACCTTAGAAAGCCTTATCTGCGTGTTTAGAGTATGGATGTTGTTGTACCAACTACCTCACCTCTCAGAACAGATCTCCAATATGCTGCCTCTCCTTCTATCTCTTTTCTATATCAGTAACTATCTCCTACTAAAGCTTTTAGGAAGATCCATACTATTATTTTTATGGAGATTACTGGCCCTCCTGCATCCTCTATCCCAAGATTGACCCCTTCAATGTTTTCTGAAGTTCCTATTCATCCTATTAGAATTCACTATGAACCTTGATCTACTATTTCAACATCTAATACTCCTCCCCTGCAGCTTCTGATAAAGAAAAGGCAGTGATAGAATCCTATTTGAAGAAGAAGAAGTTCAGATAACTTGTATGATAGGGCTATATTGTTGTAATTTTGTTAGGTTCTTCTGTAATGTAATTTCACTTTATTATGAAATTCAATATCTTTTCATTCCTTTATTTTTGTTCTAATAATTTATATTCTTCTTTAGTCTTTATTCTTTGATTAAATTTACTATTTTTGATAATCCCATAGGGGGATAAGACATTAAACATTATTTTAACTTGGGATAATATGAAAACATGAAAGCGGGAGCATGATCTTTCATTTTTTATGAAAAATAGTAATGGGAAGATAATAACCAGAAAGACTAATTTGATCATTATGAATCGACTAGTTGTACTTTATAATTTTCATGATTTCTGATCATAAAAAGGGGGATATTTTTCCCCCTCCAGTTTTAATTCTCACGAATCTTTTCAAATCATATTTAATCATGTCTTATGTTTTAAGTTCAAATATGATTAATTATGATTATCTATGTTCAACTATAAGTTTAACATATTCTATTAATGTTTATAATATAAGACACAAAAACAGAAAATAATGGCTAAGTATGAGTTACCAATATCATGACTCATCGATACATGTATGGGCTACCGACAGATGATTCACCGATAATAATGAATCACCGACACTTCTACCTACCAACAAGTTGAGTCACTAATACAAGTTTGAGTAACATATAATCTGAATTATAGACAAAGAAACTGACTAATAGTAACGAATCACCAAAACATTAAACTACTAATAGAAGAAGATATCGACAGAAGGAAATACTGACAAAAGGACCTACTAATAGAAGAACTTACTGAAAAAAGGAAATACCGACAGAAAAACAGACCAACATAAGGACCTATGGAAAAAGGACCTTCCAATAGAAGGACTTACCAATAGAATGAAATACCAATCAACACATAGAAAACTTTATTTACACTTAAATTCAGACTTTTAACCAATGATCATATTAGGTTATTTAATGATACTGATTACATCTATGATTTTTTGCAGACACCATTTACTTCAATGTTAGAGGTACATGGTTCTAAACATATTTAGAACATTCCTATTGTTGGCCTCTGTAGTATATAAAGATACCACCTAAGAAAATATAGTAGCAACCATATAGATAGAACATAAGAGGTACAGAAAAGGATATACGAGAAGGACACTCATTATTGTTAACTCTGAACAAGGAAGGATTTGCTGTGAACCAAAACTCCCAACATACTTGTAGAAACAAACACTTGTCAAGAGAACCTTTGAGAATAATCTCACCTCAGTGGAAATGAGAACACAAATCTTCCATGACACTCTGTTTTGGTGTCTGTTTCCAGAAGTGGACTCTAGATTCACATATGCTACACCTAAGAAGTCCAAAAGCTTCAAGCACATCACCCAGAGAATTCTAAACCTTTTCACATTATTTATACTCTATTTTGTACATTATTATTACTTATCAAATAATGTGTGTGTCTATATCACAAACACACTGTCTTCTGGGATAAGCTATAAGATGAAATATATCTTCACTCTCTCACTCATTTACACCATTTTTCTACCCTGTATAATAGTGAAATAGGTCCCTGTGTGGCCTGGTTGTCTTTTTTTCCCACTTATAACTATGGTATAGGTCTTGTTAACCAGGAATGACTTGCGTGCTATTGTGAACCCTGATCCAGGGTTTGGATCAGGATTATTATTATAAATTCCTTAGTGTAAGGTTATCACCAAGTGGAGAGGACTAGATCTATGCTTGAGAATGAACTTATTGTTTTTCTCTGCTATGTTTTTAAAATTTAGTTTTCTCTGTTTTCAAACATATTTTAGAACTGTAGCAATACTATAGCAGGCACTGTAGAAGGAACTATTTGGTACTATAGAAGCTGGGTCTATTCCCCCATTTGGGCCTTCAGGCACCGATTTGGTCCCCGAGTCCTTTAATGCCTTCAGGCCACCCAGGCCTTTGGGTCAGTAAGGCCTTCATGACACCTCAAGGCCTTCGGGCCACCTTAAGTGCAGATGAAAAGTAGACAACCTCCAAGGAATAAGATCCAGAAGGAGGATTAGAAAAGAGATTTCACCATAGAAAAAGATAAATAGATCCCAATAATGATAGGATATGGAACCTACCATCGGGATAGGCTTGCGCATGCATGACAAAGCATAGTCGAACAACCATGTGAAGGTGGAGAGCTAATTTCATGATGAAGATGTTAGAGAGAAGCAGTCCCAAGTAGTTAGTCTGGGTTTTATGTAATGTTTGAAGCCTACGTGCAATGAATTTCTCAAAGGCCTATGGGCCATGTAATACATATGCTTACGGTCCTTGTAAGGGTTCCAACTCACCCCTTGAAAGGTGGATTATCAAAAATCAATAAAAAATGAAGGCCTTCGGGCCATTGGAGGTGGATAGTTAATATTAGTTAGTGTTTAAATGTGTTTTTGATTTGGTAAATTACTTTCAAAAGTTTTATAAATATTTCAAATTATTATAATTGATAATTAATCAAGTTTTTGAGAAATAAATTTTACATTCAAAACTCTTATAAATCTTTTACTTTGGTTAACTGGACTATTTAGATTTTAAATTGGGGGAATTTGTTAAATTATGGTTTTAACAAAATTTTTGATAGGAACTCAATTCACCCCCTCTTGAGTTTCCTACTCGAACCAACACCTGATAATGATATATGGGATTCACTTAGTAGGTTAGGATGTAGATACAGTCAAGGGTCTCAAGTGAAGCAATAACTCTAGACACATCAATAGTAAGCTTCTCAACAGAGAAAATGATTATAGTGATAGGGACATGGATATAATGTTGGTAGGGTATACACCTTAGAGAATGTTCTAGATTATAGATAATTGGGTCCTTATACTATCAAAACTATGTTTTTGGTAGTTTCAGGAGTTTCTATCACTTTTTTATATATAGGGCTATCTCATAATTCTATCTCTACCAAGGTTGTGTCTACTTTGGGATTGGTTATGGAGTTTTATGCTAGGATGTTGGATCTTAATACACCTTTGTAGAAGAGGTTAAATTATATTTAGAGGTTATCAATATGAGATATGGTGGTTGGGGTATACATACTTTTTTGGGGTTTTTCTTATTCTAGTTATGATGAGTTCTTACATTGTCTTCAAGAAGGATCGGTTGGATTGATTCTAGGGTCACATAGATTTCCACTAGAGATAGGTGTCTTTTATCCCCTTATGAAATAAGAGTATATTCTTAGGGGAGAGTGGGATATGGTGGTAGATATAGAGGGAAATGAATTTAGTTACATGTGATACATTAGAGCATAGATAGTGGGTATGGTTCTTTCTTTGGATTAGAAGATGGTCCAAAATATGATTCCTATTATGGTGGATCTTTTATAATATGTATTATTAGGATTTATTCAAGAGTGGGAGATCAATTTCATGATTGATATTATGTTAAGTAAAAATAATATATCAAATAATTCATATATTATGAAACTGATCTAGTTGAGAGTTCTGAAGGTATATATTTATGACCATGAGGTAACCTTATTTTTTCTTCCAAGTACCTCTCCTTGGGGTGGCCTAGTTTTATAATATATTAATTGGATTTGGAGTATTAGATTTTTCATTTAATAGCAAACGTTTAGTCAAGTTATGATGATGAATATGTATCTATTTCCTAGGATAAATGACCTATTTGATCATATGATGAGAGCCCTATGGTTCTCCAAGATTTAGTTGTGATCAGGATAACATCAGTTGTGGGTTTGGGAAGAGGACATGTGAAAGGTGTTATTTTTGTACAGGTATTGGTTATACGAATACCATGTGATTCCATTTATCTGATGAATGCACCAATGATGTTTATAGATCTCATGAACCTGACATTTTGTCCCTATTTGGAATCCTTTATTTTAGTGTCTATTGAGGATATATCGGTATACTTGAGGACCCATGAGTTGTATACTGAGAAATAAGAGATCATATTGTGTATGTTTCAATCACATCATCCTTATGCCAAGTACTCATTGAATTACTTTTTATCCAAGAGTTTTGTTTTCTTGGGCCTAGTTTTTAGAGTCTATGATCTCATTTGATCAATAGAAAGCGGAGGAAATGATGTCTTGGGAATGTCCCAAAAGTGTGTTTGAGATTTTAAGTTTTCATGGGCTTTATGGGTATTAGATATGGTTTATTTATAACTTATCACTATTGGTAGTGACCATAAAAGATCCGAACAACACGAGAGTAAATTTTGAGTGGATTGATTGGTGGGAAGAGGGTTTATAGAAGTTGAAGAAGTGGTTGATGTCGACGTTGATTATTATTCTTATTGATGTGGGTTATAACTATATAGGGCACCTTTGAACATAGTACTGGATCAATATATGAAATTCATTTTATGATTTTTGAAGTGCCTATAGATACACATGGGGTACTAGATAAATACAAGTACAATGTATCACCCATAGAAAATTAAGACATCTAATAGAATGATATGGGTACTAGAGGATACGCATGGGGTGTGAATGTATGATTTTGGTGGTCCATGGGATGAACATATGGGATTAGAAAAGTTTGTTTAAGATAATAACTTTTATGATTTATTCGAGATGAACTTACTTTAGGTTATTTATGTCTAAAGTCCCATAAATTTTGTTTCAATATGAGGATCAATGATTCCCAAATTGTCTTCCTTATTTTTGAATTAATCCATGCTTTTATAAAGGCTTGTGAGATTGGGTATATTACAAATGATTAAAAGGGATTTTTAGATGTTTTTTAGAAAAAATCACCAATTCTAGAACCATAGTGCTGGACATGATGTTCCCTTAATGTAAAATAGAATAAGGGAAATTAATTGAGCATGAAATGTCCAATATGTGGGGTTTGGTGGGAGGAATGGTTTATACCAATGAAAAATGGATTAGGTAGCCTCCCCATGGAACATTGGAATTTTGGGTGATGGTAAATCAAAATAGAGTTAGACAATAAACAATAGGACACACCTTTTAATCTTGGTGTGTTTAAGAAACTCCATACCCTTAGATAATTTATTGTGTACGATTTTTTTTATTTGGGAAAAGTTGAAACAAAAGAATTCAATGGCCCCTCTTATTGGATCGTGACCTAACCAAAAGGGGAAACATGAAGGGTTAATTATGGGGTCTTAAATGAGGTTATTAATTGATTAATATAAACTATTAATTTATTTGACACTTCATCCTTAATTATTTATTTAATCTAATAAACATATGTGCGTTTTAAGGAAATGATTTTGGAAAAAAACTTAGTAAAGCTATGACTGTGGGAAATTATTCTTCCTTGATGGCCTATTATTGTTATGATTTTTCTTGTGGGTGTGTGAGTGGCCCTTGGGTCCCATGCTTTATATGTGATTATATGCGTGGGTATAGCCTCTTAAAAACTATTCTTGATATGGATTATTAATTATTTTTAGGATTGATATTGTTTGTGTATTTCATAGCCTATGGAACAATGCTCTAGGTATTAGAATGATATTATTACTTGGTATTTTGAAAAAACCTTAGAGGTGGATCTTTATGATGAAATTATATCAGTGAACTATGGATAATTTTATTCTATGGTATATATCACAACCATGGTTGTTAATATGGGATTGATCCATACATGGGTTGAGAATCCATTAGTTATTGGATGCAGTATGACAATTTTGTATAGGGATGATGTGTCATCCAATTGCATCAAAAATGTTGGGTGGGATTTACCATAATTTGAGGAAATGGAACACCATTAATGTGGTGTGTACAATGTTCTAGATAATTAACACCATCAGGTTGGGGGCATGTGGTGTTTTCTTTTATGGAAGTTTTTTTGGTTTGGTAGATTTTAAAATCCTTATCAACACTACATAGAAGTAGGTGGGGATAAGGTTTTTGGTTTTCTATTGGGTTTCTTACTCACATCCTACACGAGAATCATCATTTTTAAGCATAATTCATGACCATGGATACAAGTAAGAGAAATGGACCCAAAATAGGTTTCTTAGATGTAGATCATGGAGCCGGGAGTGGTACCCAGACATACTCTAGAGGATTCCATAGTTTATTTATTTAATCAAACTTATAATCTGTTATGGTTTTCCAAACTGGGATTCTAGTTATTTATTTGTATGACATGTATGCCATATGTTATTACAGTTGATACATAGTTTTCTTCACGTTACTATGACTTTAAAATTATTATTATTATTGGTTCAAGGATATGATAATGAGGGTAAAATGTCCTCAGTAACATCTTTAGAACCCCTATTTTTATTTAGTAACATCTTTCCTATGAGGAGGCACACATGAGGTTTTATGGATATCTAGATCAGACCCAATGGTTTGGTTCGGGGTGTAACAAAATAGTATCATAGTAGAGTTTTCTTCTTCTCCCTTAAACTAACCCGAGACATTATAGAAAGTATATAGAATGTATCAGACTCCGGTACATGTGTTTCTACATGACTTACTAGATCACGAGTAACAAACATCCAAGTTATATTTGCTGAGATTTCTTTTACTTTTTTTTCATATTTGGGCGTGTTCATTCATCTTGACATGGAATGTGGGATGAAATTAAATATTTATACCAATTTCGTTCCACATAATATTTATTTAATTAAATTTCTTAATGTGTGATATCTATTCATTATAGGCCTTTATTTATGATTGAGTGATATATCTATGTCAGAATTAACTAGATGTACTTGATCATGATTTTTTTTCTTTATATATATTTTCCTTTGACTAACGTTCAGAGATGGAAACCTTGGTTATTGGAAATAGGTTTATACCATGGGTTGTGTGAAGAACCATAGGAGAACCATTAGGTGATCCTGATGCATCCAAAATACATAGTTAAATCCTTTGGGTGTGACCAATTAGAAATTTATATGGTTATAGACCACAATAACTACAAAAGAATAGTAAAGAGGAAGTATGAGGTTAAACCCACAGAGTGAAAGGAACATATAAAAATAATTTTGGATAAAGGTTGGGTCACTCTAATTTTACTTCAATTTTATTTAACTAATTAAATGTGACAAATTAAATAAATGAATTCAAAATGAAAAGAATAAGAGAGGGTACTCTCTTTCCATAGCGGTTTTAGAAAATACGTTAATTTGAATTTTCTTATAATAATATTAATATTAAATTGCTACCAAACATTCAATTTTATTGATATGAGAAATGATCAATCCAAATCAATGTACCTTAGAATCCCAATTCATCATGTCCTGAAGAATTAAAATATATAAAGATAATTAAAGTAAAATTTCCAAAAGGAGAAGAATAATTCAATTCAATGTTCATGAGTAAATTATCTAAATCGTGATAGTGTTAATTATTTATTTAAATAAATTGTTCAATGAATAAATGATGAATGAAATTAATTCACACACACGACCTGATACTATTGAATAATAAAACATTATCAAGGAAGTAAATAAATATTTTTTGGTATGAAACCCCCTTAACCAGTTCTTATATACCCTATGGGGTTTATCCAATCATCATAGGGTGGTTATTGATGACGAATAAAATAATACCCATAGTTGAGAGATAATTAAATAATGAATAAGAAAGTGAATGATGGATATATATTGGAATTAAAATTATTATCATTAAATACTACAATGAATTGAAAAAAATAAAAAATAAAAAATATATCTATAAAAAATGAAATTTAGGGTGGAACCCTGGCGGAAGCCTTCCGATGGTCGAGTCTCCACACTTGGAAACAATACATTTCCATTGGATGAAACCCATTATTTATAACCCTAAAATCCATATTAGGGTTACCCTAGGTCAAAACTGGGGTTAAATTGTCATCCTGGGTAAAAATTATAAATAACCCATTGAATGATACACATTAGCATTATTTACTGGGCATCTATGAATGGTTTCACCATGCGAATGTTGTTTCCACACCATGAAAGGTACGAGGCCTCCTAAAAATGGATAATTTTCACTTAAAACTCTATACTTAATTAAAAAATTTTATATTTTACACATAATGTACATGGTACAGGGCATGAAAAATGAATCTCCAACACCAAAATCCTCATTTCATATTAATTCTTCATGTCTTGAGCCCGACAATATCCCATAGTCATCCTACATTATGTAAATCCATCTTTGGGTGGATTTAAATACCCTTTAGACTCATTTTCGATCTTGTAATGATCATCATTTTATAGTTTCATGCAATTTCACTTAAAGTCATGATGCAAAGTGCCTTTATCTTCTTAAAATTTCATAATTTCCTCCTCATTATTCCAAATTTCCGTCCTGAGAAAAGAACATAGAAAAAATAAAATCAGGTCAAAATTAATTTATATTCAACTAAAAATAATATGAAAACCCATGTAAATATATATAAAAATAGATATATCAAATACCCCAATACTAAAATATTTTATAATCCTTAAGAGAAATATCAAAATCAAAACAAAGTGGGTCCAAACATCAATAAAGGATTTTTGAAATTATGACTCACATAAAAACAAGTTATAAATATATATTATAAAATAAAAAGGAATACCCAAACAATAATTCATAAATCATATGTCAATTTTAATTTTGAACTCAATAAATTTCCTCCATTCATATAAAAATTTCAACCTTTCATCAACACACAAACCATTTATAATTTACCTCACTGTGAATTTTTCCTATCATCACTCAAGGTAGTAATTTAATAGAGTTATGATCATTCCATAAGTACGTTCTCATTACCATAGGAATGAATTGAATCTATATTCTCTAACACATAAATAAAAATATCACAATTAATCATGAGGGATTTGCAATTAGGATCAAATAATTCTAATGCTGAGGGTGGGTGGAAAAATTGTTGAAAATAACGTATGGATTGAGGAGGAGTGTAAATTCTATTGTATAAAACACAATATTCAAAATAAAATATCAAAGAACTAATTCACACCTAAATATAATGTCATATCACACACACACCAAAGAGAAAAGTAATGGATCAAGGAAAATATAATCAGAATGAATGAATTCCTCTCATGTTGTTCCTTTTCCTTCTCTCTTTCCTTATTTCTTTGGAATGTTATACTTTAGATAAATCTCAGATCCACCACCTTACCATATATGATTTTGAAATAATTACTATGGAAGTGGTTATTTTTTAACTACATGAGAAACAATTCATTTATTTATTTCTTTTTATTTTCTTAGAAATTCATGTTTGGAATGAACCTCACATCCACCACGTAAGAAAATATTATAAAAATCATTGGTTTGGTAATGGTGATTTTGGATACTCTTAAGTCACAACCACCTTTTTATCATTTTTTATCAAGTGGGATAAATAATGAAATATAGTGAATGAAAATATAAACCATCCCCAAAATCCCCATGGAAACACCATACAGTCTCCTATAACGGTACAATGTCATATCTCCACCATGAATAAACTCCCCCTACACTCATTCAATTGAATATCATTCAAAATAAAAATATTAGGTTTGGAAAGGAAAATAATGGTCTATAATGTGGATTAATACTAATTAGGGTATCCATGTATGCTATATGATTATAAGGAAAAATGAAGAGTCAGGACTCAAGAAAAATTATTCATAAATAAGATTCCTCAATCATTTCAAAAGTGATTTTTTGTCATATAATTGATAATATAATAATATAATTTCTAGTAGGTTTACATGTCCCATGTTTAACTTAAGAAATATTCTTAAAAAAATAAGAAATATTTTTTCTATAATCCTATAGATAATGGGAATAGAATATAATTTAATTTGGTTAAGGAATGAAAATCAATAGTCAATTTACTCAATACAAGCTTCTAGGAATAATCTTCAATATATCCAATCATATTAGAAATAATTTCCAAGAAATCCAAAATTATTGTAAGAAAGTATTTCTTAAAATGTGTATTTATATAATTTTAGTTTATGAGAATTATATTTCAAATTTTACAACATGGGATAATATTTTCCTAAAGCGCTGATGTATCCTTAATCAATGAGTATAGGACAAAAAATTCTAGCATTTTTTGGGCGAATAAAATTTAATTTAGTTCATGCAACAATTGAATTAATTTTTTATTTTCCTTTTTTTTCGGAATCACATTCGGGAATAAACTAGGGGTAAAAATATATAAACAAATAAAAATTACCCACATACATTGGTTATTTTGAATGATTTTCTTACGTTTTTTATGAACCATGTTTATTACATGAACTATGATCTCATGATGTGAATTGGAATCATGACATTAGTTAGACTCATGAAGTGAATTGATCCTATATTTATCACTCCATTTTCATCATGTTTCTTACTTAAATAGGCCTAAAAAATTAAATGAAATGGTAAAAGTACATTCCCTTTTAAAATTTACAGTATTTGGCTCAAATATATAAAGATATTGACTATAGGGAGACTTATTAAAATAATAAAATAAAATAAATCTAATTTCTCGAAATAAAGTTTAAAATATGGGTTTCCACCCAATATCCACTCTATTTATGGGTTTTAGCTCGAGCTTTACCTTTGTTAGATAATTGTAACATGATATAGAGTTAATAATCTTGGATTTTCCCACATCTAACATTCTTTTTCTTATGATGTAGTGTTTTTATTCCTATATATATTGTCCTTGTTAAATAGTTCTTATTGTGGGATGCATACTGAGGATACTTTTAATAAAAATAAAAAGAAATTGAAATTTGACCATATTTGGAGTTCGGTTTTTTCACCAACTGTTCTTTATATTCTACTTTAATTGTTTTTGGTTCTTCTTCCTTTACTTCTTAAATTTGGTTTCTTCCTCAAAAAAGTATTATTTTTTACTCTTATAAATTTCATTGATGTCATCATACCTAATTTATTATTTTTATTCTTGTATGATCATTATGGAGGACCATTCTTCCTCCTCCTATAGAATATTAGATAGGTCAATGTGTTTTTCTATGTATTATACTTCCCTTTTTTATTCTTCCTCAGATTCTATGTATTTTACCACTTTGAAATCTTTCCCAACATTCTCTTTGACCATAAAATAAAATTTAAAATTTTATATCTTTCCCCTTATTCTTGTAGTTTCCAAAGGTATCTTATTTGTTCTTCCCATTTTTTTATGTATAGAAGTGATGCCTTATGTTCTTATTTTTCATCACAAGATGGAGGTTCATCACTATGAGATATCTCAACATACTCAAATAATTCCTCCTTGATATATTTATCCTCATTTTGGTAAATTATTTCTTCAATGTATTTAAAACCATCCATTTATTAATATCCCACATCTTCTAACCATTCCATATCTAAATTATAAATTTAATTTAGATTATTAATAAATTATTCTAAATTAGAAATAATTCAGGAAAGTTGAGTAGTCAATTATTTATTCCCTTTGATTTGTGCCTTGTTTTCTCTATCCAATAATGGAATGTACTTTGTTATTAATCTAGTAAGTATATATTCTAATCCATGGTCACCATAATGTTGGAGGAAATGTTCTTCTGGAATTTATTGTTCTTGAGGTTTCCGGGTGTTAATAACCTTGACTCTTGCCACCTATTGATATTTTCCTCCATTGGACCAACATATCCCTGCATTAGAAAATATTTTTATGATGATAGAAAAAATTATATTCAGAAATTATTTTATATAGGTGGGTTATCAATTATCCATGTTCACTAATATCAAAATCATTATAGTATATCCTTTTGTACATCCCTTAAACTCATTACATGACCAATTTGATTAAATGGTCTTCTAAGTTTTTCTTAGACCAGGATCTACCATGGTAGTTTTTAATATTGGGGTCTCCTCCAATGGGTTTAAGATATATACCATTCCACTATTGAGGATGGAATTGATAATATGAAAAATAATATGAATCATCCCACCTTTTTCTTGACATGACCACCCTTCAGAATTCAGTGCTTCCCATGCGGTGGTATACTATTGATATATATTGTACACTAGTGGCATGGAATAATATTGGATTATCTTATAAATCAAACTAAAAAACACAAAAAACATCCATAAGAGTAAAAAAAATAATAATAAATAAATGAAATTAAAAACTAACACCTAAGCTTAAATTAGTAAAAATAAATCAGACAAGAAAATTATTTGATCCATTTAATCAGTCACAAGTCATAAATAGCGATTCACTTTTCCCTAACCATAGTTCAGAAATATGATGCATCTAAAATAAATTATCAAATCATCCAATCATTATAAAATTAGAAATTTATAAATTCCCATACCTCACTAACTATAAAGGAGTATTAATGAGGAAATATAGGGTCAAACCCATAGATGGAAGGGAACAAAGAAAAATACTTTTGAACAAAGGTTAGGTTGATCTGATATCATTTTTATTTTACCTACCTAATTACATGAAACAAAATAAATAAATTCATTCAAATTACAAAGAAAAATATAAGAATCAGATTCCTATGAGGTTTTACTAAATAAATTAATTATACTTTTCTTGGAAGAATAATCATATTATATAGATATGAAACCATTCAATTTTATGGATATGAAAATTATAAATCCCAATCAATCTACCCTATAATACCAATTTATCATTGTATGTATAATTAAAATAGATAAATCTAATTATGGTCATATTTCCAAAAGCAAAATAATAATTCAATTCTAAGGTCAAAAAAAATTATCTTAATCATGTTGGTATTATTTCATTATTAAAATTTTCTGTTCCATGAATCAATGATGAATACAATAAATGCACATGAAAAACATGATAATATTTAATTATAAAATCTTATGAGTAATATAAAAAATGATTTTTGGTATGAAACCCCTTTAACCAATTCCAATTTTTCCTATGGGGTTTATCCAATCATCGTCGAGTTGCCACGAACAATGAATAAACCAATACCAACAGCAAAGAGAATATAAAAAGTGAACAATAAATGGAATGAAAAAAATATATTATAATTAAAATAATGATCATTCAAAATTACAATTAATTGAATAAACTAAGTAATAAAAAAACTATCTATAAAGAATAAAATCCAGGTCAGAGCCTTAACGAAAGACTCCTAGTGGACGATTCTCTATGCTGGAAATTAATCTTATTACATTGGTATAAACCTCTTACATATATATTTTGATGCCATACTAGGGCTCCCCCAAGTCAAACCATATTTTAAATGGTTTTCCTAGGTCATACATGTATATCACTCACTGAATGATATACGACAAGATATTTTACTGGCCATATTTGGATGGTTTCATAACGTAAATGTTGGTTTCATTCCATGAAAAGTATGTGGACTCTTCCTAATGGATCTTTTTAAATTATATATATGTAGAAAATTTATTCCTTATATATTTAACACATAATTTATCTAAAACATTACATAAAAAATGTTTTTTCCACTCCAGAATCCTTATTTCAACTCAGTTATTTAACTATAAGACCTGAGAGTGACCCATAGGAATTATACATTTATTAATGAAATATTTGGGTGTATTTCATGATCTATTTTACTCCTTTTAAATCTTGTAAGCATCATCATTTTACAATGTTACACCGTTCTACTTCGCATCATGCTAAAAAAGTTCATTTATCTTCCCAAAATGTCATAATTTCCTCCTTATTATTCCAAATGTCGATCGTGCTAAAAGAACATAGAAAATAATGAAATTAGGAATGATTCAATTTTTAGTAAAATAGAACACATATAAAAACACAAGTAAATGTAGATAAAAAATATATAAATCAAATCCCATAGACTGGTTGGATATATCTTAAGTTAATGGCTTCAGATGTTAAAATGTTCTTTGAATTTTAAGAAATACCACCGTAAAGATGTTTGATGGGAACACCAACTATGGTAGATTAGGATCATACCATTATTGAGTGAATACTTATTCCACCACCCTTGGTATATGAGTATTTAACCTAGAATACTTATATGATAACATTGACCATTCAGGATGTGAAGCCCTATAACCAAGAATATTTGAAATTATATCTGTTCAAGTTAAAAACATCTAGAAGATGATCATGACTAGGGTATTGGCGGACCAAAAAATTCTGAGGAATAGATGGATTTTATCATGATCATTTTTATCTCGTTCATACACTTAAGGATAAAATAGTGCCTTTAGAGACCTTCATGTTCCAAGGACCTTCTAAGAGATGGTGGATGACCACAAATCAAGATAAAAGATGAGAGAGTCTTACTTGGGTGATATTCAATGAGATTCTCATTGAGAAATATTTTCCTAACATGATGAATATGGGACATGAACATGATGTGATAGATTTTTAAAAGGGATATATTATTTTCTCTACATATTCTTCACAATTCATGGATTTTATTTGTTTTTATCATTTTTTGGCTAAGAATTAGGCACATATGGCTCATAAGTTTTAGATAGGTCATTTTCCATAGATTATATTCCAGGTTAAGATATTTTACCTTATTATGTATACACATTTGATTTTAATGTACTTGAATTTTTATAATGGGCTAGAAGAGTATAGTGTAGGAGGATTACTAATAGTCCACAAAAGACTAGTTAATGAGATCCCTCTCACTACTATGGGAACCACTTTTGGTAGTAGGAAGAGGAAGGTAAATTGATTAATGAGTCAGAGTAATACTTCCTTAGTGTTCTATATGGGTGATGATTCTAACATGTGATTCAATTATGGGAAAAATCACATATATGAAGTTCTAACATTGTGTATTGGTTGGAGATCATATAATTTTTTTTGGGGATATATAGGGGAGTGATGGGAGATCAAGATAGGATAGGTTTAGTCCAATGACTGAGCTTCCTCTCACTAATATGGGATCCTTTTCTGATAGTAGGAATAGTAAGGGAAGAAAGATAATAGGTATAGTAAGAGTTTCTTTGTATCCTCTATGAGATATTGTTCCAAAAAATGATTCAATTATGGGAAATATGGGTATTATAGAAATTCATGCAAGAATATGTCTATATAGTACCATTATTATGTGAAGGTTGTTCATATTCAATTTTTCTACCTGAGGTATTCACATAGGAGTTCTATAAGATTAGGAACGTCCATGGGTGATTCAATATGGGGAATTATTACTATGAGAGCCACTTTTTGTAGTTGGAAGGGGAAGGGCAATAGGCTAATGGGTTAGAGAAGGGCTTCATAAGTTTACCCTATTAGAGATAATCCCAATATGTGATTCAGTTATGGACAATGGAGGAATTATAATTATGTTTAGAAGAATCCATCTGTATAGTTCCACTATTGTGGAAAGGCTAGACATATTTGCTATTTTTTCTCAAGGGATTCATGGAGGAGTGCTAAGAGATCATTGTAGGCTAGTGGTATAGGAACTGAACATAGGAATAAAACTTCCCAAAAGTCAATTACTTAGATAAAAACCAAGAATCCAAGGCAATATAAGTGTATGTAGTGGACTAGACTCCAATAGATGAGAGTGAGGGACCATCTACTGATTGGGGTATGTTATTGATTAATTATATGATTTCCACTACTTTTTTTTATCAGTTCATTCTATTCCTTTATATCACTCAAGTTATCTTCTAAGTTAATTTCACTTGATAAAATATTAGGAATGCAAGTGGACCATCTTAAATAATTATTAGATTTCCCAATAGTCATTTCCAATTTTAGATATCCTTGTGAAATCATGATTCTAAGGATGATGATCATTGATGTGATTATTGTTATGGTCTGACAGACCATATTCTAAACTCACATTGATTTCTATTAGAGACATATATTATTTACAAAACATAATAGAGAGATAGAGAGATAAAGGGGTTCTTGATGATTGGTGAGTGGGAGTTGGGAGAAAGTAAAGTTAGTCCAGACATAATCTTTATTGGGATTATAATGGCACTAATTGCAAGATTTTATTTTTATGTAGTATTAGATTTAGCCACCTCATCTTTCCTCCATTTTTGGATCTGTATGAGAAAATCTTTATAGAAAAATTTATATTAAGTCCCCTTGATATAGGGGTTTAATTTGAGATAGAGATCATGCCCAATGCACAAAAAATTTAGACAACCCCTTATCATAAAGAACTAACTAAGTTGAAATAGTCCAAGATAAAGCTCAAGGAATTTAAGTACAAGGGATTTATCAAGCCTAGTACATCACCAAGGAGTGTAACTATTTTAATAAATTTGAAAGAAGATGGTATTTTTTGAATATACATATATTTTTGGAAGCTAAATTAGGTAATAGTGAAGAACATATATCATATTCTTAAGATTTATGATCTTTTAATTAGTTGTGGGGAGTTTCGTGGTTCTACAAGATTGATGTTCGATTGGGATATCATTATTTGTGGTTTAGAGTGGAGAAAATTCTAAAGATGGAATTTTATAGTAGGTTTGGGATAAATGAGTAATTAGTGATGCTGTTTTGACAAAATAGTGGGATAAAAATGTGCATTGATCTCATGAACAATGTATTACACCCATTTCATTAATCTTTCACTCTAATGTTCATTGAAGGCATACTCATCTACTCATTGACACTAGAGTATAATTCTAGGAATCTCTATGAAGACAAAAGTATGTTTTGAGTAAAACCTAATTATGTAAATATTTATAAGTGTAACTTTTGGATTTTGTATGTGAAATTGATAGGGTATGTGAGGTCCGAGACAAGTAAATAAATTGACCCAAATCATGTTGAGGCAATAATATCCTAGAAATTTCCCTAAAACATGTTTGAGATCAGGATATTTTTGTGTTTATGGGATATGATTAAAATTTAATCTTATAATTTTCCCATCTATGAGCACCCATGGATGTGAAAAAAATAAGAAATAGGTGAGGTATTTATGGTTAGACCTGTGTAAAGATTCATTTCTTAAGATAAATAAGTGATTGAAAATAAATCATTTATTGATTTTTCTAGAGTATGGAATTGGTTACTTAATTTACTATGATGCATAATTCATAGGTTTGGGGGTGGTCGTGATGCAATGGGTGTAGATATTATAATATGTTTCATGTCACCTACTACACCATGAGAAGAACTATTTTACCCACGACTTAATATTGAAAGCTATATTTCATGATTTGAAGTGTTGGAAACACTATCTCTTTGGAGAGAGGTTTTTTGTCTACAGATAACACAAGATACTTTACTATATCTTTACATAGAGGGGCCTCAATTTGACTAAGATGCACTAAATAGAGTACTTGTAGGTATTTAGCTTTGTGATTACCTATTCACCTAGTAGAGGTAATTTTTTTTGTAGATGCACTTAGCTGTATGGAGAAGGTATGACATGATATTGGTGAATGAAATTCGAAGGAAGGGTGTCATCTAATGAGTTTTTTTGTGCAATTGGAGGATGGATACTTCTGAGGACCATGGGTTGATGACATGTTCCACATTCATGATCAAGTCTCCATTAGTAGATTAAGGGAAGGCTTGTACAGAACCCTACCTAGACTATGTTGTGATGTAGGAACAACTAGTAGGTGGTAACCCAAGACCCAGAGGAGCTATGACACTATCTGGGTTATTATCGATCATCTTACAAAAGTTACTCATTTCTTATCAATCTGTAAGACTCACTTAGTAAAAAATATGGGAGTGATTTATGTTTAATAAATATTATGTTTTCTTGGATTTCCCTTAACACTGATATATAACAGTGATATATGTTTTACCTTATAGATTTGGTAGGTGTTATAGAAGGATTTATGGACTCATCTAAGATCGAGCACTACATACCATCTCCAGAAATATGGGCAGTCAGAGTGGGAAATTTTTATACTGGAGGATATGATTTGAGATTTCATTCTAGAATTTAGTGAATCATGGTATGATAACCAAGCATTGGTTGAGTTCACACAAAACAATAGTAATTGGTGTTCGATTTATATATCATCATTTGAGGATCCGAATGGATAGTTATTTATCTCACAATTGTGTGGGGATGAGGTGGGTGTGGAATAAATTGTTGGGAAAATTATGTTTTAAGAGACCTTAGATAGGGTGTAGTTGATTAGAAATTGGTTGGTTACTATTCAGTATAAGATGTGATCATATAAAAAATATAGGATATTTATTTTAGAGTTATTTATGGGTTATTGAGTTTCGTAATGTGTTTCAACTTGGTTGGGGATTCATCATTTGAAGAAGTAGAAGAGAATGACTCCATGTTTTTTTAAACCATTTGATATTACTGAGTGTTTCAAAGAAGTTTCTTAAAGATCAGACCTTCCATCATGTTATCTAGGAATGCAAGATGTGTTCCATGTTTCTATACTTTTGAGGTACATAACTAATCTTGAATATTTTATAGAATTTTAGGATGTTTATTCGTAGATAAATTCACATTATAATAAGAACATAGTGTAGATTGTAGACCAAAGAGAGAAGGTGTTTTTGGGGAATGATGGTGAGATTTTTTAGATTATATGGAATCACAGACGACTCCAAGAGTAAAAGTTGGAGTGGGAATCAGATGCTCTAGCTCAGTGTCTTGAGTTGTTCGAGTGATTCCCCTAGATATGTTTCATTAGAATGGTAATCACTTTTTGGGTGAGATTATAAAGTCCCAAATCTTTTTTTCAATATTAATATAATTATTTCACTTATATCATTGTTTTTAGTTAATCCTTATTTGGGTAAATACTGGTGTGATTGGGTAGCTTGTGGAGTACTAAAGGAATGTTTTAGTCGTATTTTTCCAAAACATCCAATTATATGACCATAATTCTCACATTGTTATTACCTTAGTGTAAAAAGTACTATGGGAAATAGTTTGACAAATCCATGGCTAATCCATGATGTTCAGTGGGAAGCACCACTTGTCTTGGTGAAAAAAACTTGGTCAACGTCACCATAACATAGTAGAATATTTGGTGGGAGTAAAATGGATCAAAGCTCTATAAAATAACAATGTCTATTTTTTATCATCCAAGTGTGTTCAGGAACCACCACTACCGTGGATAGGCCGTGGTGAAATTTGTTTTGGCTTTGGGAAATGTTAAAAAGGCCAAATTCAAGGAACCTTTTTTCAAATATTATCCTAACTGAATGGGGAAATGAATGGGGTTAAATGCAGGAAAAAAATGAGACTATTAATTGATTCATAACCCCAATTAATTTGATTCCATTCTCCCTCCATTTTAATTCCTTGAATCTAATGAACAAATGGGTGTTTTAGAGAAAGGCTTCGGGTGAACCTCTTAGAAAAGCTTCAGCTGTGGGTGATTATTTATCCTTTTCTACCTTGATTTTTGGGATTGTTTTTTCTTAGCCTTTATTTGATCAAATTATATGCTAATCCTTCTTCACTAATGATTCTAGATTTTGGTGACTCAGTGATGGTCTTCAGAAAGTCTTCATATTCGGACCAATTTTCTTTTTTATTCATTGAGAAGTTAGGGAATGATGTTGTTATGGATTAGAAATGTTTGTATTATGTTTTCTAATGTGATAATTTTATTATTGGTGATTCAGTAACCATATTTTGGATTAGTGGCATTTTATGATTACTCAGGGTTGTTCTATATGTGACTTATTCTCTTGCATATATCCAAGAGAGATATTTTATTCTTCCTTCAACTAGGGTTATATTCTACCATTGTCTATAGTAATCATTTAGAATGTAATGTTATACCCCTTTTCTTGTTATTCCATGTGTCTTTCTATAAAAACCATATTATTTTATGTGAAACATGTTCTAGGGGTTATTGGCATGATAACACATTCCGGTGGGTGTAAAAACATGGTTTGAGAGATAAAACCCTTAAAAACATTGAGGTTGGAAGTTACATACCATGAAGGTACTTGTATATGATGTTTCCATGAAACATTCATTTATTATTGATAAACCATACTTTTTATGCTTGATAAACCATGTTTTTATGCTTTTTCTTGTGGGTATGTGAGTACCCCGTGATTCTCATTATTGATATATGGTTATTTGTTTTTTGTAGGATCTTGAGAGCTATTCTTGATATGAATCACTGTTCCTTGGTATGATGTGTACTATTTGTGCATTGCATATCATGTGGAACCATACTCCATGTATTGGGATGATTAGGTTGCTCATTATCACCTAAACAACCCCTTGGATAGAGATAATGATGAATTGGTGATGGTTATGGACTATGGATTGTTTGACGATATGATTTAGATCATAGTAATTATTTTTGATGTCAGATTAGACCATGAATGAGTTGATAATCCGTTGGATATTGGATGAAGTGGGTGAATTCCATGCAGGGGTGATGTGTTATCTAATTATGTATAATATGTCAGGTGGGTATTACAATTATCTGAGGAAAATGACTACTATATGAGTGTGTAATATGTTGATCCTCCCAGTGACCACCATCCGTGTGGGGTGTGCAGTGGTTCCTTTAAGGGCGTTTTTGGTTTAAATGCCATCCACATCCTTACCAGAACCTTGCTGAAGCTTGTGGGGCCGAGGTTCATGGTAACTTGGTTAGAGAATGATAACATGGAACATGTGTGGTGTATTTTTATTACAATTTAATTTATAAAATAAAATACACAATTATATATTATGTTAATTTATGTTGATGATGCATTGGTGGTGTCATACTAGGATTATTACTCACACCATACACGAGAATCTCGATGAACATGAAAACATCATGATCAGGAATCCAAGTAGGGGCATGGGGCCTAGACCAGGTAACATAGTTATGGTTCATGGAGAAAGTTGTTGTATCAGAATGTACTCCAAATGATTCCAATGATTTTTTATTTATTTACTAATACTTATATTATCAATTTTCATTCCAACCTTGGAGCCCAGTTATTTATTTGTATGACATTTATGCCATCCATTATTAAAGTTGATATCTTATTTTCCACATGTCACTATGAATTTAAATTTATTATTATTATTGGTTAAATGATATGATACTGAGGTTATAGTCTTCATATTGACGATGTTCTGATAATCACTGCTATTTGATAGCCTTTTGCATATTGAGAGGCACACATGAGGTCTTGGTTCTCCTTACATGAATTAGTGGTTAAAATAATGGTGTCACATTAAGATATGTTATTCTATTCACAATTTTATAGGTTTGAGGTGAGTGAATCAGTGGTGATTAGGTTTAGTTTGGTGTATGAGACAATTGAGATGCTGTATTTATTTAGGATGTGAGTGGTTATCACTTCAAGCATCTGGTTCTCATATATCGATTATAGGTGGTTGAACTTGGTTTAAATGGTAGATGAAATAATATTATTTCAAGAATCACCTTGTATGGGGAATTATTGTCTGAGGTGGTAGAGAAATCGCAACATGGTTTGTCATTCCATTTGGGTTTTTGATCAGATTAGTGTTTGTACTTATTTGTTTGATATTACTCTAGTGCATTAAGTAATGCATGATTTATGTATCAAAGATTATGAAGTTTGATTTGGAACATAGACATGTGATCAATAGTAAAAATATTGATCTAGAGGATGATGAGTCATTTTAGGAGTGCCTTATGTTTATGATGGACTAGAAAGAGAATGTTTTTTTAATGGAATACAATTTCTCTTATTTGAGTATTATTGAAGTATAATAATATCTATGAGGAGAATTAATTAAAATAGTAGAATGAATATGTCTAGTGACCTAAGATATTTAGCGAGGACCCATAAATATTTATATAGGTGATGAGAAGAATATATAGAGGGAGTTTGTAATGAATCTTGAATTTGATGGTGTTTTTTTAATATTGTGTATCTTGAATATTTCAAGATGTAGTGTTGGGGGTGGATCCATATTAGAATTTGTGGAGATAGGAATGTCTTGGGTATGAGAATTATGTAGAATAACAGAGGTCACAATATTGTATAGGGAACTGAAAAATAATATTCTAGAGTTCAGAAGGCTTATAGTGTAGCAGTAAGGGTTGCACCATGGGAGATTCACTAGGTGGGATATTATGACATGTGACTTAATGTCTTACCTAAATGGAGGATTTATGGGTTTCAGAATCTCTGTAGTTTGGTTTTCACACATTATTTGGAGGTACATGTCATGATGTATCCCCGATGAGGATACATTATATCATGACCATTTTGGTCATGATACAACCTACATGCTTGATTTTTTATGGGAAGATATGGAATTTAAACATAGACCCCCTTTAACAATTATATAATCCTCCCACAACATAAACCTAGTTCTCTCATGATTTTAGTCTCTCCCATTGATTGATAATCCCATCCTTCCTCTAATTATTTTCATTCAATGTTCTATTGGTCCTGGTGATCCTATCTTAGTAAGTCTGAGCCTATTTATTCTCTAGATTCCCACCTTCTGTTGTTTCTTGATTTTCATTTTCAAAATACCTAATCAAGAGGGGATTTGGATGATTTTAGTGATTTATTGTATTGATATTGATTAAAAAATAATTAATTGGTGAGTTTTATCCCTTTTTCTCAAGATAAGATATCTTTTCCATATAATTGAATTTATATGAATTTGTATGGCCAGAATAACATGAAAGTGTGTAATTTAGACCTATAATATTCTTCTATTGTTATAATGAAGTATGGGTGGGTTTAAATTATCATGGGATACCATTAGAGAGTATCTATGGGTAAAATGTATGAAACATGTGTAATCCTCACCATGTTCAATGGCTATAGGTTCGGATATTTGTTTGGGTGAATTAGGAAGAGACTAAAATTTTAGGGCTTAGTTAAGGTAAAAGTGATCTAATATGATGGTATTTGGGTATGATTGATGGTTCCCTTCACTTGAGAAGGTTTTAGGTGAAAAAATATGGGTAATTTGGGTAAACTAGAGGGGTTGGTAAGGAAGGGGACAATTGGATATCCTTATGATACACTTATATTTGGGATATGTCATTAATCCAGTGTTAATTTGTTTCACTACATTATTATTTTTTATTCTTAATACTTATATTGTGGTACATTGGCACTGATGTTTTTATCCTTTTTCCATGGTGAATTGATTAGTTCATAATTTCCCAATTGAGATGTATGTTTTTTGTTTAATTTTTTTATCTATTCATTAATGATCATATATCTTCTGTTCTTATTCTAAGGATCTGTTGGTGGTTTCCTATTGTGTTTATTACTTACACTCTACACACGTACCCTAGTGTGAAGGAATATTTTGTTACCAGGTATCCAACCAATGATAAGGGAACTATGATGTGATATTGAGAATGTAAATATGGTTAGGGTTTTGAGATAATGCAAGGACATACTTTGGGATCCTTTTTCTATTATTCCTTTTTTATTCATTTTTTTGTTCGTTTTTCACATGTCACTAAAAGGAAGACAAGTATTAGTACCAGTTTTTTTAAATATAAATAAATTTTTACCACCACCCATAGATGGAAGAAAATATATAAAATACTTTATTTTTATAACTCAACAATTAATTAGATGTGATATTTTTAATAAATAAGGGCCTATAAAGTTGATATAGATCTATGATTTTTGATGGTTGTGAAACTACTAATAATATGAATGTGGTGATTTTTTTATTTATTATTATCTATAATACAGAATCAATTATAACTACCACAAATAGATCAGTAATGTTTTTTTTCTACATAAACTAGTAGCATTTATAATCAATGAAATTGAATTTGAGGTGGTTTACCATATATAGAGTCAATTTGTTAGTGAGTAATGACCATGAAGACTTCCATTAATTATACAATTTTTTCTTGTTTATTTAGAAATGGTTTTAAATACCATTAATTATAAAATAAAATCATTATATAACAACATCCATCGGAATATACTACATCTTATAATATAAAATTCTAATATATCCATAGGGTACTAAATCCAACAGTCTCATTACTCAAATAAACAAAACAATAAAATAATAGAATTACATAAATTACATAACACTATTTTTTAAATATGAAAAACATTTATTTAGGTATGATTATATAAAAAATAAATATATAGGTTTTAATTATAAAATAAAAAAACATAAAAATATATTATATCATCAATAATAATCCCATATGTTATACCAGATACCCATTGATGATCCATGCTTCTAATTTTATTTTTGGCTACTAGCCTCTAGGGCATTTACTATCTAAATTAAAATGAATTTAGAATATAAATTAGTTTTAATTAGATATTGAATAAAAAATGGAAAGGAATATATATATTATATATTAAAAAGTAATTAAAATACATTTTATAGGAATATTAGATGAAAAAACTGTAAATATTTATTTTTACTAACTCTAAGATGTATATCCAAAATATCATCCTTCCAATTAATGAGAATATGCCTGCCTTCAAGGTACATAGTGGTAAGGGATGTCATATCACATTTTAAGTGACCCATGATCTACTCACATTGTCCTCCTAAATAGTCTATATGAACCCAAAAATGTCACATGAGAAAAGTACTTTAAAATAGACCACCCTCCAAAGAACTGATCTATTCTTGTATATTTCTATCTTATTATTATCTAAATCTATTTAATAAATATATTCATAAACATTCATATTGATGCAATTAATTTTTTTTCAAATTATTATTTACATATTAATAATGGTCACACTCCAATACCATTGTGATGGTTACCATGGAACCACAAGCTCAATCAATGAAGGCTCCTCAACTACTAGATCCAATCCCTCTGAATTCCCTTTAGAATATGGTGATAAATTTGAAATAGGGAGAATAAATAATGAATATATGAGTATATGATATGGAATCAAATTATAGATATGGGTGCATACATAAATTAAGTAGTGTACCAGATTCAAGTTGGAGTATATTAGATGAGTTATCTAACATCATAAGAGTTGCAGAAGATCAGGTCATATCTTTCATTATTTTTTTCTTAGAATTTATTCATACATTAAGAATATAAAAATGTTATAATATGATATAGGATATAAAACAAAAAAATTCTTTCAAAATTCTTTTTATTTATTAATTGAATTCATATATTAAAAATAAAAAAATAAAATATATGTTATAGTATGATTGAAAATTCAATAAGTTAATTCATCATTGACTATATTATTTATATCCTCCACCATTAAAATAATTTCATCATCATCACCATCCCTTGAAAGACAACCCTTTTTAATATCATCATGGAAATATATATCAATATCTTATTATTAATTGAGGTTTAATACACAAACCAATCAATCATCTTCATCACCCATATCATACAAGTCTCTTAGTTGGACACAAACTATAAAAAATACACACTTTATCAAATTATAGATACACATAATATAACATTTTTGTTTATGAAGCCAATTTTTTTATCATGTTATTCATGCTCACTTGTATAAAAAATCATGGATAAGTCAACAAATGAAAATTTTATCAATTATTTATTTATTCCACTATAAATATTAATCCACTTTAATTTAAAAAAAACTAAAATTTTTCCATGATAAATTTATTTGATAATGTTAATCATCTTCTTATAGTATCCTGAGTCTGTGAATTTTGTGTAGATTCAACTATTTGGAGTTTTGAAAACTCTTTTATAAAAATTGTATTAAACTTAAGGAAATTAATGTTATAAGAATCAAATATCCTAGACTACTGAAATGTTACTTGAGCAAAATATCATAAATCATATGAAACACTAGCTCGATTATCAATATTCATGATCTAGATGTATAAATTTAAAATATTATCAGTCACATATGATTATTATATCAAATATTTCAAATATAAAATTGATTAGGATATGAAATGATGTGAAAACCAATCAATAATGTATTTATTAATTGATTTTGTTATCTATTTCTAATTTTATGTTTGACTCTAAAGTCATTACTTTGTTCGCATCTCAAATTATTCTTCGAAAGGACCCAAAATATCACTAATGAGTAACACAAATCTATGTGATTGTATGAACTTTGTTTTTTTAGATAAAACTAATGATATTTTATAACATGATGAACTCATTTTGGAACTTTTACTTATTTACTATAGTAAGGTAATTGATTTCTACTATCATTAACAGAACCATCTTGATTTAATCATTTCTAAATATTATCTAAATGCCCTGATGAAATTTTGAGATAATATTCCACCATATAACCTCTAATAACAGTGCTTTCTAGTTGAGATTTATTTCTCATAAAAAACATCAAATAAATTAATTACTTAATAAACATATAAAAAATGTTAGAATAATCCAAATATATAATGAGTTTTAAATTTTTGATGTAGTTACAATAAAAATTAATATGAAAATACATATTTATGGGATACAACCATCAATAATTTATAAGACCAAAAAATTTAACTTCCTTGGTTTAATTCATAGTCAGATGAATCATCATCACCAAATGAAAATGTTTCATTAAAATTATTCTGAAAATGTTTTCAAGGTCAATGGGGTTAAATGTTTTCTCAGAAATCTGTCTAAAGAAAGTAAAAAACATAATTTAAATTACTATTATTTTATCAGGTAATAATTTGTTAAAGGACATTTATAGATATTACTCCACCAATATATACATGTCATGGATTTTAAATCCATATGGATTATGATGTTTTAATTAAACACATATTTAAATGTTTCATGAATATCTATCAAATGATTTAATACTTCTTCAATATTTAATGAAAAACATATTTTTCTTTATTTTTCAATGGAAAACACTACATGATTATTTCTATTATCATTTTCCACATATCATGCTTTATATATGTTTCATCTAAGTGTTTTTGATAATTAAGAATATATTATAATTTTCCCTACCCATTCAATGTTTTTAAAACCATATTTTCAAATACATTTGTTCTAGTGTTTATAACATCAATATTATTATGTAAACATTTAATTTTCCAATAAGGTATTATGAAGAAAAAATGATAAATTTATTCCATTGTTGGTTACCAACTGTGTCTAGTGTTCTTTGAACTCTTTTACTAGAAATCATCAACTAATAAACTTTATAAAATTATTAATTTATAGTTGATAATTCTGAAATGATTTACAACCTTTATAAAAATTATGGTTGTGAACTTAACTCATATTTTCCAATGAATAATGATTTGTTAAACCAATATCTATGATATCCATCCATGAATAGATGATTACACATGAAACACCAATCTATATATATGGTATTATTATTGGCCTAATGTCTAAGATAAAAATGGACATGCATGAAAAATGTGAGTGTTCTAAAAAAATAATTTTCATAATCTTGGGAATTAACTTATATTCCATATTAGAGAAATGTGAATTTTAAACATGTTATCTATTGATGCAAATACATTATTCTCCCATAAGTCTTGTAATTTTAATATATGAGCTTAAAGGTATAAATCAATGTTATCTCTAAGAATTTTCATTCTTATAATGAACATAAAAATAATGAAAGAATTTTTTTCAAACATTTCCATAGAGGTATATTATAAGGAATCAAAATAACTATCCATATAATATAATTTTTACTTTGTTTTTTAACAGATTAAATCCATTACTAACTAATACCAAATTAACATTCACATGCTATAAAGGGAAATTGAGATATAAATAATCAAATGATTATTGGTCTAGGGTTAAGATGGAAAAAATAACCAATATAGGGTGGGGGGGGGTGAGTAAGAATTTTAAAAATAAATTAATGAATTTAAAAGGTATATCCAATTATTAAGGTAATTTTTATATGATATTAATGAAAATAAACACATGAATTTCTTATAGTGGTTCAAATCAAAATGATCCCAGTCCCCTCTTCACCCCTCTCACAAATTGAGATTTATGATACCCACTATAATCAATATAACAGAATCTTGTTATGAATTTTCCAACCTAGAGTCACCAACCAATTAAAATTTCATTATTCTTATGAAGGATTAAATCAAAACTGACCCGAATTCTTCTACTTGGAGGAAAAACTTGAACAACTTTAATTTTTCCCCGAGAGGCACAACATAATGCATGAATTTTTTATGGGAGTCACATCCCATAACCATACCTTTTAATGGGTAGTATAACCCATTAAAATTATTCACACATAAAAAGAATAGGATGAACTTAAACCATATAAATAGAATAAAAATTTCATAATATGAGTGTTGATGTAGAAATAAACTCTCTAGTATAAAGGATAAAATGATTTTATTTAGGTTGAGAGCAGTAGTTTATTACCAAAAAAATGCATCACTTGTACAGTTAAGGAATATCCTCAACCTATATGACATGAAATTATTCTGTAAACTCTATATAAATATATTAACATTATGCACAACATTTTTCATACTCTAATACCATTGCATATCTATTTTACCAAAAAAATAGTTTCATATAAAATTTAAACAATGTACTTTAGAGTTTTCCATGCTTATTTCAAAGATAATAATCCACTTGTAAATGAGAAAAAATATTCTCATGAGTCTTTATTGAAATCATATAAAATTAATACAAACTATAAAGTGGAATTAATTTGAAAATTTAATAAACCATTAAATAATAAATATTAATATCCTTGAAATAATGCCTGATAATTACCAAGATTGGCCCATTGTATTTTAGTGGATTTGAATTAGGATATTTCAATTCCCTAAATTTTAGGATGTATATCAATACATGATTAAAAATATTTAAATCATATTTAATTAATTATTAATAAACATAAAAACTCTTCACATGATATTTATGTAATTAATGAGTAAATATAGGATAAAAAATCACTAATTATATCTAAAACAAACATACCATAAATTAAAATTTTAAGTATTATGTAAAACAGAGAATATTTCTTAGTTTTACAATATCCTATAAGGATTCATAAAACCACATAGGAAAATCTACATAGCATATTTTAATTTATCCTTCATTCAATATGTATCTAAATCTCCCCATATAAGGGAATTGACATATATATCTGAATCTATGTAACCGATTTATGTAGCTGAATTTATAACTAATGATAATTTTTCATTAATTTAATTCTGACTAGATGGATTTGATTTATATTTTGATAATTTCATTAAATTTCAATAAAATGAAAAATCTCTTTAATAATACTTATATATGTCATGTTTTAATCCAAATATTCTAGAAAATTAGTTTAAAAATAGGAGAATTTAGGATAAAAACAGGCAATGAATTCAAACCTAATTTAGTAAATGATAATTATATAATTATAATTTTATGTCTTCTAATGAAATATATATTTTTTTATATTTAAAAATAAATAATAAATATTTAATTTGACATTATGTATCCCATTTTATGTTAAATGTACATAGAATATCCAATTATGGAAAATCAGCTATGTGAATTAGCTATATGGAAGAATTATTTAAATGAATCAGCTACGTGGAACAATTGGAAACATGAATTGGATAGTGATAATAGTTAAAAACACATAAAAATTATATTTTAAGGTCCTTTTTAACTTTTTTCCTTGTAACACTATTTGAAACTTGTATATCATGTTATGCCCAATCCAAACATAAAATTTAAAGATATTTAAAGTAATGAAATATTATGATCTAATCAAGATTAATCATACTTTAATCAATAAAGAAGAAAAATTATTAATAATTTTAAAGCATATAAAACAAGTATTTATTTATAAATATAAAAACAGAAAGTGGTTCAAAGAGACACTCAACATTATCCCCCCTTTTGATAATTACAATAAATAAGTATAATTTCAAAAACACCTTCCCTATTCTGAAATTATAAAAGAATGAAAATTTTAAATTGAAAAATTCCTTAAAAATGAATGGTTATAGTGTATAAAATATTATTGAATAGTAATATTTCAAAACATATGTCACTAGGAAACTATAATTTCTTCTATTTTTCAAAACATGTTTTAAGGTTCCATGATACATTGAGTAGAATTTTAATTTTTTTTTGTAAAAAATAAAGATAATATCTTCATAAAATATTATTTTATACAAAATTAAAGTTTAAAATAAAATTTAACAAAATTTATAATATATTATAAGTATCAAAATATTATTACAATACACAAAACATTACGAAAATAAAGTAACAAAATTATAAAAAACTGACTCTAGATTTCATAGATTTCACATAAATCTAATTTTTTTTTTGTATAAAATCATATTAAAACTCCTCCAAAAATAATTCCATAAAAATATAAATTATACAACATAAAAATTTCAAATTTTATTTTGTAAAAATTGTTAAAATATATGGGTTTAGTAAATATATCTGTTGGTTCATTATCTATAAAAATAAATTATAGACTTATATTTTTTTTAGTATGTGATATCTAAGAAAATGAAACTTAACATCACTGTGATCATCCCTTGGGTGTTTTAAGGTATTTTTAGAAATATAAATAATATAATTATTTTCAAAAAATATTGGGATCTTTTTAAAAAACAAAAATGAGAATTTTTTTCTTAGTCCATAAATATTGTGCACAAAATGATACATCAATTATATATTCAGATTTAACAGTTGAAAGAGCACCCTAATCTTGTTTTATTAAAGACCAAGAAACTAAAGATTTACAAAGTATATGACATATATATTAAGTGCTATTCTTATATATCATTCATCCTCCAAAATCATAATCAGAATAGATTTTGAAATCAAAATTATTCTTTTTAATTTAAAATAAAACAATATTTAAAGATCCATTGACATATTTAATAATTCCTTAATAGATTTAATGAGACTTTCTTGAGGATCAATTTTATATCTTCAACACAAGGAAACTAAATAGATAAATGTAACACCCTAGTAGTTTGTTTAATAATTTGAAATTATTTTAAATTATGTGTTTTAATTAATAATAATAATTTTAAATAATTATAAATTTTCGATTCAAAATTAATTAATTAATGTTCATAAAAACAAAATACTATTTTAAACTATTATTATGCCTAAAATAATATTTTAATATTAATATATGTATTTCATAAACATATTATTTAGTAAATATTTTAAAGGACAATACATATATTGACTATTATATTTATTTTGATAAATACTAAATTATCTTATGAATATATTCACTATTAATATGACACCCAAAGATTTTATGGAATGTTTTTCTTAAAAAATTTAAATTCATTAGATATATTATATGATAAAACAGCAAGTCATTTTGAAACAACACTTTTTTATAACCTAGCCAATGAACATAATTTTTTTGGTTTTGTGTTTTGAATTTTGAAAAATTAACATACACCATAGCGATCAGTTAGTTTTTTAGAGTCTAATAGAATCAACTTAATTTTAAGTGATTAGTAACTTGACTCTTAGGGATAGAAATGTACTATTATGAATAGTAACCTCAACCATGTAAGTATAAACAAAATTTAGTCACCTTATAATTGAAAGTAAATATTTTAATCATAACCTCTATTATTTAGTTAAATATTTTGTTGGTTTTGTGTTTTGAATTTTGAAAAATGTACTATTATGAATAGTAACCTCTATTATTTTAAATTCATTTGACGTGGGTTTTGAAAAAAAATCCATGTTACCCTCTTGAGGATTTTTTTAAATTTTCTACTTTTTAATTTATTAAAATATAATAACTATTTTTGAACAATTGAATTTCATTGTTTAATTTCTAGTTGACAATTTAATGGACTTAAATAATTTGGATTTATTTTTATATTTGATATGTTATATTCTTCATAGAAATAATAATGTTAGGTTTGTATAATTTTGGAAATATTTGTTTGACTTATAAATAATTTCTTTTGAGATTTCATCTAAAAAAATTATAAATATTACATTATTTCAATGGGGTTTTCAAAAAATTTAGAGTGATAGATATATTTTGAAGAAATACATATATGTAAGATGATGGTTTTTACACTCAATAAACATCCAATTCATTGGATAAATGTAAATATATAATGACACTTGAATATGTGTTTTCATCTATATTTTTACCTTATTTGAGTGAGAGTGGGGACTCCAAAAGGCGTATGTGTGGGTAGTGACCCATGAAGGTTATTATACTCTAATCAATTCTTATGAATTTTTTTTAGGACATATCATAAAGGAATGTTACATTGTAATTCCATATTAATATAATTATGATTCTTGGATCATATTCTTAATCCCATGATTTGGTGTACCATTTTTATGGTATATGTTTTTATTTGTAGATTACATATCAATCAATGATGAATTAAGGAAAAATAATATGTTCCCATGTTTTTTTATAAAAAAAACTCTCACCTACTCTTGTTTACCTATATTTTATGATCATACACTTAATAAAATGTTGATAAGAATCCCCTTATTAACCATTTGTATTTACTTCCTTCTAATATTTAATTTCCCATGGTAAGGAATATAATATAAACTAATGAGTGGTCTATAAGAGATTATATTGTTGCTTAATTTTATATAAATTGTCTCAAGGATAGTAAAAAATTATTTTTTATGTAGGTTGATTTCATGGACTCTAATCCTTCAATACGTGTTATTATTTATTTATTATAATACGTACAATTTTACATAAGAAAATAACCTGAAATAAATATATCTTTATGTTGGGTAATCATAATTTATATCAAATCTCATTGTATTATGAAAG
Organism: Viscum album; assembly: GCA_963277665.1. Lineage (NCBI taxonomy): Eukaryota > Viridiplantae > Streptophyta > Magnoliopsida > Santalales > Viscaceae > Viscum > Viscum album. Next base: position 935,719,622 of record OY728157.1, on the reverse strand, counting down.
AGATTTATCTACCATAAAAAATAATGTCAGTCAGTGGTGCCTCTGTTGGTGTTTGAGTAAGGCTTCATTTTTCATGGTTAGATTAACATTTCTATTATTTTGATTCTATGTAATAAGTGAAAATTATATTTATTAATCAATATAATTATTAACGTCAAGGAATCATGTTAAATATTTGATTATATTATTATTTTAGAAATTATACTGCTATTTGGAAAAAGTAACATTGATGTGGTTTGGGAATATATAATTCTCGTAGTAATAATGTAACACCCCAAGATTTCATAGTACATTAATTTTTCAAAGTAATTCAATAATTTGCACTACAAGAAACACTGAGTTAAAGCGCACCATGACGAACCAAACTAGCCTTTCCAAAGTGGTTATGAATAGTATTAACTGAATAGTGACCTTTATATAATCCTTATAATTTTTTAGTCCATATTATGAGTTTATTATACATAATGTAAGAGCAAATTTATTTTTTCAGATAAAAGAATCATTTTTTAAGAAAATGAAATTTTACAGCCTTTTAATGGAGAATCCTTTTTAAGTCCAATACATCAAACTTATATATATTAAATTTTCCTAAATAAATTTATTCTAAATAATGGGGAAATAAATTTTACTTTGTGTAAATTTATGGAATTTTACCAATAAAGTACAATTTTATTAATGAATAATGAAAAATATTGTATTTCAATTTAAAAGTTTATTTTTATCTAATTTATTTATATAGATAGATTATATTTTAAATGGTTTTAAAGTATAATTATAACTTTTTTTTACCATTTAATCCAATTTTGTTTATCCAAATTAGATTTACTTTGAAACTTTCCATAAACAAGTATCAATATTTTGATAGTTATTCTTTTTCAAAAAATGCTATTTTTTTAACAATGGGATTTAATTTTAAATTATTTAATGACACTTATATGTTTTGAATTCATCATAATAGTCATCATTTTTGAATTCTGAATATCTAATATAGCTATGATGAATATTTTGTATTTTTTTGAAAACGTCAATATTTGATGAATGGTGAAAATCACTATATTATTGGTTAAAACCAACCTTTTATTTAAATAATTATTTATTTTATTTAAATTTATTTTAATTCAAAATAGATACAAAATACCTATATATGATCAAAATAATTCATTGGAGTCATTTAATTATAAATTTAGATATAAAAAAATTTAATTGAACTTTTCATCATCTTTTACCCACCTCCTAGGAGAATTTTCAAATTTACATAAAGCATAATTTTACCGCATATATGAGTTAAATTTCAAAAATATAAGAGACATAGTTAAAATCAGTATGTAAAATGTGTTTCAATAAGATGAAAATAATTTTTGGTGAATAGTAACATTTAACTTTCATTTACCATGGTTAAAGATAAATCGGGTAATTAAAGGTATATTTTTTTAATAATTATAAATTATCTTAACACATGTCCTAACCTTATTGGAGGAGTAATTGAAAACCCTGGGAATATTTGGGTCTATTTTCGGACTCCATGGAGCCACTTATGAATGAAAATGGCACTTTAGAATAATTAATTTAATGTAAAGGTAAAATTGAAAAATACAATAAAAATTTAGTAATTAATTTTTATATGATGGTGTATAAGTAATATTTTTTACTATAAATAATAATTGGAATTTAATGATGATATCCTATGTAATGGTATTTTTTTACAATTTTTAGACATCAAATAAAATAAATTATTTATGACACAATAATGATGCAGTATTTACATCATTATTAAATAATTTAAATAAATTAGATTGTAAATATTAAACTAATATCATTACACCTCCAATTATTATTGGATTATTTTATTTCATCCATGATTCATCTTATATTCGACCCTAATGATTTTGGGACCATTATAAACCGAATATCATTATATAATAAAATAATATTTTCACACATTCCTAAAGTGCCCCTCCTCCCCCTTATAAAAGGAGACCGCTTCTACACAATTCCACACACTACTCTCAAGCCATTAGGCTCATCCAAAATCAGAAAAATTAAGCTCCCTACATAACTCTTCTCCTCCTGGAAGCCTTACCTTAGGAAGAAGGCACTTCAAGAAGTCCTTTCGGTTTAAACTAAAGGAAGTTACCCAAATTAAAGGTAATAGTTTATTTTAACTTATTTTCTTTTATTTTACTTCTCCAACACCTAAACTCTTTTTACTCCTTTCTGTTATAACAAAACCAGTATCCTAAATATACTATAATGTTTTTATGAGAAGGATTCGAACTACACTTACACACACCTCCATCAAATGGGTGAAGAACATAATGTGTATGTGGATGGAAAACTAGTGCCTCCTAAAATGATGATTGTTCATTTATATTCTACCACCTCTCATGGTGGCCATTATGATGGTACTGTATTTATATATGATATATATATATATATATATTATTTTTATGTTATCATCATTCTTCTGTATTTTTCCTTTATTGCATACCTTAATGGTTTCCATTATGGGTAAACGTGATAATTTTATTTGAGGAAGTGCGGACTACCGCCCCATCAAAGTGATGTGAATTGTTAATAACATATATGGGACATATAAAGGATATATTAAATGATATTATATATGATATTATACTGTAATTTCAATATACCTATGTATCATTATGTTTTAGTTTGTTTAAAATAAGAAATTGAAATGAAAGTAGCCTTCATGTGTAATTACGGATTACCGTATTCATGAAAGGAGCATTTAATTTCCTACCACAAAATGATAAGTTCTATTATAAATACATGTATATATTGAATATATATTACATATATGACATCAAAATAATGAATATAATTCTACATATAATGAACTTTTGACCATGTGAACAACATGTATCTATAAAGTGTTCAATTTTGACTAAAGTTCCAAATATCGACAAAACAAACGTTATTAACTTAAATGATTATATAATGTTTATAACATGGTAATAAGTGATATAAAAGAAATAATAAACTTGAAAAATGTTATTATGAAAGTTAAAATTAACTGTAGATTATTATTCAGGATATTAAAGAATGAACGGGTCATGTCAGACACAAGGTAAAAGGGTTTCTTATCTCAATTTAAATTCGGTGAGATTTCTATTATTCACCTGATATTTATTGAATGTGGTGTATTTGATACATCCACTTGATATAAATTATCATGATTCGTTTTATATTCATGATATTATATAATTCATTTGGTGGTTATTGACAATTGTTCATACGACTTGATTGATTACAATGAGGTAAGGGTTAACTTCACAATCTATTCATTATCCGAGGTTGTTATCTAATAGGATCTCTTTATCATCAATATCCATGTTTCCTAAAAATGTATTCAAAAACATTTTTACTATTTTATAGACTATGGGTTAATGAGATTTATACCCTTTTTAGTCTTTTATAATATTTTTATAAAGGAATATTTATGTCATATTCCAAAAAGGGTCCTTTATAACATTTTTGACAAAGTTAATGTAAGAATGTATTTTTTAATTGATACGGCGGGTGAGACTATTTTCTAATATAATAACATCATCAATACTTTCCTTATAGGAATAAAATAATATTTTCAAAATAAATTTTCTCTTTATAATAAAGTTACACTTAAATGATTTCAAAATAGAAAGAGATATTTATTGAAAAAAGGGTTTTGATTTCATCTATGTCAACATCCATTGATGGGTTTTATGTTTATTTGAAGTTGATTTATTATGATACAAAATATCTTTATTATATTTATGGTTTTGCGATATGATTGAACATGGATGTTCTATTCTTATACAATTCATGGTTTATGGTTAATGTATTGAAATTTCCTATGCTAGTTTTAATCCGAATGTTTATGTTATTTTTCAAAATTTTCTTATGATGAATGTATTTGATTAGTATATTCCGTATTGGGGACTGGTAAAATTAAGCCCTCCGGGTTGGGGTCTAGTTATAACAGACCCTACGGAATAGAGTCCATTTACATAGGTTCTACGCGATGGACTCCGATTACATAGGCTCTCCAGGTTGGTGTCCGGTTACAAAGGCTCTCCGGGATGGAGTCTGGTTCCATAGGCTCTCTAGGATTGGGTTCCGTTACAGTTTTCCCATAAGTCCTAGAATTAGTCCATGACACAAAAATTAATGTTTGGTATTATACATTCCCTCAATATGAAAATAATATGGATGGTTTATGTGGTCATTCCACTAGTAGAATACCCATGAATATGTTTTTTGCGGATTTTTTTACTCAGTTCATATTCATAACATAAATGTATTCATTTTTATTATTGGTAAAGGAACGTGGTTTCAATTATTCACCATGCTTAATATTTATTTTATTTTTGTGGTGTATTTCTTATCCTTACTGAGTGTTTGACCTCACCCATTTCTATGTTTTATTTTTCCCAGGATTCTAAGAAGTGTATTATGATTTATATGTAGGGTTAAGCTATGGGAATAATGGGGTTCATAAATGACTATTTTTGTTGTGTGGTATTTGGTAATGTGTAATGTAACATTCATTTATGCATTATATTTTCCAAGGCTGCTAAATTGATCGGTCCTTCAAGACTGGATTCCTTGTAATCATGCCAATGTATTAAAATAATGCACCGACTCTGGGAATCTAGGGTCAGGGCGTTAAAGTTGCTATCACGGGACGTTAAAATATAACCTTGAAAACTAGATTTAAATAAAATATGTTTAGAGAACATTACCTAAAATGGTCTTTGAGGATTAGTATTTAAGAACTTATTATAATTTTGGTAGTATAGATTTTTTTTTGTTTTCCAAGCAATACATCCCTATTTGGATACGAGAAGGTAGAGGCGGATCTGGCACAGATGTACGTTGAGGTAAAAACTGAAGACAATGATTTGATCTAGACTCGAATGGGAACTGGTGCACCACAATGGGCCTTGTTGCACTCTTGGATACGACACTCCCGGGGGATATGCATAGGATAAATCTCATTTTCATTACAAATCATTATGAAGTGTGTACAAGTATATAGATCCTCATATGAAATATTTTTATTATTATGGATTATATCCATAAATTGTTCAATTTACATTAGGTATTTTACATGTTTGGAATTATCCAGTGAAATTCACAAACTGGCCTAGTGTATGCCATTGTATAGAAATGGCTCCCAGTAGAAGGAATGTGAACTCCAGCAATATGTATGATCCAAAGAGTAACAAGGATCATTTATTTCATGGTATTAAGCCATCATTTATAAGGGAAATAGTCTCACTTGTATTCTCAACATATGAAGAAATAGTATCATGTGTTAATAAGATAAGTAAATAATTATCTATTTCCTAGGGAATTGAAGGGAAGCAAAAGAAGAAAAGGATGGAATCGAGAAATATTGATAAAGGGAAGATGGAAAAGATGAATTTTCCCATATATGATAACTTTGGAATGAATCATTATGGTAAGTTCTCGAAGGGAATGAGTGTTTGTTATAAGTGTGGAGAAAAATGACACCGAGTACATGATTTAAAGTACAAGAAAAAGGCTTCAAATGTAAAATTCTCCATCTGCAAGGTGTTGGGAAATTATGCAAATCAATGTCCCATTCAACAGAGTATACCACAAATGATGCTATTGGATAATAATCAAGTTATGATACTACCTAAGATGAGGTGGAATGACTAGTGTTCTTATGATGTTATTATATAATTATTTCATTTGAATGTTGTATCAGAAATATACTAGTTATATGAATTATGGAGATAAATATGGATTATAGTATAGTATTATTTTATTGTCGATTTGATATTATATGGTTCTAAGAAAAGTGACTTAATAGTAAGCTACACTTTTGAGAAAATACATGGTTTAAGGATAGGTATTTCTTAATATGGTCCTGATAATGTGGTAGTGATTTTGGAATAAGATATGGCTGTTTTGGATAAATTATATTGGATAATTCTAGTTTGAGATTATTTATGGATTTATATAAAAGGTCAACTCGAAATTTGTGCGGCAACCCATTGTGTGTGGCAGGGCTGCGAGACTTGAACCCGCAACTGAAGGAAAAAAGGGTGTATCATCCACCACTAGCCCACGTGATTTCCTGGATTGATTTATGTTGTTTTATTAAAAGGACTGGTAGATGAATTATAAATTCATTTTTTGGAACCCTATACGAATAAGATAAATAGAATATTTTTTTTAATTCTATTATCTTTTAGAGAGAAAGATGAGTTTGTGGTAAAATTAGTTAAATGATGGAACTCTACTTGTCATGTATATATATATATCTTCTATTATTCTATGAATAAATCAATTCTTAAACATTAGGTAAGGGATATTAAAACTAAAAATGTGTTATCCTAATTCTTTATGTTTTGTTGAACTGATGATATTTTAAATCATCATATATTGATGGCTTTGAGACCCTCAATTCTACAATTTTTTGTGACTGATGACCTCAATCACTCTCTATAAAGATTTAAATTTTTACTCAAATAATGTGTCTTTAATTTCCACTATTTTTCTCATAAATGAGATCATAATATAGTGGTGACATTTTAATTCCCCTTTTCCTATTATTAAGACTAAATCTTATTAACCTAATTTTTGATATGGGGCTTTCCACATAGGTATTTTCTATTTTCATCTTTTTTTAAAAGTTAAATTTCAAATTGTGAGGACACAATTTATTGAAGTAGGGATGAATGTAACACCCCAATATTTCATAGTACCTTATTTCTTCATAGTAATTCAATAACATGCACTAAGCGCAACACTGAGTTCAAGCGCACCATGACTAACTATACTATCAATTCAAAAGATGTAAAGAATAGTATTAACTGAATATTGAACTTTATATAATGCATATAATTTTAGAGTCCTAATTATGTGTTTATTAGACATAATTTAAGAACAAATTCATTTTTTCAGATAAAAGAAGTATTTATAAAAAAAATTCAATTTTACAGATTTTTAATAGAGAAACCTTTTTAAATCCAATAATTGAATCTTATATATATTCTATTTGAATAAATGAATTTATTATTTAGAATGGGGGCACCAAAATATTTACTTTTGTTAAATTTTTGGAGTTTCTCCTATAATGTTCATTTTTATTAATCAATAGTGAAAATTATAGTATTTTAATTAAAAAGTGCATTTTAATCTAATTTTTTTATACCGTTAGATTATCTTTTTAATTTTTTTAAGTGTAATTATAATATGTTTTTACTATTTAATCCAATATTGTTTATTGGAATTAATTTCACTAGGAAACTAAACATAAACAAGTATCAATCTTTTGATAGTTATTATTTATTAAAAACATGCTATTTATTTTAACAATGGGAATTAATTTTAAATTATTTTATGCTACTTCTATGTTTTGAATTCATCCAAATAGGCATCATTTTTGAATTTGGAATATCAAATATAACTAGGATGAATTTGATGTATTTTTCTGAAAACAATCAATTTTTGAGGAATAGTGAAAATCACTATGTTATTAGTTAAAACCAACTTTTTATTTAAATAATTATTTATTTTATTTTAATTTATTTTAATTAAAAATATATACAAAATACCAATATATGACAAAATAATTCGTTGGTTTCATTTAATTATAAGTTTAGATATATAAAAATTTTATTGAACTTTTCACCGTCTTTTTCCCACCTCCTAGGAGAATTTTCAAATTCACATAAAACATAATTTTACCGCTTCTGTGAGTTAAATTTAAAAAATATGAGAGACATAGTTAAAATCAGTAAGTAAAATGTGTTTCAATAAGAGAAATTAAATTTTGGTGAATAATATCATTTAACGTTTATTTACCATGGTTAATGATAAATTGGGTAATTAAAGGTAATTTTTTTTTAATAATTATAAATAATCTTAACACATGTCATAACCTTATTTGATTATTAATTGACGACCATGGGAATCCTTGCGCCGATTTTGGGACTCCATGGATCCACTTATGAATGATAATGACACTTTAGAATAATTAATTTAATGTAAAGGAAAAATTGACAAATACAAAAATCTTTTAGTAATACTTGAGAGGTAAATTCCTCTTTTGATTTCTTTTATTTTCAAGTTCCTTTGTTTTATTTTCTATCCTTAAATAATTTCATCCAAATGTTATGATAACTTTATTAAATTACATTTACTTTTATTTTTTTATGATAATAAAATAATTCCTCATCATATCTCCTTTCCACTTCTTTTATATTTGAAATAAAAACATAATCCGAGATATGTTAATTTATCACATTCAAGGACGATGAGTGTTCAATTTCCATTAATGTCTAAAATTATGGTAATGAAACTATTTTTATGGTAAAACTAGAATATAATATATTTATTATAACTTATTTGGGTTTTTGGAATCTTTTTTTTACCCATGATATTAATTTATTAATCAAAATGAGTTCATTGTGATAAAAAACCACCAATTTACCCAAAGAATTATCATTAATATTGTATATAATGATTAATCATAAATCCCAATAACAAAACTAATTTTGTAACCTTATAATATTATGGTTGTACACTAATAAAATAAAAATTTTATTCTGGACAACCGTTCTCATTCTATATTTTTATCCGTACATGAATATAAGTAAACTGATCATGAAAACCAAGAAAAAAAACTCTACCAAACAATGAAAGTTGAATCTCTTAACCCATGAAAAGTCCATGAATAAACCTAATAAGGTTATAATAAATCCATTAAATGTATATATGGTTCTTTAATAATAAATTAATGAAACTAAATTGGATTATTCATGTCATTAATATCAAGTGAAGAACACCATCGAACTTAAGGTAAGGTGTTTCCTTATCTCACTTCCATTTTTGTTAAATATTCCTTATTCACAACTATTAAATTTATATAGTGTATTTATACTAAAAATTGATTTATAATATCATTAATATATTTATTTTAAATGTATTCAACATATAATTTTATTATTATTAACTTTTTTTCATACAAATCAATTGATTACAAAGTGGTAAGGGATTTCTACTCGAACCTCTATTTTCATTTGGGCAACTCTTATTCTCTACTTACCTCAATGAAATTATTATTTATTATTATGTAATATACAAAAATTAAGAGTTAATGTTTTATATATTTTTACCAACTATAATACTTCATTATTTTATAGGGATTTACAAGTTTTAAAAGGATCATTAAATATTTCATCCTGATAAATAATCTCATTTAAAAGAAACTTCTCAAATTATTACCCATTTCAAGTGCACACTTGAATATATTTTAATCCAACATTAATTATATTAAACCCCTAATTTTGTCATGAAAAATTATCTTTGTTTATTTTGGGTTTTATGAAAACAAACATTCCTTTCCACTTTAAAATTCACTTTAATACTTCCCCTAAAATGCTTTAAAATGTTTTATTTCTAATGATTCTTAAGAACTATTTTTACGTGATTTCACTTTAGTGGAAAATACTTTATGCCTAAAATATAATTTCAATGCCCTATAAATTAATGTTTAGCGATATATGTGTTTACAATATGATTTCATGTCAAATACAAATTATTTTTCAAAAGAAGTCTTGTTTCAAAAGTAAAAAGGTTCATTTTCTCATCTCACATGATCTTTTTTGATATATATGCCTTGTTCACCAATCATTCCATGCATGCATTGTATGTACTTCCATTTAGTATATAATATCAAGAGTATTCTTATTCTAATTATATTCTAAGGGATTATTATTTTAATTCTTCAAGGTGGTATAGGAAACTTTGGAATGTTTAAGGATTATTTCCTCAATAATTTTTCATTGGACTCATTTTAAAGTATATTAATCTATGTCAACATACCTTGTTAAATCTTGTAACTCGTTGAGTTTTATATCTTATTATATCATCTACAATATACTATTGAAGGTTTTCTGATTATTTTGACTATGGATGTGATATCTTGATTCCCTTCACCATATTAATCTGAATGGTTTGTGTTTGTGTTAAATGATTGAGGAAGGTTATTTAGATTTCATATGTTAGTTTCAATATGAATGTATAAATTGATTATGTTCTACCCTTAAATATAAGGAATTCATTGGACTTATTATGTGATGTATGGGCCCCATTATATCCTCTCGATGGAATGGTACGTCTCATGAGGAAAATATATATGGACTTGGCCAAGACCTTGCCCTTTTTTAGACATGGTTTTGGCCGAGGACTTAATCATTTTTAGAAGTCTTGGATGAAGCCATGACAGTATGTTTCAGAATTTCTAGCATACAAATTTCCCTCATTTTGAAGATATAATTTCATAGTTCATGTGGTTATTAGACTAGTATAATACCCATGAATATGTTTTATTATGGAAATATTTTCTCAGCTCATATTCCTACTATATTATGTTCAATATTTTTTTAAAGGAATGTGTTTCCAATTATTCACCATGCCTGAATTTCCTAAAGGCCTTTTTTTGATATTTTGATAACCCCCCTTCCTGGTATGAGGGGGAAATCATACAAGTCCCATAAGCTTAGAGATTACATGACCCATATGTCTTAGAAAATATACAGACTATACTTGGAACTGTTCCTCCCATGCTTCTTCATCCTTAAATCAGCTCTCCACCTTGGCATGTCTAGTTTGGCTAGGCTTACCCTACAAGAACAGGATCTTCCCTATGGAAGTGTCATACCCTCTATTTCTAAAAAATCCTCTCAGATTCTACTCTGGTGAATGTTCCTACTCTGAATCCCTATATGAAGATTTCTCTTTCTATAGTCTATCTGGTCATTAAAGCACAATTTCAAGTGGCCCGAAGGCCTTGAGGTGGCCCAAAATCCTTACTGGCCCAATGGCCTTTGATGGCCCAAAGACCTTAAATAACATGAGGCCCAAACTAGTGGCTCCAAATCCCAAATGGATGAATAGTTATAGCTATTACAGTACTGAACAATACCTTCTACACAACCAACTACAGTACTGCTATAATACATGAAAATTATGTCCCCACCCAGTTTTGAACTCAAGTCTCTTGGATGCACGTGCTGAGTCCTCACCAATTTGGCTGAGGCTCTTATTCTTTAATTATTCACCATGATTAATGTTTATGTTTGTGATATATTTCACTGCATTAGTTACCCTTACTAATATTCTATGCTCACCCCTTTTTATTTTTATTTTTTCCATGGACATGGAGAGATATATTATGAATGACTAACATGGATAATATTAGTGTGGTGGATGTTCCCAATGGAACTTATATGTTGTTTTTCATTTTATTTTTTAATGTTGAACTTATGTATGTATCCTAATTTGTAAATATACTAAACTATTCATTCCTTTGGGATAAAAGTTCCTTGTAATCAAGAAAATGTATTAAAATAATGAACAGAGATATGAGTTCCTTGTAATCATGAAAATGTATTAAAATAATGCATTGGCTTTAGGCTTCTGGGGTTGGGGGTTATAGTTGGTATCAAAGGAAGTTTAGTATAAATTTTAGAAACCGCATTTAGAAAACATATATTAGATAAAAAACCCTTTGATAGTCATTGAAGATAAGTATTCATGAACATCCTAGAATTCTGGTAAGGAAGTGATTATGTGGATATTTTTATGAAATACACCCATGTATGGATACTACAAGTGGACGTGGTTCTAGAAGAATTGTACCTTGAAGTAACAACTCTGATAAAGAGTTTTGGGCTTAACCCGTGGTATCCGAGCATATGATAATGGGCCTTACTACACACCTATTTTGACACTATCAGGGTATATGCTTAGGATAATTCACATTTTCTTTATCCACCATTATGAAATATTTATTCCTCCAAAGTAACCAATGTATATGGTTCTAGGATATACAATGCATTAATTTATGACATGTTTTGAGTCATAGAGAGTTTATAATTTTATGATCTAATATATTATATGTAATTGATTATAAATATCACCTAGTAAATGGAATGATAACTTCACTAATGCACGTGATGCAAAGTGTAAAAATGATCATATCTATTATGGTATAAAGAAATAATTTTAGAGGAATACAGACACCCAAGTATCCTCATCATATGCGGAATGTGTATCATGTGTTAACAAGAAATATTAAGAATTTTATGAGCCCTGTAACTCCCCAATATTTCATAGTAAGTTATTTTCTTTAATGTAATTCAATAGCTTGTGCTACATGCAACACTGAGTTCGAGCGCACCACGACTTACGAAAATGGCCATTAAAAATTGGTTAGGAATATTATTAACTTAATTTTGAATATTTTATACTCCATATAATTTTAGAATCCATATTTTGTGTTTCTTAGACATAATATAAGAACAAATTCATTTTTTCAGATAAAAGAGGTATTTTGTCAAAGAATGAAATTTTAGCACCTTTTAATTGAAAGCCCTTTTTAAAACCAATATTTGAAACTTTTATATATTCAATTTAATGAAACTAAACTCTTCTTTAGAATCAAGACAAAAAAATTTATTTTGGAGAATGTTTTGGTACTTTTCTGATAACTTTCATATCCTGATGAATACTAAAAAATAATAAATTTTAATTGAAAACAACTTTTTTAATCAAAATAATTTATAGTGTTAAATTATAAATTTGAATGGTTTTTAAGTATAATTAGATTATATTTTTATCATTTAATACAATTTAGGCCATTATATGTAATTTCACATTTAAATTTGACATAAACACATGTCAATATTTTGAATGTTTTTACTTTTTAAAAACCTACTTTTTGGTTTTGACAATAGGAATTAATTTTAAATTAATAAATGAAACTTCAATATTTTTAATTTGGTAAAATATACTTCATTTTTTAATTCTGAATATCAAAATTAGCTTAGGGTAAATTTTTTGTATTTTTCTGAAAACTTTTAATTTTTGATGAATAGTGAAAAACAATGCGTTATTATTTAGAACTGATTTTTTATTTACATAATTAGTTATTTTATTTTAGGTCAAAATAGATAAATAATACCTCTATATGTTCAACTTAATTCATTGGAGTCATTTTATAACATGTTTATATAAATAAAATTTTATTGAACATTTTAACGTCTTTTACACACCTTCTAGGTGTATTTACAAATTTGAATAAAACATAATTATACCACTTCTATGAGTTGAATTTCAAAAATCCGAGAGACACAGTTAATATGAGTAAGTAAAATGTGGTTTAATAAGACAATTTTTTTGAATAGTAACTTTTGACTTTTATTTACCATTGTTAAAATTAAATAGGGTAATTAAGGGTAAAAATGAAATCATAATTACGCTAACACATGTCATAATTATATTGGATAAGTAGAATTCAACCAAGAAAACATTAGGAATGAAATATTAAACTCTCTGGTTCATTTGTATTAGATTGAGACATTTATTATTATTTTATTTAAAGAAGAGTTAAAAGAGTTAAATTCAATGTTTAATTACTAAACCATTTTTAATATAAGGTTATACATAAGATAAATTCAACAATAAATATTCATTAGAAATATAACTAAATTTATTACATAATACTATTTTATTTATAACTTTTAAACATTAGAGAATTTAATTTATTTATGACACAATGATGATGCTGTAATTACCTTATTAATGAAAGATTTAAACAATTGATATTATAAATATCTAAATAAATGTAAATTGAGACTTTTTATGAATTAAACTAATTTTATAGGTTAATATGCCATGTTAAGGTTAGTTTAATTAATTTTATTCAAAGTGATAATTTTTTTATGGCTTTCAAAAAAATCAAATACTAAATAGTGTCCAAATTGAGATAATTGAGTTTTTAAAATAAATTTTATATTATTAATTGATATAATATTACTAAAAATCTAAGTTTCAACCAAAGGACATATATAAGGTTATATATATTAATACTTAATTACATGGGGTTATCTTGGATTTTTATAGTAAGTTTATTAACCATATAATATAAAAATACAAAGAGACATGTTAAATGTAAAACTATTTAACTAAGAGTTAAATCTAAAAGATATGGTTAATATGATGACCTAAACCTAATTGAAACCTATTGGTTGAGAGGTTTTCAAACCATACCCACATTAATCTTTAAATAACTCATTTTGGATCTGTTATAAATCAAAAATGATTTTATTATAAAATAATATTTCATGATTTTCCTAAAGTGACCCTCACATCTCTTATAAAAGGGCACTTCCCCTTATCTTAATTTCACACCTCCAAAGCCTTTTGGATCGGCCAACCCCGGACCAAATATCCTCTTAACTTTCCTCCATTCTTCCTAGAGGCCTTCCTTTGGTCATAAAGCCTACCTAAGGAGCCCTTTTGATCAAACTAAAAGGAATAACCTGAAGAAGAGGTAAATATTTAATGACCTCTTTCAAATTCTTTTATTCTTCGACTTCCTCTTTCTTTGTTATTTCTGTTATAAAATAATAACTCCAGTATTTTCTATATAATGTGATTCTATTATAAAAATGTTGCAAACATATTCATTATTCTATACATCCTATAAATGAAAAAGTCACCATACGTGCGTACATACGGATTACCATCTCCACGTCGTGGTGTAGTTTGTTATTCAAACACTTAATTATTTGGATGGGTATAATAATTAGTATATATGATGTAAATAATAAATATAAAATGCTAATTTTTTTATACATGGTATAACATCCAATTACATATGATTTATCTATCAATATAATGATATTGTCTCTCGTGCCTACGTACGGATTACCGTTTCCACGAACGCGATGAGATTCATTACCCATCGTAATCATTCAAGAATGATTTTAATTTTGTTATTTAAAATATTTTTTATGAAATTAATATCATTATGGATATTAATAAAATACATCCTATCCATAACAAACATGGCTTATGAAACTGAGTATATAAAGGAAAACAGATCAGTTAACACCCGAAACGATGATACTACAAAAATATTATTAACAATTAAACATTATAGGATCATATATGATATCATATTTATGTATATAGTTATTTTATAACTTAATAAAAACTATTTAACTATTATACATGATGTTAACGTACACTCGACCAAGTAAAATTACAAGGTATGTGGTTTTCATCTCACTTTTTTATTCCGGTGAGATTAAAGATATATTGGCCACTATTCCCATTTGTGTGGTGTATGTACTACCCATGATTGTATTCATGGTGTAATATATGTTAATTTATTGGTATTTACATCTTCATTGTATGATCCTTCTTTCATGGGGTGTATGTTTCTTAAGTTACCAAATTGGTATGGGAATTTCATATTTCAATTTCCACTCGTTGGGATTTACGCATACTTCCTTGATTCCTTTACTCCAAGATTATGTGTGAAATCACAATTTATTTACTTATGTATAAATTTACACTCCCCATTGTGTGTGTATACTTTTGATACACATAATCAATCCATTGATAAATTCTCAAGTCATAAATAGGAACTTGAGAAGAGTAATATTAACTCAATTCCCATTCATTGAGTTAAACATCCAATTCATTGGTGTTGTTTTTACAAGAATATGTGTGAATAACCATTGATTTATTTACACATAATATCTAATAATATTGAATGTATTTAAATTTGTCAGATAAAATTATGTCATTGATTCATCCTTAACCTAAGGATACTGTCTTTATAAGTTAATTCATCTCAACTTACATTCCATTGAGACTTCTTTGTTGTTATGCGCCAATTCACATTTATTTGGTGTATATACTGTATATTGACATAGTATATCATGAATCCCTTTATTCTCATGATATTATAAAGTTTTTATTACCTCAATTATTTGTATTCAAGCATCTCTCATTTGGTTAGGAACTCTAACTAAAATATAATTTTAAATGTTTTCAAAATTTCTTCTTCTAAATCTTTCCCATTAATGTCCAAGTTGTAAAAATGGGCTTAAGGTTTTACTTATATGGAAATTAATGTTTTAAAATTTAAATTAATTTTAAAATATTCAATGTGGTATGGTATACTTTGATTCAAAAATCTATTTTAAACAACTTCTTGATAAATAGTGAATCTTTTAAATGTTTTCATGGAAAAGGGATATTTCTCTCACAGACTTTTACTGGTCATTTTCAACTATGTCAACATACTTTATGGGATATTATCTTGATTGAGGTTGATTTATTAGGTTAAAAATCTTCCATATATTATTGAAGGTTTTGTGATATGTTTTACTATGGATGTGTTATTTCTATACCATTTATGGTTTATATATAAAGTATTAAAATTTCAAATGCTAGTTTTAATACGAATGTTTATGTTTTTCTTAAACCTTTTCATACGAAGAATGAATTTGAATTAGTAAGTGATATGCGGAGCCCACTGTAGCTCCTCAATGTATCAGTAGGTCTCAGGAGATAAACTGGTGTCTTCGCACAAGGCCTTGATGAAATCTCATTTGTAGTATGGTCATAAGACATTGACTATGTGGTTATTAAATCTTGAATTATGCATTATATCATTATAAAAGTGGATATTGATATTTCATGTGATTATTAGACTAATAAAATATCCATGAGAATAATTAAATGGCATTATTTGATTTTATATTTTCCATATTATTCTGAAGTTTATGTTTAAAAGGATTTTGTTTTAGTCTAATATATTTCCTTAAATGTTTATGCTTATTTATGAAAGTTTCGGCTACATTGTTATCCTTACTTATCATCTGAGATCACCCCTTTCTATGTTTTATTTTTCCTAGGATTTCAATAATTGTTTTATGGTTGACCTGCATGGATAGGCTAAGGATATAAGTTTTTTCAAAAGGGGACAAATTTTTGTTGATGTTTTTATTTCATGATGTTTTGTAAAACTTATGAATGGATCTAGTAATTACAAGGCTACTAAACTGATCAGTCTTTCAGGAAATGATTCTTTATATCATGACAATGTTATGTAATAGTGCACCGACTCTAGGTAACTGCAGTAGAGGCATTACAGTTGGTATCAGAGGAAGTTTAGTACAAACCTTGGAAGCTAGACTTAGAAAAACTCTGATTAGAAAACACTACACTAAGATAGAATTTGAGGATTAGTATAGAATAAAATCCAAAAATTTTGGTAATGTAAATATTATGTGGGTTTTCCAAACAATACATCCCTATCTGGATATGAGCAGGTAGAGATAGCTCTGACACAGATGTACCTAGGAGTGAAAACTCTGACAAGGAGTTCCGGGTTAGACCTAGGGTATTTTGGTACACGACAACAGGCCTTGCTGCACTCTTGGTTACGACACTCCTGAGGGATATGCTTAAGATAATTCACATTTTCTTTACATATCTATTTGAATAATTTTAATAAAAGATAAGAATAAATAACCTTGGTTAATCCTAAGGTGTTTTATATTGAAAACAAGGTATTATAACATTCTCTAAATGATTTTATGACTCACACTATCAATTCTTGTGTTAGTCAATGGATGGATTCCAAGGAAGTCATAGTAACATTGAACATGATTTACAAGGTGGGAACAATAGTAGAAATGAGAAACCAAATGGAATGTTGATAGGTGTAAAAGATTTCGTGTTCATGCCAAATCAGTTTTCAAAAAATATGATCAACAACATATATATTAACCAACTCCCAGACTCAACAAAGAAGAGAAATGTGGTGAATGATAAGATCTTCCACAGTGGAGACCATGATGAGAAGAAAAATTAATTTACATCATATAGAAAATGTGGAAGGAAACACATTGGGAAGTGTCCCAATGGAACAAAGAAATGATTTATGTCTGGTAAAGAAGGACATAAAGTAAAGAATTCCTGATAAAAAATGAAGAGTAATATGAAAAAAAATAAAAATAATCCCAAGAATCCATTTATAGTCATTTTCTATAAATTTAGGGGACTTGGGAATTACCTGAGTGAATGAACTATTATATAGGATAACCACTTAGTTAATGAAGAACCTATTTTGAAATAAATGGATGGTTAAATGTTTAGAAGTATTAGTGCACTTTGTGGATGGGATTACTTTGGAGTACTTTTCTCTTGTATGTGTAAACTTATAGTTTGTAATGTGAAAATGATATTTTAGGAAGAATTGCCTTTTCTATTGTTTATATAGTTATAAATAACCATTTTGGTTTATATGATCCTTGAATTTTAGGCAATTACAAGTTAATAAAATTTTGGATGAAAATACAAGGTATGAGATGAAATTTGTGGTGAAATTATGTTATAGTTATTTTGAGGAATTTATCTAATTTTGGGAATGTTAAAAAATATATTTTTCGGAAAAGGAAAATATGCAGACCGTGTGAAAACCCGTCACATTAGACAAAGCTGTGAGAATCGAACCCACAACCATAGTGCAATTGGGATTTATCACCTACCACTGGACTACGTGAAGTCCCTGGTTAGTGTGACTAATTATTTTTAATTAAATGATTTTATTGATCAATAATAAGTTGATTTTGGATCTTATGTCTTATCAAATGGATATCCTTAGTATAGGAAACTGATTTGGTGATTAAATGATAAATGTTATTTTGGAAGATGTTGGCTCTATTGGGAATACTATATGCATGAGGAAAACAGAATACTATGGGATTTCACTTGAAGAGTAATGGTGGATTCTTATCTATATTTTTATAATGTATTTATAGAAATTTGGGTTATTTATGGAATTTATTAACCTATTATAGAGAATATGTGATTAGGTTACTTATTTTTATGTTCGTGACTTTAATAGTAGTCAATTTTATTTAAAGATACTATTTAATATGGAGTACTGTGTAATCAAATTCTTCTATGTTTTGGGTTTCAATATTATTTTGGATTATATTTAAGGATTTTAAGGACAATTTTTTATTGAATGGTATTTATAGAAATTTGGGTATTGTTTGTTTAATTTTAGAAATTAAGATTATTATTTCTTTCTCTAAAGGATTATCCTTTTTGGGGATCATCTGATCTTCTACTAACCATTTTGGTTTTGGTTAATCTTTAAAGACAAGGTAAATATATATAGTTTACCCTTTATGGATTATGTGATTCTCAAGAAGTTGATTCTAGAACTTCAGGTGTGACCAAGTCTTCTTGAATACCCATTGTTTGAAAAAAAAAGATGAGTTAGTGGTAGAAATTTATTAAAGGATGAAGCTCTACTTAAAAAGTAAGTATATCTCTTTATGATCATAGTAAATCTCATAAATAAATTCCTAAAATTTATGAAATGACACTTAAAACAAAAACTGTTATCTGTTTACTTTTCCTACAAGGAAACTAATGACCATTTATCCCATCACAAGTTTGTGGTTTTCTTGTTGTTAAATTTATCCTGATCCAGTTTTCTATCAGTCTCCACCAGAACCTGACACTTAGTTTATCTTCCATATCCATGTTTTCCTACATGAAATCCTATAATGAGTTATCTTGGGTGACCTTTGTACTTCCCTTTCTTTATTTTAAAGTGATAGTTTTATTGGCTCTTTTTCCAATGTGGGACATTCAATGAAGTTCCAAATCCCAATTTTAAAATTTTGAGGATGCAATTTCCAAAAGGGGAGAAGAATGTAACACCTCGATATTTCATAGTAAGTTATTTTCTTTAAAGAAATTCAATAGCTTTCGCTAAACACACCACCGAGTTCGAGCGTACCACGACTTACCAAATTAGCCGTTCAAAAGCGGTTATGAATAGTATTAACTAAATTTTGAATTTTATTTACTCCATATAATTTTTTATTCCATATTATGTGTTTCTTAGACATAATACAAGAATAAATTAATTTTTTCCGATAAAAAAATGTATTTTTCTAAAAATTCAATTTTACCACCTTGTAATCGAAAACCATTTTTAAAACCAATATTTGACACTTTTATATATTCAATTTAATGAAATTAAATTCCTATTTAAAATCAGGACAAAAAAATTTATTTTGGATAAAATTTTGGTACTTTTCTGATAACTTTCATATTTTGAGGAATACTGAAAAATACTAAATTTTAATTGAATTTTTTTTAATAAAAATAATTTATAGTGTAAAATTATGATTTTGAATGGTTTAAAAGTATAATAAGATTATATTTTTCTTATTTAATACAATTAATTCAATATAAGTAATTTCACATTTAAATTTGACATAAACACATGTCAATATTTTGATAGTTTTTACTTTTTAAAAACCTACCTTTTTGGTTTTGACAATGTGAATTAATTTTAAATTAATAAATTAAACTTCTATATTTTTAATCTGGAAAAATAGACTTCATTTTTGAATTCTGAATATCAAAATTAGCTTAGGGTAATTTTTTGGTATTTTTCTAAAAACATTCAATTTTTGATGAACAGGGAAAAACACAGCGTTATTATTTAAAACCAATTTTTTATTTTAATAATTAGTTATTTTATTTTAGGTCAAAATAGATACACAATACCTATATATGTTTAACTTAATTCATTGGAGTAATTTTATAATAAGTTTATATATATAATTTTTATCGAACATTTTACCATCTTTTACCCACCTTCTTAGAGCATTAACAAATTTATATAAAACATAACATTACCACTACTGTGATTTCAATTTAAAAAATCTGAGACAAATGGTTAAAATAATTAAGTAAAATGTGGTCAATAAGATGAAAATAATTTTTGGTTAATAGTAACTTTTGACTTTTATTTTCCACAGTTAAGAGTAAACAAGGTAATTAAGGGTAAAAATAATATAATAATTACCATAACACATGTACTAATTCTATTAGATAAGTCTAATTCGACCGAAAAAAACATTAGTAATAAAATATGAACCTCTCTAGTCCACTTGGATTATATTAGGACGCTTATTATTATTTTATTTAAGGAAGAGTTAAAAAAGTTAAATTCAATGTTTAATAACTAAACCATTTTTAATATAGAGTTATACATAAGATAAATTAGACTATAAATATTCATTATAAATATAAAAAAATTTCCTACATAATGGTATTTTATTTATAATATTTAAACATTAAAGAATTTAATTTATTTATGAGACAATGATGATGCAATAATTACCTTATTAATGAAATATTGAAATAATTGATTTTATAAATATCAAAATAAATATAAATTAAGAATTATAATGAATTTCACTAATTTTCTAAGTTACTTTTACGTGGTAAGGTTAATGGAATAAATTTTATTCGAAGTGCTAAAGTTTTTATGCCTTTCAATAAAATTAAATACTAAATAGTGTCAAAATTGACACAATTGAGTTTTTAAAACAAATATTATATTATTAATTGATATAATATTCCTAAAAATCTATGTTTCATCCAAAAGGAATATATAAGGTTATATATATTAATAATGAACCACATGGGGTTCACTTGGATTGTTATAGTAAGTTTATTAACCATAAAATATAAAAATTGAAAGATACATGGTAAATGTCAAACTATTTTACTAAGAGTTAAATATAAAAGATAAGGTTAATATGATGACCAAAACATATCTAAAACCTATTTTTGAGCGTTTTTCAACCCATCCCCACCTTAGCCTTTAAATAATTCATTTTTTATCCATTAAAAAACGAAAATTATTTTATTATAAAATAATATTTCATGATTTTCTTAAAGTGACCCTCACCTCTCTTATAAAAGGGAACTTCCACTTATCTTAATTTAACACCTCCAAAGTGTTTTGGCTCAGCCAAACCCTGCCCAAATATCCTCCCATATTTCCTCCCATCATTCTAGAGGACTTACTTTTCTTAGAAAGCCAACCTATGCAGCCCTTTTGATCAAATAAAAACGATGTACCCGAAGAAAAGGTAAATATTTCATCAACTCTTTCAAGTTCTTCTCTTTTTCCACTTCCGCTTGATTTGTTGTTTCAATTATAAAATAATAACTCCATAATTTTATATATAATTTAATTTTATAATAAAAATTGTACAACCATATTCATTATTCTATCCATCCTTTAAATGACAAAGTCACCATATGTTTGTACGTATGGATTACCGTCTCCATGTTGTGGGGTAGTTTGTTATTCAAACACTTCATTATTTGGATGGGTATAATAATGAGTATAACTGACATAAATATTAAATATAACATGTTAATTATTCTGTATATGTGATATACCATCCAATTACCTATTATTTCTCCATCAATATAATGATATTTTCGCTCGTGCGTACGTACGGATTACCGTCTCCACAAACTCGATGAGATTTATTCCCCATCGTAATAATTCAAGAATAATTATCATTTTATGATTAACAATAATGTTTATGAACTTAATATCATTCTGAATATGAATAAAATACATCCTATCCATAACAAAAATGTCTTATGTAACTGAGTATATAAAGGAAAACAGATCAGTTAACACCCAAAACGATGATACTACTAAAATATTATTAATAATGAAATATTAGAGGATCATATATGATATCATATTTATGTATATAGTTCTTTTACAATGTAATATATATTATTTAACTATTATACATGAGTTTAATGTACCATCAACCAAGGAAAAGTACAAGGGAAGGGGGTTTTATCTCACTTTTTTATTCCCATGAGATTAAAGATATATTGGCCATAATTCCCTTTTGTGTGGTGTATGTACTGCCCATGATTGTATTATTGATGTAATATAATTTAATTTATGGGTATTTAAATCTTAATTGTATGATCTTTCTTTCATGGGGTGTATTTTTCTTAAGTTACCAAATCGGTAAGGGAATTTCATATTTCAATTTCCACTCATTGGGCTTTACACATACTTCATTAATTAATTTACTACAAGATTATGTGTGAAATCACTATTTATTTAGTTATGTAGTTATTACCACTACCCTTTGTGTGGATATAATTTTGATACACATAATCAATCCATTGATAAATTTTCAATTCATCAAATATGAATCTTATAAGAGTAATATTAACTCAATTCCCATTAATTGAGTTAAACATCCAAGTCATTAGTGTTGTTTTTAAAATAATTTGTGTGAATGAACTATGATTGATTTACACCGAATATCAAATAATATTGAGTGTATTTATATTTTTCACACATAATTATTTCATTGATTTATCCCTAACCTTAGGATACAATCTTTATAGGGGAATTCATCTCAACTTACATTCCGTTGAGACTTCTTTGTTGTTATGCACAAATTCACATTTATTTGGTGTATATACTACACTTTGACATAGTATATCAGGAATCCCGTTATTATCATGATATTATAAAGTTTTTATTACATCAAATATTTTTATTCAAGTATCTCTCTATTTTTACGAAACTCTAACTAAAATATCATTTTAAATGTTTTAAAATATTGTTCTTATAAATCTTTCTCATTAATGTCCATGTTTTAGAAATGGTTTTATGGTTTTATTTATATGGACATTAAGGTTTTAAAATTGAAATTTATTTTAAAAGTTTCAAAGTGGTATGGTACACTTTGATTCAATAATATATTTTTAACAACTTCTTGATAAATAGTGAAACATTTAAATGCTTTCATGAAAAAGGGATATTTCCATCAAAGCTTTTTACTGGTCATTTTCAACTATGTCAACATCCTTTAAAGGATATTATTCTTGATTGAGGTTGATTTGTTATGATACAAATCTTTCATATTGTATTTAAGGTTTCGTGATATGTTCGACTGTGGATGTGTTATTTTTATACCATTCATGTTTTATGGATAAAGTATTGACATTTCTTATAATAGTTTTAATATGAATGTTTTTGTTTTGTTTAAAACTTTTCATACGAGGAATGCATTGGACTTAGTAAGTGATGGGTGGATCCCACTATAGCTCTTCGATGCATTGGTAGGTCACATGAGATAAACTAGTGTCTTGGCATAAGGCCTTGACAAAATCTTATTTGAAGTCTTGGAACAAGTCCTTGAATATGTGGTTAGGAAGTATGTCATTATTCATTCTATCATTATAAAAATGGCTATTGATATTACATGTGATTATTCTAATAGTAGAATATCAATTTGAATAATTAAATAGAATTATTTGACTTTATCTTTTCCATATTATGATTAAGGTTATGTTTAAATTGTTTTTTAGTCTAATCCATTTACATAAATGTTTATACTTATTTATGAAAGTTTCTTATTTATTTTTATCCTTAATGAGCATCTGAGCTCACCCCTTTCTATGTTTTATTTTTCCTAGGATGTGTAGTAGTATTTTATGGTTGACTTATAGGGATAGTCTAAGGTTATAAGTGTGTTCAAAAGGGGACAAAATTTTGTTGATGTTTTATTTCATGATGTAATGTAAAACTTATGAATGTATCTAGTACTTCTGAGGCTACTAAACTGATCGGTCTTTCAGCACATGATTCATTATATCATGCCAATGTTATGTAATAATGCACCAACTCTAGGTAACTGGGATCGGGGAATTACAAGACCCATGGATTTGAAGGGAAGTATGAAATTAAGAGGATGGCTGAGAAAAAGATGGATAATGTGAAGTGATGAAATAAGGGTTTTCCCACATGTGATAATTGTGGAAAGAATCACCCTAGTAAATGCTTAAAGGGAATTGAAGCTTGTTATAAGTGTGGAGAAAAAGGACACCAAATTCATGATTTCAAGGGTAAGAAAAAGGTTTATAATGTGAAATGTTTCAACTTCCAAGAGATGGTACACTATTAGAATCAATGTCCCAAGCGTCAAAAAAATATGTCCCAGGTTCTCCTATTTACTCACTAATTGTTGCACCATGTGATATTTTCACTTGTGAAGCTGAGGTTGAGGAGCCCCTCGCGTGCGTCAAAGGGGTAGAATGCCAACCTGTCATTTTAAGGGACGGATAAGACACCCTTATTTTTGGAGGCATGCATTATTGAGTTGAAGTCGCCACCCACAATCGATGGCACCTCCCCCAGATTGATAAAACTACGATCTAGTCAAAGGTTCTCCCATAGGTTTGCATCACACTTGGAATAAAAAAATGAGAAAAAAGTGGCTTCCACCAACCACTTTAACTGAAAGGTGTTGGTCAAAGGATTTCAACAAATCGATCTTCAAACTAGAATACCAAAAAATCCATATATGGTTGTTAAGTGACTCACTATCCATAAAATAACACAAGCCGATCCTTTTAGAAAACTCACTAATCTTGGAAGAGAATTTCTTGGGCTCCAAGGCCACACCAATCAAGGAATTGTGTTTGGATCTCTTAGAAAAAGGAAGTTTTTCTTCATTATCACCTCATGGCCACGAGAATTCCATATGATGAGAGAGATCATTGAAACAAATGCACCTGGTATTGGCCCTGAGCGACGATAGCATCTGACTTGACTCTGATGAGTGAGCACAAAAGGTTTTGGTTTGAGATCTGGTAATCACTCTCTTAAAATAGACTTTGTGAGGGGAGGATGAACTATGATGATTAACTGAAGCTGGGGAGGAGGGGACGCCTCTTCTCCTAATTAGTAGACGGAGGGGGGATGGGTCCTCCACAATGGAAAAAACGTCAAAAGAGTTGGGTAGCAGTGACTACACCGGGGCGGGATCACACGGCTTCACTAAGGCTATAGGGGGAATATCCAGGAAGGAGGGGGCTGGCGATTTGGGGACTAGAGTGAAATAATCATAGAGGGTCACACAATAAGTTTTTCCATTGATCTAAACTAAATTATACATTAATTTAATAAATAGAAAATATATTGTTCTCAAGACTGAGGAATAATTTTATTCATGTTTTTTTATTACATAAATTAAATAATATTTATTAAATCGGTTGTGAATAAAATATATTTATTAATTTTATGGAATATTTATAAATATTTATTTAATCTCTTGTGAATAAAATATTTATTTAAGAGAATACAATATTTTATTCTTGTATTTGGTAAATGCTAGAGGAGTTCAAATGGACTAAGACCGAGTCAATTTACAAATATTAATTAAAAAGTCAGTTGAGTAATACATGTTATTTCACAAGTTAGTAAACACCAAATAATAGTAATAATAATATTTTATTAATTTTCATGGGATTTTTAAAGGTTATTATATTATTTAAAGGAAGTAATAAAATTAAATAGTTATTTTAACCTAAACCCTAGATCTATAAATTAACCGTTATATCTATTGTATAGTGTATCTAAAAATATAATTATATGAAATCAAAATTTAGAATTTGGGCGCAAAATAAATTTTATATCAACTCCTCCTTCTCTCTCCCTCTTAATAATGAGAAACATAATATATATTTTATTAAGACCAAAGAATAACCAATCCATAAAGAACAATTCAATACATTCTATTCATCGTAGTAGCTCCCTAAGATTGAGTGACATTTCTTGGAGATCATAGGAGCATGTGTGGATCACCACTAGAGGGATTATATCCATGGATCCTCATATCTCAACTAAGGCAATTTGAAAGGGTTTTTTGGATGATCAAAATTTATCTATGAATAATGTTCCAAAACCCAAGCATTTATTTATTTAGATATTAAATAAATTAATTATAAATTTTTATTTAAAATATCCTCACTCATGGTTTCAAGAAACTATAAATAAATGAAATTTTAATATATCACCCACCATCACAGGCTTCTTCTATTCCTATAACCAACACGTTGTATAAGAGAGGTCACATTTAAATTTATAATTATTTATTTTATTATTTATCTATGCACAATTGTGTTTAGATTTTCATTTCATGTCATTCCTTATTTAATCTTATTTAAATTAACATTCTTTGAAATATTAATCATTATTTGTTTAATGTTTCATTTTCATAAATTTTTAAGAAAAGATAAAGAATTAACATCGATACCATTGAGAAACTACATATTTTTAGATGATAAGATATAGTTAAATGGTGGGTACTCAGAAGTACACACTGTGAAACCTAGTGCACTACATTTGGATGAATTCAGGGATACTCTTTGTGCAACATTGTAACTACATGTGGTGTATTTCATATGTTGAATGGATGAATTAGAACATTCTTTTCAGATTACATGGTGTGTATCAGTAGACACACCATGTAGTCTCCACTGGTTAACGATATAAATCTAGAAATATTTGTGATCATTATACACTTTAAAAATATCATGGGGATTAAAATGTATAACATTTATGATATACAAGACATGTATATTGTGTAAACGACATGTAGTTCATCAATTACCCAATATGATGAACACTAAAATCCACTTGGTGTGAAAAAAGACACATGACTCAAAGATATACATGGCCTATAGCTGGAATATATATTTCTTGTAGTCCACCAAGGCACATGTTGAAGACCCAAGCATGCTTCCCAAACACATGGAGAGTAAAACACATAACATGTAGATTTTTTGTACAAAATTTACAGTCCACTAGAAGTATATATCGTCGACCTAAGAGTTTACCATAGATACATAAAAATCAAGATAAATGACATGTAGCAAGATATAGATGCTGTGTAGTCTCCCATTAATAGAATGAATTTAAAATTAAATTAAATTTAAAAAAAATAAGAATTGATACATTATCTCATTGATTGTCACACCATTGTGTGTATAATAATTCAATAATGTTTTAATGAATTTTAAATACTTAATTATTTTATTGTAATAATTATATGTCATTATCGGTTCTACAGTTTATTTTCTATGAATTTCATAAGTGATAATTATCATAAATAATGTGTGGATGGACATTAATATTAAGTAGAATTAATTAATTAATTAACTAATTCATTTATTAATGGAATCACTTACATCATAATAATAAAGAACAAATAAAGAAATTAATTATTAAAGTTAATTTTGTATATTCGTTATTTTCTTGACCATTCATGATCCTGACCAAGATCTGTTCATATGTGGGATTTTTTAATTTAATCTATTTCATGTATTTTCAATTATTTATTTTTAAATCAAATATGGTGGCCTCTAAGTCATCCCTACCTCCCTTATTAAGTAAGATCATTATGTCCAAGGATATTTACATAATCCCATTTTAACCAATACTTTGGTTTCCCTCACCAGCATGTGAGTCCCAAGTACATGTAATTAATGGTGTATCCTAAGGCACGTGGAGGTGGTTCAAGATGGAACTAGTATGATTCCAACTCAGGTGATACATAGGTGGATAGGTGGAATGCAATAACTCATCCTGTGACTAGAAATATGAGTTCTCCCTACAAGGTCAAAGGGTGATTTAATGTCCACTCATTAAATCAAATGTTAGAAAAATCTCATTAACAGATCATTTAATTAATTAATTAATTCTATTTATGCAATTTTTTATTTTTTGTATACAATTATGTGCTAACATAAATAAATGAATAAATGTGAAAAGATAGAAATTTAATAAATTATTTATTCATAATTTTTTAATCCCACATGGTTAATTAATTCAGTATTAACCATTTAATATTAACGATACATGTAAACGAAAATACAAGATAAAATTTATATATAATAAATTAAATTATTCAATTAAATATTAAGTTAGAATTAACCTTACATTACTTGATTATTAATGAAACTCAATAGAACTAAGTGTTTGACCAACCCTTATTATGACACTTACTTTTATAAGGAGGGTTATTATGAAGGTTTTGGGTTAATTATCCATTTTAAATAAAGAGGAGTATCCCTTGATAATAATTGTGAAATTTGGAGGAAATTATTGAGGAAATAAATGTTGATATTTCAGGATATGGGAGTCCACTCAACAGATCAAGGAGCTCCAAACCCATTTTTGAAAAAGACACACTTACCTAAAATACTTTCAAATATCTTGAACAACACTTGTTATGGTTATTCAAATGGGAATAAAAATCCTTTCCTCTATAATGTTATAGATACTAGACATTCCAAGTTTAACGGTGAGGGATATTGGAAATTGATAAAATAATTAGACAATTAATTAAATTATATTACTATTATTTTTCAAATTTTTTTGATGTTCAAAGGCCTCTTTATTGAAAAAAACATAAAAGAAATTGTGGAACATCCAAATAAAAAAAAGACCAAGTCACTTGGGAAAGAGTGATCATACTATGATTGTGGGATCTACCATACTTACTTTGAGGGTGAGGTCTCTGACGTGATGTTTTGGCCTGCAACCAAGGACCACCTCCATTGTCAGGAAGATCAACATCCATAGCAGTCATCATCTCCAATGTGCCAGAAACATGTTCAAAACCTTTTCCTTCCTCCTCGCTACTTCTAGATGAAAGTGCATCAAAAGAGTTGGATAAAATCACATTTGAAATAGATTAAATCTTGTCAAATGAAATAGAGGTCGAGTCCACATAGGAGAATATGGTCTCTAATTTATTCAGCTTATTGGCATCCAATTTTAGAATCCCTAGTTTATATCGGCTAGCGATGTGACCAAGTCTAAAATTTTGAAAGTATGGACTTACCAATTCCTTAGTTGATGAGGATCCAACATTTTTTATAGCATTAAACAAATATTTCTCTACTCCCATTGTATCCGGAGTTAATGGGTCCCCTAAAATATCTTTTCCTACACATGGAATTACAACTACTAGGATTTGAGTACCCTTAGGTTGTAGTCATCACTACCTGTTTGGCAGTTTACTGAAGCCTTCCAACAATCTTGCTAAAGTATCAACATCTCTTTTTATTAATTGAACATTTAAAGCATCACACAAATCCTTTATAGCATTATGAGAATCCGCAATATCATGCTGGGATGTTCCTAAAATCTGAATGGAGTCCGGTCATTCTATACCCCTTGCACATGCTTGACTCACTCCAGTTGCTTGCAAAATATTTGGTTTTCCAAGGTTGCGTAGGCTTTGAAGGCTAGGGGAGATAGAAGCCTACCTTTTGTAACGAACATGACTAGTTCCCTCATAGTGATGCTTTATATTGACATTATTTTGAAAGTTGCAGGATGAATCCATAGGAGCTCCAACTGCTCTTTTTGAGCCATCGCCATGCCTATAGGTTTGGGAGATATTGAAACCTAAAGGGGAAACATCCATTTTTGTTTTCCCTTTTCTATTCCTTGAGGAAATCACTGATTTCTCCTACCAAAAATTAGCATCAACATGAGCTTGTGCTTCCCACTCCTTAATATATTGGCTATCATAAGATTCTTCACACTCATTTTACTCATTAATTCCCCTAGATAGGGAATCTCTAAAAGTAAATCCACTAACAATCAGTTGTGTATTCTCAGCCATATCTACCCAAGACATGGTGGGCTATTTAGTTTGCGCCTTAGAAACACGACTGTAAGTCTGAAGAGTAGGGACAAGTCCGAGGTTCAATAAATCAGCACAACCATCCTTCAAAGGAATGAAATTAGTGTTAAACATTTTAATAGTTAGAGAGGAGTCTACAGTATTACTAGGGTTCAAATATACAACATATTTTTAGGTTCCATCTAGTGCTTGACCAACATGATTTTTAGACTGATCATTTCTATGAATTCCTTACCTATTAAATTGTTGGATATCATGACCTGTAATCTTACAATAATAACGGATTGGGTACCTCAAACAAGAAGATTTTTCATGCCCAACAATACCACAAACATCGCAAAAAGGTGGAGTTCTCTCATATTCAACTATGTGATTTATCTCATCATTTTGTGTTGAAAAAACAACTCTATCAATTAGAATTTAACTTATATCAACATAGACTAAGACCAGAGAAAAGTGGCCATAACTAACCATATTCGTAGCAATGTCTAATCTAATTGGGACACCTATCATAGAAGCCATGTCAAACAGAATATTCGAGTGCCATAAAAACCTATTAAGACCATGAATTTTCACCCAAACATGCACACACGTGTCATTGAAATCATTAAGGTTGAAGTTCAAATTTCATTCATGGAGTCTCAAGGTACCTGGTCTGATATTAACCAAGCCAACACCCCATGAATGTCCCTTCAATTCCTTATAAGGAAAAAGAAAATGAAAGAATCCACGTCCTAATGAAACACATTTGAAATCCACAAAACCCCAAATGGAAACAAGATAAGAAACCATATCAGAAACCTTCCAAGGTTTCATACAATTTAATAAATATACAAAAACAATTATAAAATGCTTACACAAATCGAGACGTTCTGTGATTGAAATATCTGAGGTTAAGACGTGAGAAATGATGCCTTTTTTGAAAATTATTTGTACAAATCTATTCTTCTGCGAAGAAAATAATCCTCCCACAAGGCCATTAAAGGTTGAAGCATCCTTCTAGATCTCCACTGTACTCACCCGAGTTTGTTTTTTTGGAGGAAATTTTAATTCCGAACCATTATTTGAGACATAATCATAGAGATTTAGACTCCTCAGGTGATTTAGGGTAAGCCGCTCTTCGAAGAGTGGGAGGATCTTTTCCAATTCATCCATCCACATTATTTATCAAATAATATGTAATCATGTAAAGTAATAATCATCTATTTTAATTATTGTAAAAAATTGATTGTATAACCAAAAAAGCAATGAAATCATTCCTTAACATAGGGTAGAACCTTACAAAGAAAAATTTTCAGATATGGTATAATCATTTATGAGATGCAATATTATTAAAAGGTTTGTATTACATGTTATAATATCCTATTCTAATTCTTCCACCCTAGTAGGTGAGAGAAATTGAAATTGAAGCCTACAGAACATATTTCCAGGATGTTTCTTTTGGCCATTGTATTATATTATCAACTATGACCATAGAGTTGGTGATACAACATAAATAACTGATTTTTTACACCATAATAACACATATCCATTATCTTGATAAAGAGAAGGATTGGTTAGAAATACATAATATTTTCAATGAACTATATCAGTGTAAATTGGAAGAAGGCAATCTGGATACTAATAATGATTTCAAAATGATGGGGGTATATTGATTGATTAGTAAAATTATGCTTCCAATTGGATAATAAATTTCACATTAATATTATTTTATTATCATTACCACAAAGATTATCCTTATTGTTCTAATCCTGGAAAAAAATGGATAATTAACACAGGGAAATTTTTTTCATACTTCACCAAGCATATATGGATTGGTTGAAACCTATTTATCCACCCATTATGGTGAAAATTTTGAATGATAAGGTTAAATATCTTATGTATACTATACAATGAAAATATAATTCATAACATCATTCAAAGAGATAAATTATATGAAGGTATAATAATGAACTAGTGGATATTTTTTCCTGTATAGAAATATTGGACATTGGAAAATAAATTGAAATGAATTGAAGAAGAATGTAGTTTCAACCACTTCAGGTGTATTCATCAAGTTTCTATTCATCAATGTTATATTAAATGAAATATTTTGACAACATAAATGTATTTAAATACTTTGTACATGAAAGAATATAAGTTTTATAAAGTGAACTCAAAAGGAGTTGAGAAAGGGTGATTCCTATATTAGTTATAGGGATATCACTACTTATAATGGAAAAATTGATTGTTTAAAGTTTTAATAACTGTTAAAAAATCTTTTATCTAAGTCTCAGGATACACACAATGATAAATTATTTCACGTTTTGAATAAATGTTGTTATGGTGATTTAAATTCTAAACTATTAGTTCAGCAACTCTTGAATCACTTATATCCATTGAAATGAGTGATGAATATAAAATATAAGACTATAATTATTTAGTGATAATTATTTTACAATAAAAATTAATTTATTTCAACTATTTATTTACATTTAAAGTTTTTTTAGTCTCAATTGAGCTGAGGTATTGGATATAGAAAAACCTACTTTTCATGTTTTAGGAAAAGAAACCTTTATAAAAAAAGGTACATCAAAGGGATTTTAAAGTTGGTTCAACATTTCAAAGTAAACTATTAAAAATAGTAAGTTAACATCATATACTTCATGATATTCCTTTAATAAATTTGATAAATTCTTAGTGAATTAAATGAGTGGACTTGGTAAAGAAAGATGAATCCTTGATATATATTGTCAGAGAACGTCTTAACCCAGTAATCATTGATCAAAATTGTGGAGTAAAGGTTATCCGAAACTCACATTTACCTATACAAATTATTTAATGATAATAAAAGAAATAATAATTATGAGACTTATATATGTTGAAAATATTCCATTATACCATAAAAAAAAATTTCAAATAGAATTGTAACAACTAACCATATGCCAACTATACTGTCTAATAGATCACATATGAATTATGATATGATAATAATCTATTATTAAAATACCATAAATGTTTTTTGAAAACCTTTTTTTAAAATCAAGTCTTATATATAAACAAACATTATGACACTAAGGTGAAGCAATGTTAAGGATTCGATATCGACTAAGGATATTAACATCTAGTCAATATTGACTATATTTACAAAAATGACTATTATCTCTTGGAAGATAGTGGTATTATACTTAAATTTTATGGGTTAAGGCTATCAATGTACATAATATGGGATAAGAATATTAGACTCCACTGAGCTTAGTGGGAGGAGTAGTTCCAAAGACACATACCTCATAAAAATTCATTACCAAAGATGTAACACCCCGACCCCTCTAGGATAGAGCCAGTGCATTACTTGTGATAGTGGCAAGGTTAGAAGGAATTAAAATCCTAAAGTAACAATCGGTTTAGTAGTATTTCAGAAACTAGATACATATATGTAACTCAAATTACATTTGGAAAGGTTACAAAAAACAATACATAGAGAAAACTAAAAACTACAACCACAAGAACTCAATAAATGATCACCACTTCATCACCTGTTGATGGAAAACAATGAAAGGGTTGAGATCAAATGATTAGTAATGGTTAAAAATAGTGTAATCATGAATACAATAATTATTGAATCATAATCAATCTGACATAATCAATATGGCATGGTGAATAAATGAAAAACTCACTCCATTAATAAACTGAGAATGAAACTGCATCCATAGATTTTGTCAAAGTGAAAAAATCAAGGATAGTAATAACTAATAATAAATATAGAGAATTATTATTAATTTTACATCATGTATATAGCACATGAAATCATAATACCAATAAAACATTTTAGTTATATGGGTAGAAACATGTCTGATTTTTTGGAAACAAACTCAAAGGGTTTGTCGCCAACTGATTTGTCTCATGAGTCCTACCAATTCATCAAGGGGCTATATCAGGCCCCACCCGATTCTTCATGTCCAAATAATTATTTATACATTGATTAAGTACAAGAGAAATATTCCTTTTCAACATCTATATAGAATAGAGTATACAAATTCATCAATATTTCCATAGTTAAAATAAATTTCCAAATAAACACCATATGTAAAATGGTATACGATTAAGAAAAAAACATATACATGATATGAGCTTATGGATATTTAATATAAATACAATTTCAAATGAAAATTTATCTCAAATGGGCAGTAGGTAACCACATAAGGTTTATAAGGTTCACAACACAAAGTTAGTCACAACAAAATAGTAGATGAGACAAAGTCTCTTACCATAATGTAATCAGTTGAATCATATGACCAAAACTTAATAAACCTCAAATGAATCATTGAATAACATGAATATAAAGATAATAATGTTTTTATATATAAAATGGCATTAAAAATATACCACATACAAGAAATAAGTGGCGATCAATGAATAATATCCCAGAAATGAAAGTGAGATGAGAAAGCCCTTACAAACATTTCGACATGGTAACGACTGTAATTGTGAGGGATTAATGAGAGGTAAAAGGGTATTACATTATTTATATGTCACAAGGGAAGTATGGGGGAGGTGTGAAAACATACCCCATCGTTATGAATTAAAAATAATTTGGCACAACATAGGGGAGATTCTTGAAAAAAATTCTGAGAGAGGATCCCTCAACTTACGCTCGAAGGTGTTCTTCTTTGTTCTTAACGACCTGAATAATAAAATTAAACTTAATTAATTAATAATTCCAGAACCTCATAAACATGTAATTGATATTATGTAACCTTATTAAGTTCATTAATGTCCTTTTGATGGGTTTAAGAGATCCAATTTTATTATTTTTGAAGAACTTTCTTACTTGGTTTCATGATTTATTTACTTGTATTCATGAATAGAAGTTCACTTGAAATGCGGTCAAACATAAATAATAGTTAATATAAATTATTAGTGAAATTAAATATATATAAATTATTTTATAATGATTCTTTTTTTATACCATGAGGATGACTCATTTCATGAGTTAAAAATAAATGATTGGATTTGGCTTGACAGTTTTTTTGCACAATAAACTTGTTTTGTATTATTATTCCATATAATGAACGTGTAAATATTACAGAATATTAATCAAGATAAAATACATATATTATGACCAGGTTCAAACATTTAAAAGGTTTCATGACTAGTATTGAATATATTAATTAAAATTGAAAAACCTTCTTCTTTGAGTGTGATAAATTTACACATCTCGGACGATGTTTGAATATATTGTATAAAAGGTGAAAAAAAGAGATTATGATGAAATATTATATTAGCACAATGAAAATATAGTACATTTAAGGTACTGTAATTATAATGGAACTTGGATTAGTGGAGGTGATAAGGGTGAACAAAATAATGGAACTTTGTGAAAGAAATTGAATGAAAAGTGAAGGATGGTTCACCTCTTGAGTACTCCTCCTTGAGAATCTCATTAAGGGCTTTGTTTTTGGCCTTTTGATGATACCAGAAGGTCTTGGAAGTGGGGATAAGGCTTGGAAAGATAATTTGGTAGATTTTAGGAAATTTTTGAATCTTGATTGGTGTGGGAGGAAGTGGGGGTGTGGGGTGGTTTATGTAGTTGAGGGGAGAGGAGTTTTCTTAATATTATAATCATTAATTTATTATTTCCTCTCAAGGCAACCAATAGTGAGTATTACATGAACAAGAACAATAATATATTCATGTGAAATAAAACCTATTGGGATTACATCATAAGATCATCATCAATCACTCAATTAATCCATTATTTAGAATTTATTGTGAATTATTGGATTTTACTATTCGTAAAAAATTTAAGTATTTCAGAAAAATCCCAAAAATTCACCCTAAACATTTTTAGATGTGTAAAATACAAAATTGAAGTACATTTTTCAAAAATAATTTTATAAATATTATTAATTAAATATTTAATTAAAATAATTATTTAATCAAAAAATATAAACACTTAGAATATTCATCTTCATTCTTAAGGTGCCTAAATTCATTTATAAATTCAAGGGAATAGATACCATTCATAAGAGTTATATTACTATTCATAATGGTAAGTTACTATTCATAAGGGTTGGTTACTATTCACAAAAAATTAAGTTAATTCTATTAGACTGTAAATATCATCTTGAACACAACCGTGTATGTCACATTTTTAAAATTCAAATCACAGAGTTGGAAAATTTAAGTTTAATGGCTAGGTTATGGATATCTCCTATAAGTAAACATGTTTTATTCCATATAAGTTTAGTGATTCATGAAAAATTGGATATACCTAGAATGTATTTAAGAGAATCATATCATGAAGTGTTTGGGGTTCTACATTATTACCTCCTTCATAAATTGCTTCCGTATAATTTTATGTATGAAGCCCACAAAAAAGATGTGGGTCATTCTATTTCATGAAATCCTCGGGTTCCTCCAAAGAACCTTTACTAGAAGAGTTATCCAATTTCTCAATACCTTCTGCCTTATGCCAAGAATCCCAATATGCTTTCCACAGTATGACAAATCGGGTTCCGGTTCGATTTCCTCATAGGTGAGTACATGCATTGAGTCTAGCACGTATTTCTTCAACAATGACACTTTGAACACATCATGGACTTTGGAGAGATTTGGCGGCATTTCTAAATGGTAAGATACTACTCCAATTCTGTCTATAATTTCAAATGGTCCTATATTCTTGGGCTTAGTTTCTCTTTCTTACCGAACCTTAAGACACCCTTCCATGGAGATACTTTCACAATGACATGATCTCCCACCTGGAATTACAAATCCTTTCTCCAATTGTCAGCATAACTCTTCTACCTACTTTGGGCTACTTTAATATGGACTTGGATTTTCCTAAACTTTTTCTTGGTCTCTTCAATAAGTTCTTGGCCTATAAGTTTCCTCTCACCATCTTCATCCCAACAAGTTGGAGTTCGGCATCTCATTCCATATAATGCTTCATATGGAGCCATTTGAATACTAGAATGGAAAGTATTGTTATAGGAAAATTCTACCAAAGAATGTATTGATCCCACATACCTTGAAAGTCAAAAGTGCATGACCTCGACATGTCTTATAGAGTTTGAATAGTCCTTTTAGTCTTTCCATCAGTTTGGGGGTGATAAGTAGTACTCATATAAAGCTCAGTATTCAAAGCCTTCTGGAGACTTTTCCAGAATTTTTGTAAAGACCCCTAAAATTCAAGGGAAATTGTTTCTTAATTTTCTTTTGGATTTTACAAGAACGCAATTTCTGACAGAACTTGATTCCGAGGCCCGGTGTGCCCAGAATTTCTATCCGAAGTTTAGCTTGGGTACGTTCAGTGAACGAATGAGCAGGTTTTCCTAACTTTTGAACCGATACTCGGAATTGAATTCTGAGGGCACCGATGAATTCACAGAGCCGATATTTTCTTAGGAACACCTTTTCTAGATTTGCGTTTTCACGGGAGGAGGTGTTAAAAATTTGTGGAAGTAAAATAAAAATTGAGTTACAATATTTATTTCTTTCTATGTGGTTTAACCTTTGAGTGGAAGTTGGGGTAACCACCCAAATTCCCATGGGAGGTTATGACAGTGGTGGGGCCCACACGAACCCCACCCCTTCATCTTCCCTATCCTTCCATAACCCTCCATTTATTAAGTCAAGTTGAGTTAATTAATTGAGTGGATTAATTCAACTTTTGAATTTCAAATTCTTAAGTCATGTTAATAAAATAAGTGAAGTACTTAATTTTTTTGGTTGAATCTTGTTGTGTGATTTTTTGGGAGAAAAGGAAGAGCTCTTGAAGTTCTTCTTCCTCAACGAAGCACGCGAAGAACGCGAAGAATGCCGACCTCTGACAAAGGTCGAAAAAAATGCCGGATCCTTGGAGATCGACGACGCGATGCTGATGAATCTTTTCTCCATGACGCGACTCTCTCCTTCCGCGACGTCTTCTTCCACGACGGTTATTTCCGCGACGAACCCTCACTCAACGAATTCGACGAGGTAGGGGTTTTGGTTCAATTTAATCTATGTGATTTATATCCTTGGCATGTGTTTCAAATTTTTGGAAGCCTTTTTAAACCGCTAACATGGTGGGTGCGGACCAACGAACAAGTCCGAACCCACCGTCTCTTCGTTCATGGTGTGCGGATCGACATGCGATGATGAAGCAGGCCACAGGGGCGTTTTGAGGTCTTCGTAGTGAAGAACCGGTCCCGGGAGGGCTGTTAAAGAAGACGTTAGGCAAAACCGACCACCGGAGCTCGTCCGGTGGTCCGCGGAACACTCCAACGGCGTGCCTTGCCGGCACGGCGGCACCCGGTGCACCGCCTGGAAGAGCCATCGCGGCTGAAGCCGCGGCGGTAGACCGCTTGTCCCACGACCGCATGGGACCGAGGGAGGCGGGACGCGGCGCTCGGCAGCATCTGTTGGAAAGGAGCAGGCCCCATGGTGCCGCGGTTACAAGACATGGGGGCAACGTGCCCCCCCATCCGATGGGCCGAAACGGCCGAGCGATCTGGATAGCGCCCGCGCGCCAGCACGCCGGGCCGGCTGCCCAGGCTGGACCGCTAGGCCGGGCCGGGCCGCGCCCAGGCCGGTTCGGGCCGTGCCATCCGGGCCAGGCCACGCCCAAGTTGGCCGGACCCGGACCCCGGTCGAGTCGACCCGGTTCGGGCCGACACATAGGGTATCGAGCTGGGTTGGACCGGGCCCAAACCCCCTAATACCAGACCCCTCACGATCGTTTGCCCATAACTTGGGCTCCATACCTTCGATCGATGCACCGTCATCTGAGATGCGATCCTCGGATCGATACGGTCATTTCGGTAGATTACACTCAAGGTTTCAGAGTACTTTGGGTTCGGTCGGGTTGGTTTGTACACGAAACCAACCGGGCCCTCGGAGCGGAAACACTTATAACTTGAGCTCCAGACGTCCGATTGACATGCCGTAGACTTTGATGGATTCCTATTAGTGAGACGGAACTTTTGGATTACTCCGCTCGAGGTTTGGACGCAGTTGGAGTAAGGTAGGGTTGGTTTTGACTTAAAAACCAACCGGGCCCCTGGGACGAAAAAGCCAATAACTCTCAGACCGGGCATCCGATTGACGCGCCGTCTGTGACGCTGAGTTCCTATTGACAATACATAACTTTTGGATACTTCAACTCCGGACTATGTGTCAGTTGATGTATCAGCCCTTCGGCTCGTGGAGTGGACCCTCCCGAAAGAGCTTTCTGTGTGCGAGAACCCTAGAGCTGGCTGCGACTACGACGACGATGACGACTGTACAGAAATCCTTCATGGATTCGACAGCGACGACTACAGTACTCAACGATCCTACGTGGATCAGTTCTACCGATCATGTGTGGGTCACATCCTTTGTGGGTCAGCGCTCAGCGGTCCTGTGTGGGCCAGCACCTACAGATGCTGTGTGGGTCCGATCCTGTGTGGGTCATTGTAGGGGTTAGTTATCTATCGATCCATTGTGGGTCATTGCGGGGGTTAGTACATATCGATCCTATGTGGGTCTGACGACTTAGATGAATCAGTGGATACATCTGATCATCTCTATCGTCTTACGAAGAAGTATACCTGTGTGAGCTGAATCTTGACTTTTAATCCTTATCTTCGATATGATTGACTTGATATCCTGTGTGGATTAGGTTATGATTTCCTGTGTGGATCAGGTTGTGATTTCCTGTGTGGACTAGGTTTTAATTGAGATCAGATGTTGGAGATGAACGAGAATTGATGACTTATGTATATGTATGGGCATATACCTAAGTAGTGTCGGATGTTACTTCGTGTTTGTTTCTTTCCTTTGTGGATTATCCTTTGTGGATTCTGGGAGACCTTCGGGGGTCTCAAGGTCCCTACTGAGTAGCTTATACTCACCCCTGTATGGTCTATGCCCGCACTACGTTGTGTTGGTTGCAGACGACGGACAACGCTGATCGTGGTTGTGGCACGAGGAGCTGGTCGGTACCCGGAGGTGGACCACTAGGCGGGGCATACTCAGAGCGGACGGCTGGACCCGAGGAGCTGTGGAGGCTATTTGTACCCACCCTTCAGGTGGGACTTCTAGTGGACGGATCGAGGCTACAGATTTACTTTCATTTGCTGTTTTCCCTTTCCAGTTGTACTTTACTTTCACTTTGGGTTTGTATACTGGACCACTTACTTTTCCGCACTTACTTTTGTACCCAGTTTTCACTGAGTGTTTACTTCTTCTTGCTTGCTCTATGGTGTTTTTTTACATTACAAAGGCAATGCCTTCCCTTTTTACCAGGAATTACGCCTTGGTGCTAGTCACCAGCCCCTGGCCTATGGAAGGCGGGCTTGGGGTAGTCACAGAACGGGCCCAGAGGACGGGTCGTGACAAATTGGTATCAGAGGAGTTCAGTTCTACTGTAGAACCCAGGACTCTGATCTTTTTCTATGTGAAGCAACATTGTTAAGAGTATTGAGTGTGGTTTTTAGTCCAGGGAGTCCAGTGTTGGTGCGGCGGCCGACGTGTCCATACACCAGGACCCTGAATTCTGATTTCCGACTTAATGCATGAAATCATTGATTGCATGTGTGATTCAAGTTTTCTTTGTGATTACTTTGTGTCAGCTCACCAGGTATACTGTTTGACTGTGGCGCACCTGTTTCCTTACTGGATGGCCCCACGACGGCAGCCCGCTAGGGTTCAGAGCGTTGTACACGACGACAGCCCACCGAGCGATGAGGCCTCGGTACAGAGCCCTTTGACAGCAGAGGCACCGGCTGTACTGCTACCCGCCGAGCCACCGATGCTACCAGCCCCAGCCTTTGACGATGCACGTCGGCTTAGTGCACTGCACGAGTTCCAACATCAGCGACTTCCCAGGTTCCACGTGGAGACTGACCCTTAGGTAGCCGAGGATTGGCTGGAGGCAGTTGTACGGGTTTTCAGGTCAATGAGGACAACATCAGACCTCAAAGTGATCCTCACAACGAGCCTCCTTCACGCGGAAACAAGCATATGGTGGAGCTTGATTCTCGAGGTGCACGACGAGGCATCTCTCCTCCAGAAGGACTTTGAGAGCCTCTTCCGCAAGGAGTTTGTCCCAGCCACCCTCCGTGCCGTGCGGATCTAGGAGCTTCTACAACTGTGGCAGTGCAGCTTGATGGTCGCCCAGTACTCAGAGAGATTTACAGATCTCTCGCACTACTCGACAGACATGGTACAAGATCCATTCTTCCGGGCCCAGACCTTTGAGCATGGATTGAGGAATGAGATCAGGGCATCACGGATCTCTCTCAGCATTCTGACACAGGAAGGGGTACTGGAGTGAACCCTTCTAATTGAGAGCTTTTTTTGATGAGCCTACACCAGCAGCGAGAACCACCGCAGGACGGAACATGGAAAAGTCTTCTACAGCCGACAGTAGAAAGATGTCACAAAGGTCCAAGAGGACCAGGCCATCGGGCGGAAGACCACATGATACTGGCTCGGAGGTGCGCGGCACACGCAGCAGAGTCAGTCTTACGAGTGGAATACAATGCTATGAATGATGTGGGCAGGGCCACGTGGCTCGTGACTACCCGACCCGCCATGCAGAGGAGCAGCAGACGGTTGAGGAACCACCTAGGTAGAGGCAGAGGTTCGACTGTGGCGGTCTGCAGGGAGAAGGCGGATGAGGTCGAGGAGCTGGTCGAGTGGCAGGTGGTGGGCGACGTTTTGAGGCTTTACCACCACCACCACCAAGAGGTCCACCCCGACCATAGGGGAGAGCACAGCTTCAGGCAGCTGAAGCTTACAATCATGGAGCTCCAGAAGTTGGTTGAAAAGTGCGGGACTAACTCCAAGCAAAGAGGCCCTTGACCATAATGCATCTAGCTTCTTTGTTTGTGTTGCCTTGTGTCCTTTTACTTTGAGTTGAAATAATAAAAGACACTTGCATTGGTGACGTTTTCTTTCTTGTCTTTTGTATGTTAATACTAAGAGATACCGGTTAAAAAAACTATTTACTTGACCCTCACTTACGAGATTCTTACTGGAAGAGACCCAGTGACCACACACTGATGCCGACATTGTGACTCAACCCTTGGAGGCAAGAGTAATGGTTGGATATCTTGGTAGCAGCGTCGAGGCATTACGATGTCATCCATGGCATGGATTAACTAATCATGATGGGACTGACTCTATTAGGAAAGGAACATGGTTCATCCTGGGGATGAGACTAGATTTCCCTTTTCGGTAAAGGATAAATCTTTCCAGCTTTGCAGAATGTTAAGGAGGAAGGGGCAACCCTTCATGTGGTCAGATAGATGTCAGCAGAGCTTCCAGGAGCTGAGACAGAGTTTGACCAGCAAACTTTTCTTGAGGCTACCAGAGGAGGGAGTAGGGTACGTAGTTTACTGCGATGCATCAGGGACCAGACTCGGATGTGTCCTGATGCAGGAAAAAGCCATTATTGCTTATGGATCACGTCAGTTGAGGCAACATGATCAGAACTACGCTACCCATGACCTGGAGTTAGCAGTAGTGGTATTCGCTCTGAAGATGTGGCGACACTATCTGATGGGAGAGTGCTTTTCAGACAATTCTTGTGGAAGAGTTTGTTTCTCGATGCCTCATCTACCAGAAGGTGAAGGCAGAGCACTAGGTACCAGCAGGCTTGATACAGCCCTTGGAGGTCCCGGAGTGGAAGTGGGACGACATATCTATGGACATCGTGACTGGACTTCCATGCACTTCTAGAGGTCACAACTCCATTTGGGTGATTGTCGACCGACTCACCAAGTCAGCTCACTTCTTACCCATCAGAGAGCAGGGCTCAGTGGAGAGCTTTGAATGTCTCTACGTTCAGGAGGCGTTGTACGACCGACCTTGTAGATCACCTCTATGCTAGACAGACCCTGGGGAGTCAGCACTTGTGGGACCATAGATGGTCCAGGCCATGAAAGAGAAGGTCCAGGTCATCCAGGAGCGGATGAGGACAGCTCAGAGCCGCAGAAGTCTTATGCTGACAGGAGGTGGAGGCCACTTGAGTTCGAGGATGGCAACCACATATTCTTGCGAGTCTCACCTAGAAGTGGATTACGGAGATTTTTCCGAGGTGGCAAGTTGTCTCCACGCTTTATCGGACCATTCCAGGACCTCAGCAGGATTGGAGAGGTGGGTTATCGCCTGGCTCTACCACCTCAGTTGCACCGAGTGCACGACGTCTTCCACGTATCTCAGCTGATGAGATACGTGCATGACCCGACACATATCATTGACCATGGGGAGATGGACTTAGATGATGGGGCGACTTTTGCGGAGGTCCCAGTGGAGATCGAGGATCGACAGGATCGGGTCCTACGTGGATGGTCAATTCCTCTAGTGCGCATTAGATAGCAGCACGAGAACCTCAAGGAGAGCACTTGGGAGCGGGAGGCTCAGATGCGTGCACAGTACCCACATTTGTTCCCCTAGTTTTTGATGTATCTTTACGGGGACATAAATCCATGAGGTGGGAGTAATGTAAAGACCCATAAAATTCAAGGGAATTTTTTTCTTAATTTTTTATGGGATTTTACAAGAACGCGGTTTCCGACGGCACTTGATTCTGAGGCCCGGTGTGACCGGAATTTCTATCCAAAGTTTAGCTCAGGTATGTTCAGTGAACGAACGAGCGGGTTTTCATAACTTTTGAACCGGTGGTCGGAATCAAATTCCGAGGGCACTAATGAATTCGTA
Organism: Viscum album; assembly: GCA_963277665.1. Lineage (NCBI taxonomy): Eukaryota > Viridiplantae > Streptophyta > Magnoliopsida > Santalales > Viscaceae > Viscum > Viscum album. Next base: position 935,675,736 of record OY728157.1, on the reverse strand, counting down.
GCACTGGTATTTTCTTAGGAACACCTTTCCCAGAGTTTTGTTTTCATGGGAGGAGTTGTTAAAAATTTGTGGAAGGAAAATAAAAATTGAGTTACAATTTTTATTTCTTTCTAAGTGGTTTAACCTTTGAGTGGATGTTGGAATAACCAACCAACTTCCCATGGGAGGTTATGAGAGTGGTGGGGGCCACACGAACCCCACCCCTTCATCTTCCCTAACCTTACATAATCCTCCATTTATTAAGTCAAGTTGAGTTAATTAATTGAGTGGATTAATTCAACGTTTGAATTTCAAATGCTTAAGTCATGTTAATAAAATAAGTGAAGTACTTATTTTATTTGGTTGAATCTCGTTGTGTGAGTCTTTGGGAGAAAAGGAAAAGCTCTTGAAGTTCTTATTCCTCGACGAAGAACTCGAAGAACGCGAAGAACGCCGACCTCCGACGAAGGTCGACCTGAACTCCAGATCCTAGGAGATCGACGACACGACACCGACGAATCTTTTGTCCACGACGAGACTCTCTTCTTTCGCAACGTCTTCTTTCGTGACGGTTATTTCTGCGACGAACCCTCGCTCAACGAATTCGACGAGGTAGGGGTTTTGGTCCAATTTAATATATGTGATTTATACCCTTGGCATGTGTTTAAAATTTTCGGAAGCCTTTTTAAACTGCTAACACAGTGGGTGCAGACCAACAAACAAGTCCGAACCCACCGTCTCTTCGTTCTTGGTGTGCGGATCAGCGGGCGATGATGAAGTAGGCCGCACAAGCGTTTTGAGGTCTTCGCAGTGACGAACCGGTCCCGATAGGGACGTTGGTGAAGACGGAAGGAAAAACTGACCACCGAAGCTCGTCTGGTGGTTCGCGGAACACTCTGCCGGTGCGCCTCGCCGGCACGGCAGTGACCGGCGCGCCGCCGGGAAGAGCCGACGCGGCTGAAGCCACGGGGGAAGGCCGCTGGTCCCGCGACCGCGCGAGAATGAGGGAGGCGGGACGCGGTGCTCGACGACGTCTGTTGGCAAGGAGAGGCCCCCATGGGGGCCCCGGTTACGAGACAGGGGGGAAACGCCCCCCTCCCAACATCTGCTCGGCTGAAACGGCCTAGCCACCTGGCTAGCGCCAGCGCACCGGGCCGGGCCGCGCCCAGGCCAAGCCGGGCCGCGCCAGCCGGGCCGGGCCACGCCCAAGCGGGCTGGACCCGGACCCGGGTCGAGTCGCCCTGGTTCGGGCCGACCTAGAGGTTATCGGGCCGGGTCGGACCGGGCCCGAACCCCCTAATACCGGACCCCTCACGGTATTTTTCCTATAACATGGGCTACGGACCTCCGATAGACCCACCGTCAGCTGAGATGTGATCCTTGGATCGAGACGGTCGTTTCGGTGTATTACACTCAAGGTTTCGGAGTACTTTGGGTTCAGCCGGGTTGGTTCGTACACAAAACCAACCGGGCCCTCGGAGCGGAAACACTTATAACTTGAGCTCCGAACGTCCGATTGACGTGCCGTCAACTTTGATGGATTCCTCTTAGTGATACAGACATTTTGTCTTACTCCGCTTGATTTTTAGATGCAGTTGGAGTGTGGTCGGTTTGGTTTTGACTTAAAAACAAACCGTCCCCCTCGGACGAAAAAGCCAATAACGCTCAGACCGGGCGTCCGATTGACGCACCGTCTGTGACGTTGAGTTCCTGTTGACGATACAGAACTTTTGGATACATCAACTCTGGACTATGTGTTAGTTGATGTATCAGCCCTTCAGATCGTGGAGCGGACCCTCCAAAACGAGCTTGCTGTGTGCGGGAACCCTAGAGCTGGCTGCGACTACGACAACGATAACGACTGTACAGAAATCCTCCGTGGATTCGACGATGATGACTAAAACACTCAGCGATCCTACGTGGATCAGTGCTACCGATCTCGTGTGGGTCAGATCCTGTGTGGGTCAGCACTCAGCGGTCCTGTGTGGGCCAGCTCCTATAGATCCTATGTGGGTCCGATCCTGTGTGGGTCATTGCGGGGGTTAGTTTCCTATCGATCCTTTGTGGGTCATTGCGGGGTTTAGTACCTATCTATCCTGTGTGGGTCCAAAGGCTTAGATGAATCAGTGGCTACATCTGATCATCTCTATCATCTTACGAAGAAGTATTCCTCTGTGAGCTGAATCTTGACTTTCAATCCTTATCTTCGATAAGATTGACTTGATATCCTGTGTGAATTTTTTTATTCTTTCCTATGTGGATCGGGTTGTGATTTCCTGTGTGGACTGGGTTGTACTTGAGCTCGGATGTTGGATCTGAACGAGAATTGATGACTTTGGTATATGTATGGGCATATACCTAAGTAGTGTCAGATGTTACTTCGTGGTTGTTTATTTCCTTTTTGGATTATCCTTTGTGGATTATGGGAGACCTTCAGGGGTCTTGGGGTCCCTACTGAGTAGCTTATACTCACCCCTGCACGGGCTATGCCCACACTACGTTGTGTTGGTTGCAGATGATGGACAACACTGATCGTTGTTGAGGCAAGAGGAGCAGGTCGGTACCCAGAGGTGGACCACTGGGCAGGGCGTACTTGAAGCGGACGGCTGGACCCGAGGAGCTGTGGAGGCTATCTGTACCCACCCTTCAGGTGGGACTTACAGTGGATGGCTCGAGGCTGCGGCTTTACTTTCAGTTGCTATTTTTCCTTTCCAGTTGTACTTTACTTTATGTTTGGGTTTGTATACTGGCCCACGTACTTTTCTGCACTTACTTTTGTACCCAGTTTTTACTTAGTGTTTACTTCTGCTTTCTTGCTCTGTGGTGTTTGTTTACTTTACAAAGGAAATGCCTTCCCTTTTTACCGGGAATTACGCCTTGGTGCTAGTCGTCAGCCCCTGGCCTATGGAAGGCGGGCTTGGGGTAGTCACAACATGGGCCCCGAGGATGGGTCATGATAATTTTGATGTAAACCAAGGATCTTGATCAGACACAATCGATAGAGGTGCACCATGAAGTCTTACAACTTCATTAATATAAGGTCTTTCCAAGCGTCAAGTGGAAAATCCTCTCTTATAGGAAAAAATGTTCTCATTTTGTGAGATGATCAATAATTAACCATATTGCATCATTACTTATAGGTGTCCTTGGTAGTCTAGTGACAAAATCCATCGTAATGTTATCCCACTTTCAAATAAAAATAGGTAGAGGTTGTATCACTCCTTTGGTATGTTGTCTCTCTGCCTTCACTTGTTGACAAACTAGACATCTTGACACATAGTCAGAAATTTCCTGCTTCATATTATCCCACCAAAAAAATTCCTTCATATCTCTATACATTTTGATGCTACCTGGGTGTATAGGGAAATCCGAGCTATGAGAATCATCTAATAGTTCCCTTTTTAGCTCAGGTACAAATGAAAGGCATAACCTCTTCCCAAATTTCAGAACTCCTTCTTCATACACGAATTCATCCAGTCTCTCATCCTTAACTACATTCATTTTCTTTTGCAGATTATCATCATTAGATTAAGAGCATTTTATCTTCTCTAGTAAATATAGTTTAGAAATCATTTGAAATAAGAGCTATGTTTCCCCTTCATTAAAAATTCTCATATCCATCTTCAGTAGATCAATGAATATAGGATCTCTTTCAATACTCATTTAAGTCAGAAGGCTATGATCTATCTTAATTAACATATCTTCCACCTTATTCGCCTTTCCTGGGAGGTAGTGTATTGAACAATCGTAATCTTTTAGTAACTCGAGCCATCTTCTTTGCCTCACGTTGAGTATTTTTTGTGTGAAAATGTATTTCAAACTCTTGTGGTCTGTATAAATCTTACATCTCTTTCCGCAAAGATAATTCCTCCATATTTTCAAAGAAAATATTATGGATACTAACTCAAGATCATGAGTTGGATAATTTTTCTCATGTGTCTTCAACTATCTCGATGCATAAGCAATAACTTTATCGTTTTGCGTAAATATGCAACCTAGTCATTTATTTGATGGATAGTTGTATATTAAAAATCCATCACTTCCAGATGGAAGAGTCAAAATTGGAGCATTGACCAATCTTCTTTTAATTTTTTGAAGCATTCAATACATTATTTTCTCCACAAAAACGTAACTCCTTTATGTGTTATCTTGGTTAGCGGGTTATCCAGTCGGGAAAAATTCTGAACAAAACGCTGATCGTAACCTGATAAACCAATAAAACTGCATACCTCAGTTATGTTTGTTGGCATGGGCCAATATTTGATTGCCTTTGTCTTCGTAGGATCAACTAGGATTCCATCCCTAGATACAATATATCCTAGATAAGAAACTGATTGAAGCTAGAATTCAGACTTTCTAAACTTACCATATAATTTATTTCTTCTAAGAGTTATCAAAATAACCCACAAGTGATTCTTATGGTCTTCATAGATTTTGGAATATACAAGGATATCATAGATGAATAAAAAAAATGTATCAAGATATTCCTTGAAAACACTATTCATTAAATCCATGAAAAAAGAGGGTTGTAATGACCTACCAATTCTCATTGGCTTGAGAGCTTAACGTGTCATTACTTGGCCTTAAGTGACATCCCCAAGGCGCCAAAGGCTAGCAGTAAATGCCGATGGGTTTCAAAACAAGGGGGGAACAATTTACCCTTTAAGAACATACCACAGAGCCAACAACCATAACCAAAAAATCTACTAATTATGCATGATAAAACTCAGAAAACAACCATTTATCTATCAAAAAGAAACCAAGAGTACCACAGTGGAAACCAACAATAAAACATCAGAGTAAACAACGGAAAAACAACTCAAAGACTACAAGACAACAACAAAACTCCATGCTCCACAAGATCCATGCTCCAACATCACGAATTATCCCAAGTATCACGAAGCAGTTCTCTAAATATGTGACACTTTACCTTTTCCAACGTCCCGGTACATGACATCTGCAAAAGCACCAACGGGAAAAAGCAGGGTGTGAGCAATGAAACTCAGTAGGTTTTCCCAGATGACTTCCAAACCCATGCCTCTAGGATAAAATATGTTATCACATTTATATAAAACAATTTATATAAAAACTATTCCAAAATAGTTCAAAATAAACAAGTTCCATGTCAAAACCATTTCCCAACAAATCCCATCTTTCCTAAGAAAAGCAACCAAGATAATTTTCCAATTCCATTCACATTTCCATTTGGCACATTCGTTCCCTTCCACCAATCCACAAAACCAACCATGCATGCAACTTGGACCTCCCTATACTCGCGAGTGGTGAGTTATCCTTCCACTAAGTCGTCACTTAGTGAACTACCTTGACAGGGGTACTTCACGACCCTATTCATCCCAACCTATTGATGGGGGGAATTATCACCCTTATCCATCCCAAACTTTTGATGGGGGGACTTCTCACCCTTACCTATCCCAATGCATATGAACACACACCAGAACCCATGCAAGTCCATTCCCAAAACAAAGTGTGTTTAAAACCTTTCCATAAAGCATAACCCTTTTATTGAAAACCATTTATTTCAAGCAGCAAAACCATAACCAATTTAAAATCGCCATTTTAAATTTACTTCAACAAACACTTTCCAAAACCACACAATTTCCATCACCCGTTACTAAAAATGGGTTTCAACCATTCTTTCACAATAGATAAACAAACCATTTAGACGAAGGAAAAAATTGAAACTAAGCCTTCAAGTTCTATGAAAGGGGAATTGAGAGTGAAGGCACCTACATCAACAAATTGGGCGAATCCAACCAAGAACCAGGTAGAAACACCATGAAACCTCCTTAGATTCCTTCCCCTAACACCAACAAGACCAAAACCTGACTTAAAAGTCATCCACTACCTTAGGTCTACCCACCTCGGGCATAGATCTAAGGATCCAACAAGAGGGAAGAAGGAGATCTAAGAAAACAAGAATATAATGAGACTTACCATGATCAACCGGCCTCTAAATGCCAAGGCAACCCTCCAGATAACTTCCAAAACACCTGGTAAGTGTTCTACCACTTTCCCCAGAGAGAAATCCCGAGTTAGGTCCGTCTGGTAGCAAAAAAGAGTCGGTTAAATGATAAAACAGATTAGATCATAAAAAATGGATCTAAGTTGCATTCTCACATGGTTAGTCCGCACGATTAGTTAAACCATGTGCAAACCATGCGGTAGTCACTGCTAGAGAGGGGATCTCCGCATGGCCTCCTTGCATGGTTTTCGCAAACCGTGCACACACCATGCGGTCTCCTCTGTCTAAAAGACAACCACCTGCACGATTTCTGCACGGTTTGGAAAACCGTGTGAATCGTGTGCGACCCCACATTTTCCCCTTTTACGCTTTAAAAGTCTCCCAAACTTTCCCCAATAATCTCTCATATACTTCATGCACTTAAGAAGCATAAAACAAGGGTTATTTACTAGAAACTGGGGGTACTACATTCTCCCCACCATTGGCCTTTCCGTCCCCTTAAAGTAGAAAAACATTGCTTGCCTGAAAGAGTTTTGGCCACTGCTCTTTCATTTCCTTCGCGCGTTACCAAGTCTCTTCCTAGATCTGACCATGCTGCCAAAAAACATGTACTAGAGCGATGCTTTTTCCATGTAAGACTTTATCTTACCTATCCACAATCCGTACCAGAATATGTAGCAACGAAGCATCCGACTCTAGGTCAATGTGATCCTATCTGATCACATGGTCAAGATTGGGTTGATACTTCTTTAACTGAGATACATGGAACACATTGTGCACCGAACTGAACCGTGGTGGTAACGCCAACTGATACAGCACCTCAAAAACCCATTCCAGTATCTCAAAAGGGCCTAAATATCGAGGAGATAACTTGCCCTGCTTCACAAAATGATGTTGTCCAAGTCTTGGAGAGATCCTTAAGAAGACATGATCACTCACTGCAAACGACAACAGTCTTCGGCGATGATCTGCATAAGATTTATGATGACTCTGAGCCATCTCCATCCTCTTTCTAATCAACTAGATCTTCTCTGTTGTTTCTTGGAAAAGGGTCGGCCCGATTAGTGAATTCTCACCTGTTTCCACACAACAAAGTGGAGAACGACAAGGACGTCTATACAATGCTTCAAACGGAGCCATGCGTAACGAGGCTTGATAGATGCTATTGTATGAGAACTCCACTAAGGGTATATGCTCCTCCCATGAGCCACCAATATCCATTAAACAATCCTGTAACATGTCTTCCAACGTCTGTATCATCCTCTCGGATTGCCCAACCATCTGAGGATGATATGTCATGCTCATAGTCAACTAAGTCCCAAGGGATTGTTGTAAGGATTTCAAGAAATGAGATGTGAACCTTAGATATCTATCTGAGACAATAGACACTGGTAAACCATGCATTTTTACCACTTCTCGGATATAGATGTTTGACATATCTTCCAATATATGGGTTTAACGAATTGGTATGAAATGGGCTGACCTGGTTAGAGGATCCACTATCACCCAAATGGCATCGTGTTTTCGGACCGTTCTTGGAATACATGTAACAAAATCCATTTCTATCTGCTCCCATTTCCATACTGGGATAGGTAAAGACTGTAACATACCAGCTGGTCTCTGATGTTATGCTTTAACCTGTTGAGAAGTTAAACACCTTGAAACAAAATCATCTACCTTCCGCTTCACGCCACTCCACCAAAACTGCGTCTTCAATGACTTATACATCTTCTGTGTACCCGGATGTACAACCCATCTTGAATGGTGGTAAGCATGGGAGATTTATTCTAGAGAAGCTAACGGTACAACCATCTGATCTCAAAACCGCAACACTGAACTGCCATCCAGCTTCCATCCCTCAATGGTCTCCCCACTATTGAGTTTTGAACACATTATAACACAGTCTACATTGGATGCATGTGATCCCTTTACTATCTCCACCAAATCAAGAACAAGTGTTTCTTAAAAGAAAATAGCAACATCACCTCGGTGTTTACATTCCACATGCATGTCAGCTAAGACCAACATCAACTACCATTCATCTGAAGCTTCCTTTTCCAACTAGGCATATGACTTCATGCTTAATGCGTCAGCCACTGAATTGCCCTTACCCAGTGTATACATTAAGTCAAAGTAGACCATTTGAAGGTACTAAATCCATCTACTTTTCCTCAGATTCAAATCTCATTGTGAGAAAATGTGTTTCGGGCTTTTGTGATCTGTAAACACAGTAAATTTCTCAGCAAAGAGATAATGTCTCCATGTTTTCAAAGCATGGATGACTACAGCTAACACTAAATCATTTGTTCGGTAATTTTTCTCATGAAATATCAACTACCTTGATCCATAAGCAACCACATGGTCTCCTTGCATGAGAACACAACCCAAGCCTATTCCCGAAGCATCACAATACACTACATACCCTTGTCCTGATTCCAGAAAAATCATGATGGGTGCTGATGTAAGGAGAAATTTCAACTCTTGAAAAGATCTCTAACATTCTTCATTATATTAAAATGCATTGTTCTTCTTTATCAAAGCTGTCATAGGCGAAGCTAGTCATGAGAAGTCACGGAAAAAGCGTCGTTAATAACCAGCTAGACTAAGAAAACTTCGTATTTCAAAGACATTCTTCGGTGGTTGCCAAGAAAGAACATCTTCTATCTTTTCTGGATCCACTGAAACACCTTTATCAGAAATGACATGGCCTAGAAAACATACCTCTTGTATCCAAAAATCGCACTTTGATAATTTGGCATATAATTGATGGTCCCTCAAGATTTCCAACACTATATCTAAGTGTTGCTCATGCTTATCCCTTGTTCTTGAATATAAAAATATATCATCCACAAACACAACTACAAAAGAATCTAGATATTTTTGAAATATCCGATTCATTAAAGCCATGAAGACTACTGGTGAATTCGTTAGACCAAAAGGCATGACTACATATTCATAGTGGTCATATCTACTTCTGAAGGCTGTCTTCGGAATATCCTCCTTCTAAACTCGCAATTGGTGATATCCTGACCACAAGTCAATCTTGGAGAACCACTGAGCTCCCCTTAATTGATCAAACAGTTCATCAATGCATGTAAGTTTATATTTATTATTTATCGTAACTTGGTTAAGTTTACGATAATCCACACATAGCCTCAAAGTTCCATCTTCTTTCTATTCAAACAAAACTGGTGCTGCCCATGGAGACACGCTAGGATGAATAAAACCTTTTCTTTCCAGTTCTTCCAACTACACTTTTAATTCCTTTAACTCCATTGGTGCCATCCTATAAGATGGAAGTGAGATAGGACTAGTCCCCCGAAGGAGATCAATCGTAAACTCCAATTCTCTTACAGGTGTTAACCATGAGAAGTTCTTGGGAAATACATCTAGAAATTTATCCACCATAGATGGAAAACTATTTTCCTCAATCTCTTCTATTGATGCCAAACTCAACGCTTCCAATTGGTGATAAATCATTCCCACCATTGGTGCCAACAAGCTCTTTGTGACTTTATTTACTATCCTCTCTCCTCTGAAGAGATGCTACATGCCGTCCTCAGTCGTGAAACTAACTGTTCTCCCATAACAGTCGATGTGATCCTTAAACGTTTTCAACCAATCCATACCCAGGATTATATCATAGAAATACATATCCAACATGGAGAAGTCCCATTCCAGCTCAACTCCGTCAACCTTTATAGAACATTCTCAACACACTAAGGCTTGACATTATCTTTCACTAAGAAGAGTTTGTAGTTTTAACACAGAAGGCATCATTTACAGTTTTAAACATAGCAAGTCAACAACATGAGAAGCAATGAAGGAATGTGATGCATCGGTATCAAAAAATACATTCATGAGGGTAGAATTAAAAAGAATCATTCCTCTCACAGTACATGGTTCAACCTAATCATCAACCATCATTTTCTCTGCTCCATACAATTGCTTCATCACTGCGCAGCTTTCCGTGTTGCCTTGCGGATATTGACCTGGTTGAGGGGTCCTGGTATTCCTTGAAGCACCATAACTAGATCTGTTCTGTTGGCGAGACTGATTCTGCTGTCCTTGCCCTATCAAAGAATAAGATGCTTGTGACACTTGAGAAGTGTCACGAAAACATAACCGTGGAGCACTGCGAAAATATCTCTATATATTCCCCATCTGCTTGCAATTGTAGAATTCTCTCGGTGGTGCTGTACATTCTAATTTTATGTGATCAGTCGAACCACAATGAAAGCAACCTGCTTTGCTCTGGGGTCATGGAGGAAGGTTGATTGATCCCGCTGTCTGGTTCTGATTCGCACTCCCACCTTGAAAGTATGTGGCCCTATTCCGCTTGTTTCCAGCATTAAAGTTCACACCCTTTCCCATGGGTATCATCATACTTCCTCCTATCGATCCCGAGATATCACATTCAGCAATCGTTGCTCTGTTCACCATCTCTGTATAATCCGTAATACAGAGCACCACAATCTTTGATCGAATATCCTGCCTTAGCCCTGATTCGAAGTTGCGTGCCTTCAAAGAATCACTTGCCACAACCTCTGGTGTAAAACGGACCAAATTCATGAACTTGGCTGCATAATTTATGATAGAGAGGCTCTCTTGTTTCAAGCTGAAGAAGTCCGTCATTTTCTGGATCTTGGACGTGTGAGGATAGAATTGTTTGTTAAACAATTCTTCAAAATCCTCCCATGTAAGGACTTCATCCAATTTATCCTACATCACTAAATCCCACCACTAATGTGCATGATCCTCGAGCATATACATCGCCAGCTTTACTTTCAGCTCTACTGGTGTGTCGATGAAATCAAAGATACGATTCATCCTACTCAGCCACACCTCCACCTGTTCTGGTTCAGAATCACCCCGAAAGATGGGTGGATTCTGCTTCTGGAATTGGACGAAATGATCTACATGCCTTGAATACTCCCTCTGATTCCCTGTGTCCACAGCTTGGAACGCTTGAACAATACTCTGAACCAGCTCTTGGTTCACACGTGGTTCAGGTGCAACCACATTCTCCGCATCTTCTTCGGGTTGGTTTCTATGATTCCTAACAGGTGCCATTTTCTATACAAAAAACGCACACCGTTAGTCTCAATTCCTAGAAACTGAAGGCTTAGAATTTCAATATATATCACATCAACTATCACATCATTTTTTTCCAACCATCCAACTTATCCACCTGTTCAACCTTTTTTGAAAACATCCCACATACGTTTTGAAAATCCACCCATTTTCAAAATATACTAAATATCCAGTTCTCAAAATCTTTCATTTGAAAATCAATTTATGCCTTTTTTCAAAAAATTTCACCTTTCCCAAAATCATAAATAATTCTTCGCAATGAGATATGACATCCTAGTGGGAAGTTATTCCTCTAATGCATATCATGCTCATCTCATTGGCTAAAACCATGACAATGAGATTTGCAATATTCTAGAAGTGTATCCAAAACACTTATGTGCCCAACACCCTGGTAACATGAAGTTCAGCATAAATGGGTCAGCTATGTCCTTTTATGCTATACATTTCAAGTTCCAACAATCCTAATCCTATCTAAGATGATCACCCAAGGAATAGAAAAGAAGGAATTTCAACTCCAGGACCAAGAACATCGATGACCACTTGTTAGGCAAGGACCGAACAATATGATACCATTTGTAATGACCAGCCAATTCTCATTTCCTTGAGAGATCAATGAGTTATTACATGGACTGAAGCGACATCCCCAAGGCACCAAGGCTTTCAATAAATGCCGAAGGGTTTCAAAAAAAGTGGGGGATGATTTACCCTTTAAGAACATACCATAGAGCCAATAACCATAACCAAAAAATCTACTAATGAAGCATGATAAAACTCATAAAACAACCATTTATCTATCAAAAATCAAACAAGAGAACCACAGTGAAAACCAACACTAAAACATTAGAGTACATAGTGGAAAAACAACTCAAAGACTACAAGAAAACAACAAAAATCCATGCTCCACAAGCTCTAAGCTCCAAACATCATGAATCAGCCCAGGTATCATGAAGTAGTGCTCTAAACCTGTGACACTTTACCTTTGCCAACGTCCCAGTATATGACATCTACAAAATCACCAACGTGCTAAAGTAGGGGGTGAGTAATGAAACTTAGTAGGTTTTCCCCGATGAATTCCGAACCCATGCCTCTAGGATAAAACATGTTAGCACATTTATATAAAACAATTTATATAAAAACAATTCCAAAACAGTTCAAAATAAACAAGTTCCATGTCAAAACCATTTTCCAAAAAAACCCATCTTTATCAAGAAAAGAAACCAAGAAAAGTTCACAATTCCATTCACATTTTCATTTGGCACATTTGTTCCCTTCCACCAATCCACACAACCAACCATGCATGAAACCTAGACATCCCTATACTCGCCAGTGGTGAGTTATCCTTCCACTAAGTCTTTACTTAGTGAACTACCTTGACGGGGGTACTTCACGACCTTATCCTTCCCAAACTATTGATGGGGGGGATTCTCGCCCTTATCCATCCCAACCTTTTTATGGGGGGACTTCTCACCCTTATCCATACCAATGCATATAAACACACACCACAACCCATGCAAGTCCATGCCCAAAACCAAGTGTATTAAAAACCTTTCCATAAAGAATAACCATTTTATTGAAAACAATTTCTTTCAAGCAGCAAAACCATAGACAATTTAAAATCACCATTTCAAATTTTCTTCAACAAACACTTTCCAAAACCACACAATTTCAATCACCCATTACTAAAAAGGGGTTTCAACCATTCTTTGACACAGGTAAACAAACCATTTCGATCAAGGAAAACTAATTGAAACTAAGCCTTCAAGTTCTAAGAAAGAGGAATCGAGAGTGAAGCCACCTACCTTAACAAATTGGGCGAAAACAACCAAGAACCGGGTTGAAACACCACGAAAGATCCTTAGATTCCTTCCCCTAACACCAAAAAGACCAAAACCCAACATAAAAGTCATACACTACCTTAGATCTACCCACCTCGGGCGTAGATCTAAGGATCCAACAAGATGGAAGAAGGAGATATAAGAAAACAAGACAAGAACGAGACTTACCACTATAAACCGGCCTCTAAACGCCAAGGCAACCCTCCAGATCACTTCCAAAACACCTGGTAAGTGTCCCCCCTCCTTCCCCAGAGAGAAATCCCGAGTTAGGGCCGTCTGAGAGCAAAAATGAGTGGGTTAAATGATAAAATGGATTAGATCATAATAAATAGGATCTAAGTTGACTTCGCACACGGTTAGTCCGCATAGTTAGTTAAATCATGTGCTAAACATGCGGTAGTCACTTCCAGAGAGGGGCTCTCTGCACGGCCTCCTCACACGGTTTTCCCAAACTATGCACAGACTATGCAGTCTCCTCTATCCAAAAGACCACCACCTTCACGGCTTCCACACGGTTTGGAAATCCATGCGCATCCTGTGCGTCCCCACATTTTGCCCTTTTACGCTTTAAAAGTCTCCCAAACTTTCCCCAATCATCTCCCATATACTTCATCCACATAAAAATAATAAAACAAGGGTTACTTACCAGAAACCGGGGGTACTACAACGGTGAATTTTTCAGTTCAAAAGGCATCACTGTAAACTCGTAATGCACATACCTGGTCCAAAATGCTGTCTTAGGAATATCTTCCTTCCTCACACATAAATGATGATATCTGGATCAAAGGTAAATCTTATAAAACTATTGAGCTCCCATGAAGTTGATCAAATAAATAATCAATCTGGGGCATGTGATACTTATTCTTTGTTGTAATATCATTGATTTCCCTGTAATCAATGAAAATCCTCATGGATCCATCTTTTCTCTTGACAAAGAGGATAAGGGATCCCCCTAGAGAAACACTAGGTCAAATAAATCATTTTAACTCAAATAATCTAGTTTATTATTTAGCTCTAATAATTCCACAGTGGTCATTCTATAGGGAGTCTTTGATATAGGTCTTGCATCAGGAATTAAATCAATAGAGAACTCAACTTCGAGCTCTGGATGATTTCTAGGTAAATCCTCTAGAAATACATCCATGTACTCCTACAATATCTGCACATCTTCAATTTGAAGATTTATTTCCTCACCCCTATATATTGGTTCATCTTCCTCTCCAGGTATTGCATTCAGTAGAGCTACTGGGGGTGGTTCTAGATAAAAATCAGGTGGTGAAGTTTCTTCCCTAAAGACAAGGGATTCAACACCATTTTAAAAAATTTGTAACTTCCTTATTCTTATAATAAATCTCCGCATCATAATTTGAAAGCCAATACATACCGGGAATTATATCAAATTCAGTCATTGGTATGATGATAATGTTAGCAACTAAAGCACGTTTTGGTGTCTAGAGGGGGAATAGTCAACATGCCTTTGTTGCAATGATACATCCCCTGAGAGTTTTGACTATCAACTCCTTTTTTAAATTGAATTAGACATATCTAATTTTTTGAAAAACTGGGAAGATATAAATGAATGCGATGATCCAGAATCAAATAATGTGTTCTCTATGTTTGAGGAAACAATTAAAGTACCTTCCACCACGTCTTTAAGAATTTCAACCTTCGTGGTTATAATCACATAGGCTCTCCCTTGTTCTCTTGTCTTTTTCTGAGGCATTTTTCCTTGGATCTTAGGACACTCATTTCCATAGTGTCCCGTCTCTATAAAATTGTAGCATTGAATATCATTTAATTGTTTCTTCTCCTTGCATTCATCATATCGATGACAATTTTCTCCATAGTTATAGCAGTATCCCATGCCTTTCAAGCATTTCTCGAGATGATTATTTCCACAGTTATCACATAATGGGAATAGCTTTGTTCCCTTTATCTTCTTTGGTGCTTCTCCTTTTCCGTTGTTATTAGAGTACCACTTCTTATCTTGTTTTCCTTTGAAAATATTTTATCTAGGAAATTCCTTCTCTATTTTGATGGAACTTGATACAATTTCATCATATGATTAAAATTATTGAGACCCCAGTTCCCTTAGAAGACTTGGATTAAGTCCATAAAATAAATGATCAATCTTGTCTTCCAAGTCACATACGTAATCTACGACATACCTGGCTAGCCTTGTGAAAGAAGCCTCATACTCTGCAACACTTTCTTCTTCCCTTTCTTTTAAGATTATGAATTTCCACTTCATTTCAGTTCGTTTCTCATGAGGGAAATATTTTTTGAAGAATATTTCATTAAAAGTCCTCCATTCCATATATTTTATTTCTTCTTCCTCCATGGTATTCGGAATCAAGGGCCACCATTGATTAGCGTCACCCTTGAGATAATATACTGCTAGTACTACCTTTTCATTTTTATTGCATCTTAATGCCATGAATATCTTTTCAAGGGACTTGATCAATTTCACAGAAACCGCCAGGTTAGTAGTACCACTAAAATATTGAGGATTATTCTGCATGAAATGATCTAACACAGGTGTGGAATGGTTGTTTGTTATAACCTGAGTAATTTGTCCCAATATGTTAATGACATGATCTGCTACAAGATTGACTATGTTAACCTGATTAGTAGAGAGATCCCTCCCTTTCCCTTGAGTATTGGTTCACCTTATTCCGTTAGACTCCATTTCATTATAATGGGAGACACTAGATTAGTTTATGAATCTCAAATAGAAAAGCACTCAACATAGATTGAAATTCTATGCATAGCTAATATTATAAACGTGGTTTCTTAGAGGAAAAATTTACATTAAACTCCTTCATAATGGATTTTAAAGAAAATGTGAATTATCCTAAGCATAACCCCCGAGAGTGTCATAACCAAGAGTGCAGTAAGTCCCGTTGTTGTGCACTATTTCCCATTCATGTCTAGCTCAAAGTGGTGATTTTGGTGTTTACCCCTAGATACATATATTCCAGAGCTGCCTCTACCTGCTCGTATCTATAAAGGGTCATATTTCTTAAAATATCCAAATAATGTATTCATAACCAAAATATCAAGACATTTTAGTATGTTTATCCTCAAATACTACCTTAGTGCTTTGTTCCGTACAATACATTTCCTACTCTATTTTCCATATTTTCTACTAAACATCCTATGATACCAACTATAACACCCCGACCCCTCTAGGCTGGAGCCGGTGCATTGTTTGTGATATTGGCATGGTTAGAAGGAATGAAAATCCCAAAGGAATGATTAGTTTAGTAGTCTTGCAGAAACTACATACATAGATGTTTCTCAAATTACATTGGAAACAACTACAAAATACAATACATAACAAAAACTAAAAACTACAACCACATGAACTTAATAAACGATCACCTCTTCATCACCTGTTGATGGAAAACAATGAAAGGGTTGAGCTCAGATGCTCAGTAAGGGTTACAAATAGCAGAAGTTTGAATAAAATAATAATTTAATCATAATCAATCTGACATAATCAATATGGAATTTTGAATAAATGAAAAACTCACACCATTAATAAAAAAAGAATGAATTTACATCAATAGATTTTGTCATAGTGAAAACCTCATGGATAGTAATAAATGATTATAAATAAAGAGAATTATTATTAATTGGACTTCATGTATCTGACACATGAAACTATAATACCATTAAAACAGTTTATTTCTATGTGTAGAAACCCGTTTTATTTTTGGAAACAAACTCGAAGGGTTTGTCGCCAACTGATTTGTCTCATGAGACCTACCGATGCATCGAGGGGCTATATCGGGCCCCATCCGCCACTTCTTGACCAATTTATTCTTTATAAATTGATTCAATACAATTGAAATATTCCTATTCAATATCCATATAGAGTAAAGTATACAGATTCATAAATATTTCCACAGTAAAAATAACTTTCCTGAAAAACACTGTATGTAAAATGGTATACAGTTTAGACAAAAAACATATCCATGATATGAGCTTATGTATATTTGATATAAATAAAATTTAAAATGAAAATTGAGATCAAATGGGAAGTAGGTATACCTTATAAGGTTTATTAGGTTCACCACACTATGTTAGTCCCAACAAAATAGAAGATGAGAAAAAGTCTTTTACCACAATGTAATCAGTCGAATCATATGACCAGAACATAATAACCCTCAAATGAATCATTGAATAACATGAATATAAATATAATAATGTTATTATATATCATATCTCAGTAAAAATATACCACATACAATAAATAAGTGTTGAATAATGAAAAATCTCACAGAAATGAAAGTGAGATGAGAAACCCCTTACAAACATTTCGGCATGGTAACGAGTGTTATTGTGGGGGCTTAATGAGAGTTAAAGGGGTATTAAACTATTTATATGTCACAAGGTAAGTATGGGGGAGGTTCTAAAGCATACCCTATCATTAGGAATGAAAAATAAAAGGGCACAACATAGGGGAGACTCTTGAACAAAAGTGTAAGAGAGGATCCCTTACCTTACCCTCGAAGGTGTTCTTGTTTGTTCTTAAGGAACTGAATAATCAAATTTAGATTAATTAATTAATAATTAAACAACCTAATAAACATTTAATTGATATGGTATAACCTTATTATGTTCATTAATGTCCTTTTTATCGGTTTAAGATATACAATTTTATTGTTTTGGAAGCATTTTCTTACTTGGTTTCATGATTTGTTTACTTGTATTCATGAATGGAAGTTCTTTTGAAATGTAGTTAAACATATAGATTTCTTAATATACATTATTAGTGACATTAAATATATATAAACGATCTTATAATTATTCTGGTTATATACCATGAGGATGACTCATTCGAAGAGTTAAAAATAAAAGCTTGGATTTGGCTTGGCGGTTTTGTGCACAATAAACTTGTTTTGTATTATTATTCCATATTATGAACGTGTAAAGATTCCAGAACATTAATCAAGATAAGATAAATATATTATGACCTGGTTTAACCATTTAAAAGGTTTCATGACCAGCAATGAAGATAGTAATGAAAATTGAAAACCCGTCTTCCTTGAGTGTGATAAATTTAAACATCTCAGATGGTGTTTACATTTATTATATAAAAGGAGGGAAAAAAGAGAGATTATGATGAAGTATTCCATTAGCACAATGAAAATACCGTACATTTAAGGTATTGGAATTATCATGGTATTTGGATGAGGGGAGGTGAGAAGGGAGAACAAAAGAATGTAACTTTGTAAAAGAAATTGAAAGAAATGAGAAGGAAGGTTGACCTCTTGAGTACTCCTCCTCGAGAATCTCTTTAAGGACATTTTTTTTGGCCTTTAGGTGATACCAGAAGGTCTTGGACGTGTATAGAGAGCTTAGGAAGAGTATTTGGAAGAATTTAGGCAAGGATTGAAGCTTTAGTGGTTTGGGAGGAAGAAGGGGTGATGGGTGGTTTATATAGTTGAGGGGAGATGAGTTTTCTTAATATTATAATCATTAATTTATTATTTCCAATCAAGATAACCAATAATGAGTAATTTATGACCATGTATAGTAATATATGAATGTCACTCAAACCAATTGTGCTTACATCAGCGGATCATCATCAATGACTCAATCAATCCCTTATTTAGCATTTATTGTGAATTATCAGATTTTACTATTTATCAAAAATTTATGTATTTCAAAAAAGTCCCAAAAATTCACCCTAAAAATTTTTCGACGTGTAGAATCCAAAAATGAAGTCCATTTTTCAAAAATAATTTTCTAAATATGATTAATTAAATATTTAATTAAAATAATTATTTAATCGAAAAATATAAACCCTTAAAATATTCATCTTCATTCTTAAGGTGCCTAAATTAATTTATACATTCAAGGGCATGGATACCATTAATAAGAGTCAAATTACTATTCATAAGGGTAAGTTACTATTCATAAGGGAAGGTTACTATTCACCAAAAATTATGTTAATTCTATCAGACTCTAAATATCATCTTGAACACGACTGTGTATGTCATATTTTTAAAATTCAAATCACAGAGTTGGAAAATTTAAGTTTAATGGATAGGTTATGGATATATCCTATAATTAGCCATGTTTTGTTACATATAGGCTTAGTGATTCATGAAATATAGGCTATAAAAAGAATGTATTTAAGAGAAACATACCATGAAGTGTTTGGGCTGCTACAAAAGAGGTAGTTTATGTTCACCATGGTAAGTGATACATGTATGAATATTTTAGAATAAAGATTTATATAAAAAAGAAGTAAATTTATAGATGATATATATGAATAGTAAATATATATTCAATTAATGGACCCCATGTATCAAGATTTATGTTTCTATAATTTAAATATTTTTATGAATTAATACCACTAGTGAGTTTTAAAGAGAATCTGGACATGGATCGCATACAATGGTACTAATAAAACATGATTTATTATCAAAAGTTGTGTCAATGAAACAAATTATCACCTCTCATAATGAATAAAATCATTTTTATATTATACTTGTCAATGTAGACTTCTATGATCATCATATTGGGATATTTATTTTTAAGGCCACCTTATTTAGAGGAATCATTATGGAAGATGTCTATATGACATGAACTAAATGAGTCCCTATGATATATATAAACTAGGAATAACTAAAAGGTATATGGTATCAATAAATTCAAATCATATATCTAGATTAAATAAATTTATCTATGAAAGAATCATACACAGTGATAATGGG
The DNA here is from genome assembly GCA_963277665.1 of Viscum album. Lineage (NCBI taxonomy): Eukaryota > Viridiplantae > Streptophyta > Magnoliopsida > Santalales > Viscaceae > Viscum > Viscum album. Next base: position 935,656,114 of record OY728157.1, on the reverse strand, counting down.
ATACTTTTTTGGAAACAAAAGAGTGGTATGTATCTCTTACTAGATAGTGGGAGTGCTATACGTTCTCAAGATAAATATATTAACTACATATGAATTTTTTTTCTTACAATTTTGTTAAGTCTAAGGAAAGAAATTTCTCTAAGTTTTACTTTAAGTATCAACCGTATTCTGGGGAACAAGATAAAAAAGAGAAATTTTTGTTTAATTAATCTAGTCATAGTATATATAATAATTAAGTATTAAAAAATACATGTTTCTGACTTTATCAGGGAAAAAGGTGTTGATCAGTGCTAGGAGTGAGGGGAGACTAGAGATGATGGTGTACTGGTGCTATGTGCTCTAGTCGTCAGCTTCAGTTATCTTTCACGATGGAAAAAATGAAGGTGGTTTACAGACATTGATAGTGGAAAGTGGCGAAGTGACTGGATAATGTGGTGCTCACGGTTCGAGGCCACTTTGGTTGGGTGGAGTCATGATGGAAGTTGATATGTGGATTGGGGAGGAAATGTGACAGGCAGTGGATCTGGTTTTTTGAATTTTGAATGTTATAAAGTTTTGGAAGGCAATAATGGAGGTATGGGATCTACGATGTGCTTATTTCTGATATTTGATTGTTGTATGCTATAATTTCCTTATTGGGTTGATTCAGGTGTTTTATTGTTAGGGATCACACTTACCCCTTAAAATTATCAGTATAAAATACAAAAAATATGTATTGTGGTGTAAATAATTCAAGTACATTTTTTATTGTCTTATAATCCATCCATTAGAACATACATGGGAGTTTGAAGTGTTTTTGGACATTAAAATAATATACCAAGATTATGTGCTAGGAATATATGTCCCATGCCATGATCTATAAGAACATTTGATATTACTATTGCATAAATCATTATAAGAAAATATCCAAAAAAAATACAACATAATTGAATATAATTGTAGATAGAACCATCTGGAAATACATTGAAAAGTAAAGATAGATGAGTTCCTCATGTCTGGAGAAGTGAGAACACTAGTGATCAAGGGAATTGAATACTTATATTTATTTAGTTCATGTTGATATTGTATCAATAATAAGGATATGGTAATATGAAAAAAAAATTATTATAGCTAGGGGATTCCATATCTACAGTATCCAAATACGTTATAGATTCCAATATAGCTTAAGAAGAAGTTTAGAATTGTTTTATTTTGATTTTTGGTTTTAAAAAAAGAAAAAGTTTTATTATTTATGATAAATTTTGACTATGGATTTAGTAAAAATAAAAATATTATGACATGTTAACAAGAAGTGAATACTCAGTTAAATCACTATTTGGGGAATTTTCTCAATATAGTTTTGTTTAAGTAAATAGATTTGTAGCATAGACATATGTCTTAACCAACACTAGCCACAAAAACATGATAGTACTAGAAACTATATCCATATATAGCAGAAACATGTTTAATTTGTGAGGAATAATATTTCAATTAACATTTAGATCTAGTGAATGTGGGAGTTTGTTGGAGTTGGTTAACTAGAACTAATTACTTTGTAATTTAGATAAATTATATATTAAATTAATTGAATATTAATATAAATTCATTTTTACATATTTATTTTTATTATGCATAAAATTAATTTGATAATTTACTAGGGTATCTATCACATAGATAAGGTCATAACAGTTTCCTACTATGATGAGAACCTTGACAAGCTATGATGGTATTCCTAAATATAGTTATACGGTTAGATAACATACTATGATAGGGAATGTAATATATTGACCATCAGGTGTGAGTTCTTCTAAGTAGATGAGGCTTCTTCTCATGAAGTTCTCACTTATAAATATCAAATATATGAGATTATGATAATTGGTATACTAGTAGTCATTCCACATGTTTTTATGTCATCAGACATTCCTATCTATGAACATGTGAAATGGTCCTTAGATTTTATGATTTTCATTGATGCGTATCATGACTCACACACTTAGATCTATTGAGAAAAACCATCACACAATATGTTGGTGGGAAGAAGGGAATGTTGGGTGTATCATGATATAAATTTCATTAATGAATAATTTGAGGAAAAGTTTTCCCCTTCCATCATTATAGAAGTAGTTATCTTTCCCTTTTATTGGAATAGAACATTCGCATGAAATTCCCTTGAAATTGGGAAATGATTTTTATTTTAGATAGTTATATAATGATGTATCAATCATAAAGAATGGTTTCATAGATGTGAAACATGCTTGACAAGATATTGAGGCAAAAGGTATTTTATTAGACAGTGAGTATTTGTATATGGTTTTCATCATTATGACATTAAGTTCTTTCTCTTGGGTTCCTTAACTTGATTCTAGACATTAATATTGGACCTAAAGAAATAAAACCTAATAAAAAAAGAAAGATTAATAGAGGGTAACACACTAAGTGTTTCTGTTGAACTTGATTAAATTATATTTGAATTTAATTAATGGAATAAATATTATTATCAATTATAAAGAAGAATTTTATTCAAATTTCAGTGATCATATAAGTTAAATAAATTTTTATTCACTGAATTGTGAATAAAATAAATAAATTTATTTTATTGAATATTTTATAAATCTTCATTTAATGGTTTGTGAATAAAAAATTTATTTAATAGAAAAAATATTTTATTTAGGTATTAAATAATTTCTTGAGGATTTTGAAAAGACCATGATAGATTCAGTGACAAATATTAATTAACAAGTAAGTTAAATAATACTTGTTATCGTGCGAGTTGGATCATTCTAGAAAATAATAATAATATTTTATATATATGGAATGGGGTTTATTAAAGGTTATTATATTATTTAATGTCAGACATTTAATTAAATAATTATTTTAACCTATTTTCTATCTCTATAAATAGATTAATATTTCTATTGTGTGGGGTGTCCAAAAATATCAATCATTGAAATCAAAATATAGAATTATTGTGAAATATGAATTATTTATCAACTCCTCATTCTTTATCCTTATAAATAATGAGAAATTAATGAGACATTTCTTCAAATATCGATGAATTAATGATCCAGAATGAACAATTAAAGATAATGGATTCTCTATGCTTGCACATGGAGATCTAGTGGCATTGCTCAAAGATCATATGATCATGTCTAGATCACTTCTAGAGGGATTATATCCGTGGATCCCCGTATCACAATGAAGGAAGCCCAAAAGGGTATTTTTAGATGATCATCATTCATCAATGAAGAGAGTCCTTAAACCTAGGTATTCATTCAATCTGATATTAAATAAATTATTTTTAAATTTTACATAAAAGATCCTCACTCATGGTTTTGTGAAACGATAATTAAAAGAAATTTTAATATATCGTCCACCACCACAGGCATCCACTATGCCTAAAACCTACGTATATAACCTTAACATCATTTATATTTATCTTATTAATTATAGTATGTTCAATTATATTTTATGCATGATTTATCGATTTCCACCTTGATGTATAAAATATATTACAATAATATCTATATAAATGTTCTCCCTGATAAGACATTTAGTCATTAGGACATTCATGTATCATTGTATAATTGAGACTGAGTCTGTTAAAAACACCATTCATCTCATCAAATGATTGTGGGGTCTGAACTTTAATAAATTCATCAGGAAGAAACTATAATATCTTTGATGTTATATTATCATTAATTACACATAAGCACCTTAAATGGAGGAAATTCACTACAAATGACAATTTTTTATATTTAATACATCTTTAATATAAATCCTGATTTCTATCTTCTACTAATTAATAAAAATCATTTCATTGATTAGTTACCTTAACTCATAGATTAATATCTTGATATTTAGAAAGGTAATCCCCTAATATGTTAAAATCCTCATCATTATATAGAATATTATATAAAACATTATTAGTCATGTTTTGAATTTCATTCTCCACCATTGAGGCAGTAGATTGTTCATTCTGATGATAGTCACATGTCATAATTTTTACAATGTCTAATTCCCCATGCAAAATCCATATCAAATATCGAGTAGAAAATTGTTTAATTATCATGTTCTCAGACACTTCATGGGTTTTCAACCCTCATAATAAATTACAATTTAGACAATGACATATTATTATCATATCTACGGATCAAATTTCAATTGAAAAATCTAAATATACCTCCAATATTAAAATTTGAGGTGTATTTTATGATAAATAAATCCAAATTTTATCCATTTTATGCAATTGATTAATATCTAAATAAAACACATAATACTCATTAATAAAATAATATCATGTTAAATATATAACATAATTTTCCTGGAATAAAAAAATATTAATTTTAGAAAAATATGTTCATTTGAAATTTTTTACTGAGAACTGATCATCAAATTTAATTTAAGTATAATCCAATGATATTATTATTTCAAATTTTATGATATTAATTTATCATAGAACTTATTAAAAATAACATATTGCATAAAAGACAACATATTTTTTGTTAAAATCATATCTTATTTCTTAATTTAATCATAAATCCACATCTATTTTGGTTTTTCTCCACATGTAATTTGTACTTTAATTGTGTGTTTTAAACTACTTCATTTAAAATATTGGTTTTATCCATAAATATTAAATATTAAAAATAAAACCCAATTATATGAAGTGTGATAAATAAAAATATTGAAATAAAAATACTATTAAATTAAATGAATTCTAAATATTCAAAAAAATCAAAATCATTATTTATTAATCACATAATTAATAAAAAATGAACCAAATAAAAAACAAAAAATATGAAAACTTCAGGTAAAAATTATTTAAACATCGATTATATTAAATTGATTTTAATAAGTGGAAGGAATTCTTGGATTTATACAAATCATATATATGTTCTATATATAAATAGAATATATATAATTTATATTTATATATATGTTATGTTTATATATATATTCCTTATATATATGTATATGTTCTATATATTTTATGTCTATAAATGTTATGAATATGTCTATTCATTTTCAATATAAAATCATATCTTATGTATGTTATATATATATTATCTGAATATGTACATGTATATATTGTTTAAATATATATTTATAATGTTTGTATAAATGTACATGTTCTATATATAAACAAGATGGATATAAATATACTTGTTATGAATATAAAAAAAACATGTATTTTTTCTAATTTATTTTTCCAGTTACTTGTACAATATTTTATTTTTACTGTTCAATTTCAATAGTATTTAGTATTTAATACATTTTTATTACTAGATGTATCCAATTTGGAACATATAATTAATCATATGTGTAGTTGAAATTATAAAATGAGTACTCACCATAACAGGAGTGTATGTTTTTTGTGGAAAATATTATTATCCATTGGTAGCGGAAGAACACCCAAAAAGGAAGTATATATACTCAAATAAAAGAAATGTAAAAAATATTTGACAAATTCATAAAAACATATCATACTTGGTTCTATGTTTGAATAGTCATTTTCTTTCTTGATGTTGACAGAATACATGAAGAAGATCCCAATAAGCAGTTTATCTCTCCTTAATCCCTATGAGGGTGATACATCTACAAATGGAACCCAATCTCTATCAAAGTATACCCAAAACACATGAAAGAGTAATATCTCATTCTTAAGAGATATGAATGAGGCTTTAAGAATAAGAATTATTTTTAAAAACGTTTCATGAAAGTTATAAATCCAACAACATCAAATGAATGTATATAAGACACACTCAAATTAAGAGACCACATTTTCATTTTATAGGAAAATATCAATGTTACTCAATGAATATAGAACACATAGTGCATCATTAAATGAAACCCTTGACTATGAATGCATTTAAATATATTACTAAAAAGTATTTAACCCATTATTAATGGATTAAAAAAGAAAGAATGTGTATGGGAAATTATCTATTACCATGAGGGGTTCATTTTAATTGACCTACATTTGGGTTTCATTACTTATATACATGAATTGTATTCATGTCTACTACATCCTACGATCTTCACAAGTATATAAATTAAAGGAATATACTGTTAATGAACCAGAAACAATATTATATACAAGAATTTTATGCATGTATAATATGTCCTATGGGTATAGACACACACACACAAATATATATCTATATATACATATATACATATAGTATTATATATTTTATGTAAATATATTTTATATATACTAATAACACATATATCATATATTTATTTTAAATATAAATGAATAATATGCATATATATTTTATAACACAACCAAAAATCTACCACTTTCAATAAAATCCAATTGAGAGTACGCGCCAAAAATTAAAATTTTGTTTGAATCCATCCAAACTCTTTAGAATAGAGTTTCATCAATATTTAGTTTTTTGAAAAAAAAAAATTTGTTCAAAATTCTATCTTCATACAGGGGCCTAACTCTATGACCCAATAAGCCATAGTTTCATTGAAACTAAATATGGAATCCGTATTTCATAAATAAAAACAAAGAAAAACCTCTAGAAAACCATAATTTCTATTCAAAACTATTAAGGGGTCTGGTGTGATCTCCATAAAACATACCCATATCTCTATTTGAGTTGGTCCACCACTAGATATATCATATAATCATATTTATACCTATATAATCCATTTTTACAAGAGATCGACTGACCACTAGACTTGGAACATGTTATTTTAGTGTAATAAAACACATAACATCCTGATTCTAGAAAATAGTTTCACCAAGTAGATGAATACATAACATTTCATTCATCTAAAATAGGAGTAAATCACATGCCCATAATCTTAGTATCTAAGCACAACATATCTATCCTAACTAGGCACAAACATTCATTTCATTTACCTAATTCCATCAAGGGTTATTTTTCATTACTCCTAATAAAATTTGACCAATACCATATTAGTTTCACTTCAAATTATTAAATGTAAATCAATTTACCCAACCCCCCTAATTATATATGTTTATATTTTTTACATGTTTAATAAATTTATCAAACTATAATGATTATTATGATATACATCTCATTGACATCTGGAAAGAAGGATTGATATTAATAATAAACCCTTATGTATATCGATACCCATATGAAATTACATGAGATATACAGTAGTGAGTTAGTAAAAGATATAAGTCTATACTTATAATAATTTGAATCTATTATTGGCATATCATATACAATATTTTTTTTAATTAGTATATGAATAAATTCAAGTAAACCTTAACATATAATTAGAACCCATAATTTTCTTTGATGAACATAGATTAGGGAAAATTAAAAGTTTTATACTTTGAGGGGATATTACCATTCAACTATTTATTTAATGTAAATTTCCACATACATGAATCAATGAAAATATAGATTCCTTTGTAGAATCATGATACATGTATAACCATTACAACCAATCTCAAAAGTGTTTTATACCCATCTATTCTAAATTAAATTCATGTTATCATTGTGGAAAATATTTTTTATATTTATTTCATATATATTTAATTTATAGTCACATATCTATTTTCAAAACCCCTCATTTGTATGAGTACTCAAAATCTAAGGAAGATTTCGAACTATAGGTATGGTGGATGAGGTAGTTTTTAAACCAAGAATTAGAATAAAATCATGAGGTTTAAAAACTTTCAAGGGCCCAGATTTAGACTTGTAATGATGTATCTTATAAGTTTTATAGTTTTTTGGTGTGTATTAGGGGGTTCAAGGCCTAGTGGTTGGGTTTTTTTGATTTGTAGAAAAATGTTCAAAATTAGTTGTAACCTCACACCCTAACCATGCAGCTCAATTTCTAAAGTGGGAATGGTTTTGTAAACCATACGAAGGGTCTAACGAAACATGAAATAACCTATAATGAACTATAGATGGTCTCACATAATTGGTGCATGTTTTGTAAAACGATGCACTATAATTGTGCGAGGTGGAGATTTATGGGGAAGTTTTGGATGTATTGTCGGCACATAGTTTATAAAACCATGTAGCCAAACCATATACCATTTAAAAATGTGATAAGGATTGTCCCTACCAATATTTCAAGTCTACAATCCATACATATCCTCCTTTCTTGTGTGCACAACACCCAGTGGATCCCCCTCTTCCCTTATTCCATCTACTTCAATTTTGGGTGGTTTTGAATCATTTATTCATAGTTTTGAAGTAATATTTATCCTCCGCGGGAATAATATCATATTATTATTCATATTCTCTAATTTTGGAGTTATCTGATTTAGCTTTTTTTGGAGACATCATAGGATTGTGGTAGAATCACCAGCTTCTCATGAGTCTTTAGTTTTTTATACATAGAAGATATCCAAATATGACTTCCAAAAGCTATTTATTAGCATTACATTAATCTATGTGTGATGTACCAATCCCATTTAATCAATAAGTAACTGTCCAAAAAGGCTACATGGCATCAAGTACATCTCCTCATACACTAGAGGTTGTGAATAACAACAAGGGTGTATGATGGTATGGTTGGGAGACTATACACTCTTTATCAGAGTGGAATAAAATGGAAAATTAAAGAAAAAATAATAAACTAGACCATAATAAAATAATAAATAAAGTAGACAACATTCTCATGTATACATGATATTATGCTGATACAAAATACAAATAATAATTCCATGGTAGCATGTATAAAAGTAGCACTATACTAAGAAGAAGAGGAAAAAATACCCAAACACAGATATTATCTAGGTGCATCCCAACCCTAGCTCAGTCATATTCTCCTATAGCATAACCTAAGAAGTATATCAAGCATTTGAAATAGGGTTATTCAATGTATCCTTTTCTTCATACACTAAATCTACCTAGGTACTAAGTGGTGACCTGAACAGGGGGTTAGTAAAACTCAGTAAGACACCACCAATAGTGTCTAATGAAAATGATGTCTATGAATGTAAAATATAAGAGTTTTAGTTATAAATAATTTAATTAAAAATGTAATATAAATCAATTCATGCTCGAGATCGAGCTCATCATTGGACACCTAATCAAGTTTCACTACTTTAGCATAACCTGGATGACTCTGATCATATAACTTATATTTTGTCAAGGGACCTGAAGCATATATCCAAAGAATCCATGAATAAATAACCATAAGTAAATCCATAGAACATGAATAATAATTCCCACAAAACACAACCTCTTTTAATCCATGTAATACCCCTAGAATTATTAACATTCATGTGTTGATCCAACACATAGTGATCGACCCATGATATTTAGATTTTTTGTTTTTAGTTGTATCTAATGGATGGACTATTTTAATTATAATCCTATGAGTTTATAACCAAACCAAGGAAGGAATTTATTAGAATCCAAATTGTTTAACCAAGGAATCTCTTGTCTGAAGGAATCAAGATGAACCTGGGATATCATCTCGAGTATTATAATCTTTATAAGTCTCAATGAATTCCTTGAGACTAACCATTAAATTCATGAGAGTTAGACATTGAATCAATTCATATTGGTTTTACCACTTGTAATCCACATTGATGAGTCGGATGACATCCTATCAGTATACTCTATGTAATAAAAAAGGGAATCCAAGGCTCTCTTGAGGCATTTCACACCTTTAATAAGTGACCAAATTCCATAAAAAAACCAAATTATAAATGGTAATTAATCATAAGGGGATGGTAAATTATTCTTTCCATTTACAATATTAATTTTTTCAATTCACTTTTAAGTGACATGATAATCACTCCATAATGTATTTCTTGGTTACATATGAGTATGGGGTTTTTCCTAAGATCCAAACTAAATACACCCTAAGGGGTGTTTTGGTTACAGTTAAAGTATGTTTAAGATAGATGTTAGGCCAAGAAAACTATATGGGGTTGTTTAAATTGAGACTGTTAACCTACAATTATGTTTAGGGGGATTGTGGGATTTCTAAGCCAATATTAGGGAACTAAATTAAATTAATATGAATATTATTGTCAATGTTTGTAATGTCTATCCTATGACACAATGGTATAATTTGTAAATGATGAGACCTTTATGGAAAAGTAAATTAAAAATTTATCTAGGGATTGTTGAAGAATCCTTATATGGTATCATCATTATATTTGGGTTGGAATGATGGAAATTGGAAAACTAATAAAAAAACCTAAAAATAGGGTATTTGTGTTCAATAGATTGAGAGAGAATTGGTTGTAATGAGACATTTAGATTGGAAGCTAAAGGAGTGTTAGTCTTACCATGGGCAATCCAAATTGACCAACAATAAATGAATCAAAGTCTAGTTAAAGAAGATCCACCCAAAGGATAATGAGATGAGAATGAGGGCCCATATAAGGATAATTTTCAAAATTAAAGGAGAAAAAGTATTAAATTATATTTATTGTTTAAGTGGTGAAAAAGAAAAATTCCCATATTTTTTAACAAGGAACACAATTTTGCCTCATAGTTGGCAAAACCATACACCAACCATGGAACATGTCTGTAATAAAATTTGGCCCCCCAAATGGTTTACTTTACCCTATCACACAGGTTAAAAAATAGAGAAGATCCCAATTTAGTCTTCAAAGTTATGGTACAATGTTATAAAAAAATGTGCGCCCAATCCTACTTTTTCAAAAAATGGATCTCCCAGTCTGAAAATTCTTGAATACCCCCAAAACCAGCTTTACTCCCTTAGTAACTTCTCTCAAGGTAAAATTTGATCTTTTAATAAATTTAAAATGGTATGTACCTTGATAAAGTTCTTAGATCTTACAACATACCCTGTTTATCATAAATCATCCCCAACTTGCACCTTTGTGGGTTGCAAAACACGATCCTAGAATAGATCAGGCCATTGTGCATGTATATTAGACTCTTGTTACCATTTCTACTATTGGACATAGTAATTCTACAATTTAACCTATATTAGAGGAACTATTCTTCCCCAGAGAGTATTTTTTCTATTGTTGGTGATACGAACATGATATTCATCAAAATAAGTATTAGACTCTAAAACAAATTCATCAGTAACAAAAATATGAGATGGGTTGGTGTAGTGATGTTTGAGCTAAGATTTATGGAAAACATATTTCATATAAATATATAGCTATGGAATAGATAAATGATAATCTACTAGTATGAACTTTTATAAGATATAAAAAGGTTTGAGGAATATAGGTTTGAGATTCATTCCTCTAAATACATAGATAACCCAATCTAGGTGAACCGTGTAAGAAGATATAATCCTATAACTCCAAATCCATTGGCTAGTGAAGTCAATTAATATATGAATTTTTCCTATACTAATTCACTTCAACATATTTCTAGATCAGCTATACTTGCTTTGAATTATTTTGAATGATACGTTGTCCCAGTAGCACTACCTTTCCTGCCTTTAACCAGTATAGAGGTAACCACCTCATACTGTAATATAGATCCCCATTAGGATCCATCTTAATTTTCAATTTAAGGATTTTATTATAAGATAACTAAACAATATTTATGTTTTTCACCCAAGAACCTATGAAACATAGAATGAATTCATGAAGCATTTCCTCCTTTACTTTTACAGTGTTCATAGATTGGATATTGGGTTGAGGGTGATAAGATATACTCAAGAGTATCTGTGAACCCATATTCATTTATAACCACTTCTATAATTTATAGTTAAACTGAGTTTCTTTATCATCTGATAAAATGTTATAGGGATTCCCAGGAAGGAATACGATCTTAAAAATATATATCCTCCCAATATTGTCCATTGAGAAGGTATCTAAAATAAGAAAGATGTGGGAGACCTTTTTCAACCTTTTGAAAATCACCCATATGACATCACTACATTTTGTTGACCTCATTATCCCTATCACGTTGTCCATGATGATTTCATACCATTTCAATTATGGTATGATTAATTATTGTAACATGCTAGAAGGCTACTGGAGTTCCTATTTCACCTGCTGACAGGTGGAAGACCGATCTACAAAGCCAAATATTTCCTTTTTCAACCCTAACCACTAGTTCTAGTGGTGAAAATCATGATATATATTTGTGATTCTAGAATTTAATTAATATTTTATAGAATTATATTATTGAAATAGTTCCTCTCAAATTTATTTAGTGACCCAGACACACCCATGTATATGCAATATCAAATCATCATCAATGACCCAACCGAGTGGTGGATCCCCACTAAAAATACCTTCCCTATGGGAAGAGACTTCTGGATCAAAATGATGCCTCCTATTTATCTAATTTATAAGTGATATAACTGAATATAAATATATGAGTATTTTTTTCTCATGATACACCAAAACATCAAGATTAATTTTAAAAAATAAATCCATCAACTTTCATTCACTATTAGCTTCTTGAATCACTTGAGCCCAAGTCTAGCGACACAATGCATTAGAAAAAACATTAAATTTCCCCAGTGTATATGTAAGCTCAAAGTAGAAATACTGAATATATTCAACCCACCTCTGGTACTGTAGTTGTAGGTACTTTATATAGAATATATATTTGGTGATCTTACGATCTGAATATATAAAAACCAATCCCCTAACAATTAATGTCTCTAATAACATAGAACATGAATTATAACTTCTATACCAAGATAGTGCATCAAGTAATTGTGATTGTGAGGCATAAACTAATGAGACCTATATGCTATGATTCTTTCCCTTTGCATCATAACTTCCACCATATCAATTCCTGATGCAACATAATTCACTATGCACCCTATGGCAGGATCAAGGAAAATAAGGATCACTGCTGAGGTCAGCCTACCATTCAAATCCTTGAATGACTTTTCAAAAACCTTACACCACTTAAATTTTAAACCTTTTTATTGAAACCTATGAGTAATTATAAAAGGGAATAAAATTTAAAATTGAAGTGTTGATAGTTACTAGCTAATCCCAGGAAGCATTGAATATCAAAAACATTATTGGTCTACTTTCAAGGAATGACTCTCACCTTTTCTTAATCCAAAAATACACATTCTTTTGATATTATGTGACCCTTGAAGTGATACTTATCAATATATAATTGTAATTTATTGATATTTTCAAATAGTTGATGCTCTGTCAGTATACTTAGTATGATGACTAAGTTTCTGGAATTATTTTGTATAGTATGTGAGTACACCAAGATATCATCTATAGAAAGGACCAAAAAGGCATACATATAGGGGTGAAATACCCAATTAATTTAGGATATAATGACATTAAAAATTGTTTTTAGTCCTAAAAGAATTTTCAAATATTAAGATAGTCCATACCTACTTCAGAATGATATTTGTTGTATATATGAGGACTTGAATCTCACTCGATGATAGATCAATAAAAAATCAATCATTGAAAAGTCTCTAGATTAATGGAGATGGTCGAAGGGATCATATATATGAGGGATTAGGTGTTGGTTATAAACTATAAAATGAATCAATCACTGGTAATCCACACATAACCATAAATTACCATATACCTTTTTGGTGAAATGTATAGGTGAACTCGAAGGAGAAGCACTGGGTCGTATAAACCCCTTATCTTACTGGTCCTCAAACTACTTATTATATTTCATGAACTTAGTATGAAATATCATGTATTGATTATAATATATCAATTTTGATCTTAGTATAAGAAAAATAATGAACTCAACCTCTCCCTTAATAGGTATCCTAGAAAATTCATTAGGAATGTTGTCATTGAAACGGTCCACAATTGAAGGAAAGACACTATGGAAAACACGCTGATCATACAGAAAATGCTATAAATTGTGTCTCACACTATAATTAACCCAAAATACCTAGGTCTAGAATGTACAATAAAAATCATGCTTCATGCGAGGTGTAGATCTGTAAATCCATCCCAGAAATCAGAACTGATGTAGATCCCCTCTCACTGGACACTAGTGTAATGTTCATAAAAAGATCTCTAGAGATGGATGTTTTTTAACAAACATGGAACTCTAATGGGTATCTATTAACTTATGTATTTGTGTGGAACTTAATTCCAAACTGATGGAATACTATATAACTACCATTGTGCACACCGTGGATTCCACTAATACAGTAAGAAGTCTCATGAAAACTCTTCCTGCCACTGGATGATCCACTATTAGTCATAGCTTCTGAACCACCATACCCTATACGTTTATAATCCCTCAAGATATGCCCATAAATAAGGGCCTAGTTCACTATCTAAGCTATGGAAGTTAGGATAATGAATTTGAACTTTAATTGAATGAAATACCCGAGTCTATCCTCAAAACACCTTGCCCAAGACATCTCATCGTCTACATGAGTGGGAGAAAAGCATTGGAGATCCATGAAAGGATATGATTAATCCACAAAGGATATATCACAATACTCTATATCCATTAATTCCATAATATGATCGTCCATCATAGTCTCTAGGAAAAATTATTCAAAAAATATAGTTTGAAAGTCCCTCCATTCCATCTCCTTATAATAATCTATCTGAGTAAGAACATCTCACCCTTTCTTGGAAGTTACATTAATCATATAAGTTTTTATCACAATACACCTATTTAGAGATTCTACAAGTTATCAAATATGGTATGGATATTCGTTAACCAACCATAAATATCCTAGGTACACCCTTCTTCTAAGAAGGTTGGCATGTGTTGCTGTTGGAACTCCCTAGTGAACATATACATGGTGGTCACAACCCATAGAACCCCCCTCCATGAACTGTACAAGAAATAGGAAACTCTATCTATGTTGAGCATTAGTCTCATGTCTAGGTATAATGGGTGGTACTATGGGAGGTGCAGTAGGTGGCACTATAGTCGATACCATGGGTGGGTCTGGTCCCACCCCCTGGAGAATGGTCATCATCACCTTCTTAACACTAAAACTAAGGCCATAATGGAGGTATGAATCTAAAATTACAAGAACAGACATCAAAAAATGATATTAATGAAGGTGATTACACTAATAAATAAATAAAATGGTTCAATTCCTCATGACAAGAGATACCATAACCCATAAAATAATTTAATAGAGGCAATTACACTAATCCCAACTTCCAATTTCTTGAGTCATGTTTTATGGGAATTTTTAATTTCTTAATCATAATGGTTTAGTTAGTAGGGTTGTAAATTCCATGTTATATAGGGAAAACCTATTTATGTTTCAATTGACATCCCCATTTAATGGAAACCATTTATTTCAAGAGTGATAATTTTTTAAGTCCATAAATAATGGCATAGTTATACATGCCTCCATTCCCAGATTATAAATACATAAACCTTATATGTTTCAATTGAAATGATATTTAACTATAAAAAACTATTTAACGTCATATTATAATTTAACATGTCTATATAAACTTGTTATGCCCATTTCCAATTTATTATGGCACACACTATAAAATTTTCAATTGGGAATCCAATTAACTACAACAAGTTAAAATTTAAGCTTATGTAACCAAGGTTCCAAGGCTTTAATCATGTTAAAACTAGTTAAATAAGGTGACATATTAAATCTATGTGTAAAAAAATTTCTATGTTAATGATTCAACTTTAAGTAACCAATTTTTTTCCCAGCAAGTAAGATTATAAATTTCAAGGATTAAAATCATGTAATAAATAATGAATGACATGGAATATTAAGGAAAAATAAATCCCCAAATTCTTATGATTATGCATGATCTAATTATCCATTTTTGTACTGAACTAAGGGTGAAAATCCACAAAACAAAACGTTACAAAAAATATGCATCACCGAATAGAGAAAATAGTAATATAGTAAGAAGTGAAATATATAACATAAAATATCTTCCCTAGAAACATGGATTTTCTCCCACACATTGGTTAGCCACTCCCAGGCATTACTTGTTACCATGTTCTGAAACATTATAGTCTCATATAAACCAATCCAAAATTGTAATAAAAATGGAAAACATAATAGCTCAAATAATACTTTTTTATTTCCCTAGTCCGATTCACCAATATGTAATCACCCCTGAGGGAGATAAGGCCTCAAGAATGACCCCCCTTTATGCTAGAGGCTAATAACTAATAGATAAAGTCTACAAAGGTATGTTGAGGAGACTATAATCTCTTTATCATAGTGGAAGAAAATGAAAAATTAAATATAACATAATCAACTAGACCATAATAAAAAAGTCATATGGTAGTAAACAATGGCATATATAAATGATGTCCTAGTGATAAAAAATATAAACAAAAATATAATAGTAGTAGGAACCAAAGTAGTGCTATACTAAGAAGAATAAAATAAAAAAAATATCAATCCTCCATGGGAATCCCATGTCCATCTCGTTTCTATGCTCCCATGCTCCAACCTATGCTAGAAATTAAGCACTTGAAAAAGGGTGCTTCCCATTATCCTTTCTTTCATCCATGAATTATTTATGAGTATGAAGAGATTTATTGAATAGAGTGTAATTAAAAATAATTAGGCCACCACCATTGGTATATAATGGAATTATAATTTGTGAATAAATTATTTCATATTGTGGAATTATGAATATTTAATTCACTAAGTAACATAAATAAATTTTAGCATGGTCTCCTCATGGAATACACAAATTACCCTACCCTCTTCAACATGTGATGAATTATCTTAACATGTAACCTATATTTGGTTGAGGGATATAAATATTATAGCCATAAAATCTATGAATACATAACCATAAAAAAATATATGGATTAGGTCCAATAATTCCCATATAACCCACCCATTTAGAATCTATGGAATACCCATGTCATTATTGACTTTCAGTAGTAGATCCCACTCATGTGGATCAACCCATGATGTTTCCATATTTTTTAGTGTAATACAAGGGATTAACCCTTAGAAGTATATTCCTAAGATTTTATAACTGACCCAAGGAAATTTATCATTTCATTTTGGGAAGGTCTTGATTTGAACCCAAGGGGATAACCCAAGGTATTTCTTATCCAAGGGAATCTAGTTAAGCCTAGTATATCATTCTGATCACACAAAGTTTTCCAAATTCTATATGAATTTATATCAACTAGCTATGACATTCATGAGAGTAAGACATTAACTAAATCTAGTATGGTTTCAAAACTTTTCATTCACATTGATAAATCAGATGGAATCCTATAAGTATTCTTAATGAATTCAATTAGGGAATCCAAGGAATATTTTATGCATGGTACACATTTAATGGGGGACCAAATTCCATAAACAATAACCAAATCATAAATGGTAAAAAATCATAAGGGAAAATTAAATATTCATTTCATATCCCAAATTAGTTAGTTCAAGACAATTTTATGTGAATATTAAAATAAACCCTAAGTGGCGGCTTGGGTATATATTAGTTTGGTATTTTTAATAATGGAAAAACCAAATACACTCAATATGGTGTTTTGGATATATCCAAATTATGGTTAACATATGAATTATGCCAAACAAACCCCAAGGGGAGGTTTCAATTGAGGCTTTCAACCTATAACAATGTTCCTGGGGATCAGGACATTTCTAAGCCAGGATTAGGGGAAAAATTAAATGAACATGAATTTTAAGGTCATTTATTATCCAGAAATATGACATAATATTACTATTTATAAATGGTGAGGCTTTTAGGGAAATGTAAACAGACCACCTACCTAGGTCTTGTAGAAGACTCCTTGTAAAATATCAGCCTTAGATTTGGGTTGGAAGAAGAGATAGTATAAAAAATTGAAAATAGGGTATTTATATATGATATATAAAGAGAGATTTGTATAGATAGAAGTAATGAGATTGGAAGCTAAAGTAGTGTTTGTCATAACAAGGGTGTTCTGATGTGATTGATGGTGAAGTAATCATAGGCTAATTAATGGAGATCTACCCAAATTCCAAAGAGGGGATAATAAAATCCCACTAAGGGATAATATGTGAGAATGAAGGTGGATAAGGGTGAAATTAGATTTAAGGTTTAAGATGAGAAAAATGAAAATTACCACATTTTTTAATAGGGTGCATGTTTTTCCTACACGGTTGGCTAAACCATGCACCAACAATGCTCCAGGTCTATAAAAAATATTTCTCCCCTCGGGGTTTACTGTCCCCTACACAAGATTTAAAAAAACATGCACCCTCATTTTTGGGGTCAAATGGTTAAGGTACATGGTTAGAGTAAATAGAACGCTAACCATGAAACTCATCTTTCTTCTTTTGAAACAATAACTTAAGCCCTAAAACATCCTAAACACCCTTGAAACCTCCTATAATACCTGAGATACTTCCATTTAGGTAAAACAAATTGTTTTGAAGTAATATAAAAGGTTCCATACATCAATAAAGAACCGTAATCTTACAGTATGAGGCACTAGTGAATTTTAATTTAAATTTTCCATAAAATTGTTTGTTGATTAATCTTGGAAATTATGTCACCTATTATATCAATAAAGAATCGTGATTCTACGATACTCCATTCATGATATATTTAGTTCATTTCAAAATAAAAATAAAAATAATATTTAATAAATTACAATCACATGCACTTTTTCAAAACATTTGACACAGAGAAATGTTATATTCCATCAAGGGTAAAATCCACATCTTGGAACTAATGGTAGTGTTATATTTACTATAAAATACATCACTTAAGAGATATTATAGAGTCTCAAAATAATCTTATGGGAGTGATATAAAATATTTAATTATTTTTATTCTTTTATCATTATGGTTCTATGGGCCACATAATCCCATATTAACTCAGTATCTAACTTCAAAAATATTTGATAGAATATTCAAAGGTGTTAATATGATTTTTATATTTATTAAAATAATTTAAATAAAATTAAGTGTTTTTATTTAAAAATTACATTTTATCATAAAAAAACCCTAAAATATTAACAAAAACTCATTTATTATCATTTAAAATTTTTGTATATTAAATAACTATAATAAATATTCCCTTTGATATGGAAAAATATTAATATTTATTACATATGATATGAATCATTTGGATATATTTGGATTCATATATGATGTGTAACAGTGAACCAAATATCTAGTCTTGAAACTATCAGGTAGAGTTGTGTAATAATAATCCTTCATAACCTCTTTTTACTGAAACTCATTTCTTATTAATTTAATAAAAAAACAGTCCTTATTAATATAAGATTAAATAGATATATTAATTCATCCATTCTTAATAATGTTAGTAACTTACGAGTATACATTGATTATGGGAGAAAAATAGGAATTTTGATATTCATGATTTAAAAATCCCAAAAATAATGTTATCTATCTAATCATTGAAATCTCAAAAATATTTTTCATTTTTGAAAAACAATCCTCGCATGTATCCACCTTTTTAAAGGGAATATATTATCATTGAAAAAAATATTAATGAGTTAATTTGTGTTTTTACCCTTAAAATATATATTATTATCAACCATTACGTCCTTGAAGTTAATTCTATTTATATTGCTATCTATCATTTAATAACATAATTGGTGAACTTATTTAAGCCAACATAACCCATTATTTAGATAATAAACTCTAAAAACACCACCATTAGGGATAATACCTCCTAATTATTCAAAAAAAACCTCTTCCTGAAGTTCATTATTCAATAATACTAACTTCACATCCCTTTATAATTTTTTAGATCCATTTAATATATATTATAAGAAAAATACCTATCATTTTAATCATTGTTATTAGAGAAAAATTCTCATCAAATTATATGTCTTAAATTTTAGCATAACCTTTTCAAACTAGGAGAGATTTATTCCATTCTAATTATCGCTTCTCATTGAGCTTAATTTGAAATACATATTTTTCAAAATTAGATTATTATATCTGGGATATGACACCAAATGACATGTTTCATTTCTATAAAAATAATTTATATCTTCCTCCCTAAATTTAATAAAAGTATTATGTTTTAATTCTTTATTAAGACTTTAAGGTTCAATTTGAAAAAAAAGATTGTATGATGGTAATTTTTCAGACATACAAAGGTTTGAACACCTTTGATATTATCTCCAAGGTTATTTTTAGACTTATAATATTTACAGGTCTTTTGATTTTAATTAATCCATACTCCTTTCCTTACCCACTACTATAAAAACCCGAATCATCTTAGGAATTTTGAAACCATCTATACCAAATAGGTTTGTACCTTTTCTTCCATCATGTATCCATGTGAATCTTTAAACTCATCATCAAAGGGAAATTTTGTTTATAACAAAATTTGATTCCCCATGATAATTAATTCATTTTTGTTGATGGTAATATTAAATTATATTTATATGACTGGTAATTCCTTCCACTAGGTGTATATCAAATAAATATCATCTCATAGACTCTATCATAAATTTTTACACGTATAATCAATAAATATTTATATAAAATGGAATATGGAATACTATTAAACTATTCAATTTTGGATTCTTCCCAAACCAAATATGATAAGGAGAATCCATAATATTTTTTCATTGTAGGAACTAATTGGTAATTTAAAAAAAAATTGTGGCATATTTTCTCCAAAATAATATTAAAGTCCCATGCTTTACTAACATGTTACACCTCATATCTGAAAAAATTTGGTTCTTTGTTTTTAGAAAACCTATTATTAGGGTTTTTATTGAGAAATATATCGATTTATTAACCTATTATTTCAATGGTATTATTTAAATTCATCATTCTAATTTCCAAATTCACTATCATAACAAAAATATATTGACAAACAATCTTATATGACATTCAATGAACTTGAAAAAATTATTAAATAATTCATCAGATTTTTATTTAGGTAATGTAAAACAAATGTAATTAGTATGTGTAAAAAATCATTAAAAAATTAAATAAATTACTAATATCCATAATTCCATTTCAAAATCTATGATCCATAAACATCCTATAGTTTCAATTGGATATGGTTATTTATTTTAATATTTTTTTATTATGTGATTATTATTAATCATATTTCCTCTATAGAACACATAAAATTTATTTTAACTCTCTTGAATAACCTTTCTTAGAATTTTCATAGATTTATATCAAATGGTTATAAAATTTATTCATTTATACATTGCTTATAAAAGATTTGGGTGCTCATGGGGTCCTGGAATAGTGGAGTCCTAGCACATCTCCTTTAACAACAATGTTATAGTCCTTAGGTAAAGCACAAATACCATCACAAAGGATGATTGAATAATTGATACACCCTTTTCTATCCAAGATTTATACTACCATGTTACCCTCCCTCAATTTATGGAAGCAATATATACCATGTTCAATGTGTAGCCTACATTTCTTGATGAGGAGAGTTACCAAGGAGTTGCGCACTAGTTCCTTAGAGTATCCACCATAATTTTAAAGTTTGGTTCCACCACCCTAATGACTATATTGAAAATTCTAAATAGGTAGAGGCTAGTGTGTGTAGATATTTCTTCCACCACTGTAGAGTTTCTTTCCCCATAACAAGTGTAGAAACCAAGAAGCATTGAACCCCTTCTGTCAGGATCCAGACCCCCCTATGCATCTAACCTTGAACACATGACCCATAAATATTGAGTTTATACCCCATGAAGGTTGTGATCCATTTTATTAATCTTCCCTATAAAAAATATCTATTAATTCAAGATCTAGTTTAGCTTCCTAGGATCATACCCCAATTGGATGCCATAATTATTCTACTTGAGAAAAAAACACACAGATCTGCAACAAGTGGATTTTGTTTGGATTTACAGAGGAGAACTATTAGTGACATCTCTTTTTTTATTCTTGGACTCCCACAACAACAATAAAAAACTAAAAAATTGATTATATGGTGTTTCCTTTCATTACCATTCTACTCCACCCCCAAAAACTAGGATGTGATGAGGTCGGTGTTGGAGCCTCTCTACAATAGAAAATTGAGGCAATAGACAATGAGATCCTAAGGTTACCAATCCCACCTACCATTAAAGATTAGGTATCATGTAATATCTATGTAAAAACCCCCAAAACACCAGCATTGAGATTCTTGATGAATGCCTTTCCTTTGAAATGTTTCTTCCATTAAAGGGTCCTTATTTCAAATTCTCTAGAAAACGAAGTTAAGATTGGTGGGTATCTCTGTAACACCCCGAGATTTTATGAAAAATATTCTTTCAATTTCATTAATATCTTATGTTGTATGCTACACCAAGATTACCTTGCGCTATACTCAACACCGTATTAGCTTGCAGTATACGCAACACTATTCTTGGATCGTGTTACACACAATTTTGATAATAGTTATTCTACACAACATTGAGTATATATATATATTCAACTTATAAATGAAATATGGTTGGATTCTGTTAAACAAAACAATGAAGGATTCTTTCACAACACGCAACCCTGACTTGGATTGCATTACACGCAATCGCGACCTTCCTCGATAGCGTGTGTTGTACGCAATACCGGGTTTTACTAAACACCGATATATTATTATAATATTATTATGAACTAGCCATTATTAATAGTATTAACTAAATTTTGAATTTTATAACATTATTATTCATCTTACACATTTTCTAAAACATGTTATAAGAACAAAATAATTTTTTCGGGTAAAATAAACATTTTTCAAAAAAATGCAGTTTTGCCCCCTTTTGATGGCGCAACCACATTAAATCTAGTTTTTGACAAGTTTATAAGTTCTATTTGAAAAAATAAAATTCTTCTTTGGAATCAATAAATAAAAATTTACTTTGGATAAATTTTTCGTATTATTCTGGTAACTTTCATATTTTGATGAATAGTAAAAACATGCTATATTTTAATGAAAAACAACTTTTTTCATCGTAATAATTTATATGGTTAAATTATAATATTTAATGGTTTTAAAGTATAAATAGAATATATTTTTACCATTTAATATAATTTATGTCGTTAGCATTGATTTTACATTGAATTCGTAGGTTAAATCAATTCAATCTTTTGTAATGTTTTAAATAAAAACCCGTTTTCATTCGACAACGAGATTAATTTTAATTTAATTTATGAAACTTCTATGTTTTTAATTTGAAAAAATGGATTCCATATTTGGAATCAGTGGGTCCAAATTATGTTATTAGGCTACATTTTATTTTTGGGAATTATGAATAGTAACTACGGTAAATTTTATTTACCATAGTTAAAGGTAAATCAGGTAATTAAGGGTAAATATAATATTATAAAATTACACTAACACATGCCAAAATTATATTGGATGACTTTAAGTAAACCCATATCAACTAAGGGTCGGATTAGATTCATTTTATGGACTTTTGACCATGAAAATAATTTAATTATTATTAAAACCAAAGAAAGTGACAACATGTCACTCTCTTAAATCTTATTAGTATAATAATTTTAATTTAGTGATAAACATCATAAAACTTCGAACATGAATAGTATCCAGAAATCTAATAAAATTATCTACATCATGATAATTTATTTAGAATTTTTAGGGATTAAATAATTGGCATTAATGGTGATACATTACTGATACAGAAATTATTTATTTAGTGTAAAATAAGTAATATAGTTTTTATTGAAAAACTAATACCCATTAAAAGGTGGAAAAACCTGACCTAAACATATTTTTAGTGTATATATACACCTTAATCATCCAAGGACCTAATATATAACCGTTTGGATCCTTATAAAAGTGATTATGATACTTATATTATTTTATTTTAAATGATGCCAAAGTTGTCACCTTCATAATTTAATAAATATAACAATTTGAATATTGTGATTTTAAGATGATAAATTCGAGTAAAAGTATTATTATGAAATTTAATAGATTTATCTTCATCGTAAGATTTTATTTTAAATTTTTATGCAACAAAGCAGTATATTAAATAATTATACAAAAATGTTGTAGTAATTATTTTATTAAGAGATAAACCAAATAAATGGTTTTAAAAATAATAAAATAATTAATATATGAACTATTTAATGTTATACACTAATTTTATAGAAACATATGACCTTTTAGGAATCTATTAAAGCTTTTATTTTGAACATATCTTCTGTATATATTTTATTTAAATTCAAATAAATGAATAGTGTTAAAATTGACACTATTGTTATTTTATAAAAATAACATATTATAAAATTGTTTAAAAATCACAAAAATATTTAAAAATTATAAATTTAACTTTATATGTTCTATAATGTTATAAATTAAAAGATTATGTAAAATTAACAACAAATAAGTAATTATTTGTTATAATTTAAAATTTACAATTTTATTACCACAAATAAACATAAATAGATTAAATAAGGATAAATCAAAATGATAAGGTTTAAAATAACATCCAAACATGTACAAATTTGGTTGGTTGATGATATTACAACCCTATATCATCTAATCTTAGAATATGAGTCATTGTTGGAGGTTTTTAAGCGGGGTTATATTTATTATAAATTAATATTTTTAAGAATTCCAAAGGTGCCCCTCTCCTCCCTTATAAAAGGGAACCTCCTCCCTCTCCTCTTAACACCAATTTGAGCCTTCAAGCTCATCCAAAACCTACCAAATTATCATATCCACTTCCCTAGAAACATCCTAGAGGTTCTGGTCTACTTTAAAGACCAATCTTAGTGCCCCAAGAGGAGGTTTCAAAGAGGCGTATCGAAGAAGAGGTAATTTATTCTCCCGATTATTTCAAGATTCTTTCTTCTTCAACTTCTTATTAAATAGTTGTTTCATTATAAAGTAATAACATAAGTATCACTAATATACTGATTTGTTATTATAAATTTTAAACAACCCAATTTCACCTTCTATCCATCCTACGGAAAACAAAATCACCGCGCGTGCGTACGTACGGAATACCGCCTCCACGCCGTGGTGTAATCTTTTTTTCCACCAACACCTTTCATGGACGGGTATAATGGTGTAAAGAATAACTATACATAGTTATTATAACATCATACTGATTCTGATATATTGTATCATCCACTCCAATTCAATTCAATAATCATGGAAATGATATCATCGCTCGTGCGTACGTACGAACTACCGTCTCCACGACGTGATGATATTCATTCTCCATGTTAACCATTTAAGAATGATTATAAAGTATATATAAGCAATAATAATGAAATATATGACATTATAATTCTACTGAATATATGTATATATGTATGTCATCTACTTAATTCCATTCAACTCAATAAGGAAACGAAAACAGCGTTCATGCGTACGTACGGCCTACCGTCTCCATGAATGGTGTATTTCTTTCCATTTTTCGATCTATTATACATATGTATATTCTGAATATATATTATATACAAATCATGTTTTATATTCTGGAATTATGTAATCGTGATCTATGTAATCATATGAATAATTACAAGTCAAAACACGGACGACAAATGAAACGATTTTACCCAAAGCACTCTTTAACATGGAATTTACAAAAGAACGGGTAAATAAAGTCATAAGTGAACCATATATGATATCATAACAATGAATATGATTCTGTAATAAGTCAATGACATTATTTAAATCATTATAGAGGAGGTTCGGATACATATGAAGCATATCAGACATAAGGTAAGGGATAATTTTTCAAATCTCATTTTTATCCGAGATTGCATATTCGTAAGTATTTACTGGGGTTATTTCTATCATCCATGTCCATATTTTATAAAAGTGTTTTCATGTATGTTTAAAGTCCTTTTTACCCATTTTTTACTTTTACTACATGGTATGTAAGGAATCTTTCTTTTGTTTACGTTACGAGGTACTTTTTTACTTTTCCGACAAAAGTATGAGAAGAATTTTTTTTAACTTATACGACATGAACGGATTTTTACGGTTTTACAAAGCATTATTTTCATGAAGCTTCCTCCAAAAGATTTCATTACTATTTTCAACAAAATCATTTTATTTTAAAATTGCATGACATTTTGTGAAAATATAATGATTTTGAGGAAGCAAGGATATTTTCCTCAAGAATTCATTTCAAGTGTTTTATCAAAACCATTTTCCATATAAGATGACATTATTTCATATGTGTATGTTTCAAGTTTAATTTCTGTATGATTTACATGGTTTCAATTTTCTTATGATGAAATTTCCATTTGTTTTATATGGATTATGAGATGATGGGATGATGTTTATGAAACCCATTTTATTCTTTGGGTTATGATGAATGTTTTAAGTTTATTTTGTGGCACAAGTAAGAATGATTTCATTATGAGATGGGTGGGACCTATATCTCCCTCCAATGCATTGGGTAAAGATTTATATCTCATGAGATAGACATGGCTGGAACGACAGGTCAAACCGGTTTAGTAAAACAGGACTGAAACGAGGAGTGAACTCGATTCAAAATGGGACTTTGTCCACTAAGATGGTCTTGGCAGCAATGCCTTGGCTACTATGGAAATCATTACATGTGCTTAATGGATGCCACAATTACTTGTTTTATTCCCATGCTATTTTATCATGGTTTATGTTCCATTATGATCTATGCCTTATGTACTTCCTTGTTTTATGTCGTTGCTCAAGATTTTAATGTTTAAACATTATGTTCATGTTTTTATGTTCCAATGTATATGGTATGTTTTATTTTATCCATGCATACCCTTAATGAGCATTTGAGCTCACCCTTTTTATGTTTTATTTTCCCCCAGGATCAAAAGAATGGTTTTAGGTCAGGAAACAAAAAGTGGAAGATCTTTATGGGAGATGTTGAAGATCTTTCACCACGATTAGAAGATTACCCTCCAAGTTTCCAAAGACACTAAACTATTACAGTCCTTGTGTGTCTGTTTTGTTAAGTATTATGTATTCCACAAAAGTAATGTAATGTCCATGTACGTCAAGATTTGGGTCTCTACAGTTGGTATCAGAGGAAACGTTTAGTCAACCTTTGGATACTAGGATGTGAAAACGTTAGTGAGATCCCTAGAGATATTTATAAGGTATGTCTAGGGATGTCCCTAAGGATAAGTATACATATAGGATATAGTCCTAGAACTATGGTAACGATATTATATTAAACTAAAGATTTTAGATATTTAAGTTACTCCCCTTTTATTACGATTTTTGCCTCTCACACTATTCCTTTTGGGTTTTAGAAAATGGCTGGAAACAAGATGATTCATGATAATGGAGGATATGATGGACAATGGAATGATATTCTTCATGAGAAACCAAATTAATTGGGATTTGGAAGTCCAAACATCATTATTATGCCGAATCAGCAATCTCATAATATGATCAATAATGTAAAATTTGGTAAGTTTCCTGACTCGGCTAATAAGAGAAAGATGGAGTTTCATGATGATCATAGAGGAAAGAAAGTTCAATTTCCCCTATGTAAATCATGTGGGAGGAAGAATCAAGGAAAATGTTTCAAAGGAACTGGAAGATGATTTGGGTGTGGAAAATAAGGACACAAAGCCAGTAAGTGTAAAGGAAAAGGTTAAGTTAACACCAGGGATGAGGATAATGGTATTGCTACGACATCAACAATGGTTAAATGTTTTAAATGTGGAATGTATGGGCATTATGCAAACCAATGCCCTAATGGAAAGTCTCATAAAGAGAATCAGTATGGTCGTATGGGTAGTATTTATGTTGATGATGATGAAGAGGCTACAAATGATATGTGAGATGAAAGAATTGTTGAAGCTCGGTCAATGGTTTAATAATGTAGTGGAATGATTACATGTTTATCATGTGTAATGTTGTATAAGTAATCTCATGGTACTATGGAATAAAGAGACATCTAAGTATTGTTACACTGTTGCCTTTCCTTGAGTTTTGAAAGTATATGATTAATGGAACCAGTATCCATGAAAGGTTACTCAGATATTTTTGGAATGTAGATGATATGCGCATAATGAAGGGATAACAAGATAATGAGATGTTTGATTGTATTCATGATCTCATGATTGATATAAGGACTAAGTGATATCATGGTTTGAGTATATATAATTTTGAGGATTTTGGTATGTGGAAAGTGTTAACTTTTAACTGCATTCATGTTTTCACTAAGGTTCAATGGGTATTCATTTTTCAAGAGAATACATGATTAAGGCCTTCAAACGTTTGTAATGTGACCAACAAGACATATCTTATGATATATGGGGATCAACGGTGGTATTAACATGCTTCTTATATGATATCTCTGGTAATTGTTTTCACTATAATATGACAATGGACTGCAATATTATGGATAAGCCTAAAGATTGGAATGGATTATGTTGGACATAAGTTTGTATTGTTTAAGGATAGAACCTTTTTTGATATTATTGATGGGATGATATAGTAATGTAGTTTTTGAAAAAGGACAACCTGCAGGATGGGTGACAGCCCATCGCGTCGGACATGGCTATGGGAATCGAACCCGCAACCGAAGTGCGACTGGCCTTTATCGCCTACCACTGGCCTACAAGAAGTCCCTAGATAGTAGAAACTAGTTTTATTTTATTAAGCGTTATGATATATGAAGTATAAGTTCATTTTTGGAACCATGTACGATTAATCTAATCATAAGATGGACTTATAACTTTTGCTAACCTTTTGTTTAAAAGAGATGGAATGACCCATCATTCTATCACATGATCTGTTAACACATCACGAATAACAAATTCAACTTCATTTCTTTAAGGGATGAAGTGGAAATTGTTCAATTCACGAACAATAGTGAGATTGTACCAAAATCATGCAAGTATATCTTTTAATTCATCAACTTTAGGGAAATGATCTTGAAAACCAAAAATTTTTTCCTAGTTCCCTTATATCCAATGAATCAGATGGTACCTTGGATCATCACAAATCAATAGCTTTGTGATTGTTGGCTTTTTCATAGCCATGTTCTCTACCACTCTACATCAGAACTGGATGGTTAGATTTTTCTTCCATAACCATATTTTCACCTATGTTCTCCTACATGGAAACCCAGTGATGAGTTAATTTGGGTAACCGTTACATTTCATACTTTAGTTTTTGAAGCCATGTTTTGTTATTCCTTTTTACGATGCGAGTTTCTATTAAACAAACTTTCTAGTAGTAAACCATTTATAACCCCGACGAATTTCGAGGGAGAAATTCATTTTAAGGGAGGTAGAATGTAACACCCCGAGATTTTATGAAAAATATTCTTTTAATTTCATTAATGTCTTGTGTTGTATGCTACACCAATATTACCTTGCGCTATACGCAACACCGTATTAGCTTGCAGTATACGCAACACTATTCTTGGATCGTGTTACACACAATTTTGATAATAGTTATTTTACACAACATTGAGTATATATATATATATATTCAATGTATAAATGAAATATGGTTGGATTATGTTATACGAAACAATGAAGGATTATTTCACAACACACAACCCTGACTTGGCTTGCATTACACGCAATCGTGACCTTCCTCGATAACGTGTGTTGTACGCAATACCGGGTTTTACTGAACAACGATATATTATTATAATATTATTATGAACTAGCCATTATGAATAGTATTAAATAAATTTTGAATTTTATAACATTATTATTAATCTTACACATTTTTTAGAACATGGTATAAGAACCAAATAAATTTTTCAGGTAAAATAAGTATTTTTCAAAAAATGCAGTTTTGCCGCCTTTTGATGGAACACCCACTTTAAATCTAGTATTTGACATGTTTATAAGTTCTATTTGACAAAATAAAATTCTTCTTTGGAATCAAGAAATAAAAATTTACTTTGGAAAAATTTTTCATATTATTTTGGTAACTTTCATATTTTGATGAATAGTAAAAACACGCTATATTTTAATGAAAAACAAATTTTTTCATCATAATAATTTATATGGTTAAATTATAGTATTTAATGGTTTTAAAGTATAAAAATAATAAATATTTACCATTTAATACAATGTATGTCATTAGCATTGATTTTACATTGAATTCGTAGGTTAAATCAATTCAATCTTTTGCAATGTTTTAAACAAAAACCCGTTTTCATTCGACAACGAGATTAATTTTAATTTAATTTATGAATCTTCTGTGTTTTGAATTTGAAAAAATGGATTCCATATTTGGAATCAGTGGGTCCAAATTATGTTAGTAGACTACATTTTATTTTTGGGAATTATGAATAGTAACTACGGTAAATTTTATTTACCATAGTTAAAGGTAAATCGGGTAATTAAGGGTAAATATAATATTATAAAATTACCCTAACACATGACAAAATTCTATTGGATAGATAAAAGTAAACCCATATCAACTAAGGGTCATATTAGATTCATTTTATGGACTTTTGACCATGAAAATAATTTAATTATTATTAAAACCAAAGAAAGTGACAACATGTCACTCTCTTAAATCTTATAAGTATAATAATTTTAATTTAGTGATAAAAATCATAAAACTTAGAAAATGAATAGTCTCAAGAAATATAATAAAATTATCTACATCATGATAATTTATTTAGAATTTTTAGGGATAAAATAATTGTCATTAATGGTCATACATTAATGATACAGAAATTATTTATTAAGTGGAAAATAAGTAATATAGTTTTTTATTGAAATACTAATACCCATTAAAAGGCCCACAAACCTGCCCAAAACTTATTGGTAGTGTATATATACACCTTAATCATCTAATGACCTAATATATAACCGTTTGGATCCTTATAAAAGTGATTATGATACTTATATTATTTTATTTTAAATGATGCCAAAGTTGTCACCTTAATAATTTACTAAATATACCAATTTAAATATTGTGATTTTAAGATGATAAATTCGAGTAAAAGTATTATTGGGAAAGGTAATAGATTTATATTCATCATAGGATTTTATTTTAAATTTTTATACAACAAAGAAGTATATTAAATAACTATACAAAAATGTTGTAGTAATTATTTTATTAAGAGATAAACCAAATAAATGGTTTTAAAAATAATAAAATAAATATTATATGAACTATTTAATGTGATAAACTAATTTAATAGATATATATGACCTTTTATGAATCTATTAAAGCTTTTATTTTGAACATATCTTCTGTATATATTTTATTTAAATTCAAAATATGAATAGTGTCAAAATTGACACTATTGTTATTTTATAAAAATAACATATTATAAAATTGTTTAAAAATCACAAAAATATTTAAAAATTATAAATTTAAATTTATATGGTCTATAATGTTATAAAGTAAACTATTATGTAAAATTCACAACAAATAAGTAATTATTTGTTATAATTTAAAATTTAGAATTTTATTACCACAAATAAACATAAATAGATTAAATAAGGATAAATCAAAATGATAAGGTTTAAAATAATATCCAAACATGTATAAATTTGATTGGTTGATGAGATTACAACCCTATCTCATATAATCTTCGAATATGAGTCATTTTTTGAGGTTTTTAAGAGGGGGTATATTTATTATAAATTAATATTTTTAAGAATTCCAAAGGTGCCCCTCTCCCCCCTTATAAAAGGGAACCTCCTCCCTCTCCTCATCACACCAATTTGAGCCTTCTATCTCAGCCAAACCCTGAAAAAATATCTTATCTACTTCCCTAGAAACATCCTAGAGGTTCTGGTCTACTTTAAAGACCAATATTAGTTCCCTAAGTGGAGGTTTCAAAGAGGCGTATCGAAGAAGAGGTAATTTCTTCTCCCGATTCTTTCAAGCTTATTTCTTCTTAAACTTCTTATTCATTCGTTGTTTAATTTTAAAGTAATAACATAAGTATAAATAATATACTTATTTGATATTATAAATACGAAACAACCCCATTTCACCTTCTATCCATCCTACGGAAAACAAAATCACCGCGCGTGCGTACGTACGGAATACCGTCTCCACGCCGTGTTGTAATCTGTTTTTCCACCAACACCTTACATGGATGGGTATGATGGTGTAAAGAATAACTATACATAGTTATTATAAAATCATACTTATTCTGATATATTGTATCATACACTCCAATTCAATTCAATAATTATGGAAACGATATCATCGCTCGTGCGTACGTACGGACTACCGTCTCCACGACGCGATGAGATTCATTCTCCATGTTAACCATTTAAGAATGATTATAAAGTTTATATAAGCAATAATAATGAAATATATGACATTATAATGCTCTTGGATTTATGTAAATTTGTATTTCATCTACTTAATTCCATTCAACTCAATAAGGAAATGAAAACAACGTTCATGCGTACGTACGGCATACCGTCTCCATGAACGGTGTATTTCATTCCATTTATCGATCTATTATATATATGTATATTCTGAATATATATTATATATAAATAATGTTTTATATTCTGGAATTATGTAATCGTGATCTATGTAATAATATGAATATTTACAAGTCAAAACACGGACGACAAATGAAACGATTTTACCCAAAGCACTCTTTAACATGGAATTTACAAAAGAATGGGTAATATAAAGTCATAAGTGAACCATATATGATATCATAACAATGAATATGATTCTATAATAAGTCAATGAAATTATTTAAATCATTATACAGGAGGTTCGGATACATACGAAGCATATCAGACATAAGGTAAGGGATAATTTTGCAAATCTCATTTTTATCCGAGATTGCATATTCGTAAGTATTTACTGGGGTTATTTCTATCATCCATGTCCATGTTTTATAAAAGTGTTTTAATGTATGTTTAAAGTCCTTTTTACCCATTTTTTACTTTTACTACATGGTATGTAATGAATCTTTCTTTTGTTTACGTTACGAGGTACTTTTTTACTTTTCTGACAAAATTACGAGAAGAATGTTTTTTTTAACTTATACTGCACAAACAGATTTTTACAGTTTTATAAATCT
This sequence comes from Viscum album, assembly GCA_963277665.1. Lineage (NCBI taxonomy): Eukaryota > Viridiplantae > Streptophyta > Magnoliopsida > Santalales > Viscaceae > Viscum > Viscum album. Next base: position 935,623,334 of record OY728157.1, on the reverse strand, counting down.
TTATTTTCATGAATATTCCTCCAAAGGATTTCATTACTATTTTCAAAAAAATCCTTTTATTTTAAAATTTCGTGACATTTTGTGAAAAGATAATGATTTTGAAGAAGTAAGGATATTTTCCTCAAGAATTCATTTCAAGTGTTTTATCAAAACCATTTTCCATCTAAGATGACATTATTTCATATGTGTATGTTTCAAGTTTAATTTATGTATTATTTATATGGTTTCAGTTTTCTTATGATGAAATTTCCACTTGTTTTATATGGATTATGAGATGATGTGATGATGTTTATGAAACCCATTTTATTCTTTCGGTTATGATGAATGTTTTAAGTTTATTTTGTGGCACAAGTAAGAATGATTTCATTATGAGATGGGTGGGACCTATATATCCCTCCAATTCATTGGGTAAATATTTATATCTCATGAGATAGACATGGCTGGAATGACAGGTTAAACCAGTTCAGTAAAACAGGACTGAAACGAGGAGTTAACTCGATTCAGAATGGGACTTTGTCCACTAAGATGGTCTTGGAAGCAATGCCTTGGCTACTATAGAAATAATTACATGTGCTTAATGGATGAAACAATTACATGTTTTATTCCCATTCTATTTTATCATGGTTTATGTTCCATTATGATCTATGCCTTATGTACTTCCATGTTTTATGTCCTTGCTCAAGATTTTAATGTTTAAAAATTATGTTCATGTTTTTATATTCCAATGTATATGGTATGTTTTATTTTATCCATGCTTAAACTTACCGAGAATTTGAGCTCACCCTTTTTATGTTTTATTTTACCCCAGGATCCAAAGAAAGGTTTTAGGTTAGGAAAAAAAAGTGGAAGTTCTTTATGGGAGATTTTAAAGATCTTTCACCACGATTAGAAGATTACGCTCCAAGTTTCCAAAGACACTAAACTATTACAGTCCTTGTGTGTCTATTTTGTTTGGTATTAAGTGTTCTGAAAAAGTAATGTAATGTCTATGTACGTCAAGCTTCGGGTCTCTATAATCTCCTTGTACTATAACTGGCTCACCCAATCATCAATCAACTATGTTGGATGGATTAATATGTGGAACTAGTTTGTAATGAATATCAATGAGGTTGTGTTCATGAAAATGCATATGTTAGCTATTTTAACCAGTTGGATGCTTACATGAATGATTTCATGCACATCATGGAGAAAAATATTAATGAGACCATTGAAATTTCTTTACTATTTATACAACATTTCTTGTTTTGGGCATCCTAGAGTATAAAGAAATCGTCCTTCCTAGTTATACTTCCAAAACTTGATAACCCCCACATAATAACCCAATGGGTTTTGACATCTAGTAATTATTAATCATCTACCATACATTGGTCCAAACATGAAGTCCTATTTTGTTATCCTTCAATCTACTTCAGACTTCCATATAATAGTCTCTCATAAACCTCCCCCAAATAGTTTCCCTAAAAGTAATATCCCATGTGAGATTGTCTTGCAACTCTTATTCCATCTCCATTTCATTTCTCATGAACACTCAACCTTCAACAATGGGTTTCTCCAATCTATTATAGGAATCCTAGTGGAATATTCCCTCATTTTTTTTATCCCAAATGAAATAATCCCAAATTCTTTCAATTCTATTAATGGTAACTTTGGGGGATTTAATGAATTGTAGCACATGCATCAGTATTAAGGCAAGGATGGTGTTAGAAAGAGTGATTATATATCCAAAAGGCAGAAGTTAATTCTTCCAATTAAATATATTCCCTATTTTTCAGTTGATTAGATTCATAATGAGATCTTTATTGTATTTCCTACTAGATGTAGGTGTTACTAAATAATAAATTGGAAGATATCTCCATTATATCTCCGTCTAATCCTAAAATATTTTTTTCATGCCTATATTAGAATATTTTTGATATATAATCATTGAATTTTTCAATGTTTAGTTTTTTCCACTCAAGATGAAATATACATTAAAAATCCTATTTAAGTCACCAATTAAAAAACACCTTCCATTAATAATGAAAAGAATATCATCCATGTACATGAGATGTGAGATAATACCATTACCTAAATTATTCCTATAAGGAAGGATATCCCCCCTCTCAATATATTAGATGATATTTATAGAGAGTTATTCTTGATCAATAATGAATATACTATGGGAAAAAGGATCCCCCATGTATGAGCCCTCATACCGATTTGATGAATCCAAAACATCTCCCTATAAGTGAGATTACCAACCATTTTGGAGAGAAGAACCTAAAATATAGGTCAAAAACCCAGTTTGAGAAGACCATTTTCTTCATAACCATCACTATTTAGACCAACTCCATCTAAAATTATTATTTTTTCATGTATATATTTATCATGATGTTGGATCCATGATACTTCTTATTAATTTCATTAACAATTTCATTAGTAATTGCAATTACACATTGTACGCTTATGTCTTTCAAGAGCTTGTGCTTCTCTTATGAAATTATCTTCATGATGAAATTTAACTACGTTCAATTATTTATAATAGAGAGTATTTTATAAGAGAAATTACATATGCATACACTTCTATAATGGCTGACCATAGTTGGTTCCTTAACCTTCTAAATAAAGATGAGTTTAGAAGCATTGGTATCCATTTTAAAATCACCCCCATTTAAGAAGTCTTGAACAACCGTGATGAAGTTCTTTTTAATGATATTCTAAGAAAAGGTATATAAATACCCTGGAAAACTATCTATCCCCCACGATCTTTTAGGATTCAAAGCCTCCGCTGCCTCATTCATCTCTATTACTCTAGGAATGATAATAATGTTCTCATTATCCTTATCTTTCTCCAACCTCAGAAAATTAATAATGAAGTATTTCTATCCACACATAATGTTCCTTATATATTCTTAAGTGTGTTATGTTATATGAATCACCTCAATTTAGTCTCCCACCTTCCTTTCTGCCACCCGAATGTTGTCTATGTATAAACTATCTTCCAACAATAAATTTATTCACCCTAGGACCCTCTTTTCTTTCATGAATGAATAAAAAACCCATTTTTTATATCCCTACATTAAATAATATACTCTTTAATTCTTCTTAGAAATCATATCAATGGATAATTGTTTATCTAATAGTTAAACCTAATTCAATACTATAATTGAAAAAATATCATCCTCCCATGTATCCTGTAGAGAAGCTTCCAACATGATGATATCTTACTTTAAAGTATCATGTCTAGAATTTATGTTAGGTAGATTAGATTTCCACCCCAATAGACGATCCTTGGTTATTTTAAGATTATCTTGAAATCCTTCCCAAGACACTCCCCACCCCCACTGATTCCATGAATTTCTCATAGTTTTGGTGAATTTAGTATCCCATGCCTATATATTGGACAAAAAGAATCATGGGATCCTTTAGTTGTCCCTATTAATCTATATCCATTGAGGGGTGTGAGCATACCATGGTCAAGGGAGATTGGTAAATTGAGTTTTGGGGAAGGAATACCTCACTTATAAATGAGGTACATAGAATTTGAGTGTACTTTAAATTCTCTGGTTCCAGTTCTTCTTATAGAACTAAGTTTATGGGTCCTTGGTAAATCCTAGATCCATCAGCACATTGTGACACCATAAATCATTAAATTCCTTCATAACTTCTAGTTAAAATTATTTCACCCATGTGTTTTTTGACATATGATATATATATTTGAATTCAACACCTATATACTAGGCAAGATTCCATAGTTGGAATTCTAAAAGATGACACCACACAACATTCCTTTCCAACAAATCACATTTTACTAAGTAAAAGGTGAAATTAAAGAAAGACCTTACTGAGGTAGCCATGAAAATGATGAACTGAATATCAATCTATATAGGATCAAAAAGATTGTTATATTTTAATAAAATCCAAACATGGTTGATTAGAGGACTCTCGTGCAAGTTATGTGCAAAACCAAGTCTCATAGAAAAGGATAAGATATAATCATAAATTTTCATGGTTTCAATGATTTCCATAATTGAAACATGATTATTTCAATTCTAATACAAAATGAATTTTCATTTTTCTCACACCCCCAGTTCCTTGGAATTCCATATAATTATATTTTTCATTGGTTAGTGTTGTTGATGGACTTTTAACCACTAAACATGAGAGAGAGAGAGACGATGGACTATGATTTCTGATTTCATGTTTTGAATTGGATTGGGTAATAAATTCATCATATGAGATGGAATATATAAGATTAATGTGTTGTGAAGAAGTGGGAAGTGATTGTACATGATTATCAATGTTATCCTTGGGTTCTCCGAGATATGTAAAGCAATTGGCTGCGTAAAAGTGTTGGTCTTGGGATCCTCTAATGGTTCCCTTTATAAACCACCCAATTCAAGATACAAGAGATGGGGATTTCAACTCAATTGTATCTAATGATTAATGAATTTGGTCAATCATCTTCTGGAAGCCCACATCCAATAGCTCTAGACCCGGGTTCAATCATCTGATGAGAGCTCATTGGTTTTGGGGAAGCAGTATCATAATACTCTAATCCACCTGCAGAATTCATCTATGAATCTATAATTAAAGGAGGTTTGGTTGGGAGGTCAACAGACGATGGGACTTGGGTATCCATGGGATGAGGGAGAACCTCCAAATCCCTTGAAGAATATTGGATCCTAAGGGGATGGACATTAGAAGTGTGACCATGGAAAGGATGTATGGTCTCCAAATTATATCTAGATGGAGCGGGGACTGGTGAAGATGCCACCAGTTTGACACTACTTGGACCCTTCAATAGAATAGGACCTTGGATGATAGACATAGTCACAACGCTAACCATAGAGGAATCCATGTCCTTGGTATCAGTGGATAACAAGTGCTTTGTAGGAAATGCAAACAAAAGGCATCCAAGTAGCCTGTGTTTTTTCATGCATGTCATTTTTCATGCACATTGTTTTCTCCCCACAATTATGTTTCCTTTGATTGACTTTAATGTTTTGGTATTTCATTAGTTCCTTCAGAAACTCTACGCGTTGTTTTGGGTGTATATATTGATGCAATTGTAGTCTGTAAAATATATGAAATACAATGTTGAAAATCCGTAGATGTATCGTGTTCCAATTTCTTCCTTTCATATTTATCAGCCTGTATAGCCAGAAAACTAGTATTGGAGAGAGGTTACCAAGGAATCCTCCAATTTTTTTTGCAGATGGACACAATCAATCCCCAAGATCCAAAGTTGTGTAAGGACTGCTATGAGCAGTGGTGCATCCACATAAAGGTGTTTTTTAGATCACAAGAATTATTGGATATCATCACCTACGAGTATGAAGTACCAACTATTAAGGAAAAATATGCCTTTACAAATTTAGAAAAAAATGATCTCAAAAATAAAAGGAAGATAATCAATAAGGCATTGTTACTCCTTTATCAATTGTTATATAAATCTATGTTCGAAAATATTAATATAAAAAATTAATGAAAGAAGGCTTGGGATATCATTGTACCATATTCAAGGGTGTTGATAGAGTGAAGTGGGTACATCTTCAAAGACTAAGAGAAGAGTTTGAAGTGGCACATATGAATGATGGTGAGAGTATATCTGACTATTTACCACTCCTAATTTTTATTTTTTACAATTTGAAAAAGAATAATGAAAAATTTAAGGAAATAGAGTTATTGAAAAATCACCTCGTTCTCTCACAACCACGTTTGAGCATGCAGTTGGGGAAATTGAAGAATAAAATGATTTGGAGAAATTTTCCATTGAATAACTAATGGGGGGTTTTCATGTGCATGAGAAAAGAATGAATAAGAATTTGAGTTCAACGCTGGAGCTTGTCTTAGAGTTGAAGATGACTCTACAAAAAAAGGAACGACCAACAGTAGTGAGGCAGTCCTCGTGAATGAGGTAGAGGGTGGGGATACAATCCATGACATCAACAAAATATTTTTTAACCTATTTATGTGGAATATGAAATGGTGGATTCCTATTCCTACGTGGTCGTGTAAATATTATGAACTCCCAATGAAAAAATGGAATTTTTTTGGCCATTATGCTTTAGAGTGTTGGGAAAAAATATATAATGATGAATGATCCAACTATGATAAAGCATATCATTGCGAAGAAGAAGGTACCACACTCATACTCACACAATAAAAAAGAATTTGAATATCCCAATGTGTGGTATATCGACACACGTATAAGAAATCATATGAGTGGTAACAAATAATTGGTCGTGGAAATCACAAAAGAAGTTCTTGGTGACATGAGAATTGGAGACTCATCAAAGGTACATGTGATTAGAAAAGTTAAAATAAAAACCTATCTGATTACTGGTGAGTCCAATTACATTTCTAATGTGTATTACATACCAATAATGAAAAATAATATCATCCATCTTGACATAATTCTTGAGAAGGTGTATCTCATACCCTTGAAAAACGCTTCTTTGTCTATAAGGGATGCTCACAGGAGGCTTGTTGCTCAAGTAAATATGGAGAATAATCACATGTTTATATTTCATATTAACTCAAAGCCTTAGAAGTGTCTGTTTGGACCCATGAAGAAATACGCATGGAGATGGAATCTGCACATTGGGTTGCTTAATTTCAGCAGTATTAAACTTCTATCCTCATCAAGAATGGTGTGTGGCTTTCCAGATATTTAAATTATTAATCATGTGTGTGAGGCATGCACACTCGTTAAGAAGAAAAGGAACTACTTCCCATGTGGATAGTCTAGAAGAGAAAATGAACCAATTTAGTTGGTTCACATTGATATTTTTGGGCAACTTGAAACACCCTCCCTTAGAAGTAATAGTTATTTTATTCCCTCATTAATGATTTTAGCATTAAACTTTAGGTGTTTTGAATCAAAGAAAAACCTTCTTCTTTTACTGTATTTAAAATATTCATAGATCATTATGAAGTTGAAAGTGGTTAAAATATCAATGTTATTAGATCTGAAAAAGGTGGAGAATATACTGAGAATGAATTTCACAATTTTTTCAGGGAACATAGAATTAAGCAGCAACACATTGCAGCCTACACGCCCCAATAGGATGGAATTGTGGAAAAAAATAACCACACCATCCTCAAAATGAATAGGACCATGATTAAGGATAAATGGCATCCAAATTTCTTCTGGGAAGAGGTAATGTCATGTACTAATACCTACTAAATCGATGTCCAACCCTGAGTTTCAAAAACATGACACCATAGGAGTCATGGAATGGCTACAATCCACTAAAAAATTAGTGGTGAGTTGAGATATAGTCTTTTGTTAGTAAGAAATGTGAAATAAAATAATGAAAAATTAACCATGAAATTCTAGTCGAAATAGATGATTCTGAAGAAAGGCCTGATCATCATGAGAAAATGAACACTATACCTAGCCCAGGTGCATCATCAGAACATGAAAATTCAGAAGTATGTTCCATCTCTCATGAAAGGAATCCATTAAGTATAAATTTGGAAAGCTCATCCTAACCCATCACACCCCTAAAAATGAAAGTTTTAACAGACATATATGAGAAAACTAAAGAGTTAAAAATTTATTGCCAATATGTTGATTAAGATCCTCTGATATTTTAGGAATCCATAAGAGAAGAATGTTTGAGAATGTCTATGGAAGAAGAAATTAATTCCCTAGAGAAAATGAAACATAGTAAATAACTTTTATTCTTAAAATTAATAATAAAATTAGCGTCAAATGGGTGTACAATATCAAGAAAAATGCTGATGGTGATATTGATTGATACATGGCAAGGCTCATAGAAAATGGGTAAAAATAGAAGTACAAGGTGGAATACAAAAAATTCTTTGATCCTCTTGATCACCTTGACACTATGAGGATGATTATATATATTATTGTTCATCATATATGGGTGATCTACCAACTGGATGTGAATTCTGTATTCCTAAATGGAATTCTAGAGGAAGTGGTCTATGTTGACCATCCTGAAAGAATTTTCATGCAAAGGGAGGAAGATAAGGTGTATCGTACAAGAAAATATCTCTATAGTTTGAAGCAAGCTCCATGTAGTTGGAATGCACGTATTGATAACTATATTCAAGATTGAGGCTTCACTCAATGTCTATATGAGCATGAAATTTACATCAATAAGAATGATCAAGGCAATATACTTATTGCATTCTTGTATGTTGATGATTTTCTGTTTATAGGGAACAACTAACCAATGTTGGATGAATTCAATGGGGCCACGATCTTGGAGTTTGAGATGACCTAAGAAGGTGTCATATCCTTTTTACTAGTCATAGAAGTAAAATGAAAACATGTAAGTATCTATATATCTCATAAGAGGTATGCCAAGGAGTTGATTAAAATGTTCAACATGGCCAACTACAATGCTATAAAAAATCATGTAGCAATAGGCATAAAACTAAAAAAAGATGGAGAAAGAAGAATAATTGACTATATATTATTCAAGAGTCTTATTAAAAGCCTGAGGTATCTCACAATAATAAGTCTAGATATTGTCTATAGAGTTTGGATTCTAAGAATATACATGGAAGCACTTAATGAGTCACACTGGCTATAAGCAAAACAAATCCTCAGGTACGTCAAAGGAGTGATGGATTTTGGTATGTTTTATCCATACAATGAAGAAGAGAGTGAATATAGAGTTGCCGCATATTCAGACCTCTCTTGATGATCCCTTAATGAAGTCATCCATAGAGAAAAGATGGAATATGAATGACCTCTGAGATATGGATGACACTACCACCTAAAAATACAAACCCCAAGAAGCAAAAAAATAAATAAATAAAGAAATCCGAGGATTCTCGTGATAATACTCTTCCAACAAGGACCGACAATGAAAATCCATCAATTCTACAGGATATTCTGGAGATTGATCAATTGAAAATATACCTTCCACCCAAGCTATGGAAAATGGAATGATCAAAATTCATTAGTCGTCTTCTTTATTGGTTTGGAATTTTCAATACACTTTAACTACTATTGTAGAATTGTGAGATAATTTTTTGTGGGCTTCAGGGTTTATCACACATTTTATAAGTTTCCCGATGAAAATCAAAGATAATAAATTAATTTCAACTTCTATTTTAGATGAAATGTTAGTTTGATTCATTGAACATCACCTTGTACCTCTTACTGTAGGGCCTCTTTTTAATATAGGGAGTGACATATTTCACCAACACACATTTTATTTGGGTTAATATACTTTTAAACAACGGTACCTTCCTTACTACTAAAATAGTATAAGTATTTAGTATTCTTCCTACAAACATGATTGTTGATTCCTTCTTAAATTTGAACATCATGGATTTCGTTCAGCTTCATTATGCTCAGGATCATCTTTCTTCAACATGAATTTTCCAAGTATTTCCCTTAAAACCGTTATTCTTCCTCATCATATAGATTTTATACAACATATATTGAAGTAAAAAAGGTGTTTTCTTTTTATTAGATTATTTAATAATATTCTTCCAATTTCTATCACAACTAAAAAAATTTATATTTAAATGACGAGTTTCCAAGATGATTATTCATGTCACCAAAGGAAAGTCAAGAATGTTCCTAGTGACACTAACAACTCTTTAAACTAACTATTTGAATAATATAACATCTTTTTTGGATAATTTTGAAATAAAATATATAATATTTTCATTGTAATTTTAACTTAGGCTGACTGTCCCACAAATATTTTCATCTTTTTATTATAATAATGAAATATCATTATAATGATCTTGATAATCATATTTCTAAATCTAATAATTTCATTGAAATCATCAATATTTCATGAAATATCAATTTTCATATTAAAAATATCCTTAAATTTTTATTCATAGAGATAATAATTTCAAAATTCATTTATTTTCTACAATGATTTCCATTGCATTTCCGTCTTCCAGTTATGTTTCAATAAATCTATATCTCCGTCTTCAATTGAAACTATTTTTTTGTCACCTCACCACCAATATATTATTCACTACTTTATTCTTCTTTACTATAGGGATTATAAAATTATTTCAATTTAGTTATAAAGTTTTGTGTACCATCATTCTCTATATACTATTATAATTTTTTACCATCCCCATCATATGACTACATGTCATAGTTTCAGATAAAATATCACTTCTTTGATGAATTTACCATAGATTTTACAGTAAACAATTATCCTTTAATTTGAATATATTCTACATTGTTTCTCCTTGATAATAATTAAGGTTGATCATGTTGGGTCGGAACAAAACGGGAAGGATGGCAAGAGGGGGGGTGAATTGCCTTTTAAAAAAAGATTAACAAATTAAAATCAAAGTTGAAATGCAGCGGAAAGTAAAGAGGCAAGACACAAGAAATTGATAACGGAGTTCGGCCAAAACCCGGCCTACGTCTCCGCTCCCAACTCAACCGTTGAGAGATTCCTACCGCTTTCTTTTCAATGGTTTTAGCAAGAAACCCACTAGGCTTTGAGGTAGCACTAGGACCTATTACAGCTTGCTTTTATTGGTTGAGCAAGAACCCACTTACTTTTAATGGTTGAGTAAGAACCCACTAGCCTTCTTACAGCTGAAGGCTAGCTCACCTATGACCCAAGCCTTTTAAAAGGAAAGGCTTGAAGAAACCTCTTCACACCTTAGTGGTGATGTGAAACCCAAAATAAATAGGGATGAGAAAAGGTGTTGGGGTTTGTAGGCACAAACCCAAATTTAAAGCTCAAAATAAATAAAACAATAAAAACCATAATTGAGGAAGTCTTGGGCTCCTTTGATTGATTGGAGATGTTGAAGGCCACTTCCAAGCTTCTTTGAAGGAGTTCCTTGGATGTGGAAGTTGTTGGAGCAAGGTGGGTTCCTTGAAGGAAGTCCGCCGGAGGTATGCCAAATGATGAACAACGTGTCCGTGGGCTTTGTATATGATCCGGTAGGTGTCCGGGGCTTCCTTGGCCTTTATTTATAGGCATGGAACCCTTGGGGAGTCTTCGGAGCCGTTGGATAGGTCTTCGGAGCCGTTGGAGGCCAAAAGAGGGTTGACTGGTCAAAGCCAACGACTAGTTTGACTGGGCTACCGGCTGGCCGGTACAGCTCCACCGGCTGGCCGGTGCCTTGGCAGAGGGGAAGAGTTTTGGTCCAGGCTCCACCGGCTGACCGGTGGAGGAGTCACCGGCTGGCCGGTGGGGAGACAGTAGCTGGCCCATTGGTCTGGGTGCCACCGGCTGGCCGGTGACAGAGCCACCGGCTGACCGGTGGAACCTGGCAGTGGGCAATGCCTCTGCCAGGTCCACCGGCTGGCCGGTGCTATCACACCGGTTGGCCGGTGGACTGCAATTCAGTCCATTTTTTCCAGCTTTCTTGGGCCAATCCTTTGGCAATCTTTTTCCTATCATCCACAACACTTAAAAAAAAGGTTAGACAAAAAATAAGGTGATTGTGATCATGAAAATCAAACAACGAGGGGAACGAGAGGTACAACAATCTCCCCCTATTTTGATGATCACAATCACCGAAAAAATCAAAGTAAAATACATAAAATAAAGACATGCTTAAAGGATAAAGAAAGTAAATGGTAAGAATGATCAAAAGGATTCTCCCCCAATCAATCAAGAATTTCTCCCCCTTTGTGATTATCATAATAGCACGGGGCATAAAACTTAATTGAGGGTAAATTGAAAATCAAGATTTTTCAATCAATTGAAATTTTTGAAAATTGAATTGAAAAATTTGAATAACAGATTGAATTGAATGTTTTGAATCTAAAACCAATTGAAATTTGAAATTTGAAACCAAATGAAATTTTTGAAATTGAGAGTTTTGAATCAAAAATGAATTTAAAATTGAAAAATGAATCGAAAGAGATTTTTGAATTTAAGAAAATTTCTCCCCCTAAATAAAACAAAAGATCATCGGGGAAACGAAACTATTTTTGGCCCGGAGAGACTCGCCAAAAGGGATTTTTCAATCCAAATTTGTTTCATGGCGGGTCTTCTCCTATAAAACTTGTCCGAAAAAAAAAATAGATTTGGGTTGACCGTACCGGGCATTTTTGCAATCACACTCGTAAATGAGGTGCCCGGGTTTCTTACAATAATTGCAAAATTTATAACAAGATCTCCCCCTTACAAAAACAGTTGGAGCATGAGAGGAGGAAGCTTGGTTGGTGTAGCCAAGTCCATTGGTGGTTCTAGATACTCGTTGAGAACCTAAGAGTTTGGACAAATTTTGTTCACCTTGGGTGAACTTGGCTAGGGATTCTCTAAGGTCCTTGATGGTTGATTCCAAAGAATCAACATTTGGGAAATTTTGGATTTTAAGGGAGAGTACCTCCTTCTCTTTGAGAAGTTGTTCTTTTTCGGAGGAGAGTTTTTTGAAATTCTTTTTCAAAGCGACAAATTTTGATGAAAGCTCATGAAAACAATTTTCTAATTGGTCTCTAGCATGTTGGAGTTCCTCATAAAACAAATGATTGAAAGAATTTGAAGAACTTGAGGATGAGGAGGAAGAAGAGTCGGAAGATGATACCTCATGTTTTGCCATTAGGCATTTTGTACCTTGGTCGCTCAAGGAGGAGGAGGAGGAGGAGGAAGAGGAGGTGTCACTCCATGTCGCCTTGCGGACCTTTTTCTTTCCTTTTTCCTTTGGCGTGGCCCGTTTCTTGTTGAGTGGGCAATCGGGCTTGTAATGCCCTTTTTGGCCGCACCCGTAGCATTTTACCTTGGGCTCCGATCTTTTGTCGGGTTCTTGCTTTCGATGCTTGCGGGATTTCTTCTTCTTGTGCTTCTTCATGAATTTTTGCATTTGGCGGGCTAGATTCTCCATTTCCGAGTCACCGCTTGAGGATGAGGAAGATGAGGAAGGAGATGAGGAAGAAGATGAGGAGGAGCTTACTTCCTTTTGTACCTTGAGGGCAATGTTCTTTGGTGTCTTGATTGGTGTGCCCTCCTTTTGAGCTTGCCTCCTCATCGTGATCTCGTACGTCATTAGGGATCTGATGAGCTCTTCGACCGACATGTTCTTTACATCCTTAGCTTCTTGGATTGCCGTCACTTTAGGTGCCCATGAGCTTGGTAGGATCCATAGGATCTTCTTGACCATTGTTTCTGCAGAAATATTATCTCCAAGAGATTTTCGACCATTGCAAACATCAGTAAAGCGTGTAAACATTTCAGAAATAGATTCGGATGGATGCATGGAAAAAGACTCAAAATCCTGGCGATACATATCCAATCGAGTATCCTTTACTTTGTTGGTCCCCTCATGGGTAACCTCCAAAAGTTTCCAGATTTCATGTGCGGAGGTGCATGTGGAAACTCGATTGAATTCATTTCGGTCAAGGCCGCAATGAAGAGCATTCATGGCTTTGCCATCAAGCTCAAAATTCTTAATATCGGCTGGGGTCCATTTGGATTCGTTGGGGGTAGACAAAGTGTAACCTTTCATGACAATTTTAAAAATGGGATATCCTATGCTTCTAAGAAAAGTAGTCATGCGGGTTTTCCAATAATTATAGTCGGTCCCATCAAAAAATGGAGCCCGACCCAATGAGTATCCCTCGGGGGCGAAAGAGGTAGATGCCATCAAAAAAAATAATAGGATATTTAATTTGAAACCGGTAAAGGAATTATTCAAATACGTCCTCTGATACCAATTGTTGGGTCGGAACAAAACGGGAAGGATGGCAAGAGGGGGGGGGGGTGAATTGCCTTTTAAAAAAAGATTAACAAATTAAAATCAAAGTTGAAATGCAGCGGAAAGTAAAGAGGCAAGACACAAGAAATTGATAACGGAGTTCGGCCAAAACCCGGCCTACGTCTCCGCTCCCAACTCAACCGTTGAGAGATTCCTACCGCTTGCTTTTCAATGGTTTTAGCAAGAAACCCACCAGGCTTTGAGGTAGCACTAGGACCTATTACAGCTTGCTTTTATTGGTTGAGCAAGAACCCACTTACTTTTAATGGTTGAGTAAGAACCCACTAGCCTTCTTACAGGTGAAGGCTAGCTCACCTATGACACAAGCCTTTTAAAAGGAAAGGCTTGAAGAAACCTCTTCACACCTTAGTGGTGATGTGAAACCCAAAAGAAAGAGGGATGAGAAAAGGTGTTGGGGTTTGTAGGCACAAACCCAAATTTAAAGCTCAAAATAAATAAAACAATAAAAACCGTAATTGATGAAGTCTTGGGCGCCTTTGATTGATTGGAGATGTTGAAGGCCGCTTCCAAGCTTCTTTGAAGGAGTTCCTTGGATGTGGAAGTTGTTGGAGCAAGGTGGGTTCCTTGAAGGAAGTCCACCGGAGGTATGCCAAATGATGAACAACGTGTCCGAGGGCTTTGTATATGATCCGGTAGGTGTCCGGGGCTTCCTTGGCCTTTATTTATAGGCATGGAACCCTTGGGGAGTCTTCGGAGCCATTGGAGAGGTCTTCGGAGCTTTTGGAGGCCAAAAGAGGGTTGACTGGTCAAAGCCAACAGCTAGTTTGACTGGGCTACCGGCTGGCCGGTACAGCTCCACCGGCTGGCCGGTGCCTTGGCAGAGGGGAAGAGTTTTGGTCCAGGCTCCACCGGTTGACCAGTGGAGGAGCCACCGGCTGGCCGGTGGGGAGACAGTAGCTGGCCCATTGGTCTGGGTGCCACCGGCTGGCCGGTGACAGAGCCACCGGCTGACCGGTGGAACCTGGCAGTGGGCAATGCCTCTGCCAGGTCCACCGGCTGGCCGGTGCTATCACACCGGTTGGCCGGTGGACTGCAATTCAGTCCATTTTTTCCAGCTTTCTTGGGCCAATCCTTTGGCAATCTTTTTCCTATCATCCACAACACTTAAAAACAAGGTTAGACAAAAAATAAGGTGATTGTGATCATGAAAATCAAACAACGAGGGGAACGAGAGGTACAACAATCTCCCCCTATTTTGATGATCACAATCACCATAACAATCAAAGTAAAATACATAAAATAAAGACATGCTTAAAGGATAAAGAAAGTAAATGCTAAGCATGATCAAAAGGATTCTCCCCCAATCAATCAAGAATTTCTCCCCCTTTGTGATTATCAAAATAGCACGGGGCATAAAACTTAATTGAGGGTAAATTGAAAATCAAGATTTTTCAATCAATTGAAATTTTTGAAAATTGAATTGAAAAATTTGAATAACAGATTGAATTGAATGTTTTGAATCTAAAACCAATTGAAATTTGAAATTTGAAACCAAATGAAATTTTTGAAATTGAGAGTTTTGAATCAAAAATGAATTTAAAATTGAAAAATGAATCGAAAGAGATTTTTGAATTTAAGAAAATTTCTCCCCCTAAATAAAACAAAAGATCATCGGGGAAACGAAACTATTTTTGGCCCGGAGAGACTCGCCAAAAGGTATTTTTCAATCCAAATTTGTTTCATGGCGGGTCTTCTCCTATAAAACTCGTCCGAATAAAAAATAGATTTGGGTTGACCGTACCGGGCATTTTTGCAATCACACTCGTAAATGAGGTGCCCGGGTTTCTTACAATAATTGCAAAATTTATAACAAGAGCTCCCCCTTACAAAAACAGTTGGAGCATGAGAGGAGGAAGCTTGGTTGGTGTAGCCAAGTCCATTGGTGGTTCTAGATACTCGTTGAGAACCTAAGAGTTTGGACAAATTTTGTTCACCTTGGGTGAACTTGGCTAGGGATTCTCTAAGGTCCTTGATGGTTGATTCCAAAGAATCAACATTTGGGAAATTTTGGATTTTAAGGGAGAGTACCTCCTTCTCTTTGAGAAGTTGTTCTTTTTCGGAGGAGAGTTTTTTGAAATTCTTTTTCAAAGCGACAAATTTTGATGAAAGCTCATGAAAACCATTTTCTAGTTGGTCTCTAGCATGTTGGAGTTCCTCATAAGACAAATGATTGAAAGAATTTGAAGAACTTGAGGATGAGGAGGAAGAAGAGTCGGAAGATGATACCTCATGTTTTGCCATTAGGCATTTTGTACCTTGGTCGCTCGAGGAGGAGGAGGAGGAGGAGGAAGAGGAGGTGTCACTCCATGTCGCCTTGAGGACCTTTTTCTTTCCTTTTTCCTTTGGCGTGGCCCGTTTCTCGTTGAGTGGGCAATCAGGCTTGTAATGCCCTTTTTGGCCGCACCCGTAGCATTTAACCTTGGGCTCCGATCTTTTTTCGGGTTCTTACTTTCGATGTTTGCGGGATTTCTTCTTCTTGTGCTTCTTCATGAATTTTTGCATTTGGCGGGCTAGATTCTCCATTTCCGAGTCACCGCTTGAGGATGAGGAAGATGAGGAAGGAGATGAGGAAGAAGATGAGGAGGAGCTTACTTCCTTTTTTACCTTGAGGGCAATGTTCTTTGGTGTCTTGATTGGTGTGCCCTCCTTTTGAGCTTGCCTCCTCATCGTGTTCTCGTACGTCATTAGGGATCCAATGAGCTCTTCGACCGGCATGTTCTTTACATCCTTAGCTTCTTGGATTGCCGTCACTTTAGGTGCCCATGAGCTTGGTAGGATCCATAGGATCTTCTTGACCATTGTTTCTGCAGAAATATTATCTCCAAGAGATTTTCTACCATTGCAAACATCAGTAAAGCGTGTAAACATTTCAGAAATAGATTCGGATGGATGCATGGAAAAAGACTCAAAATCCTGGCGATACATATCCAATCGAGTATCCTTTACTTTGTTGGTCCCCTCATGGGTAACCTCCAAAAGTTTCCAGATTTCATGTGCGGAGGTGCATGTGGAAACTCGATTGAATTCATTTCGGTCAAGGCCGCAATGAAGAGCATTCATGGATTTTCCATCAAGCTCAAAATTCTTAATATCGGCTGGGGTCCATTTGGATTCGTCGGGGGTAGAAAAAGTGTAACCTTGCATGACAATTTTAAAAATGGGATATCCTATGCTTCTAAGAAAAGTAGTCATGCGGGTTTTCCAATAATTATAGTCGGTCCCATAAAAAAATGGAGCCCGACCCAATGAGTAGCCCTCGGGGGCGAAAGAGGTAGATGCCATCAAAAAAAATAATAGGATCTTTAATTTGAAACCGGTAAAGGAATTATTCAAATACGTCCTCTGATACCAATTGTTGGGTCGGAACAAAACGGGAAGGATGGCAAGAGGGGGGGTAAATTGCCTTTTAAAAAAAGATTAACAAATTAAAATCAAAGTTGAAATGCAGTGGAAAGTAAAGAGGCAAGACACAAGAAATTGATAACGGAGTTCGGCCAAAACCCGGCCTACGTCTCCGCTCCCAACTCAACCGTTGAGAGATTCCTACCGCTTGCTTTTCAATGGTTTTAGCAAGAAACCCACTAGGCTTTGAGGTAGCACTAGGACCTATTACAGCTTGCTTTTATTGGTTGAGCAAGAACCCACTTACTTTTAATGGTTGAGTAAGAACCCACTAGCCTTCTTACAGGTGAAGGCTAGCTCACCTATGACACAAGCATTTTAAAAGGAAAGGCTTGAAGAAACCTCTTCACACCTTAGTGGTGATGTGAAACCCAAAATAAAGAGGGATGAGAAAAGGTGTTGGGGTTTGTAGGCACAAACCCAAATTTAAAGCTCAAAATAAATAAAACAATAAAAACCGTAATTGAGGAAGTCTTGGGCGCCTTTGATTGATTGGAGATGTTGAAGGCCGCTTCCAAGCTTCTTTGAAGGAGTTCCTTGGATGTGGAAGTTGTTGGAGCAAGGTGGGTTCCTTGAAGGAAGTCCGCCGGAGGTATGCCAAATGATGAACAACGTGTCCGTGGGCTTTGTATATGATCCGGTAGGTGTCTGGGGCTTCCTTGGCCTTTATTTATAGGCATGGAACCCTTGGAGAGTCTTCGGAGCCGTTGGAGAGGTCTTCGGAGCCGTTGGAGGCCAAAAGAGGGTTGACTGGTCAAAGCCAACGGCTAGTTTGACTGGGCTACCGGCTGGCCGGTACAGCTCCACCGGCTGGCCGGTGCCTTGGCAGAGGGGAAGAGTTTTGGTCCAGGCTCCACCGGCTGACCGGTGGAGGAGCCACCGGCTGGCCGATGGGGAGACAGTAGCTGGCCCATTGGTCTGGGTGCCACCGGCTGGCCGGTGACAGAGCCACCGGCTGACCGGTGGAACCTGGCAGTGGGCAATGCCTCTGCCAGGTCCACCGGCTGGCCGGTGCTATCACACCGGTTGGCCGGTGGACTGCAATTCAGTCCATTTTTGCCAGCTTTCTTGGGCCAATCCTTTGGCAATCTTTTGCCTATCATCCACAACACTTAAAAACAAGGTTAGACAAAAAATAAGGTGATTGTGATCATGAAAATCAAACAACGAGGGGAACTAGAGGTACAACAGATCATCCACCTCATCTCCTTCTTTATTCTTTTAGAATATTTCTAAATAAAACCAATCTTACAATTATTGAAACACATAAAAGGATGGTTGTCTTCATATTTTCATTTTACACTTTGAAATCCTTTTTAGAAAAATGATTTAAATTATTTGAAATTTATAGAATCATTTTCAAATTTTGATTCCTCATCATGGGAATATTAGATTCAATTTTAACTAATGTTTGAGGATTCAAGAGATTTCCTCTTTTAAAATTTACCCTTTTTAATTAAGGAACACCATGTATTCACCTCAAAGGCTATCTTGATATTTTTTAGATTATTGACAAAAAATAAAATAACTTCTCATCCACTTAGGTATAAATATTTTCATAAAGGTTATATAGTATAATTCTCATTAACTTCTTAAGAATAATTTAATCTTTAAATACTTATCTTTAACTTTTCTTTAAGCTCACAATTTTCATGAAATTAATTAATAACATATCCACAGACTCATCCTCTACCATTAGAATTTCCTCAAATTGTGGATTAATGGTTTTCAATTGTGAATCATTGAATTTATATTATTTATGGATAATACAAAGTTTCTTAAAAATTCCATTCATTGTTTTCAAATTAAACAGTCTTGTAAATTATTTCTCAAAGATAGATGTGAGTAACATATTACACACTCTCTCTTCTATATTAATGTTTATATTTTTTTATAAAGTACAGGTTCTCCAAACATTAGGAGTACGAAAACTATTCTAGATGTTGTAAAAAACGTTCAAGTCATGATATATAATTATGAAACTATTCTCTCCTTACACATATGAAATACCTTTCCATGAAACATAAAAACACAATGGTTGTTTATGGAATTCATAGATTATATCGAATCTTAGTAATTGTTTTTTTTAAAATACATTAGATATGAGAGAATGACCAATGCTTTAATAGTAAATATAGTTCCCCAAGAATGAATCATAAGAATCATTGGGAGGGGGAATCAATGTGTCCAAAACACTACATTTCTGCCAAATATCCCATGAATTATCATTTTAGTTGACTCTAGTATTAATGGAGGAAACTGTTTAGTGATGAAATAAAATAGTAAGTGAAACTTATTTCAAAGAATATAAAAACATTTAACAGTTTTTCCCACTCTTTTTACTGAGTATCTATTCCTTGGTGTTTAATGGTTATGATACTTCAATCCATATTTGTATCTTATTATAAAAAATGATAGTGGTTGTAGTGCAAGAAAATGGTCAAAATATCTAAATCAATGATAAATATAAATAAGTTTCAATAAGATGATAAAATTTTTACATCCATCATCAGGTGAAGGTAAGATGGTAAAAATATTTCCAAAAAAACATCATATACACCCATAATTGACATGACCCTCAAGTCCTGGCCAACCAGGTTCCACAAGATTCCACACAGGTGCCAGAACGGGTCATCAGACTAATGAATGTTCCCATAGGCCAAAACCTGTTCTTTCCATTGTAATTTTTCAACACGCACACACACCGTAGTAATACTCGTATAAGTTAACACATCCAAATCTCTACTCCATGAAAAAACACTTAACTGTGGAGTTCTAAAATGGTTAGATCATGTAAATAAAGGTTCACCTTGTATACATGATTAATATCAATTAGTCATTTAATATTTTAACATTTTTAGGTGTTACATTAAACCCTCTTTTAGAGCACAACACCATCGTTGTGGACCCTACCTATGGAACAACCTAGTTCCACCCCAGATAAGGTCGGGTTCCTCCTCTAATACTAATGCAAAAACTGCTGTAACATCCCAAGGTTTACTAAAAATAAATTGAAAATGCTTGAAATTTTGTTTAAGGTATATATTTATAAGTATCCTTTAATCATAATTTTATTTCTTCTATGTTTTGAATTTCAAGAAACTGTCATCTACAATTGTGTTCAGTATGTTATTTAGAGTCTGATGGACCAAACTTGTTTTTTGGTGAATAGTAACATGCCCTTATGAATAGTAATATGAATAGTAAAATGACCTCATGAATAGTAAATAATATTATTATTTTATTTTCCCATGGCAATAGGATAATGGGATCTTAATTAATTTTCCAATGTCACATAAAACTAATTGCACTTCAATATTGTTATTTTTCGAATTAACTGTGACCTTATTTAAAAATTAAATTAATAATATTTAGAAAATTATTTTTGAAAAATGGAGTTCATTTTTGAATTCTACACATCGAAAAATGGTTGGGGTAAATTTTTGGTATTTTTCTGAAACTATTGAATTTTCGGTGAATAGTGAAATACGGTAAAATACCGTATAATCAATTTATCAGTAAAAATGCACAATTTATGACATCATAAGAGATTCAAGGCCACTTGCTTCGAACTAACTTGATATGTTCACTAATTAAGGCCACTTGATTTGAGATTATTCATAGTCTTGATAAAAATATTATAATAATGATTAAAATAATCTAAAATACCTCCCCTCCTCCACTATAAATACCACCCTCACTCCCCTCTTCCTCCCACACCTCTCAAGTCTTGAGCATTGTCTAATTTCTGCCAAATTACCTCCTCAATCTTATTCCCCACGTCCTAGAGCTTCTGTTATCACCAAAAGACCAAAATCAAAGCCCTTAAGAAGGATCTCAAGGAGAAGAGATCAAGAGGTAAACATCCTCTTTCATTTTCATTCTTTTCTTCCATTTTATGTTATTCTCTTCCTTTACCTTTGTATTTTGATGGGATATTTAATTAAATATTTTCCCTTACTGTCCAAATTTTGTATGATTGATGAGATATTACATTCCTCTCATCAATCTTGTTTTTATGAAATTTTAAGAGGCGCCGTTAGGCTGCTGAATTTTTGTAAGAAATTTATCATGTTTCCTTCATTTCAAGATTCCCTTCTCTTCGTTCTTCACCCCCTCTTATCCAAGAGGCATGAAATCTCAAGAATCATGTATATTCTGGATGTTTTCATGTTTATGGAAAATTACAAATCATTATTCCTCTCCTCTCTCACTTATTTAAGGAATAAGAACATTGTCCGTGATGTGTCGAATTACCGACATCGTGGACGATGTAATTTCACTTTCCATTAATTCTTTCAAGTCTGGTCATGAAACCATTTATATGGTTGAACCAGGTTATAATATATGTTTTATGACTCATATAAGGTTCTGGAATTCTTTTGTACCCATGGTTCAAACTTATAAGACTAAATGAAATTGTAATTATCAAAGAACCACTTAAATTATCTAAACGAACATAATTAATGTTTTAACTTATAAATCATCATCATATAAAGCATCAAAGTGATAAATGGTATCATTTATGGTAATGTAATTATGTAAATACAATTCCATTCCAATTCTGGAGTTTCACTTCCAATCAACAAGAACGATTCATCATGAACCGATTGTGAAAATCACAAAAGAACTCACCCAAAATAATGCAAGGAACAAAATACTAACAATTAAGGTGTGAAATGAGGTTATGAAATGACCATATAAGATGTTATAAACATGAACATGTTTCTGTAAAATACTAATAACACTCTTTTAACCATTATACAGGAGGTTTAAACAATTTTGAAGTAAGAAAAGCCTAAGGTAAGGGAATTCTTAACCTGATTTCCATTCTTTGGGTTAACATTCTACTTTATAATTTATGTGCTATTTAAATTGTTTGTGTGATGGGTTCTATTTATATTATGTTTCATTATGTGTATTTACGGAGTATATACATATTCCATCCACTCTATTAAGTCTCTCTTCAAGTATATGATGTTTATAAGGGACTTTTCTTCTAAAATCCTCTTTTAAAATTCTGTTTTATAAGATTCAAAGGCAATGTTTTTATGCTATTGTTTATGTTTTATGATTATGTTTTGGTTATTGGGCATTTTTTATGATGAAGGGTGGGACCTATATTTCCCTCCAATGCATTGGGTATGAGTAAGTTGGAGGTCGGCCGTATGGTTACTCCAAGTGTAACTGTGATGGTTACACAAAGTAAGGTAGCCGTGAGGGTTACAAATTTTAAGGTAGCCAAGATGGTTACAAGATTATTTAAGTAATGCCCCAATATACCTCTATGATTATAATTATGTTTGTGTGGATCTTGTGTTACGCTAATTAAGATTTTATGGGTGTAAAGCATGTATTTTGAAAATGTTTTCATACATCATGCGTATTCGTGGACTAATGTGATTTTTCCATCTTTTTCATACCTTACCGAGCTTTTGTGCTCATCCCAAGTTTTTAAATGATTTTTCACAGGTTAATGGATGAATAATACAAGGAAGGAAGACATGTTAAATGTTGAAGAATTGTCAAGGAGTATTGTTTTATGTTTTAATATTTTATATTCTGAGGAAAATGGAAACTGATTTTATGGTATCCACTATGTAACAATGTGTAATGTTATGAATGTTTTGTCTTAATTCCCTAAAGCTCTAAACTTGAAAAGATACTAAATGTATAATGAAGTGTTTTCTTTAATAAATTCAAGATTATGTATGAAATATGTTTGGGTCCTTATAGTTGGTATCAGAGGTTGGTTTAGACAACTTTAGGGAATAGGAGTTCTTGTGAGACACGTGATTAGTCCCTATATCTATTATTTCAGTTAAATCCTTGTTTTATAACTTTTTTTTCAGGTCAAGTAAATTCGGTTATGAATGGAAGGAGAAGGATCTCAAACAACATTCCTATCTCTTCCTGATGACATGCTTGCAATAATTATTGCAAAGTCATCTTCGGATGATTGTGAAACTTTTTCTAGCATACAACTCACTTGCAAGCAGTTTTTTGAGATATCAAACACCTCCTCTAAACCTCGTTATCATCGTGGATCATGGGTTGTTTTTAGAAAAATACTATTTTCACAATATTCACATAATTTCAAGAAAGGTAAATATTATCAAGGTATTTTCAAATATTTTACCTTATAACAAGAATTTGAAGCATATTATGATTTTAAAAATGGTGCTGAGGAAGGAGACCCTTGTGCAACCTATTTATATTTGCTTTTAAAATATAGTCTCACATCACATACTTATGGTATTTTAAAAGGACCAATAATATAAAGTTTCAACTCAATTTCGGTCCGACTATTTTATAGAAATCATTTTTTATCAGATGTTTTGGAATTATATGTCATACATGATTATTTTCCAAAACTGTTTTTCTGTGAACACCCATATGACCCATGTTGTACGAGGTGTATTTGGATGGAGGAAGCAAATGATTTTGAAGGATCTCTAAATCATTGTTGTAATGCATGGGACTTCTACCTATGTGAACAAGATGACGATGACACCGAGTGGACACCTTGATCAATGTACCCTCAGTTGTTTAATAAGTAAATAAAATTGCGAGGACGCAATTTCAAGAAGGTGGGGATAATGTAACATCCCAAGGTTTTCTAAAAATAAATTGAAAATGCTTGAAATTTTGTTTAAGGTATATATTTATAAGTATCCTTTAATCATAATTTTATTTCTTCTGTGTTTTGAATTTCATGAAACTGTCATCTACAATTGTGTTCAGTATGTTATTTAGAGTCTGATGCAACAAACTTGTTTTTTTGGTGAATAGTAACATGCCCTTATGAATAGTAATATGAATAGTAATATGACCTCATGAACAGTAAATAATAATAATATTTTATTTTCCCATGGAAATAGGATAATGGGATCTTAATTAATTTTCCAATGTCACATAAAACTAATTGCACTTCAATATTGTTATTTTTCGAATTAACTGTGACCTTATTTAAAAATTAAATTAATAATATTTAGAAAATTATTTTTGAAAAATGGAGTTCATTTTTGAATTCTACACATCGAAAAATGGTTGGGGTAAATTTTTGGTATTTTTCCGAAACTCTAGAATTTTCGGTGAATAGTGAAATACGGTAAAATACCGTATAATCAATTTATCAGTAAAAATGCACTATTTATGACATCATAAGAGATGCAAGGCCACTTGCTTCGAACTCACTTGATATTTTCACTAATTAAGGCCACTTGATTTGAGATTATTCATAGTCTTGATAAAAATATTATAATAATGATTAAAATAATCTAAAATACCTCCCCTCCTCCACTATAAATACCACCCTCACTCCCCTCTTCCTCCCACACCTCTCAAGCCTTGAGAATTGTCTAATTTCTGCCAAATTCCCTCCTCAATCTTCTTCCCCACGTCCTAGAGCTTCTGGTCTCACCAAAAGACCAAAATCAAAGCCCTTAAGAAGGATCTCAAGGAGAAGAGATCAAGAGGTAAACATCCTCTTTCATTTTCATTCTTTTCTTCCATTTTATGTTATTCTCTTCCATTCCCTATGTATTTTGTTGGGATATTTAATTAAATATTTTCCCTTACTGTCCAAATTTTGTATGATTGATGAGATATTCCATTCCTCTCATCAATCTTGTTTTTATGAAATTTTAAGAGGCGCCGTTAGGCTGCCGAATTTTTGTAAGAAATTTCTCATGTTTCCTTCATTTCAAGATTCCCTTCTCTTCGTTCTTCACCCCCTCTAATCCAAGAGGAATGAAATCTCCAGAATCATGTATATTCTGGATGTTTTCATGTTTATGGAAAATTACAAATCATTATTCCTCTCCTCTCTCACTTATTTAAGGAATAAGAACATTGTCCGTGATATGTCGAATTACCGACATCGTGGATGATGTAATTTCACTTTCCATTAATTCTTTCAAGTCTGGTCATGAAACCATTTATATGGTTGAACCAGGTTATAATATATGTTTTATGACTCATATAAGGTTCTATAATTCTTTTTTACCCATGGTTCAAACTTATAAGACTAAATGAAATTGTAATTATCAAAGAACCACTTAAATTATCTAAACGAACATAATTAATGTTTTAACTTATAAATCATCATCATATAAAGCATCAAAGTGATAAATGGTATCATTTATGGTACTTTAATTATGTAAATACTACTCCATTCCAATTCTGGAGTTTCACTTCCAATCAACAAGAACGATTCATCATGAACTGATTGTGAAAATCACAAAAGAACTCACCCAAAATAATGCAAGGAACAAAATACTAACAATTAAGGGGTGAAATGAGGTTATGAAATGACCATATAAGATGTTATAAACATGAACATGTTTCTGTAAAATACTAATAACACTCTTTTAACCATTATACAGGAGGTTTAAACAATTTTGAAGTAAGACAAGCCTAAGGTAAGGGAATTCTTAACCCGATTTCCATTCTTTGGGTTAACATTCTACTTTATAATTTATGTGCTATTTAAATTGTTTGTGTGATGGGTTCTATTTATATTATGTTTCATTATGTGTATTTACGGAGTATATACATATTCCATCAACTCTATTAAGTCTCTCATCAAGTATATGATGTTTATAAGGGACTTTTCTTCTAAAATCCTCTTTTAAAATTCTTGTTTTATAAGATTCAAAGGCAATGTTTTTATGCTATTGTTTATGTTGTATGATTATGTTTTGGTTATTGGGCATTGTTTATGATGAAGGGTGGGACCTATATTTCCCTCCAATGAATTGGGTATGAGTAAGTTGGAGGTCGGCCGTATGGTTACTCCAAGTGTAACTGTGATGGTTACACAAAGTAAGGTAGCCGTGAGGGTTACAAATTTTAAGGTAGCCAAGATGGTTACAAGATTATGTAAGTAATGCCCCAATATACCTCTATGATTATAATTATGTTTGTGTGGATCTTGTGTTACGCTAATTAAGATTTTATGGGTGTAAATCATGTATTTTGAAAATGTTTTCATACGTCATGCGTATTCGTGGACTAATGTGATCTTTCCATCTTTTTCATACCTTACTGAGCTTTTGTGCTCATCCCAAGTTTGTAAATGATTTTTCACAGGTTAATGGATGAATAATACAAGGAAGGAAGACATGTTAAATGTTTAAGAATTGTCAAGGAGTCTTGTTTTATGTTTTAATGTTTTATATTCTAAGGAAAATGGAAACTGATTTTATGTTATCCACTATGTAACAATGTGTAATGTTATGAATGTTTTGTCTTAATTCCCTAAATCTCTAAACTTGAAAAGATCCTAAATGTATAATGATGTGTTTTATTGAATAAATTCATGATTATGTATTAAATAAGTTCGGGTCCTTATAACTGCGCCCTGTTGATGGCACAAAAAAAGTCACTTAACATGGCCATTGAGTCTAAGCATGCCAAGTACAAACAGTTTCCCCCCACAGACATTTGGCCCCCCTAGGGCCCATCCACATGCCTAAATGGGTCATTAAATTAATGACTTTCTCCACAGGCCAACACATATTTTTTCTAGTTTGCTTTAGCCTCACTCACATAGACCCTAGGAAACTTACGAGAAGGTCACCCATATCAATCCCTACTTCATACAAATAATGGTTAATTGTGGAGTTGTAATCAGGTAGGATCTCCAATAGAAAGGTTCACCTTGTTGACATGAGTCATATCATATATTCATTTAACCATTTATCATTCATGGGTGTCAAAAAGATCAAGCATTCACTACTATTTTTTTCTAAAAATAGTCGAAAATAACTCTAAAAATATTTGTAGAATTTTTGGTTGGATATCACAATTTTTCATCATATTAATCTATTTAAATCAAATAAATAAATAATGATGTATTCAAAATTCCATAATGAGTATCAACTATTTACTGGTGCCTCTAATCAAGGATATATTTTAAACAAAAGATTGATATTGAAGTTTCTATTTGTGTTTTGGAAATATTGTTCATTTTCTTTAATATATAATTTTCATATTACAAGATGCATATAAAACCATGACCAATGAAAAGTTTGTTTCACCATGACTATTTTGAAATCTATTTTCACACATACACACGTCATGGTTTTGAGAGAACAATATTGTGGTTTAAAACAACTCATTATTTTTTATTCCATTTCCTTTCTATGACACATATAATAATACAATAACACATATATGATTATGTTTTTAATAGACATAATATAAAATATTTGAAAAAACTATTGAATAAATCATCTTAAGAGTCTATTTATGGGTTTTTTAATATTCATGGGATATTTATAGAAAAAATATATGATATGAAGGAACTTGTTAAAATAGGATCAAATAATACTTTTGAAATTTATCAACTAAAAATATGTTTTTCTATCGACACCTCATCTTCTCGATCAACCTCATCATTAGTGATAATATTATTTATCAATTTTTACTATTTGATTGAATTTTTAAGTTAGTTATCCTCAATAACCATTGGATTTCTACCTTGTCTTGCATATTAAACCAATTTCTTAAAGTTGAAACACCTGAACATAGATAGTAGATTTAGAGTAACAATCATTTAAAACATTATATTAATTATCTTATTTATTTCCCTTTTAAAATCATGATCTTAATTCCCTCAATTTAAACTACTAAATATATTTTTTAGTTGTTTGTGATAGTTCCCAGGTTTTCCCCTTATTTTTTATATATGGGTAATTGAATATCCATTTATACTTCAAAATTTTCAATTGAATTAGTAAAAATAAATGCCAATATTAATTTCTTCTCACAAACCCCATGAAAGTATAGAGAATCAATAATATCCATTCCCACCTTATGGGAATATAAAACTACTTACCTATATGTATGCAAGTCTTTAATTATTAATATTATTAAAATAATAGGGTTTAAACCACTAAATTAGTTGTAAAATTTACTTTCATGGTAAATATCAAAGCTATATTCAAGTTCTATAATGTTATGTTTACATGACCCTAATGATTCATATTATTTTATCATAATTATAAGGAATTATCCATTTATCCTAATAAAAATAGTGAGATGATTTTTTTAAATAATTTTTTATATCTCCCATTATATTTTTTCAATTTCATCCTTATGAATGTTATTCTTGATCAATGATCCCCAAAAACTGGATTTGATTTATAAGTGATAAAAAATGGAAATTACATTTTTTTCACTGATTATTTGAGAAGAAAAATATATTTTCATTGAAATTTATACTTTTCTCCATTATTAATCGATCAAAAGTTTAAATAATGTATTTTTTCACATATAAATCACTTAGCCACATTTTTTCACATATTAATGAATTTAGAAACTCTATATCCTTCATGTTATTATTCATAACTTGATTCAATTGAGTTAGTAACATTTTATGACTTTAAAATACATCTTCAATTATATTTAAAATCTCACATTGAAATTTATTTCATTTCCCAACACATCAGGTGTCTATATAGATTCTCTTATTTCTAACTATTTACATAAATAAAAAATAACAGTGATGAGAATACTCTAATTAATACTAATATAAAAGGAAAATTATAAATTTTTAATTAATTAATGAAAAATATAACCTAACATATGAATTATTATTTTCTAACATGGAATATCTATGGTGAATTTTAAAAATATTATCCAGTGACCTAAAAGTAAATAGACCTTTCTATAATTTTATTATGATTTTTTTGTTTCATGAAATCAGTAGTTTGGTTATTTTTTTAGGTGATACATGTCAAAATTGAGAGAATGAGATATTGAATATTCCCACCAAGTAGCATTTTTTCTTGTTTACGATTCTATTTTAGATTTAGGAATATTCCAAAAATACATCTTTATAGTATCACGAGTTACCATTTTTTTAACATGATCGACAAAAATCACATGTTTAAAAGAATACAAAAAAGGTTAATTATAATGTCTAAAATTTGGTCAAAATATTTAATTAATTTATATTTTAAAAATTTATATTAGAAAAAGGAAATTATCTACATAAATGAAGGCATAATATATAGTAGTGGAGGTTTTGTACCTTAATAATATTCTAATATATAACCCTATAATGTTAACCAACACCCACAGAATTTGGTTATATATAATGTGGAAGAAAAAAACTTTTAGATGTCATATGACAAGAACCAATGATTTTCCATTCAATGTCATGCATCTGAGATAGTCAATTTATTATTTTATGTTAGTGAATCTAGGAGGATTGTGTCATTTAATTTAATGTCCTATGACTATATGAAATAGGAAATAGGTACCTTGAAATAGTTTGGTCTGGGACTTACTAATGAGAATTCATTTCTCATTTATCATGATAGATGAGTTAGATGAATTAATGATGAGGGATTACAATAGAATGATTTCCCATTCATTCCTATGATTCATTAATTTGATATAAAGATATGATTGTTCATAATGGGTGGATAAGAAGAAAAAGTTGAGGTATGAGAGATATTGCTAGTTTCCGTAAGATTATGTATACTTGTTGTTATATTAGTACATAATAGTCAGAACATTAAGGTTTTTTAGTTTTTGGGGACAACTAGTGGGGGGATATATTATAAAATGAGATATTCCCATTATCCATGGAATACATGATTGTAATGGCCACATGAATATGTAAAATGGAATAGTTATGTATATCAGATGGAATAGGTTGATACATGAGAGAAATAGGATTGTTATGGGCCATAGAGGTCATCTAACTCACAAGGGTGAAATGATGGACCTTCTTCTTAGGGGCTAACTTTGGCGAGTAAGGATACAAAGTGACACTCTTGAGGCTTGGTGTAGCCTCTATAAAATAAAGGAACCTAGGTTCAATATAACTTGATCCTTTTTCCCAATAATCATTCTTCACAGGGTTTCTTCACCCTAGTATATTTGAAAACATGGGAACATTTGTCTTTCATAATGGTTCTATATGAAAAAACCTTCGATGATTCTATAAAACATATAATATATATATTTATATTAAGTTTTTAATTATAAATCACCTTTGTAATTTCATGGAGTTTTTAGGATGTGTAAATTATGGAAGAACACACTCAGATGCTTGGGAGTATCTTTCTGTTTATGTTTGAGGCTTGAAGTCCATTTATAGGTCAGGAAGGCATGGGAACCTAGAGTTTTTATGTAAAGACTCTAGGTTCCAAGGATAAAATTATTTTATAGGTAGTTGATTGAGATTGAGAATTCATATAGTCTTGGTAGTTTATCCATAGAGGATGAATGTAGGGAACACACATTGTCTCTCACTAGGGCAATGGACTTCCCTTTCCCATTAATATATTATTATTTTTTTATTAAGAAATAATGTAATTATCTTCAATGAAAATTTAATTGAAACCCCCCTTATAATTGGATTTTTTCTATATGTGAATGATTAAATTCTATTTAAAATATAACATGGGAATGTATCGAGATTTAAGAATGGGTTAAACCCATGTTTTTCATAAAAGCACATGCTTTGGTATGAATATGGGTAGGCGCACTGCCTAAGCATAGGGTCTTAGCACTTATTGATCACATAGACTAATGTGGTATTTAAGGATTTAACAACCAATAAATTTCATATATAAATATCAAATATATTTAGATTAATATTTATTACATTACAATACAATTCCTTCTAAGAATCATATAGTTTTAATTTCTTTGGAAACATGGGTATATAAAAAACAAGCACAAAAGTTAACTACATCATCTAACACTAAGTTCTTCATAACTATCACCCTTCTTAATAATTTAAAACTAAATACCACTATTCATAACCCACGTAAAAGAAACATATGAAAGGGTGAGATCATATGCTCAGTAAGGTTAAACAAGGAAGATATTAATGATCACCTAAACAAAACATGAGCACAAGGGTTTGGGAGCATGCAAATAAAATTAAAAAAAACATAAGTTTCTTATCATATATCATAATATCGAGTCATGAAATAAATATTTTAAATTCATAGTACATGAATCATAATAGAATTGAATAACATAATCACTGATAGAATAACATTTCCATACAACATAATTTTTCTGAATACATATAAGCTAATAAAATCATTTCTTTAGTTGTCAAGGAACACATCCAAGACTATAATAGTGGAATGCGTTTACTCAAAAAACCGTCATATTATCCAAGTTTAAATCCTTATACTATAATAATTGATAGATTCCTTTTCTGAAATGGGATCATTCCCATTCACGGTCCTTATTAGCTCATGAGATAATATTCTTTACATAATGAAATAGAGTGCTATAAAATTTTGAGCCTTCCCATAACATAACTTAAAAAATAAATATCTATTCCAAAAAATAATAAATCATTTATCATATAATAAATTTTTAAAAATAAATATATTTTTTAAAAATCTCATTATTTCATCATAGAATAACTC
This sequence comes from Viscum album, assembly GCA_963277665.1. Classification (NCBI taxonomy): domain Eukaryota; kingdom Viridiplantae; phylum Streptophyta; class Magnoliopsida; order Santalales; family Viscaceae; genus Viscum; species Viscum album. The sequence continues at coordinate 935,591,838 of OY728157.1, read as the reverse complement.
GTTGACAAAAACACGATTCAAAACTTAATTATATCATAGAAAATAAATGGGTTTCTAAGAATCATCCATAAATCATCACCATTATAGAAATTTAAAGAATGAGATTGGATGGTATCATTGGATATAATCCTAAAAAAATGATATTAATATAATATTTTTCATCAAAGATGAAAATTTCATATAAAATATAACCATAACATTTAATAAAGAAAGATACCTTTCTCACTTTGGAATCACTTATTTACAGTTTAATAAATTTAACAAATATGAAAGAATGGATTTCCTCTAAAAAGAAACATGGAATATTATTAAATAATATTCAAATCATTTAGATATCATGACACATGTAAATTCTATTTATGCCATATAATTTAAATGAAAACATTCCATTCACACTTTTGTAAAAAGATAAAAATTACATCATTTGAAAAATTATAAGAAGATTCAACTTAATCCATTTTTCAATTTCAATAATGGGTAAAAATTAATTTAAAAATTTATAGGATTATATAATAAAAATTATTTAAAATATTTTCTTTAAAGAGTCATAGAGGAAAATGGATTTTTGATCGAAGAGAAAAAAAGTCAAATTTTCTTAAAAACATTCTTTTAGTATTTTATGTTAATAAAGGGGGGAAAATGGATGGAAAAAATTAATTCTATATATATTAATATATTATAATAAAAAACATGAGATTTTTTAAATGTACATCATGTGATTTCCTCATTAGAAACATAATAAAACAATCATGATAAATAATGAGACTATAATATAAATCCCTTACCTTAAGTTCCCCATTATAATAAAGCACTCTAAAATCCTCTATAATAATCTTAAATTTAATATAATTATATACAATAATAATTTTCATACTTATAATATCTTATATTATCTACTTATAACATTCCAATTAAAATTTATCAATAATCTCTAAATTAAATCCTTGTTTTTGTGTGTTGATTTTTTTTTGTTTTTCCTGAGAATTTCCATTCAGTTGTTCTGGTTCTTGTAAAATGATCATGGTTTCATAATCTCTAGAATTTTAATAAAAATAAAAATATAATATACATTAATTATAAAATAATTTATATTAATTCATAAAGGATAAACATTGAAAAATTAATTACTCTGTTCATGGATATGGTAAACTGTATGTACGCATGAATGATATATTATCTTTTTAAAGGATGGAATGAAAGAACAGTAAATATTTATACACTATTAATGAATAATAATTATATTATATATTTCATATATATTAATTAAATTAATCATTATTACCACCCATTTTAAGTAAAATTTAAAAATTAATCACATTGCTTTGTGGAGGTGGTTGTCCACCTGCACACACGATCAGTGTTATCATACTCCAAAGGACTGGAAGATAAGAAGGTAGATATAACATTATAATTAAAATATAATTATTGTATATATAAGATAGTACATAAAAATTAAAACCAAAATAACAACCATCCATAACATATGGTTATAGAGAATGAATGTTATCGCCATATGGAGGCGGTAGTCCACATGTATGCATGAATGATACTTTCACTTACCGTTTTACTGAATAGAGGTTAATATGTGTGGTTACATAAACATAATAAAATTTCATTATATTTAGGATACTAAATTTATTATTTTATTATGAATACCATATAATTTTAAAAGGTATAAGAAGAAATAAATCTATAGTGTTCGGGTATGACGATTACCTCTCATTTAGTTGACCTCCCTTAGATCCTTTATTATGGACCCTCAAAAAAGTATTTTAAGAATAAAATAACTTATAATTCATGTATAGGAAAGTATAAAAGTGATTTTTAGTGTTTTGTGTAGCTATAGGTCTCACAATGTTTTAAATAGTAAAAATAAGGGATGTCCTTTAATAAGTGGGGGATGGGACACACATGGAATTTCTTAAAAGGAAAAAAAATAAAAAAAAGTCATTGTAGTACCCCAAGTTTCTGGTATGTAACCCTTTCTTGATGATTTTCATGGTTTTAAAGTTAAGGGTGTAGAATGGGAGAGTCGGGATAACTTGGAATGATGTTTGGAGGCAAAGGGGAAGTCGCACGGTCGGTGCATGGTTTGTCTAACATTGCAGCCAAACCATGCGCAGTGGGTCTTGGAATCAGTGGCTTCCACACAGTTGGCACATGGTTTGTCTAACTATGTTTCCATACTTTGCGATAAGGGTGGCCGAAGTAGTAGCCAACACACAGTTAGTGCACAGTTTGTCAAACCGTGAGGAATAACCATCCGGTCACTTAAAATTAGAGCCATAAATTGTGGATCTAACTCGTTTTGCCTCTAATTTCCTCATTAAATCTCTTAAGTGGACCTAACTCGGGATTGCGGTTCTCTAAAGGGAAAAGAGGGTTCTCTCATCATTCCAGAGGCGATCTGAAGGCTTCTCTTGGTTAATCGAAGCCAAATTCTTGAGTTATGTGATCGTTCTCCATCATTCTGGAAAGGTTTCTTAGATCTACTTTGATATACTTCTCGTATTCTCCCAGGTTCTTAGATCTATGCCCGTTATGGGTATAACTAAGTGTGTAGATGCCAAATTTCATGATTTTTGGTCTTGGCTGTGTTAGTAGAATATATATTAGGAGGATTCATGGAGATTTGACCCAGTGTTCTTGAGCGTTCTTTGTCCATTGCTTGGTTTCTCCTTTTGTTGAGGTAGGGGGATTCACTCTCGATTCCTCCTTTTTAGAACTTGAAGGCTTAGTTTCAATTTGTTTTCCTTGATTGAAAAGGTTTGTTTATCTATTGTGAAAGAATGGTTGAAACCCCCTTTTTAGTAACGGGTGATGAAAATTGTGTGTTTTTGGAATATGGTTGTTGAAGTAAATTTAAAATGGAGATTTTAAATTGGATATGGTTTTACTGCTTGAATGAAATGGTTTTCAATAAAAGGGTGATGCTTTATTGAAAGGTTTTGAACAAACTTGGTTTTGGGAATGGATTGCACGGGTTGTGGTGTGTGTTCATATGCATTGGGATAGATAAGGGTGAGAAGTACCCCCATCAAAAGGTTGGGATGGATAAGGGTGAGAAGTCCCCCCATCAATAGGTTGGGACAGATAAGGTCGTGAAGTACCCCTGTCAATATATTCCACTAAGTGACAACTTAGTGGAAGGATAACTCACCAATCGCGAGTATATGGAGGTCCAGGTTGCATGTATGGTTGGTTGTGTGGATTGTTGAAATGGAACGAATGTTCCAAATGGAAATGTGAATGGAATTGGAAATTTTGCTTGATTTCTTTTCTTTAGAAAGATGGGTTTGTGGGAAAAATGGTTTTGACATGGAATTTTTTATATTGTGAACTGTTTTTGGAATCATTTTATATAAATGGGCTAACATATTTTATCCTAGAGGCATGGGTTGGGAAGTCATTGGGGAAAACCTATTGAGTTTAATTACCCACCCCCTGCTTTGGCATGTTGGTGTTTTTGCAGAAGTCATGTACCAGGACGTCAAAAAAGGTAAAGTGTCACATGTTTAGAGGACTGCATGATGATACTTGTGCTGGTTCATGATGTTGATGCTTGGAGCTTGTGAAGCATGGAGTTGGGTTATTGTCTTGTAGTCTTTGAGTTGTCTTTCTGCTGTCTACTCTGATGTTTTGGTGTTGGTTTCCGCTGTGGTACTTTTGGTTGGTTTTTGATAAAATAAATGGTTGAGTTGTCTTATCTTTTATTATGCATCATTCAGAAGATTTGTTGGGTTATGTTTGTTGGATCTGTGGTATATTCCTAAAGTGTAAATCATCCCCCACTTGTTTTGAAAACCTTCGGCATTTATTGATAGCCTATGGTGCCTTGGGGATGTCTCTTAAGGCCAAGTAATGACTCGTTGAGATCTCAAGCCAATGAGGATTTGGCGGGTCATTACAAATGGCATCAGCTTGTTTGACCCTTTCCAAACAAGTGGCCGTCGATGTGGTTGGTTCTGTAGTTGAAATTCCATCTTGTCTATTCCTTGGGAGATCATCTTAAACAGGAGTAGGATTGTCAGAACTTGAATATATATCATAAAGGGACATAGCTAACCCGTTTATACTGAACTCCAAGTTACCAGGGTGTTGGGTACATAAGTGTTTTGGATACACTTCTAGAATGTTGCAAATCTCATTGTCATGGGTTCAGCCAATGAGATGAGAATGACATGAATTAGAGTAATTCATTCCCACTAGGATGACATATCTCATTGTGAAGAATGATTTATGATTTTGGGAAAGGTGCAAATTTTTCAAAAATGCAGAAATTGTTTTTTAAATGAATGATTTTGAAAACCGGATATTTAGTACATTTTGAAAACGGGTGGATTTTCAAAGAGTATGTGGGATGTTTTCAAAAATGGTTTAACATGTGGATAAGTTGGATGGTTGGAAAACAATTATGTGATAGTTGATGTGATATAAATTGAGATGCTAAGCCTTCAGTTGCTATGAAGTGAGACTAACTACATTCGTTGTTTGTATAGAAAATGGCACCCATTAGGTGTCGTAGAAACCAACCCAAAAAAGCTGCGGTGAATGTGGTTGCACCTAAACCACATGTAAACCAAGATCTGGTTTATAGTGTCGTTCAAGTGTTCTAGGCTGTGGATGTAGGGAATCAGAGGGATGAGTCAAGGCATGTAGACCATTCCGCCATGTTCTAGAAGCAGTTTCCACCCATCTTTCAGGGTGATGCTGAACCCGAGAAGGCAGAGGTGTGGCTAAGCAGGATGAATCATATATTCAATTTCATCGGCACACCAGTAGAGCTAAATGTAAATTTGGAGATGTATATGCTCGAGGATCTGGCACTTCAGTGGTTGGATTTAGCGTTGCAGGACAAATTAGATAAAGGCCTTACAATAGAGGATTTCGAAGAATTGTTTAACAAACAATTCTATCTTCACACGTTCAAGATCCAGAAAATGACGGACTTCTTCAGCTTGAAAAAAGAGAGCCTCTCTGTCATAGAGTATGCAGATAAGTTCATGAATTTAGTTCGTTTTTCACCAGAGGTTATGACACGTGCTTCTTTAAAGGCACACATCTTCAAATCGGGGCTAAGGCAGGAGATTCGACCGAAGATTGTAGTGCTCTGTATTATGAATTTTACAGAGATGGTAAATAGAGAAACAGTTGCTGAATGTGATATCTTAGGATCAATAGGAGGAGTGATGATAATACCCATGGTAATGGGTGGGAACTTTAATGATGGAATCAAGTGGAAGAGAGACACCTACATCCAAGGTGGGAGTGAGAATCAGAACCAGACAGCGGGATCAGTCAACCTTCCTCCACGACCCTAGAGAAAAGCAGGTTTATTTCAATGTGGTTCGACTGATTACATCAAACGAGAATGTACAACACCACCAATATCATGCCACAATTGAAAGAAGATGGGGAATCTTTAATGATATTGTCGCAGTGCTCCACAGTCAAGTGTCCATGACACTTCTCAAGTATCACAAGCATCTTATGCTTCGATAGGGTGAGGATAGCAAAATCAGTCTTGCCATAAGAAGAAAGCTAGTTATGGTGATTCCAGAAATACCATGACCCCTCAACATGGAAATCTCAATAAGGCAACAATGAGAACAATGAAACGATGAAACAATTGTATGGATCTAAGAAAATGATGGTCGATGATCAGGTTGGACCATCTACGGTGAGTGGTACAGATCTTTTGAATTCTACACTCATGCAAGGGTTGATTGATGCTGGAGCATCACATTAGTTTCTTGCTTATCGTATTCATGATTTCTTGAACTTAAAACTAGAAATGATGCCTTCTGTCTTGAAACTGCAAACCCCGCTTGGTGAATGAGAATGTCAAGCCTTCATGTGTACAGCATGTGCTATAACTGTTGATGGAGTTGAGCTGAAATTGGATTTCTCTGTGCTGGAGATGGATTTCTATGATATAATCCTGGGTATGGATTGGTTGACAAGGTTTAAGGCTCACATCGATTGTTATAGAAGAACGGTTAGTTTCACGATTGAGGACGGAATGGAGCATCTCTTCAGAGGAGAGAGGATAGAAAAGAAAGTCTCAAAGAGCATGTTGGTACCAATGGTGGGAACAATTTATTACCAATTGGCAGCGTTGAATTTTACATCACTGGAAGAGATCGTGGAAAATAGTTTTCCAGATGTGGTGGATCAATTTCCTGATGCTTTTTTTGAAAACTTCTCAGAATTACCACCAATAAGAGAAGTGGAGTTTACGAATGATCTCCTTCCGGGGACCAGTCCTATCTCACTTCCATCTTATAGGATGTCACCTACAGAGTTACAGGAATTGAAAGTGCATTTTTTGGATGTGGAAATCAAGGGTTTCATTCGGCCAAGCGTGTCTTAGTGGGAAACACCAATTTTCTTTGTAAAGAAAGGAGATGGAATATTGAAGCTATGTGTGGATTATTGTAAACTTAACTAAGTTATAATAAAGAATAGATAATCACTTCCACACATTGATGACCTGTTTGATCAATTAAGGGGACCTCATTGGTTCTCCAAGATTGAATTGCGGTCAGGATATCACCAGTTGCAAGTTCGGAAGGAGGATATTCCGAAGACATCCTTCATAAGTAGATATGGCCACTACGAATATGTAGTCAAGAATTTTGGTCTAACGAATGCACCAGCATTCATCATGGATTTGATGAATCAGATATTTCAACAATATATGGATTCTTTTTTTGTGGTGTTTGTGGATGATATATTGGTGTATTTAAGAACAAGGGATGAGCATGAGCAACACTTAACGATAGTGTTTCAAATATTGAGGGACCATCAGTTTTATGCCAAATTATCAAAGTGAAATTTTTGGATACAAGAGGTACGTTTTCTGCGCCATGACCGAAGAATGTCTTTGAAATACCATGTTTTCTTGGTCTAGCTGGTTTTTACTGACACTTTGTCCATGACTTCTCACTACTAGATTCACCTATGAAAACATTGACAAAGAAGAACAATTCATTTCAATGGACTGAGGAATGTCATAGATCTTTTCAAGAGTTGAATGTTTTCCTTACATAAGCACCTATCTTAATCTTTCTAGAATCAGGGCAAGGATACATAGTGTATTATGATGCTTCAGGAATAGGTTTGGGTTGTGTTCTCATGCAAGGAGACCATGTGGTTGCTTATGGCTCAAGGAAGTTGAGAGTGCATGAGAAAAATTACCTAACACATGATTTGGATTTAGCTGTAGTCGTCCATGCTTTGAAAACATGGATAAATTATCTCTTTGGTGAGAAATTTACTATGTTTACGGATCAAAAAATCTCAAAACACATTTTCTCACAGTGAGATTTGAATCTATGGCAGAGGAGATGGATGGAGTATCTTAAAATGTTCAACTTTGACTTAATGTATACACCGGGTAAGGGAAATTCGGTAGATGGTTCATTAAGAAGGAAGTCATATTCTCAGCTGGAAAAGAAAGCTTTAGATGAATGGCTGTTGATGTCAGTCTTAGCCAACATGCATGTGGAATGTGAAAACTGAGGTGATGTTGCTGTTTTCTTTTCAGCTACACTTGTTCTTGATTTGGTGGAGATAGTAAGGGAGGCACAGGCATCCGATGTAGACTGTGTTGTAATGAGTTCAAAACTCAATGGGGGGGGGACCATTGAGGGATGGAAGCTGGCTGGGAGTTTAGTTTTTTGTTTCAGAGATCGGATGGTTGTACCTATATTTTGTCAGGAACAACTCCATCATGCTTACCACCATTCGAGATGGGATGTACATCCGTGTAAACAGAAGATGTATAAGGGGATAATGGAACAGTTTTGGTGGAGCAGCATGAAAAGGAATGTGGCCGAGTTAGTCTCGCGATGTTTAACTTTTCAGCAGGTTAAAGCAGAGCATCAGAGACCAGATGATATGTTACAGTCTTTACCTATCCCAGTGTGGAAATGGGAGCAGATAGCAATGGATTTTGTTACAGGTCTTCCATGAACGGTCCGAAAACACGATGGCATTTAGGTGATAGTGGATCGTTTAACCAAGTCAGCCCATTTCATCCCAATTTGTGAAACTCATATGGTGGAAGATCTTTCAAAAATCTATATCCGAGAAGTGGTAAAGAGGCATGGTGTACTAGTGTTTATAGTCTCAGACAGAGATTCGAGGTTCACATCTCGTTTCTAGAAATCATTACAACAAGCCCTGGGGACTCAGTTGACGAGGAGTATGAAGTATCATCCTCAGAAAGATGGGAAATCTGAGCAGACGATACAAATGTTGGAAGCCATGTTGTAGTCTTGTGTAAAGGAATTTAGTAGATCATGGGAGGAGGATATACCATTAGTGGAGTTCTCATAAAATAATAGTTATAAGGCCTCAATACACATGGCTCTATTTGAAGCATTGTATGGGCGTCCTTATCGTTCTCCACTATGTTGGGTGGAAACTGGTGAAACTTCACTAGTCGGGCCGAGCCTTGTCCAAGAAACAACGAAGAATATTCATTTGATTAGAAAGAGGATGGAGATGGCTCAGAGTCTTTAGAAATCTTATAGAGACCACTGTTTATGACCGTTGTCGTTTGTAGTGGGTGATCATGACTTTTTGAGAATCTCTCCAAGGATTCAACATCGTCGTTTTTGGAAGTAGGGAAAATTATCTCCTCGATATATAGGCCCTTTTGAGATACTGGAATGAGTTGGAGAGGTGGAATATTAGTTGGAATTACCACCACAGTTCAGTTTGGTGCACAATGTGTTCTATATATCTCAGTTAAAGAAGTATCAACCTGATCCTGACCATGTGATCAGATGGGATCACATTAACCTAGAGCTGGATGATTCATTGGTATATATCCCGGTGTGGATTGTGGATTGGAAGGAAAAGTCTTGCGCGGGAAAATCATCGGTCTAGTGCTTGTGGAAACATGGTCAAATTCAGGAAGAGACTGGGGAATGCGAGAAAGAAATGAAATAGAAGTGGACAAAACTCTTTCAATCAAGCGATGGCTTTCTACTTTCCAAGGACGAAAAGGCCAATGGTGGGGAGAATGTAGTACCCACAGTTTCTGGTATGTAACCCTTTCTTTATGATTTTCCTGGTTTTAAAGTTAAGGGTGTTGAATGGGAGAGTCGGGAGAACTTGGAATGATGTTTGGAGGCAAAGGGGAAGTCGCACGGTCGGCGCACTGTTTGTCTAACCGTATGGCCAAACTGTGTGCAGTGGGTCTTGGAGGCTGTGGATTCCGCATGGTGGGTGCACAGTTTGTCTAACCGTGTAGACAAACCATTCGAGAAGGGTTTACGAGGCAGCACCCAACACACGGTTAGCGCCCGATTTGTCAAACCGTGCGGACTAACCGTGCGGTCACTTAAAAATTAGATCCTTAAATTGTGGATCTAACTCGTTTTGCCTCTAATTGGCTCATTAAAGTTCCTAAGCGTCCCTATATCGGGATTTTGGTTCTCCTAAGGTCAAAGAGGGTTCTCCCATCATTCTGGAGGCAATCCGAAGGCTTCTATTGGCAAATCGAAGCTAGATTCTTGAGGTATGTGATCGTTCTCCATCATTTTTGAATGGTTCCTTAGATCTACTAAGATCTACTTCCCGTCTTCTATCGGTTTCTTAGATCTATGCCCATTAGGGGTAGATCTAAGGGTGTGGATGCCAAATATGATGAGTTTTGGTTTTGGTTGTGTTAGGAGAAGATATCTAAGGAGTATTCTTAGAGATTTGACCCGGTGTTCTTGAGATTCTTCGTCCGTAGCTTGGTTTCACCATTTGTTGAGGAAGGTGGATTCACTCTTGATTCCTCTTTCTTAGAACTTGAAGACTTAGTTTCAATTAGTTTTCCTTGATTGAAATGGTTTGTTTATCTACTTTGAATGAATGGTTGAAACCCCCTTTTTAGTAACGTGTGATGAAAATTGTGTGTTTTTGGAAATTGGTTGTTGAAGTAAATTTAAAATGGTGATTTTAAATTGGATATGGTTTTACTGCTTGAATTAAATGGTTTTCAATAAAAGGGTGATTATTTATTGAAAGGTTTTGAACACACTTGGTTTTGGGCATGGATTTCATGGGCTGTAGTGTGTTTTCATATTCATTGGGGTGGATATGGGTGAGAAGTACCCCCATCAATAGGTTGGGATGTATAAGGGTGAGAAGTACCCCCATCAATAGGTTGGGACATATAAGGTCGTGAAGTACCCCTGTCAAGGTAGTCCACTATGTGATGGCTTAATGGAAGGATAACTCACCACTTGCAAGAATAGGGAGGTCCAGGTTTCATTCATGGTTGGTTGTGTGTATTGGTGAAATTGAACGAATGTGCCAAATGGAAATGTTAATGGAATTGGATATTTTTCTTGATTTCTTTTCTTGAGAAAGATGGGTTTGTGGGAAAAATGGGTTTTACATGGAACTTATTATATTTTGAACTGTTTTTGGATTCTTTTTATATAAAATGTTTTATAGAAATGTGCTAACAAGTTTTATCCTAGAGGCATGGGTTGGGAAGTCATCGGGGAAAACCTACTGAGTTTAATTACCCACCCCCTTCTTTGGCATGTTGGTATTTTTGCAGATGTCATGTACCGGGATGTCAGAAAAGGTAAAGTGTCACATGTTTATAGCAATGCTTCTTGATACACGGTCTGGTTTGTGATGTTGGAGATTGGAGCTTGTGGATCACGAAGCTGGGTTGTTGCCTTATAGTCTTTGATTTGTCTTTCCACTGTCTACTCTAATGTTTTGGTGTTGGTTTCCGTTGTGGTACTTTTGGTTGGTTTTTGATAAAATAAATGGTTGAGTTGTCTTAGCTTTTATCATGCATCATTTAGTATTTTTTTTGTTATTTTTTTTGGATATGTGGTATATTCCTAAAAATTAAATCATCCCCCACTTTTTTTGAAACCCTTCAGCATTTATGGACAGCCTTCGGCACCTTGGGGATGTCGCTTAAGGCCAAGTAATGACTCTTTGACCTCTCAATCCAATGAGAATTGGGCGGGCCATTAAATCCATTATCGAGAAAAATGATATAAAATAGATAGATATTAATATTTGGTATTTAATAAGGTAAAAATATTTCCATCCAATAGGATTTATATATTTTTAATTTCCAAAATTACCTTTATAATTTCATTTAACCCCCTAGTAATCCAGTTTTAACCATAACATTGCCGATTTTTTTTTATTTTTATTGTTACAGAATACGAAAATAATGAATTTTGAACCAATTAAAAATTTGGAAATAATAATTCCAAATATTCAATCCATTATATAAAATTCCTTCTAAAAATTTTTAAATTATTTTAAAAATAACTCACTAAACATGATGAAAAACTATTTCCTATAAAAAATGCTTCCTCAAGTTTAAATTTTTTTTATACAAAAATTCACAAAACCAAATTTTTTTTACATGATCATAATTGAATTATTAAGAATATAAATTAATTTATTTTTCTTTTAAACTAATTTTAATATAAAATTTATCTTTTTAAATTCCATAAAATAAATAAAATTTTTCAAAAAATAGAATTTTTACTATTAATAAAAATTTAATCTTTTCAGAAAATGATGGAAAAAATAATCTTAGATGATTTTTACAGTATAGTTTAAAATATTAAGTTAATTTTTTGGATAAATTTTCTAAAATTGGATAAAATTAATTATATTTATTTTCTCACTAAAATCAATACAAACCATTTTTAAAGAAAATATATTTTAAAAACATTTAATAATTTTTTCAAAAATATATTACCTTTTATAAATATATTTACATTATCTAAAAACATTATAGTAATTTTAAAATGTGATTATTCTAATTCGTAATATCAATTTAACTACTAGGTTATAATTTTAAACCATATTACGATTTATTTAGTCATAGGGCAGCATGTATCGAATGTTATAAATAATTAAATTTATTTTAAACAAATATATAAAATAAATTTTAGAGTGCTAAGTTTTATCCCCAAAATCCCCCGTTAAAAATAATTTTTATTAATAATTTCCATTACTATAATGAAAACAAATGACGATATCACTGTTTCAATACCTCTTTAGGTTCCCATGTCACTTCGTCGAATTTCAGATTCTTCTTGAGAAAATTTACTATGTAAGTTGTGTTATTCCATTTTACATTATCTATATGATCGAGGATTTATACAAGTTATTATTCATTGGAAAGATATTGATCCAGTGGTATGAATTTTGAGTTTAGTACGTTTGAAATATTAGGTATGTACTTCTTCAAGAGTGACATATAATACACATCATGAACTTCAGAGATGTTCAGAGGAACCACTAAGGGATAAGATACCATACCTACCTGATAATTAATATTAAATGAAAAAATATACCTAGGGATAAAGATTTCCTTATTTCTAAATATCATAACCTTCTTCCATAATGAGATTCCCTGGAATACCTTCTCACCATCTTTGAATTCCATATTTATCCGATGATTTTTAGATTGATTGTTCTGTCCTTTTCGAGATGAATTGATGTGTTTATAAAAGGCTATGAAATTATCTACCTTTTAATAAAAAAGATAAGGTCACAATATCTTATTTCCTTCATATTAATCCCATAAAATTTCATTTCTACACTTCTTTCCATATATATATTCATAAAGTTCCACCTTACGGCTCAAGTGAAAGATATTATTGTATAAAAACTAAACCATTAGAAGGTGTGGATCCTAAAAACATTAAATTCCATAGAAAAAGATATCAAAATATACTCAATGGGTTATAGTTATCTTAGACTGACCATATTAATGGGGACGATAAGAAGAACTAAAACTCAACTTTGTATCCAAATCCTACAAAATCTTTTTCCAAAACATCAAGGTAAACCTCATATCATTATATGATACAATATAATGAGGTACTCCATGAAACCTTACCACTTATTTAATTTATTTTATGATAATATGATATCAAGTGAAATATTCTGTAATTGATATGAAGTGTGATGAATTCATAAGGAGACTGACTACAACATAAATAACATTATAGACTTTAGATTTTTGTGTGGATTCCAATGAAAAAATCCAAGGTGATGTTTTTCTATTCCCAATCTAGTATGGGTAATGGTTTGAACATTTTATTAGACTTATAATTCCCATTATTAAATTTCTTAAATATTAATCACCAAGATACATACACTAAAATATATTTATTAATGTTATTCCACAATAAATTCTATTTAAAATCACAATAAATATTCATACTTCTAGGATGAATATAGAATGATGGATTATGATATTCACACCATACTTAATTCTTTAAATATGGTATAGATATAACACATACATGGTTACTAAACCTTATATTTAAAAACCAATCAAAATTGTACTCAATAACATTTTGACCTTATTCTGTAGTTCCAAAACATTATTTTATATATATATCATTCTCACAAGGATAGACATTTGAAAAATAATTTTAGAAATATTAGATTTTCCCCATTACTTCAATACATTCATATCCATCCTTTCTATATAAAAATATATTGTTTTATTTGTGATCCTCATCACAAATAAGATAGAATATTCTATTTGACTCAAATAATCTTCCACATTTTTCACTTTCCAAGGGTGGTAATGTAAGGAGAATTCATAATATTTAATTAATTCTATCTATATTCTCTAGTTAATATTAAAATATTTTGGGAGAATATATACATTAAATTTTTTTGATCAGTATATATAACAAAAATTTCAATAAAAAGATAATTCCTCTATATATTTAATGAAAAAATTACCAGCGCTAACTCCATGTCATGGGATCAATGATTTTTTTTGATGAACCATTAATTTTCATGAGGCATAAGTTATCACCATATCATTCTATATAAAGAAAAATCCTATTACATTATTAAATGCATCACTGTAGATCATAAAGTATGAAAACTATGGATCATAGTCACCATGGTAGGTATAGTCTAACATTTAATAACTTTTTTTTCTGGATCCATTGATATACCCACGCTTGAGATTATATGACTATAAAATGAACCTTTTTTAGCCAAATTTCACTCATTATGAAATTTTTATAAAAATTATACTTCTTTTGGATATTCTGTACAATAATTATGTGATCATTATGATCTTATAATCTTTTTGATTATGTAATAATATCATCTATAAAGACTACCAAAAACTGATTAAGGTATTCTCTAAAAACTATTCATTAAACCCATGAATATAGCTATGGGATTAGTAAGAATAAATAACATCACTATTAATTCATAGTATCAATACAATATATGAAATTATATCTTAGAATATCCTATTTATTGACCCTTATTTGATGACATTTATAATCAAAGTCTATATTGAAAAATTATTGAATTTTATTTAGTTGATCATATAATTTATTAATTTGCGGTAGAAGACACATGCTGGGGATTGTGATCATGTTAAGTTCTTGATAATAAATTTAGAGTTACATTGATCCATCTTTCTTCTTTAAAATATGAAAAGCACACCCTATGGTGACATAGTTAGATAAATAATTCCATTTTCAAGATTCACCTAGAGTTTCTTTTTCAAATCCTACAACTTATTTACGGATATTCTGTATGGAGTCTTTAAAATATGTGTAGCACATGTTATGAGTTCTATTGAAAGGTAAAATTCAAAATTTGATATATGTATAGAAAACTATTCCATAAATCCATAAAAAAATTCCTAGAAAATATGAATACCATTTATATTTAGTTTCTCATCAACCATCTAAGATAAACAACCATTTTGAATAAGAATCAAGAACTATATAATTGATTTGTGTTCCATCAGAAGTTCATATTTGTCATCTCATTGATAAATGATCATAGGTCAATTCTTATTATCAAATGTGAATTCCATTCCTTGTTAATTGATTTGGGATTTATGTATAAAAATACAATCAATTCTTAAGACAATATCAAATTTAAACAAATGGAGAATAACTAGATTTTTAAGAAGAAAATTCCCACAAACATCATTTTGAGAAAAATCATTGACTATAGACGTGGTCATCATTACATTAGGGGGTTCACTTATAATTCAAAATATAATAATTTAGATGGTATTTTGATAATTTTAGAATACTTTTCATTTATAAAATAGTGGGTTGATCCATAATAAAATAAGAAATTAGTAGTTCTAGATTGGATGGTAAGTGTAGAATTCACCGCATTAACACTAGTGAGCACATGTGATTTACCATTTTCTCTAGGATTTAGAGGTTTATCACTTATTTCATTGTCATTAACTATAATATTTATTGAATTTTTATAATAATTTCCATAATCATTACATTTTAAACACTTGATTATGGGTTTGTAATTCTATGGACATTTCTCTCTATTCAGATTTTTATATAACTTCTTCACATCACATAGAAATTCAATTTCATGATGATAATCCATTACACACATAAAAAATTTACAAGCCCCTTAAGTGAAATTTCATTCTATCTTCCTTCCACACATTGAGTATAACACGAATTTGGAATTATTATCTCCATGGTTTTTAGAATTTACTTCGAATTACATCTTTTATTTATAACTATTTAAGTCTCTTATGGATAATTCTCTTTAGATAATTATTTTTAAGATACTGAATAATTGATCAAACTCACATTTAGTTTGGATGATAATACTATAATCGTAACTCAAATTTATTGTTAAATTTTCCCCATAGGTATTGAAGGATTTTTCATATTCTTATATTATAACACAAAATTCTATTTACACTTTCATACAAAGAATATGAGGAATGTTTTTATTGAATAATAGGATCACAAACTCATCCCACTCCATAAATAAAATTTATTAACATTACCTAATGTTAATGAGAATATTATAACATTAATATGTTTCTCTTTTAAGATGATAAATTGAAAAGAATAAATTTTTTATGTTCTAAACACTACAAGATAGAAATATCCTTTTATGGTACTGATCCATTTCTCAAAAACTTGTGGATGAAAAGACCCACTAATATAAGGTGTATTTTTTCTCATTAATGAATTAATAGAATTTTTATTCCCCCTTTGATCATTTAGAATATCAATAATATTCATAGCTTAAATTTTTATGTAAGCATAGAATTGAGATTTTACATTCCACATGACTTAATATTTGGTTACTATGGTGGACAATTATTTCATTGTCCATTATATTCAGCAATGACATGATTATTTTTGGTTGAATACATTTAATAAAACCAAAAACCTTAGATTGAGAAACATTAATCATAGTGGGAATAAAATAATCATGAAAAATAATTTATAAGATGTCTAAATCATGAAAAATTATTTTCAATATATGACAACATAGGTTTATCCTAGTTCATTCATGGTAATCATATATTCAAATACATCATGACTGTTTATAAAGAAAATATGAATTGACCAAATCATTTCCTAAATGAGTGTCAAAATAGGTTTGTAGTAAGGGGAAAATCACTATGAACTAGAATTATAGCCAATATATACTCAAACAAATATTTTTAGTGTCATTACCCTAATATTCATTTATTATAAATGAACATATACTTAAAAAATATAGAAAGGGATGTTTTTCTAGGAAAACCTCACTTCATTCTTTACCATAATAGAGGATGTTATCATATATAAAGGATTACCCTAAGCATTTTCAAAGAAGTTTTCTCATCATATTTTTCAAGGGTAAATATATGTTTCTCTAATAATAACTATAGAAACCCATAAATTTCATACAAAAGTATAACATCTTTTTCAATGAATACTCATTACATTACAATATGATCCATTAAAAAATTATATAGTTTTATTATCCTTGGATAATAGGATTCATAAAAACATGTTCATAATGGAAATATATCATCTCCAATTAATTATTCATAACTAGTTCCTTTATTATACATATCATAAGTAATAACATTTTTCATAACCTGAGGAATGAAAATATAATAAAGTGTGATATTAGATGCTTTGTAAGCATAAAAAAAGAGATATAAATGATTAATTGAACATAACATATTCATAAAATTTGAAAAAACAAACATGTATATCATATATCATAAATCATGAGTCATAGAATATATATTGGTAGTTCATAAGAAATGAATCATAATGGAATAAAGGAACATGAGATACAAGAGATTAAAATTGATATAAAAATTAATTTTTGTTTCCAAGAGATATGTATATAAATAATTTCCTTAGTAGTCAAGGATCACTTCTACAACTATCATACTGGATTTGGTTTACACCACAAACCATCATATTCGTCAAGGATCACTCCCCTTATGAGCATAGTGGATAGAGTTCATCGCTTAACTAAATTCACTCCCCATTTTAGTCCTTACTATCTCATGAGATATCAATTCATACCCATTTAATTGGTTGGATATATAATTCCAGGACTACCAATCATATAATTAAAATCATATATATGTGATAAGAAAACATAAGTCAATAATTATATCCAAACTTGTGAAAATGAAAATGGTTTTATAGATATTTTATCATATCATCATATCATAACCAATGTAAAATAAATGGGTTTCATTAATTAATTAACCCATAAAAAAGAAATAGGTTTCGTAATATCATCCTTAAATCATCATCATCATAAATTATCCAACGAATTAAAATGAATGGTTTCATTAGATTAGATCCCTAATAAAAGATAACTACAATTAAAGGATGTTTTCATTATAGGGATTGAGACATTTCTTAAATAGGTATTACTTTTTTCTAGATGAATAATCATTACACTACAAAAAAACATGCATGGGGATCATAAAGGTATAGTTCCTTTGGAAACATGGAATCATAATAAACTTGTTTATTAGAGTTATACATAATCTCCCACTTAGATCCCCATTACTATAAACCTTATTATAAATATCCCACGTAATACATATAATCCAATAACAGGGAAAATAAATATAACAAAGTGTAAGATACGATTATTAGTAGGGTTAAAAAAGGGTAATACATAAACATAATGCGAGAATAAGGGTATGAGAACAAGACAATAACAAATGAATAAGAAATTAATTTCTTAGTAGTCCAAGATCATTTACAAGACAGTCAAAATGGAATGGTTTTGCTCTAAAAATCATCATAGTAGTCAGGGTCAGCTCCCAAGAATATCATAGTGGAAAAAGTCCCTTACTGAAATGGGTTTACTACCCATTTCATTACTATTTATCCCACAAGATATCAAAATTTACATAGTTCATTATAAGAAGACATAGGTACCATCCATGAAATTTTGAAAATTCTAGATATGTGTGACATAGGATTATAAAACATTAATAATACCAAGAATCATGAAAAGAAATGATCTCTATAAAATATTCATCTTATCAGAACCCACGAAATGAAATAAATTTAGGAAAAATTTAATCACTACCTAAACCATGGAAATTAAATGGGTTCCATAAACATTCTATTTTTATAAATATAATCCATCCAAATAAATAATAAAGATGGTATCATTGGATCGTATCCTCAGAAAATATTATGTTACATCAAACGTTGTAATATTAGATAGAAAATGATTTTGTAATATCACATGGAACATTTATTAAGGAAAATATAATTTCTACATTGAAAAAACTTTTTAAAATAAAAAACAATTTCAAAATACTTTTATTTTAAAATAACCTTATAAACTTATAACGGTTTCTTTAAAGACCAATTAAATCATTTCTAGAGGAAAATATTATTTCCACATTGATTTTATTTAAATATAAAACATTTGAAAAATAATTTTCATTGAATATAACCATTAAAAAATATATAATAATATTTAAATAAAACAATTTTCATGATAGTGGCAATACTATTCATGTTTTACATGTTAAAACAAATATCAATTTTACATTTTTTGATAAAATCCAAAGTAGCCTTGGGCAAAAAATGACATGAATATTTATTTTAAAACAAATTGTAATATAAGTATACCATAGTTATAATTTTAATTAATAAATCCTTTGGATAATGTCAAAACATTTTTGAAAGGGAATTATAATATATTTATATGGAATAAAAAGCGGTTTTGCCTGAAAAGAGAAATAATGACTATTTTTTGTAAAACCATTATTTTTAAATCCTGTGTACATAAAAAGAGTAATATAATAGGAAATCATGTATTGAAATGAAATAACAACATGATAGTAAAATTCATGAGTTTCTTGAGATATGAATCTTAATATTTGAGAATATAAAGTATAAACATAAACAATCCCGATAAATTATGAGATTGTATCATAAAACTATTAACACTTTCCTAACTTTGAATCATAGGTTCCATGAAATAATAACATTAAATTAAACATAAAATATAATACTAATAATTATATACATGTTATTTTATGTCTAATGGGTTTTATATACACCACATAAAAAAATATGTTCATAACACAACATGTGTCTCAATGATGGAAAATTCAGAAAAATATCTCTTACCTTAAGTCATGACATCATTCATACATGTCAAAAACTAATGTATAGTAATTATATGGTTTTTATAAATATAATAAGGAAACATAATCACATTAGTGATCCTATATATGATTTACTTATGACCTTTCTTCACGTGTTTATTAACAATTCATTTTTGAAATCACTTTTCGGGTAATCACTTCTCTATTTTTTGGGTATGTTTTGATTTGGTATTTTAGATAATTTTTCTCTAATCATGGTTCAGTAATCTCCATAATTTTAAAAACAATATATTATCATATATATTTATTTTATATTTGATGATATTAATCCATAAAATATAGATATATAAAATGAAATACACTATTCATAGAGATGGGAGGCCGTAAGTACACATGAATGTTGTTTCCATTTTTTAAAGGATGATATAAATAAAAGAAAACAATAATTCAACATCAAAAAATAAATTTTATTTCACATATATCATATATATTTATTAACTTATACATAGTACCTTCCTGGAAAAGCGTTGGTGAAATACGAATCACATTGCTTCATGAGGCGGTAGTCTTATATACACACGAGTGAGGTTATCATAACCACCACAGAATGGAAATAAATATGGTATATGTGATATCCTAATTCCATAGGTATCATTACACTAAAAACATTATATATATTCATTCAGAATATCACTATACCCATCCAAGAAAAATATAAATTTTAAAAACACATCACATTGGTTCACAAGGTGGTATTCCGCTGTACATAGGAGGGACATTATCATTTTCCAAAGTGTTTGAAGGAAAGTTATTTGGTGAGATAATATAATTATATAAGTATAATTATATCATCAATTTCCTATATAAACATTAAATATTTCATTATATCATGACAGGATAATTAATGATGGAAAATGAATAACATCGGTTTGTGAGGCGGTAGTCTTCCATACACATGATCGAGGGTTTCAATTCCCATGTGCCATAAGAGGAGATGTAATATTATACACCCTCTCTTTTTTACATATTAATTGATGATTTATTATATAAGATATTTAATAATAAAATATTTAATATTGAGATGTCTAGTTCTTTGATATATAGGTATATTACGTAACAAAATAAAATAGGGAATACATTATATTTATTGAAAGCTTCATTAACATGCTCATATTATTCCGTTATACTTAAAATTTAATGGGATAACCTAGGGAAATACATAAGAAAGGGGTTATATATAAATCCCGGAAAGGGAATAAAAATGTAATAACATAATGAATGTAACACATGTTATACAACATGCATATAAATGTGGATGAAAAAGAGTGAGAATCATAAACATGAAATAGAAATCATGATAAAATATGATAATCATGAGGGAAACATGGGAAATGTGGAAACAACTTAAAACACTAAATGATAAAAATAGTCCAAGGATAAATTCTAAGACATAATGATAGAAAAATAACCATTATGTATTTCTTTCAATCTCTAATCCCCTTTATGATATCTCATGAGAGTAAACCATTACCCAATGCATTGGAGTGATATATAATTCTAGGTGCACCAGTCACTTTCAATTTGTTCTCATTCTTATGTTTTCCAAAAATATTTTAAGGCATGTAATATTTTTTCTTCAAATTTAAATCCATGATAAAGTAGTTTTAAATACATACATTTATGTCCCTATTAAATTTATTATAAGTGAATAAAGGTGAAGACCCTTGATTGGAAATTGGTATGGGTATTCACTATACAATTGTTTGGCTTGGAAAATCATTGTGTAATTTTGGTAGTAGAACAAGGGAATATATATATTTATGGGATGGATTTATGAGATTGAAAGGGGAATCATATGATTTAAAAATAAAATTTTATATAATGTGGATATGGAATAACATATAACAACCTTATGAAATAGAGATAAAATGCATAAGAAAATGGAAAATCTGGAATAAAGAGGAGAAAGAGAGTTTACATTACCTTGAGATAGTGATTACAAATGATTTGAAAGATATTCTTAAGAGATTGTGGTGACCATGGGAGGACTATATAGAGTGGAGGGGAGAGTAAGTAATTTTTACAATGGTTTTTATTGAAGTGTAATAGGATCATGGATGGGTTCATATGGGGAATTTATAAGTAATTATTTATTATTTGTCAAACATAACTTTTGGACTATATATAATAATGAAATCAAAACCACAATACATTACATTTGTTTCCAATGGTTTATGATAAATATGGAGGTTTATAGTTAATTTATAAGTTAAGGGGCTAGACCTATTAAAATATTACCCTTTTCTATGTGAATATGAGTCATGTTCTTAAAAAATGATTTTAAAACCTTAAAATATATTACAGGTTTTGGAGGATTAATAATGGATTTAAAAAATTAATAAAATTACCTAAAATTACTATTATTTTAAATTTAAAACATATTTTTTTTCTTGGATACCATTTATATTATTTATTACATAATTTTGGGTCATTAAGATGTTATAATACAAACCATATATTTATATCGTATTTAATTTTTACCGTAAAATTTGATTATCTTAGAAAAGAATGAAAAATTCACTTTTACATAATTTCATAATTCTGATTCAAAAAATAATATTTATTTCATCTAAATAATATTATATATATTTAAATTTTTACTTTAGAAATTGATATTTATTGGGAAATACTGGTTTTTTTGATAATAACAGTTTTTAAACCCTTACTAAAAATACGTTTTACTTCATAATTTTTATTTGATAATTTATATTCAATAATAATTATTAAATAATAATATTTAAATAAAATATTATTTATTTTAGAAAAAAATTAATTAATCTAAATAAATTCCTTAATTTAATTTTAATATTACCCAAAATTCATTTTCTGTTTTTTTGTATCAAAATCCATGTCATTTATAAAGTTATAATAATGAGATAAAAACATAAACATTATTTTATTGAAAATATATATATTCATATTATTATAGTCTTCATATATAACCCTCTATTACAGTGTAAAATTCTCTAAGGGAAAGGTACGGGACATTAAGACTTTCATGGGGTGGTCTACATACTTGGTTTGGGCGATGATCTCGATGAAATTGAACTTCTCCCATAAATAGTTATTTTTCATGATTATGTTTTTTATATAATATTGGTATTGGTAAGGGAAAATCATCAACATGCTTTCTCCCTCAAAATATCTAATAAATAGGCTTCATAGGGTATGATCGAAATGGTTGAGGCTATCACATCTCTTAACTTTTTCTATTAGATTTATCAAAAATATATATTTAGAATAATCATATGGTCACTATTAAATGACTATGTTATCAATGGTAATGAAAATTAACTGTCTTTTAAATATTATAGGATATATTAAAAAGAAGGAAGTGCACGAGTTATCTATAAACATGAAATACAATAGATAATTTAATTCAAACACAATGGAAATTTTATTTATAATAGCTCTAGTCATTATAATATTCCCCTATTAATAAACTTCTCCCTCTAAATTTTCATTTCACACAAGAAAATGGATGAGGTTAATTTTATTTCATCACTTCCCTTGATTCCCACTTCTTGTCTTCAAACTTTTGGTTTCTCCATAACACCTTGACCAGCTGCATTGTCTTATTTTTAAGAAACTTGAATATATGATCTAAAACAAACACCAGATACACCTAATTTAATGATCATCATCCAACAAAAGCACCTATAGACTGATTACATGTAAGGGGTCTAGTATGGACATATTCAGGATTAATACATGGAACACAACATGTACTTGAGATAGTTCAGGTGGGAGATATAGTTGATATTTTAGTGCTCCGATGTTATCAATGCTCTCAAAGGGACTGATACTTCCTAGACTAAACTTTCCCTTCTTACTAGATCTCATTAATTTCTTTCATGGAGATACATAGTGTAATAAAATGTCTCCAACATCAAACTAAAGGTCTCATCAATTATTATTGGCATAAAATTTATTTGGCTCTAAGTATCATTGATGTGATACTTAATGGTCTTCACCTTTTATACTATTTACTCGACCATTTCAGGACCTAACAGTTTGTGTTCTCTAACCTCATCCAAACATGCATGCGTTCTTCTTGTATTCTGATATAGGTATTCACAGGGAGAAATTTTGATGTTTTAGTAGATAATTTTATTGTATGAGAACTCAAAGAGAGAAAATATATTGATCATATCCCCCATTGAAGTCAATTGAGCATGATCTCAACATTTACTCAAGTGTATGAATAGCCTTCTCAAATTGGCCATCAATTATTAGTTGATAATCCATGATGAATTTCGACTCCATATTTAGTGATTTTTGGTGAATATTTTAGAACATAGAGGAAAATATTTGGTCTCATTTAGATACAATCAATAGTGGTGTTCGTTGTAGCCTCACCACTTCTCTAATTTATATCCATAAAAGTTCATCAAGTGAGATGTTCTCATGTATTGGAAGGATGTTAGCATCATTTATAAGATGATCCACTACAAACCAAATAGAATTGTTTACTATTTATGTCTTTTGATGACAAATGATAAAGTCAATGGTGATGTTTTACCAATTCCATGTAGGTGTGGGTAATGGTTGTACCATCCCCTTACATTTTTCCCTTTCTACCTTCACTTGATGATATATGAGGCATCATGTTGTATATTCCATAACCTCCTTCTTTATATTGTTCCACAAGTTGTTCTCATAGAGATCTCGACGTATATTTGTTCTTCCTGGATGGACAGAGAATGTAGAACTATGTGCATCATCCAAAAAATACTTTATCAACTCACGATTTGATGGTAAACATATTCCTAACACAAATCTGACAAGTCCTTATTCATTAACATTAATCTCTGAGGATTTTATTTTTATTTTAGATTCCACTAAATTCTAAATTCCCATATTATCTCTTTGATCATCCTTTTACTTATGTAGAAGGTATGATTGATAAAAAATTTGTGAAAGTATTGATGAATTTCCATTCATTATGATTCTCATGTCCATCCATTTAAAGCCTACAAAAATCAGATCTTTCTCAATTCTCATATATGATAAAATTTTTGGGTACAATCTACTTAGTGTGTCTACCACTTTATTTTATTTATCTGGATAATAGTGTACAGATCAATCATAGTCGTTGATCATCTCTGACCATTTTCATTGTTTTATATTAAAATATTTTTGTTTTAATATATACTTGAGGCTTTGGTGACCCCTATATATTTCATACTTCTCCCCAAATAGATAATTCAACCAGATTTTAATCATGAGGATCAGGTAAAAAAACTCGGTATCATGTTTTGGGTAGTTCTATTCATGAAATTTCAATTACCATGAAGCATAGGCTATCAATTTGTGATTTTTCATTAATACACAACCCAATTACTTCTTTAAAGTGTCATTGTACACTATGAAGTGTTCACCACTTTTATGTAGAGTAAATACATGCGTATTAATAATCCTCTTATTGAACTTACATAATACCTATTTACATTTATCATTCCTAAAAAACTTGAGCCCCTAATGAGTTATCCTGGCTAGAGTGATTGGAAATCAGGATAAATTTCTCACATATTGGCGATAACACCCATCTAACCAAATGAAACTATGAATTTCATTCCTAGATATTGGGCTCATCTATCCATCAATTTATTCTTTCTTTTAATTGTCTATGTATATCATATTACTTGTGAAAATATTCCACGATAATTATATATCCTTCAACATGAACAAACATTTTCTATAATTTTCATATATATTTTCCATTTATATGATCATTAGAACAATGATCAGATGATCCTATTTCTCCATATTTCTTAATTATTATATTAGAAAATCATCTATAAGGGCAGCCAAAAACATGTCAAGGTAATCTTTTCAGACTCTATACATCATGTCCACGAATATTTCTGGACCATTAGTGAGTCTGAATGGTATTTGATAGATTTAATATTTTCATTATTATTAATTTGTTTTTCTATGATTCAATCCCTCTCAATTATTCAATTTGAGTATATTTTCATCATTTAAGTGTTTTTGGTGTATTTTTGGATTAAATGTAAAAATGAGGTAATTCTGTAAAATTGATTGTTTTTGGGAGCTTCTGTTTTTTTGGGAATAAATTTTACATTATTGATCCAATTTAAGTGAATCCTTTTTTAGGCTTCATATACTCGTGGGATTATCTTTTTCCTTCTGAACCAAGACCCAATTCAAAACCCAATAGTACAAAAAAATCAATCACATAGAGAAATCAGTCTGGAAGGAAGAAAGGACCCCACTACATTAAATATGGAATACCTCATTTAACCAACTTTAAAATGAGGTGATTCTAGATTGCTTCGATAGAGTACTTTCAAAGGACGACTCACATTAAATTTCATAAAATAATAATCCCACAAATACATCTTTTAGGTGAATCCAAGTGGAGTGGGTGAAACTGTGTTTTGCAGCCAAAATAGCTAAATTCACCAATCAAGTCATATCATCCTTTCCACATGTCCAAAAGATTTGATATTTTTAGGGTAGACATAAATCTCATTTTGGAATCCTATAAGAAGGGATCTTGTCTTGGTTAAGATGTTTGGTGGTCATAATAGAGGAAACATTCTAAAGGACAGATTCTAGAGGATCAAAATTTATGTTCTTGATTTTCTTGATTTTGTTCTTCTTAGATTTGTAATGAATTCTTCTTCCCCCTTCAACTCAGTTACAATTACCATGGTGGGGTAGATCTTCTGAGTTATTGGGGAGGGGAATGTTCACCCTTTTGTAATTATTGAGTTCTTGCAATTAATGTTTTAATATCCTGTTTTGTCTTAGGTGAATCAGTTTCAGTTTCATAAAACAATTTTAATTATCATGTACGATTGTATCTGATTTTAGATTGTGTTGTTTATTTTTATTTTCCCAATGATCAATATCTCCATCCACTAGGTTCTGGTTTGTATACAATGCAATAGACCAGGACACAGTGGTTAAGTACTCAATGATCACCAGTACATGTGGGAGGAGTTTTGAATGTTCTTGATTGCTTGAGATGAACAAGACTTGATTGAGAATAGCCTAATATATTTGGGGTATTTGTTACAACTCAATTACACATTGGAAGGAGAGTAGACTAATATGAGTTTTAGTAATGTTTATTTTCACATTATTATTTAACCAGGGGTGTGAAGTAAAATGATATTCGATTCCCACTCATAATGACTTAGAAGAAGAGAATTGGGTGAAGTGAACTGTGATAGAATTATAATTGGAAAACCGACCCTAGCCTAATCATCATTCCATATAATTGATTTAAATCACATAATTTTTTAATTTTTATTAAAAAATTCACTTAATTGCTTTACTTTATTTAGATTCTTTCTTTTATTTTAAAAATCAAACAATTTCAAAGAAAATCAACACCACTTCTTTCTCTTATTTTAAGTTAAAAACACTATTGTTGAGAAATCCTCTCTAGAGAAAACCTAGGTAACCCACTATAATAAATGTTCACATAGGTTATATTTGTTTTTTACAAACCCCGTGATATGAACATGTCAAAACTTGGTGCCATTTCCAGGGAGGTATCTCCAACATTTCTTTTATTTTATTTCCTTTCTCTTTTCATATTTTCTCTTAAAAATTCAATTTGTAGAACATAAAAAACTAAACCATTACCCATAGATCATGAAATTGAAAGAACCTTGTTGAATAGACTTAGAAACCTTAATTTTCTATCTAAATTTGAGGATATTCCCCTTGAAGACTCAAGTGAAACTTTAAGTGTTCACTCCAAGCCTGTCATCATTGCTAAAAATTAAAACCCAACTCTTAGAGACCTCTGTGCACCACAATTATTTAATCAAAACAATCAAATTTCCATACTAGTGTTACAAAATGACTTTGAAATGAAACCTAACATGATTCATTTTCTTCCAAAAGTTTCGTGGTTTGGAAGGTAAAGATCCAAACAAACACATAAAAGAGTACACACTTATTTTCTCAACTTTCAAGCCCTTTGGAGTTGCTGAGGACTATGTAATGTGGAACGCATTTCAGTTTTCATTGGATGGGGATGAAAAATAATGGTTGTAAAACCTACAACCAGGATATGTGCATGACTGTAATGACCTGGTAAGATGTCTTATGTAATGATTTTCCCCACCTCTAGAAGCACAACCGTTCGGAAGGAAATCTACACCATATGACAATCATATGTAGAAACCCTTTACGAGTATTGGGAGAGATTTAAGAATCTATGTGCCATCATCCCACATCAATCCATTGAGGAACATCAGTTAATTGTCTTATTATAAAAAGGACTAATGGAAAATGAAAAAATCATTCTTGATGCATCATTAGAAGGTGCATTGATTGCAAAGTCACTAGATGAAACAAAGGGATTGAATGAGAAGATTTTCTAGAAATCACAACAGTTTCGAACAAGAGGTATTGGGAAAAGAGGTATTCATGAGGTACACACTTATGAATCATAACCCTTAGAGAATCTAATATTGAATCTCTAATTAGTATGGTGAGGCAGATGGTTTTGAAGCAAGTTAGTGAACAATAAGCGCCAGCTAAGGTTTGCGGTTTATGCTCATCACCTGATCATTTCACCGACCAATGTTCTAAAATACAGGGAATGGAAACATGGAAGGAATCCTTTAAGACAAGATAGATCCAATAAAATAAAGGATGGATAGATCCTAACCAAGTTGAACATGGGTTTGGAAATCAGTACAATCATGGTAGGCCCCTGTACCAAAACCTTTTTCAAAACCATCCACCATTACAGAATCAATTCTAAAACCCACCAACATTGCAACAAAAGCAGTATTATAACCAGCCTTTATTCCAAAACCACCCAATTTCCATAGAACCTATGAGTATCCATTCACAAGTTCACAACCTACAATTCAAAACAAATAGAAAAAAACAAATCTTTGATGGGTTGAAGGACACCGTTAATGATTTTCCAATAAGTTTGAAAGTCTCATAGAATTTCTGAAAAAAATACAGGTAAATTCTCTTCCCAAAAAATTACAAACCCAAAATATAATTTCATAATGTTAAGAACAAGAATTATAAAAGAACTCCCACCACCATCCACCATTGAACCTAAAACAAGTCCACCTAGGATAAGGAAGAATGAAGTTGGAAATGATCAAAATTCTATGGAAATGTATCAGGAAGAAGAAAACAAAGATGAGGAGGAGAGGGATAAGACAAGGAAGAAGAAATAAGAAACACCATTTCAAATGGAAAAAGGGAGAAGAAAGATATACCCCTACAATTTACATCATGGATGATTGAATCAAAGAAGTCTCAAGAAGAAGGACTGCAAAAATAAATTCTAGACACCTTCTAAAAAGTGTAAATCAATATTCCTCTGCCTAGAGCACTCAAAAAAATCCCAACATATGATAAAATTTTTAAGGATATTTTCACCAAGAAGAGGAGACTTCAAGGGAATGAGAGGATAAATTTGGGAAGATGTGTCTTAGGCCTTATCACACCACAATTTCCAACCATTTGTCAAGATCCAGGTACATTTTCTATTCCATGGACCATTGGTTCATTGAATTTCTCTAATGAATTGTGTGATTTAGGTGGATCAATTAATTTATTTCCTCAGATAGTATATACTTCATTGTTGATGTGAGACTTGAAGCCCACATGAGTGGGGGTCCATCTTGAAAACATATCCACAGTTTTCCTAGCAGGAGTTCGGGAGGATGTCTTGGTAAAAGTCAAATATATATTATTCCATGATGAATTCAATGTGTTGAATATAGAAGATGATAGGATCACATCATGCTCACCCATAATTTTGGGGAGGCCTTTCTTGAAGATGACCAAAAAATCATCAATGTCCATGAAGGGACACTTTCCATGGAGTTTGGAGATGACACTGTCCACTTCAATATTTTTGAATCCATGAGGCACCCATCAGAGGATCACTCACTCTTTGAACTCTCCCATGATGATGGTACAAATCCAACTAATGAATCAGGTATGCTTCGTGAATTCTTATCATTAAAAGAAAATTTTTAAATTGAAAATATCACTGAACATAGAGATTCCCAAAGCACTGGAGATTCTAATTTCCTGTGGGAAAAAGTGGTAAAATATGATTTCTTTGATAATCTATTAAATTATGATGAAGATGATATAAATTCTTCTGTATAGGATGCCAAACCTTTAGAAGTGGGAAAACTCAATTTAGTTTCATCCCCTATGCATCCCCCTGATATAGAATTAAAACCACTCCGCACTGATTTAAATTATGTTTATCTTATAGTGGGAGAGAAATTACTAGTAATAATTGAAAATAATTTATCTGAAACTCAATAAAAATCATTGATAGGGCTTTTTAGAAATAATTTTAATGAAATAGGATGGATCTTAGGTGATATCCCTAGAATAAACGCAAAACTTTTCTCACTTATAATTTTTCTTAAGGGAGATTCCAAACCTGTCAGATAACCACTAAGGAGGTTGAACCCAACCCTAATGAAGGTTGTGAAAAAAGAGAATGAGAAGATGTTAGAAGCTCGGATCATCTATCCCATATCAAATTCACAATGGGTTAGCCACATCCATGTAGTCCCAAAGAAAACTGGCCTAACAATTTTGAGCCATTAAAAGAATGAATTAATCCCTGTAAGAATTCAGAATAGCTAGAGAATGTGCAAAGATTTTAGGAAGTTGAATTAGATCACTCAAAAAGATCATTTCCCTATCATGTTAATTGACTAGATTCTAAAGATATTGGAAGGGAGAACTCATTATTGCTTTTTTGGATGAATTTTTTGGTGATTTTCAGGTACCCATTGCCCCCGAGGATCAAGATAAGACTACCTTTTCTTGTCCTTTCAGTACTTTTTCATACAAAAGGGTTCCATTTGGATTATGTAATACTACATGTACATTTTAGAGGTGTATGGTATGTATATTTTTTAATCACATTTAATATTTCTTGGATATTTTCTTGGATGATTTCACAGTTTTTGGAAAATATTTTGATTGTTTTTTGAAAAATCTAGAAAAAGTTTTGAAAACTTGTATCGAAAAGAACCTTGTTTGGAATTTTGAAAAGTGTAATTTTATGGTTGAGAGAGGTATTGTCCTTGGGTATGTCATTTCAAAGAAATTCATTAAATTTGATAAATAAATATTGAAGTAATAAATTATTTTCCTTACCCAACTTGTACGAAATATGTCAGATCATTTTTAGGACATGTAGGATTCTCCAGGAGGTTTATCAAATATTTCAGTAAGATTTTTCTTCTTCTATCTAGAATAATTTTTAAAGATGATGATTTCAATTTTAATGGTTTATGTAGGGAAGCCTTTGATAAGTTGAAAAATAGATTTATTACACCACCAATAATGCATCCACCCAATTGGGAAGAACCATTCGAGCTACTTTGTGATGTTTCCAACAATGTAGTTAAATAATTCATTTCACAAAGAATTGAGGTCAGGCCAAAATTCATTGAATATGCCTAAAAACATCATATGTGGCCCAATTAAACTACACAACTACATAAAAAGAGTTTTTAGAAGTAGTTTTTTCATTCGAAATATTTAGATCATATATTCTTGGAACTAATGTCATTGTGTTTTCTGATCATACAACTCTTAGGTACTTGATGAAGAAGTCTGAAGAAAAACCAATGCTTTTGAAGGAGATCAACAAAGAAATCGAAGAAAATAAGGGATCTGAGAACCATGTTGCTGATCAGTTATATAGACTTCTCGACACTACTAAATTTGAAATTCTAGACACTAAACAATTGAATGATCACATTCAAGAAGAGTATTTGTACTTGATTAAAAGTGAAGTAACTTGGTATGCTGACATGGTAAATTATATGGTAACCTATAAATTCCCAACTTATTTAAATTATCACCAAATACACAAATTGAAAGATGAATCAAGATATTACTTCTGGTTTGATCCAAATCTATGTAAGATTTTCAAGACCAAATGATAAGAACATTTTTTTCCAAAAAATGAAATTAATTCTATCCTTAATTTTTGTCACACATTAGCATGTAGAGGCCACTTTGGACCTCAAAAGACTGCAAGGAATGTTTTAGAATCTGGACTTTATTGGCAAATACTTTTCAATGTTTCTACTTACTGTTGATTATGTTTCTAAATGGGTGGAAGCAAAATCCATAAAGACTGAAGATGCTTTTTTTATTTGGTCAGGGATAACATATATTGTTGGTTTGGAATTCACAGATCCATAATTAGTGATCAAGTGACTCAATTTTTCAAAAGGATAATAGAGGCCTTGTTGAAAAAATATGGGGTGCATCATAAAACATCAACTCTCTATCATCCATAGACTAATGATCAAGATGAGGTGTCCAACAGGGAAATCAAAGGAATTTTATAAAATATTTTTCATCTAAATAGGAAGGATTTGAGACAAAGGTAGGACGACACATTATGGGCTGAAAAGGCATCCTACGAAACTCAAATGGAATGAGTCCAAACAGCCTGATTTATGGGAAAGGTTTTTTTCATACCTATGGAATTGGAATACAAGGGATATTGGGCTATGAGGAAGATGAATCTAGGTCTTGAATGCACTAGGAAAGAGATAATATTATTGTTACAGGAGCTAGAAGAAATTAGAATGGGAGAATTTGAAGGATCAAAGATTTACAAAGAGAGAACAAGAGTGGATCATGACAAACCGATCCAACCAAAAGGCTTCTATATTAAAGACAACGTGTTGTTATTCAATTCAAGACTCAAGATTATGCCTAGTAAACTTCGTTCTAGATGGGAAGCTCCATTTATAGTTACTCATGTATATCCTTTTGGTTTTGTTTAGATTGTGAAGGATGGAGAGAAGGATCCATTCACTACTAATAGGAATAGGCTGATGAAATTCCTTGGGACCATACAATCAGAGTCAATAGAGGATATCACACTCCTCTAACCTGTTTATCAACTAAATCCATTTGGTCATTCATCTCCTTTACATTTTCTTTCTTGTTGTTATTCATTTTCAAATATTTGTACATGATAAATCCAAATGTATGCATTGGGGACACTACATCATTTAAGTGTGGGAAAGATAACCTTTGTAGTTTAGGATTTTTATTTGTTAAAATGATTGTGCGTTTCAAATTTTGTGTATTTGTTTTTAAATTATTGTGTTATTTTAAATCTTTTGAGCTGAAATGATTATATTTGAATATTTTGAAACCCATGTCCATGGGAGAAATAATTTATTTTCTTGAAATTGAGGTTAAATGAACACAGAAAATGGCTTCTTTTCAAGTTCAATTTATTGGGAGTTTCATAAAAATTATTATGATTTTTAAATCTGATGCCACATATCACTATCTTAATATTTTAAATCACATTCTCAGGAGGCTTCTGAACTAATTAATTTCATATTATTTACATTCACCTCACTTCTTGAGAGAATTAAACAATGCTTGATTTTACCAAAATTTGATTTATTACTATAAAAACATGAGGGTTTGATGTACATGTGTTTTAAATGATTGAGGAATTTATTTCGTTTTAAATACCTATTTTAAATAAAATACTTTTTATAATGGACTACCATTGTAAATACCCGGTAATATCAAGGAAATTTTTTTCTTAAATACTTTGGAATATTACGAGTCTGTGGCTTCTGACAGAACTTGATTCCAAGGCTCGATGTGCCCAGAATCAATTTCCGAAGTTTAGCCCAGGTACGTTCAGTGTCCGAAAGAGTGATTTTTTCTATCATTTGAACTGGTGATTGGAATTGAAATTTGAGGGCACCGATGAACTCACAGCTCCAGTAATTGCTTAAGGGGACATTTACCGTAGTTGCGTTTTATGCGGTTTTGATGTTATAAATTGCGGTTAAATTTAAAAAAAAGATGAATAAAATTGTTAGAACAATTTTATCTATCTGAGGAGGTTAATCCCTCCCATGGGATGTTAAGGGTGGGACCCATACCCACCTAACTACCCAAGTGTGGATGGTAGATAGGTGGGGCCCACACGAGCCCCAACCATTCTTTTTCCTCTAAAATCCTTAAACCCCCTCATTAAATTTGCAACCCTCATTTAATTGCCAATCTCCCCACCACACTCACTCCAATAATTCATGACAAACCCTTAAATTTATGAGGATTTTTCCTCTCCCTCTCTTTAATTATTTTCCAACACATTTTATTAATAAGGTGATTTGAATTTTGAAATTTAAATTGCATTTGTAATAAAATAATAGTATTGGCCTATTATTTTATGGGTTGAGGGATTTAGTTGTGATAAGGAGGATTAGGAGAACTCTTGAGTTTTTGAAGAACACCACCCTCCGACAAAGAACGACAATTCCATCGACCAAGATCTCTAGTTCCACGAAGAATGACGACGTGCCACCCATTCTCTTCTCCGCGACAAGAGATGAGACACCACTTCTTCATCGGGCGCACTCTGACGTTGCCTATGAATCCTTTCCCCACAACGTCATCTTCTGCGACGCCAGATGTGTGATGTAAATTATCAAATTAGGGGTTTATTCTTGAAATTGAACGTTTTTGTTCCCCTTTTTTCATTGGAAATCGTGGTTTATATATGGACAATTTCTATCGCATTACGCGGAGGGCTTGAGTAGAATGATCATGTACCAAAGTCTCTACAATGATCTTATTATTATTTTTAGAATCGGCTACCGAAGGTGGAGGAGGCACGATGACGTCGCGCCGTGACGGGAACGCGACGAAGGAAGCCGGCGCCGTCGTGCCAGCTGCGCGGGAGGAACCGCAGCCCGCATCGCGGGCTGCTTTGGTGGAAGAACCGGCTGGCCCATTGGCCCGCCAGGCAGAGAAGATCAGCGGCGCCTGGAGGATGCTGCGCCGGAAGAGCCGTGGCCCGCCGTGCGGGCCGTTTGCGCCAGAAGGCCGGCTGGCCTAGCCGGTCAGTTTGGGAGGGTGGCACCACTTGGCGCCGCTAGATCGGGCATCTGGGGGCCGCGCCCCCCGCCTCGGACCGCTCGGCCAGCTGGGCCACGCTGGGCACAGCAGGGTTGCGTAGGGCCGGGCAAGGCCAGACCGCCCCACTTTGGGCCTGGCCGCATCCCTCAGGCCGGACCACGAACCAACCTTCAGGCTGGTTCGACACCCCTACTGGGACAGACCTGCCAAAACTAGGTGACCTGACCTGCCAGCCCACTGGGTTTATCGGGTCATGCCTATTATTCACTTAAACGTGAATAACATAAATATTGCGCGTCCAATTGACGCGCCGTTTGCAGCACTAGGACCCTATCGATGAGGTGGTCCTTTTGAGATACTCTATGTTTGTTTTGGAAAAATTTGGTAAATTGTTGGGTTTGGAACGAGCATATTTCCAACCGGCCCCCTGGAACGAAAAAGCCAATATCTCTCAGACCGGGCGTCCGATGACGTGCCGTCTATCGTGTTGAGTTCTTTTTGATGAGAATGAACTTCGGGAGACATCAATTCTGGAATTCATGACCGATGATGTATCATCCCCTTTACTCTAGGAGTGGACCCTCCCGAAAATGAGTATGTTGTGTGCGGAAACCCTAGAGATGGCTGCGACTGCGATGACTACCGTGCTGGGATCCTCTGTGGGTTTGACAATGAAGACGAATTTACTTGGATCCTATGTGGGTTCGGCAGTGAGGACTACTGTACTTGGTTCCTCTGTGGGTTCGGCAGTGACGACGACTGTAATTGAATCCTACGTGGGTTTGGTAGTGATGGTTACTATACTTGGATCCTACGTGGGTTCGGTAGCGACAACTTCTGTACTTGGATCCTATGTGGTTTTGGCAGAGGAGATGATTCATAGGCTACATCTAATCATGTCCACCCCACTTCGTGAGTAGTATACCTATGTGAGCTAAGTATTATCTTCCAATCATTTTCATTGATGTGGTTGATTTCCGTCCTGTGTGGACTGGTTTGTGCTTGGGCTTGGAAATTGGATCCAGACTGAGATTGATGACTTAGGTATATGTATGGGAATATAACTAAGTAGAGTTTGATGATACTTTCTATTTGTATCTTTCCTTTGTGGTTTATCCTTCGTTGATTCTGGGAGACCTTCAGGGGTCTCAGGGTCCCTACTGAGTAACATATAATTACCCCTGCATGAGATATGCCCACACTACATTGTGTTTAATGTAGACGATGGAAAACACTAATCGAGGTGGAGGATTGTGGAGCTAGATGGTACCCGGAGGTGGTCCACAAGACGGGACGTACACGGAGCGGACGACTGGACCCGAGGAGCTGAATTGACCATCTGTACCCACCCTTCAGGTGAGATTCCCGGAGGATGAATCTGTGGTTGTTGCTTTACTTTTCTGCTGTTGTACTTTCCTTTTCAGTAGTACTATACCTTCAGTTGGGTTTGTATACTGGCCCATTTACTTTTCAGCACTTACTTTTGTACGCAGTTTTACATAGTTCTTATTTCCCTTGCTTACTCTGTTGTGATTGTTTACTTATATAAATGAAATTCATTCCCTTTTTATCATGATTTACACCTTTGGTGCTAGTCGCCAGCCCCTTCCCTATGGAAGGCGAGCTTGGGGTAGTCATGACATGGGCCCCGAGGACTGGTCGTGACAAATTGGTATCAGAGGATTCAGTTCTACCACAGAACTCAAGACTCTGATAATTTATTCTCCGTAAAGTAATAGTGTTAAGAGTATTGAGTGTGGTTATCAGTCGAGGGAGTCCAGTGTTGGTGCAGCGGCTGGCATATCCATACACCAAGACCCCGACTTCTGATTTTTGACTTAGTGCACGGAAACACTGATTGAATGTGTGTTTCAAAAGTTTTCTTTGTGATTAATTTGTGTCAGCTCACCAGGTATACTGTACTAACCGTGGTGCACCGGTTTCTTCTCAGGATGGCCCCACAAAGGCAGCTAGCTATTGTTCCTAGTTACATGCGGGATGACTGCCCACTGAGTGACGATGCCTCGGTGTAGGGCCCCATTACAGTGGAGGAACCGGCGGTACCACTAACTGTTGGGCCACTGATATCGCCAGCCCCAGTAGCAGAGAGTGCACGCCACCTGAGTGTGTTGCATGAGGTTCAGAAACAGAGGCCACCAGGTTCTATGGAGAGACATACCATCAGGCAGCCGAGGATTGGATGGAGGCTATCATCAGAGTGTTTAGATTGGTCGGGACACCAGCAGACCTTATGGTGACTCTTTCCGTGAGTCTCCTGCACGTAACAGTAGGTAGATGGTGGAGACTGATTATCCAGGTGAACGACGTGGCATCTCTACTTTAGAAGGACTTCAAGAGCCTCTTCCGCTCAGAGTTTGTTCCAGCCACCCTACATGAGGTGCACATCCAGGAGTTACTACAGATGCGGCAGGGTTGCATGAAAGTAGCCCAGTACTCGGCGAGATTACCGACCTCTCACGTTACTCCACAGACATGGTACGAGACCCATTCTTCCAGGCCCAAACATTCGAGCAGGGACTGAGGCATGATATCAGGGCTTCGATGATCTCCCTCAGCATTCCGATGCAGGCAGGATTACTAGAGAGAGCCCTTTTTGTGGAGAGATTTCTTACTGAGCCGACTCCAGCAGTGAGACCCACCGTAGGACGACACGTAGTGGAGTCTTCTGCAGCCAACAGTAGACAGATGTCGCAGAGGTCCAACCAGACCAGGCCATCAGGTGGGTGACCTCAGGAAACTGGTTCGGATGTGCGGGGCACACGAAGCAGAGCCAGCCATACAAGGGGAACACAGTTCTATGCATGCGGTGGGCAGGGCCACATGGCTCGTGACTTCCCGACCCACCATGCAGAAGAGCATCATATAGTAGAGGTACCTCCCAAACAGAGGCATAGGTTTGACCGTGGAGGTCTATAGGGAGCAGGCAGATGAGGCAGAGGAGTTGTTCGAGCAGCGGGTGGTGGATGACTCTTCAAGGCTCTACCACCACTACCACTAGGAAGACCACCCCGACCACATGGAGCTGGAAGATAGGGGCAGGCTCAGCTCCAGGTAGTCGGGGCCTATGACCACGGTGCAGCCGAGATGATTCGAGGTACTATCTATGTCTACTCCACCATTTTTGCAGTTCTTATAGACATAGGAGTGAGTCATTATTTTATTGACGCTTCCCTTGTTCGGAGCTCAGAGATTCGGACAGAGCCATTGGATCGATCCTTACGGCTAGAGACTACTACGGGAGCAGAATCGACGATTATGCACTTTTTCCGGCAGTGTGAGCTTACTCTAGGAGGCAAGAGATTCAGCTGGGATCTTCTTGTAGCGGCATCGAGGCCTTACAACTTCATCTTGTGTATGGTTTGGTTATCTACAGTCCATTCCCAGATCGAATGTTTTAGGTGAAAAGTGCGGTGTGTCCGCACAGATGGGAGCTGGAACACCTTAACCGACGAGAAGGGAGCCTTTTCAGTGCAGGATGGACTTACGTAGAGAATAGGATAGCTGATCACCCATCAGTTGGCTAGTCTCATCCTAGGAGTAGTTGATGTGCGGAGTCTGAGTTTTCTTGTTGTGGTGGATCAGTATGCGGATGTTTTTCCTGAAGACGTTCCAAGACTACCTCCTCACAGAGAGGTAGACTTCTACATTGACCTATACCCCAGTACAACACTGATATCTACTCCAGTATATCGGATGGCTCCCGCCAAGCTTCGTGAGCTGCGGGTACAGCTGGGGGACTTTCATGGAAAGGGATTCATCCGACATAGTGTTTCACCCTGGGCTTCTCAGATTATATTCCCCAAGAAGGAGGATGAGAGATTATGAATGTGTTTCGACTACCTTATCCTGAATCAGGTGACCGTGAAAACAAGTATCCACTTCTGAGGATTAACGACCTCTTTGATCAGCTCAAGGGAGTATGATGGTTCTCAAAGATAGACCTCAGGTCAGGCTATCATCAGCTCAGAGTTCGAGATGAGGATGTTCCGAAGGAATCCTTCAGGTGTGGGTTTGGCCACAAGGAGTTCTTGGTTATGCCCTTCGGTGTAACCAATGCACCAAAAGTGTTCATGAGTCTCATGAACAGTATATTCCATCCTTACCTTGATCTTTTTGTTATAGTCTTCATCGACGACATACTGATTTACTCAACTACTGAGGAGGAGCATGCCTACCACTTACGGGTTGTACTGGACACACTCTGAGAGCTCCAGCTTTATGGTATGCTCTCAAAGTTCCATTTCTAGATTCGAGAGGTTTACTTCTTGGGGAACGTCATCTCAGAGGCGGGATTTGCAGTGGATCCTACGAAGATGGAGCCAGTACTTGCTTCGGAACCACCCAGAAGCTTGACAGAGGTGCGGAGTTTCCTAGGTCTGGCTGGGTACCATCAGAGATTTGTACCAGACTTCTTCGGAGCTGCAGCACCGCTTTCAGCTTTGATGAAGAAGGGGAAACCCTTCGTATGGTCAAATATATGTCAGTAGAGTTTTCAAGAGCTAAGACAGATATTGACTAGTGTTCCCATATTGAGGCTACCGGAGGAGGGCATTGGGTATGTGGTTTACTGCGATGCATTAGGGACTGGACTCAGGTGTGTCCTAATAAAGGAGTGGGCAGTGATCGCCTATGGTTTACGATAGTTGAGTCAACACTAGCAGAACTATGCTACCTATGACCTTGTGTTAGCAGTAGTGGTATTCGCTCTAAAGACGTGGCAGAACTATCTGATGGGAGAGCGCTTTACAATCTTCTCCGACGACCAATGTCTCAGGTACATCTTCTCACAAAAGGACCTGAACCTGAGACAATGATGATGGCTCGAGTTCCTCCAGAACTACGACTTTTAGATAGTCTATACTCTTGGGAAGGAGAACGTAGTAGATGATTCTCTCATCAGAAGATTGGGCATTCAGCTACTTGGAGAGGCGGAAGAGCAGTTAGCCGCTTTGCAGATATCCTTCGTGGATAGAGATGGGGCAGTCTTTCTATAGTCTCTCACAATACCTCCTCCACTACTTCAGCGGGTCAGATAGGCACATCGTGGGGACGTTTACTGTGAGACATGATGTGCTCAGATTTCCATAGGGCAGGCGCCTGATGGATTTTATGAAGGAGGAGAGCACGTCATCCTTTTCAGGGGACGTACCATAGTACCGGTTACACTGGAGGAGGAAGTGCTGAGGGAGTTTCCCACTTCCCCACTAGCGGTACATCCTGGAGTTACGATGATGTACTAGGACCTCAGAAGACAGCAGTTGTGGCCAGGTATGAAGAAGGCCGTAGCATAGTTCCTTTCACAATTCCTCACTTTCCAGTAAGTGAAGGTGGAGCACCAGGTACCAGTAGGATTGGTACAGACCTTAGATGTTCCAGAGTGGAAGTGGGATGAGATATCGATGGATTTCGTGATGGGGATCCCACGTACTTATAGAGGACATGACTCCATATGGGTGATTGTAGACGGACTCACCAAGTAAGCCCACTTCCTACCGATTAGAGAGCATGGCTCAGTAGAGAGCTTGTGACACCTCTACGTTCAAGAGATCGTACGACTTCATGGTGTGCCATTGTCTATCATATCTGATCAAGATGCTCGCTTTACTTCCTGACTTTGGATGGGGTTACATGAGGCATTTGGGACGTAGCTATCCTGAGCAATGCCTTTCATCCTCAGACGGATGGCCAGACGGAGAGGACCATTCAGACACTTGATGACATGCTTCGTGCATCTGTCCTTGACTTTGGTCGCAGTTGGGAGGATTACCTACCCTTGGTGGATTTTTCATACAACAAAAACTACCACTCAACCATCGGGATGTCACCATATGAGGCATTGTACATCCGACCTTGCAGATCACCTATGTACTATACTGACCCTAGGGAGTCAGCACTAGTAGGACCAGAGATGGTTAAGGATACGACAAAGAAGGTGCAGATCATCCAGGAGAGGATGAGGACTACACAGAGTATACCGAAGTCCTATGCTGATAGGAGACAAAGACCACTGGAGTTCGAGGATGTAAACCACGTCTTCTTATAGGTCTCACCTCAACGTGGATTACAGAGATTTTGCCGGGGTGGAAAGTTATCTCTGTGCTTCATCAGATCATTCTAGGTCCTCATCAGGGTAGGAGATGTGGCTTACCACCTGGCCCTTCCACCTTAGTTGCACCGGGTGCATGACGTCTTCCACGTATCTTAGCTGAAGAGATACGTGCACGACCCGTCCCACATCATCGACCACGAGGAGCTGGACATTGATGAAGGGGCTACATTCATGGAGGATCCAGTGGAGATCGAGGATCGCCAGGAGCAGGTCCTACGTGGACAGTCGATTCCTCTGGTGTGCATTCGATGGCTACACGGGAACCTATAGGAGAGCACATGGGAGCGGGAGGCTCAGATGTGTGCTCAGTACCCTAATTTTTTCCCTAGTTTATGTTGTAGCTTTACAGGGGCATAAATCACTGAGGTGGGAGTAATGTAAATAAAGGTAAATTTCAAGGAATTTCTTTTCATAAATGATTTGGAATTTTTTGAGTCTGTGGCTTCTGACGGCACTTGACTCTGAGGCCCGATGTTCCCGGAATCAATTTCTGAAGTTTAGATCGGGTATGTTCAATGAATGAACAAGCGGGTTTTTCTATCTTTTGAACCACTACTCGGAATTGAAATCCGAGGGCACTGATGAACTCGCAGCACCAGTAATTTCTTAAGGGGATATTTACCGCAGATGCATTTTATGTGGGTTTGATGTTATAAATTGTTGTTAAATTAAAAAAAAAGATAAATAAAATTGTTAGAACATTTTTATGTATCTAAGGGGGTTAATCCCTACCATGGGTAGTTAAGGGTGGGACCTACAACCACCTAAATACCCAAGTGTGAATGTTAGAGAGGTGGGGCCCACACAAGCCCCAACCATTCTTTTTCCTCTAAACTCCTTAAACCCCCTCATTAAATTGGCCATACCCCTTTAATTACCAATCTCTCCACATCCCTCACTCCATTAATTCATGAAAACCCTTCAAATTTATGAGGATCTTTCCTCTCCCAATCTTTAATTATTTTTCAACACATTTAATAAATGAGGTGATTTTAATTTTGAAATTTAAATTGCATGTGTAATAAAAAAATAGGATTAGCCTATTATTTTACGGGAGGTGGGATTTCGTTGTGATTAGGAGGATTGTGATAGCTCTTGAGTTTTTGAATAACACTCTCCTCCGACGAAGAACGAAGATTCCTTTGACCAAGATTGCCAGTTCCAAGAAGAACAACGACGCGCCACCCATTCTCTTCTCTACGATAAGAGAGGAGATGCCAATTCCTCCTCGGGCGCACTCTGACATTGCCTACGAATCCTTTCCCCATGACGCCATCTTCCGCGATGCCCGACGTGCGACATAAATTATCAATGTAGGGGTTTATTATTGAAAGAGAATATTTTCGTACCCCGTTCTTAGTTGGAAATCATGGTTTATATAAGACCAATTTCTATCGCTTTACGCGAAGGGAGTTGGCCAAATGAACATTGCCCGATGACCCTTAGTTGATCTTGTTATTATTTTTAGAATCGGAAACCGAAGACGGAGGAGGCATGACGCCATCATGCCTGCTGGGAACGCTGCAAAGGAAGTAGGCGACGTCGCGCCAGCTGTGTAGGAGGAACAGTGGACCGCATCGCGGACCACTTTTGCAGAAGAACCGGCCGACCTGTCATCCGGTCAGGAGAAGGGGAGCTGCGGCGCCAGGAGGGCGCTGCACCAGAGAACCAGCTAGCCCGTCAGCCGGCCGAGCGGAACAGATCCACGGCGCTAGGAGGGCGCCGCATCGGAAGAGCTGCGGCCCGCCGTTTGGGCCGCTTGCGCCAGAAGGCCGGCCGACCTAACCGGCCATTTTTGGAGGGAAGTGCCGCTTTGCGCCGCCGGTTCGGGAATTTGAGGGCCGTGCCCCCTGCCTCAGACTGCTCGGCCAGCTGGCCAAGCCATGCGGGCCGCGGTGGGTCGGGCCGGGCTGCACCACTTCGGGCTAGGCCACGCTCTCTTAAGACAGGGCAGCGTCCCTCAGGCCAGACCGCGTGAACCTTTGGGCTGGTCCGACACCCCTACCAGGACGGACCCACCAAAACTGGGAGACCCGACCTACTAGCCCACTGGGCTTATCGGGTCGGGCCCATTATTCACTTAAACGTGAATAATTAAAGACCGCATGTCCGATCGATGCGCCGTTTGCAGCACTGGGACCCTATCGACGAGGAGGTCCTTTTGCGATACTCTAAGTTAGTTTTGGAAAACATTGGTAAATGGCCGGGTTTGGAACATGAATATTTCCAACCGGGCCCCTGGAACAAAAAAACCAATATCTCTAAAACCGAGCGTCTGATTGGCGCACCGTCTATCGTGTTGAGTACATTTTGAAGAGATGGAACTTTGGTATACATCAAATCTGGACATTGTGACAGTTGATGTATCGACCACTTTACTCGAGGAGCGGACCCTCCCGGAATTGAGTACGTTGTGTGCGGAAACCCTAGAGCTGGATGCGACTGCGACGACTACCGTGCTGGGATCCTCCGTGGGTTCAACGACGGAGATGACTGTACTTGGATCCTACATGGGTTCAGCAGGGAGGACGACTATACTTGGATCCTCCATGGGCTCGGCAGCGATGAAAATTGTACTTGGATCCTATGTGGGTTCAGTTGCGATGGTTACTGTACTTGGATCCTATGTGGGTTTGGCAGTGACGATTTCTATACTTGGATACTACGTGGGTTCGACAGAGGAGATGATTCAGAGGCTATATCTAATTATCTCCACCCCAATTCGTGAGTAGTATACCCGTGTGAGTTGAGTCTTGTCTTCCAATCATTTTCATTGATGTGGTTAATTTCCTTCCTGGGAGGACTGGGTTGTGCTTGGGATTAGAATTTGGAGATGAACTAAGATTGATGACTTAGGTATATGTATGGGCATATACCTAACTAGAGTTGGATGATACTTCGTATTTGTATCTTTCCTTTTTGGTTTATCCTTCATGGATTCTGAGAGACCTTCTGGAGTCTCAGGTTCCCCATTGATTATCATATACTCACCCCTGCATGAGCTATGCCCGCACAACATTATGTTGGATACAGACGACAGACAACAACTATAGAGGTGGAGGCTTGTGGAGCTGGACTGTGCCCGGAGGTGGTCCACTAGATGGAATGTACACAAAGCGGACGGCCGGACCCGAGGAGCTGAGGAGACCATCTGTACCCACCCTTTAGGTGGGATTCGCAGAGGATGACTCGGTGGTTGCTGCTTTACTGTTCTACTATTTTACTTTCCTTTTCAGTTGTAATGTACCTTCATTTGGGTTTGTATACTGGACCATTTAATTTTCATCACTTACTTTTGTACTCATTTTTACTTAGTGCTTATTTCACTTGCGTACTCTGTTGTGTTTGTTTACTTATATAAAGACAATGCCTTCCCTTTTTATCGGGATTTGCGCCTTTCGTGCTAGTCTCCAGCCCCTGGTCTATGGATGGCGGGCTTGGGGTTGTCACTACATGGGCGCCGAGGATGGGTCATGACATCCTTCAACATTTAATCCTTTTATCCATTCA
Organism: Viscum album; assembly: GCA_963277665.1. Lineage (NCBI taxonomy): Eukaryota > Viridiplantae > Streptophyta > Magnoliopsida > Santalales > Viscaceae > Viscum > Viscum album. The sequence goes on along the minus strand of OY728157.1, from coordinate 935,547,802 downwards.
ATTCCATGAATAGTCTATTAGGATAGCCACATTACTAGCGAATATTTCCTATCCATCCTTCTCTTAAAGTATAATTGAATGATTTAGTAGAACTTAAGTGTGGGGGAAAATTTCTTGTATTATGCTACCATATTTGGGGATACATTGGGTGAAAATAAAATATTGGAGTGTTGTTATTTTTATTGAAAAAGAAATAATTCTGGAAGAAGATGTGCATTTTCTGGAGCTTTTAATGACAAGAGAAGTTGTGCCTTTTAGAGTATCTAAGAGAGAAAGAAATATGTGCCTCTTCTGGAGCATTCAAGAAATATTATGTTTGAGAATATTGAAATATTTTCTACAGAAATGATGAACTGTGTGTACATTCCTTGATATTTTATTATTATGGTGATGATTTTATACAAAGGGTAGTGAAGAGGATACCATACTTGTGTTAAAATTAGAGTAACACAATTTTTCATCAAAAAAATCCAATCCCTCTTCAATCAGCCTCATAACATTCACATATAAATCCTACCAACCTAAAACCACATAACAACCATAAAAAGTACTCATGATAAACATATGTATTTGACCCACAATGTCTGTAGATGTAGGAATTTATTAAGCCTATAGTGACCCCTGTAAGAGTTTGGATGGGAAAGATATTTTTATAAAATTGAAATTTGAATTATGAGAGATAATTAAAGTTTGGTAAGTGTTTTGTGTGCATGGGAGGAGGAATGAAGAAGAAATATATTGGATGATATGAAATTAATAACTTTAAATAATAGTTTTTGAGGAGTCATGATATATATATTTTTTGTTATCAAATTATTGTATCTCATGGATATTTGTTTTGAATTTTCTTTGATTTTATTTTGATTCATACTAGTCTTGGATTACAAGTGATAAATGTGGGGGAATTGATAGATTTAATTTTTTCAGTATTATTAATATGTTTTTCAATTATTTAATCCCTTCCAATTATTCAATTTGAGTATATTTGCATCATTTAAGTATTTTTTGGTGTATTTTCTGCTTAAATGTGAAAATGGGGTAATTCTGTAAAATGGATAGTTTTTGGGAGCTTTAGGTTTTTGGGCATAACCTTAAAATTATTGATCAAACTGAATTAAGTAATTTTTTAGGATTCATATGCTCATGGGATTCAATTTTGTATTCTGGACCTAGACCCAATTCAAAACCCAATGGTACAGAAAAATCAATCAAATGGAGAAACCATTCTGGCAGGCAGAATGGACCCAAATACCAAAAATATAAAATATATCATTTAACAGACCTACAAAAGAGGTGAATCTAGATTATGTTGATAGAGTACATTAAAAGGATGGTTCATGTTAAATTTCATAAATAATAGTCTCATCAATACATCTGTTGGGTGCATCCAAGTGGATTGGGTGAAATAGTGTTTAGAGGCCAGAAATAGTTAAACTCACTAATAAATTCATATCATCCTTTACACCCGTCAAAAGGATTTGATGTTTTGATGATTGAAATAAAACTAAATTTACCACAAATTATAAGTAAGGTGATTGGCTTGGTTAGGATGTTGGGTGGCCATAACAGGGGGAAAACAATGGAGGATAGATTCTGGAGGTTCCAAATTTCTGTTCTTGCTTTTAATTATTTTGTTCTTCTAAGCTTTTTAATGAATTCTTCTTCCCCCTTTAACCCTATTACCCAAATCATGGATGGTTAGATCTTATGAGTAATTAGGGATGGGTAGGTTTACCATTTTTTAATTCTTTATTTCTTTCACTTAATGTTTTAATATCCTCTTCTCTCTTATGCGAATCAGTTTCAATTTCTTATAACAGTTTTTATTATCATGTGTGATTGTATCTGGTTTTAGATTTTTATTTTTATTTTTATTTTTTCAAGAATAAATATCTCCCCCACTAGTTTCTAGTTTATATATGATGGAACAGACAAGGACTTAGTGGTGAAGTACTTGGTGATCACCAATATGTGTGGGAGGAGTAGTGAATGTTCTTGATTTCCTGGGATAAACAGGACCCGTTTGGGAATTGCCTAAAATAATTGGGGGTATTTGATACAACTCTATTACAAATTGGAAAGGAATTAGACCAATCTGAGGTTTTATAAAGGTTTATTCTCACATTATTATTTTTCCATTGGAGAGAGGAGAAATTATTTTGGATTATCACTCTTAACGACTTAGTATAAGACAGTTGGGTAAAGCGAACTGTAATGGAATTACAATTGGAAAACTGACCCTAACACAATAAACATTTCATATCACTGATTTAAATCACATCATTTTTCAATTTGTTTTAAATCATTCACTTAATTTCTTTACTTTGTTTAGTTTTTTTTCTTGTATTTTCCAAATCAAACAATTAAAAAAACACTTCTTACTCTTATTTTAAGTGACAATCACTGATGTTGAGTAATCCTCTATAAAGAAAACCAAGGTAACCAAATATAATACATTTCAAAATAGTTTATATTAGTTTTTCCACACCCCATGATAGGAATGTGTCAACATTTCTATAAAGTCAAAGTTTTTATACCTTGTACAGAAAGTCGTCATGGGGATATACTCCTACTTCATTTTTAGATGATAGTATTTTGACCACATATCCACCATGGAGAAGTATTATAGTTCATATAGTTGACCAAAAAATTCATAAATCCATGGTATAGGATAAGTTTTATTTATAGTTATCTTTTTGATCTCATGATATTTAATGCAAAGGCACATTAACCCATTCTTATTCTTGATGAATAGGATGGGTTCACCCCAAGGTGAAGCACTGGGGTGTGTGATTCATTTATCCAGATTCTCCAATAGTTATTTATTTATCTCCTCAACTTCCATATTATCTGTTCAATATGGAGTCTTCTATAATGGAAATTTCCCAAGTATATGTTTTATTGAAAATTCATTGTCTTTACTACAAGGAAGATGAGAAAATTCATTTGAAAATGCATAAGCATATTCCCTTATAATGAGAATTTCTTCAAGGATTATCATTTATTTTTGAATCAATAATTTGATCTTGATATGATTTATCATATGGATATAATATATATTGTTGAGATATTAGTGATAAATAATATTCATCCTCCTCCTTGAACTTTTATAGAATCAAGGGTCGTTTCACCTCACTGAGATTTATTTATTACTCACGAAAATTTATATTTAATCTATATAGGGAAAGATAATACATATGAATAATTTAATAAAATTACACTAAAGGGAGTATCGAATGGTTTTATAGAAAATTAAACCCAAAAAATTATATATGGGAGAGTTATATACTCACGATATAATAATTTCCAAATTTATCATTTTTACTGAAGTATCTACTTTTATTATTTTTTGTGGTGTAGGAATTTTTCTACTAAAATTGTGGGATACGAAGGAATCTTCAGAACTAAAATCAAAAAGTAATTTTTATTTTGGTAAATGAAAACCTATAAAATTTTTCACCACTTCATAATCCACTTCAGCATCCGTGATGGTATAATCTCTCCCTTCACACCTTGAATGTTTTTGGTTGCCCTTAAAAACCGTTGGCATAGCAAATTCATTTGAAATTTACCCTTGTTTCTTGAATTTGAAAAAAAAAATAATGCTCTATGGGTTAACCAAAGAATTTATTTCATCCATGACATTAGTGGGCTCCAATTTCTGGTAATCTCTAGCTATGTGTCATTCTTTCTATCACAAACCAACCTGAGTCGACCATGAAATAGTGACCTGATCCAATCCGGAACCTGGACCAAAGGGCTTTCTTGATCCCCATTGTCTAATAACTAAAATAAAGCATCATTATATAGACAAGGGAATTATTTATCCAAAAATAAATAAATAAAATGAATATATTAATTATAAATAAATAAGTATAAATAATATAAAAATTTCCAAACGGAACATCTTTTACAACAAAAATAAAAATGCAATAAATATAAAAAAAATCATACTTCAGTTGATGTCCACACATCTCTTTGTGACCTCAAGGGTCACTCCCCAATTCCGAAACAAAAATTTCCCATGAATATTTAGATCACGTTGAGACCTGCAACAAAATCTAAAAAAAGAACTATAGGCATGAGTATTAAAACATAGTAGGCATCCCAAAACAAATATATTCCCATTTCACTTACTTTAACATTAATGAAACATGATCTTAATGTTGGAAATAAAATATATAAAAATAATCATTTCCACACATTTTCACTTAAAAAAATCATTTTCCATTTCCAAATCCATCTTATTTTTAAAAAATAAAACATTTAAATTTTAAAGGAGGGAAGTGATGATTTCATTTAAAAAACCAAAAAAAGAGATTAGAAAAATTTCTAAGAGGATATATTTATCATAAAACATTAAAACCCAAATGATCACTTCCCAAAGAATAATACCGCACATGATAAAATAAAAATAATAACAATATAGGGGAAATGGAAGTAAGAATACAAGAGTAACCAACCAATCATGCTTCTCAATCATCCACAATAAGTAACTAGGTGCAAATAGACAATAAGGAAACTTATGATAACATGAACAATACAGAACATAATAATAAATATTTAATAATCCTGAAAAAATGCCTCACTTAATGACATAAAAATACTATAACATTCTTGACCACACACCACATGTCATAGACTAAGGGTTTAAATCCAATAGTAATAATAAAAAATATTCCCCTACTATGGGCCACTACCTAGTGTGTAACATGTCTATTGCGGATATAATTATCAGAAAATTCAGTCACTATACCATATTCCCATTTCATGTGTATAAAGAGTTTGATTCAACTAATTCTGGCCAATCATCCAATCACATGCACATATAAATAATATTTCACACAATAGGAATCACCCGGTCAACCCAAGGATCAATCTATTTCCGTAAAACTCATAGATAATAAGGATGTCCACAACGAGGATATCTCATTACAAAAAAGGTAAATGGCCAATGTTTATTCCACCATAAGGAAATAAAACACATTAAATATTTATATAAACAAGGTAAGATTATTGTCCAATGAAATTTTTCATATTAATCATTTTGAACAACTTTAAAAATTTCCAAATGTACCCCGAACATTTTTTAGGATAACATCCTTTTCAAAGAACCAATTAACCTCTCCAAAATGATAAATATACACCATTTCCCATTTCATAGACATTTCATAAAATCCACTATTTAATATTCATGTCACATTTTCTAGTCGAGCCTTTTTTATTATAATGAAAAATTGGCCATTAACCACCACCACATGAAAAACTAAATTCTAAGATCCAAATAAACATTTCATTTAAATCTAAAACCACTTTGAAAACAGATTCAAGGAACCCAAAAAATAATTTTACATGAAAAAAATATATTTACAAAGATATCCCATGCTTTAGAATAAAAAACATGAGAAAGCCAACTGATCATTTTATCTAGCACTTTATGTCCAATAATTAGTAAAAAATGCAATTTATCATATTAAATGGTAAAAATCACCACTTTTTACACCAAACTAGCATTTAAACAATAAAGAAAAACTATTTAACATATAAGTAATGATTGAATATAATTAAACAAATGAATAAGAAATTTAAATGGAAAGTGGAAAGGGAAACCTTCCTCAATCTCATGACGCTTCAACAATACACAATCGAAATCACTCCATCACGGTTCAAAAAATCCAAGATCTATTAAAAGGAACCCAAAACACACAAAACACCCAAAACACCAAATAAAAACTATGGGAAAAATGAAATATAAATCCACATGACCAAGGAATTTGAAGATTTCTTGAATAAATGGAGTAAATCAGAAGAGGTAGATGAGGGGAGGAGATTTACCTGGAATATGTAGCTTAAACCATTATTAAATATTATATCTACACCATAAGAGGGAGGTGGAAGTTTTAAGGACAAGGGGGAAGCACCACTATGGTTCACAAACCCATGGAAAGAGAAATATGGTATTTCGGGTTAAAATCCTGAAAGGGGTAGAGTTGAAATTTAAAAAAAAGATTTAGGAAGCTCATATGGTTTGACCGCATGGTTTAACAAACAGTGAATAAACCACAAATCCCTTACTAAACCCACATGGGAACTTGCACAGTTTGACCTCACAATTTTCAAACTATGTGCCAAACATACGAAATGGGTTTGTCCTAAGGTAGTGGGTTTCTGCATGCTTTAAGAATGGTTTTACTAACCGTGCGTGGGCCATGTACCCTCAACCAGAAGAACCCCAAATCCCATATAGTTTCTTAGATCCTATACCATGGTTTTCCAAAACCATACACTAACCACACATGAGGGGAATAACACCTAAAAACTCAAAATGTAAACTTTTCATGACCAAAAATCAAGACCCAAAATAATGCATGAATGATATACTGAACCAGAGGCCAAAAATAAAATATGTCCGTGACAATTCCACCCACCATCAACAAATTCTTCCCCTAAGAAGACACAACACATTCTAGTTGATTGATAAAAGATGAAGGACTTTCACATTTTCATGATCCAACCTATTAAAAAAAACATATCAAATACCACCTAAGAGAATAATTTTTTTGAAGAAACAAAACAACAACATTAAAGTCTTTTTGAAAGATGACAAGAACTTGATCCAGAACCTCCAAAACATTTCATATAACATGAACATTGGGAATACTTCAATGATATCCAATTATTCACATAAATTGGATATAAATCGAAATAAAAAATATTAAAGAATCCACTACCCACTACACCAATATCCATAATCAAACTAAATAATTAATAATGGAGCCTAGAATAGGGTCACCACCATAAAAAAACTAGAATATATTTTTTTAGAAGAAACTATAGAGATACTAGCAGTGGGTCTCCCCACCATCAAAAATCAACTAGTATAAACTGATTACCCATTCTATCATACAAAACTCACTAATAAAAAAATTTCTTTGAACAATGCTACCATTTATCAGCACTAGAAAAATTCATTGATAAATTCCATATTTATCAGCGGTAAACTAAGAATTGATAAAAGAATCCTTTTTTCTGTGCTAAAAAAGTGTTGATAAAGGGAACCATTTATTAGTGCTTTTTTTGTACTGATAAAATACAACATTTATGAGTGCATTATTTTACCTTTAATAAAGTCAAATTTTATCACCACTTTTTTTAGCCCTGGTAAAAGGTTCCCTTTATCATTTTGTTTTTAGCACTAATAAAGTTCTAAAATAAAATAAGAAATTAAACAAATAAAAATAAAATTAATAAATTAATAAAAATATTATCAATTGAATAATTGTTGATAAAAATAAATAAATTTAATATACATAAATATATATAGATTATAAATTTTAATAAATAGTATATATTAATTTTATATATACATATATATAAAATTAATAAGTATAATATATATATAATTTAAATTAAAAAAATATAAATGTCTTATTAATTTTAATGTTGTTTGATTTTTCAATTTGACTTATTTTAAACATTGTGTGTATCATTTATTTCACATATATATATATATATATTTATATATGTTAATGTATTTTTATATAAAAGCACACACAAATATATTTATAAAATATATAGAAATATATACACCTAATATTTATGTAATTTATTCAACATTTTTCATAATTTATAATTTCATTATGACATGATACATTTAATATATATTATGTTTTTAATCTATTAATTTTCTTTATTTGTTTTCAATAATAAAATTTCATTTCAAATGTTTTTTATTTTTTATTTTATTTTTGAATTTGATCATTTTATATTATATAAATAAATTAATTTTAATTTACTATGTAATAGTATTTTCAATATCTACTTATCCTCTTCAATATATATGTATATATACAACCATATTTCTTAATATATTATATTTAATTTATAAAAATTTTCCATTATTTGAATATTTTTAAACTATACCCATTTTGAATTATTCAACTTCACTCATTTTTAAAATGCATGTAATTAAGATTATATATCCATTAAAGGTGTTAAAAATATATTTGTAAATAAATATTTATAAATAAATATATCTATAAATGTATATTTACTTAATTTATAATTGTTATAAATAAATAATTATTATAAATAAATAATTTTTACTTTTTAAATAATTATTTCAATAATTTAAAATAGATAATTATATATATTCAAAAAAATATAAAATTATAATAATGTTATTTAAATAATAATAAAATTATAATAATTTTTTAAAATTATTATAATCATAAAATTTATATCTATGCATTTTTAGTGCTGATAAATATCAATCTTTATTATCACTAAATAATAATTGTTAAAAGATAAATTTATAAGCACTAAAACACTAGCCTTGATAAAGCTCTATATTTATTAGCGCAAAAAATGAAATGATAAATACTCATTTTATTAGAACTTATAAATTTAGCATTGATAAAATGAATCTTTATCATTACCTTTCTAAAAGATCTACTAAAAGTTTCCTTGATCTGCTTAAAAAAACCCTAACCATGAATCAGTAGCTCGTGATTCTAAATCACTCACATAACTCCTCTAGTATTAGTAAGACTCCTCTATGTTCCCTCAGATTATTCAAGTCTATAATCTAATGAATTTTATTTTGTACTCTTCCTCTATCGTTGTTTTAGGTTTTGGGTTTCACATGTTGCATTTTTTGTGATATTCTTAAACACGAATAACCCAAAATATCTTCTCATCATTACTGAAATAAAATGAGTTTATTTATATTTTTTCTTCTCCTTTCATATGTATTTGAGTGTCTAACCTGTTTTTCCCCAGAGACACACTTATACGGTTTACTGTACTCTCAACATTAACAAGAAGGCCTATCACCCCCTTAGTTTTTTCTTCATTTAAAAAATATAGTGTTCCAAAAATATATGTCGTTTATTAAATTTAATTTATCTCATATAATAAACTATATATTTTAAAGTCTTAATTATAATGGGTTTTAAGGATTAAGGGATACTATTTTTTTGCAATCATTTATGGGTGATGAACATATAGGGACCAATGTAAGTGTAAAAACCATTAAAAAATGTTTACGTTTTTTGGTTAATCTTGAAAATTGTTAAACCCAGAAATTAGTTTTTTAGATTTTTTATTTTGATGAATAAATTTTTTTGAATTCAAAAAAATCAATTAATTAGACAAGTTCAAAAAATTATTTTTGTGATTCATGTTGTGAGTGTAATTTTAATTAATTCAGTATTATTATTAAAATATAACCATGGATCACAAAGAGTGATGGTGAATTTCTTTTTTCAGAAAAGTTTGCTCAATTTTTTTATAAAAATTTCATAGATGGGATAGAGTTGAGAAATCATTGGGAAAATAGACTAATAACTACACAAAATCATCTAAAGAGTGTATTCAACAAATGTAATTGGGTTATCCATGATTAGATAGTTGATCAAGAAAACTATCAGATGTGATATATTAATATATTTTCTAATCAAAAGTGAGAAATAATTAATTTATTGGAGAAAATAATAAATTTAAATTTCATTTAACATGGTGAATAACCATATAGAGAACAAAAATTGGTTAAAACATACTTTTGATAGTTTTGATCTTTATATCCTACAATTCATGTAATTTGTTATCCATTTCCAAAATGTACAAAATAGAGATATTACCTCTTATTTTAATTAACCCATTGTTATATTTCATATACAAACCTCTATTCTTTTTTGATAAATTTTTATCACTATGTTTTGGTGTGAGCACTCCTTTGGTGAACATAGGATGATACCCTAAAACTCATCAGTGGTATCAATGACTTTTTATTCAAAGATGAAATGTATTAATCTATTAGTTTTTTTCAAATAATAAAACGCAATATTAGATTATGTCAATATCATATACAATGATATGATGTGTTTCTTTGCTCAACCATAATATATGGATATTATATATCATATGGTATGGCATGTATAAAATCTATGGATTTAAACTATTTTTTATTATAAAATTTATGATATCATAAAATATTACCCTATACAAGGTTTGTGTGATAATAGAGGGTCAAGAAACAAATACATTATCACCTCAATTGTTAAATATGATAAAAGAAATACGATATCTCCTATCATATTTGGTGAGAGCAGTCAGGGAGTATGACTAACGTTTCAACATAGAATATTATTGAGGTGTAGGAATACCTCTCTCAGATTTTATATTTTACAACCAATAATAACATTATCAGTCCTAAATTAGGACATTACTAGAGGTAATTACAGATCAACGTCATGATATGTGGTATAATATTCAATGAAAATAAGTATATATGTTTCATCTAAGATTCTATGGTAATATATCATAATCATAAATTTAGTATTGCATTAAATAGATTCATTTCATATATAATTGTAAAAAAACCATGATCAACACTAAGCATAATTTGAGAAAACCCCTATAAAGTGATGTATGTTATTGGATAGATCTTATGGTGGATTAAAATAATATCCAAAATTGGAAGGTGAGGAATTATTGAGTTGATATAAGTGATTCCAAATGTTGGGGGGTAGAGATTTATTTCTTCAAGACCATTAATGTGGAGGTATTCCAATTACTCTTCAATTGGAGAGACTTCTTTAGTGATTCCATTAATGTAGGTTCCCAAGAAATTTTATTCCATAGAAACTTAATTATCCTCCATCTCTTGATGATGGACTAGACTCCCTCTTTCAAACTCTCCTTTATCTCTTTATAAAGATATGGATGACAATCAAGCATTTGAGGATAGATTAAATAAAGTTAGTGAAGTTTAGTTGTGCTATATTATTGAGGTATTATATCATTGTTCAAGACAGTAAAACTTTTCACGCAAGATGGATGTAATTGTTTAATTTTATGCATGAAGTGTATTTCATTGATGTTATTCAAGAAAAATTAAATGTTTGACTACTCATATAGACAAGGTGTTATAAACATTAAAATATTTCAAATCCCAAGACAGAATAGACTGTTGATGTTGAATCAACAGAATTATTATGGAGCTGACAACATGTTGATGAAAAAAAATGAAAAAATAAGAACGATGAAACATTTTATTTTTGAATAAAATTATCAAGGTAGAATGTTGGGGTATAAAATTTGAGGGTGGTTAGAATCAACACAAAAACCTATGAACCAAAAAAAATCAACATTCATTATTTATTTTGGGGTCACAATGGGGATGAATGTGCCAATTAATAGTGACTCATGATGCCGTGTCTAACCTGTAACGAATTAAATCCTCCAAAATGTTATAACAGTAATGTTACAATAAACATTATCTATTTTACTAAAAAATTATATAATGAATTTTTTTTTATATTTTATTATTCCATGTAGAATTATTTTATTTTTGACTATTTTCATAATAAATTTATCTTAATGGATGCTAGAAAATCTCATAGAGGATTCCAGACACTTTCAGAAAAGTTACATCTTAGGGTTGATGAGGGGGAAAATAAAGCTCCACCCACCACCAAGAGATGCAAAAATTATAATGTTGGAGACATAGATAGCTTTCTGAAATCGACAAAATGAGAAATTATTTTATGTACATTTTGCCCAAAAATATATTATTATAAATTATTTACTTTATCTAACATGAATAAAAAATTTTAATTTAAGAAACAACAAAATAGAGCTAAAAATAAATAATATGCATCAGTACCAATTTACTTCTGTCACAAAGGAAGGATGCGACACACATCATTTTAGAGGAAAGATGTATGTATTTTAAATCAACAATTAAAGTGTAATTATTTGATATGAAACAACATAAGTTCCTTTCTTATATGTATATTGATGAATCAAAATTGGAAGCCTCATCCATCCCACATAATGTGTTATGGAATGAGGCTTATGTAAAGAAGGATGGTATATTAGTTGAAGAAAATAAAAAAGTAGTATGAGAAGAATGTGTTAGTATGACAAAATTGTAATTCATTAAGATTTATAAGAATATTAAATTAAAATAAATATGTTCATTTTTTATATGGTATAGACACAAGAATTGACAATGGACATACCAGAAGAAAAGTGACATTCAGTAGCTTTGAACTACCCTGAAAAATATGGCCTCATTAGGAGAATAAAATTTGGAGTCTCTCCTCGAACATATTTTGAGAAGATAAAACCACAGAAAGAAACATATGATATGGTGAGATGAATAAAGTCCCAAATTGAGTCATTAAAACATATTATTCTATGGTCTTGTATAGTATCCCAATATGTAAGAAAGGATCAAAGAAACTGGCAGTGGAGAAAATTTCTACATATGAATGAAATGAACCCACTATCTTTGAGGCCAGTCATTCCCGCAAACCACATATCGTACACAAGGTAATAAATTTTTCATTACTCTTTAAACTAAATGTGTATCAAACAACTTCAGATAACTTTATACTACTAAAATTATATAGGGTTGAATTGTATGTGAGATTCATCTATCAACACCCATGTACTGCAGTGTTGCGATGGGTAAAATGTATAATAACCAAGGAAACCATACACACAATAAAACCCTTCCAAAAATCACATTAGAGTAAGGATTGAGGTATATTATGAGCCGAATTCTGAGTTTATTGTTTCACTCAATTGTCCAGATATTACAATAGTGGAAGCTGCTATTGGATCATTTATAGCTTGCCCATCTAACCATATAGAGATACATGAGGTGCATATTTAAAAAAAATCACATTAAAAACATTTAATAGTTAATGATAAAAGGTCATAAGTGTGCTATGACATTGAAAATAAATAAAGAAGTGGATAAATCAAAGTTTAAATCAAGAAAATCTAGTGAATAAGTCAAGAATACAACATGACCATTTGAGAGTACCTTCTCCCTGCCAGTTCGAGAGCAATATTTATTATCATTACAATATCATGTACAGACCACATTTAAAGTTAAAACTTAGTCTTAATTTGAATATGAAGAAAACATTTTTAGATAATCCTTCACATATGTAATTTGTCTCGAGACTCTTACTAATATTCTCAGACATGACTGGGTGGGCGTCTAAGTTTTGAATACATACATAAGGTACATTTTTATAATATTTATATCCAAATAACGAGATAAATATTATTATTAAAGTTAATATCTCTTCATATTTTGTACATGAGATTATATTACAACTATATAAAGGGCAGATCATGTAAAGAAAAAATTGAATTCATTAATCCAAGTATCATTTCTACCCCAAAAATTACTTTGGATAAGGAAGATATAGAGAATAAAAAAGAAGTATTACTCAAAGAGTTTAATAAAAATGTATCGAATGATAAAATATGTTTGAAACCTACAATGGAAAAGTTAAACTCTATGATCTAACTAAAGAAATATATTTTTGATATTTTCATAACATAATTGTTTTTTGTTTTTTGGGAAAAACTTGATGTAGATAAAAGTCAACATAGAGAACCCGAATATTTAATTTTTGATTTCAATGCATGGACTTTCAACCAACCGACCAAATATTATGTGTATTGTGAATATGTAATACACTAAAATCTACATTTTATAGATAAAAATAAAATTATATATTATTATTTTTGTTAAAATGATAATTTTTTTATGATAGGGAGGGCTCTCAATACAGGCTAGATCATGGTATGATGTTAGTGTCTGAAAAGTTAATGCCTATAGATTACTACAACTGGAAACAAATTAATTTATATATAGAAATATTTATCTATTAAAAAATTTCAGAAAAATTTACTTATTGTTTCAATGATTATGTAATGACTGAAATAAGATATTGATATTGATTGTGGGTATTATATTTTCAAGTTTATGAGAGAAATCATAAATCATGAAAAGAACAACATCCCCCAACTGTTAATTTCTAAAGGTAATTACAATTTCTTTAAATATATTACATAATAATTTGTTTGTCTATATTTTTTCTTAGTACTAACAATATTTCCAACAAAAATGTTACTGAAAGGAATAAATAATTTTTTTGGAGAAGATTGGGTACTGTAATTTTATTTAGAATGTATGGTGACCGAATTTTTTGGTTATTACCTTTTATCATTTTTGGTATAGTATGAGTTAAGAATTTTGAAAGATATTTGGGGTGTGAATAATTAATGTTAGAATGATTATATATTATTTTTTATCTCTTTCTCAAGGAAAATACTAATAGAGTAAATAAATTTTTTAATTACACTGACATGTAAACGATATAATTTTTGGGCCATCATGGAGGTGGAGGGAATGGAGAATGCGGAGGAACAGTCAGAGTCAGAGACTAACACAAAGGAGGAGGAAGATATGAAGACCGAGGTGTAGACTGAGGTGGAGTAGAATAAGAATCACTCACTAGAAAACAATAAAATTGTTGGGAAATGAAGTATAATAAGTATCATGCCATGATTTTATTTGATACAAATTGTTTAAAAGTGCACACAACACTTGTCACTTTATATAATATTCATTGTACATCTTTCTAGTTACAAATGAAATTTTCATAAAAAACTGATGTGGCATACTCAAAACTGAGAAAACACATTCATATTGTTTTTTTTACTTTATAATAATTATCCATAAAACATTTTTGATGTGTAGGGATTAGAATAACCTCAATCCAATGCTTGTAGTGACCTGTATGAATCGAAGTGTCCATTATCAATTTAAAATTTAAATTTTAATACCATACTTTTCACTCACTAAAAACTGAGAAAACATGTTCGAATTGTCTTGATAATTTGGTACAATGATTTAAAATTCATTTTTCACACGTATGAATTAGTATCATGTAAAACCAACACACGATGCCACATGTGTGGCTCAAAGTGCATGTTTCTTGTTTAAAATGTCATTTTAGTAAAAAACACATGCAACATACTTAAAACCATGAAAATGCAATCATATTAAATCGATACTTTAGTGAAATGATCTATACGTCACGTGGGATGTGTAGGGAATATCCACACCTCAATAGGATGCATGGTGTGACCAGTATGACTCCAAGTGTGTCTTTTTATTCAAAACTGTGATTAATTTTAATAATGAAAACAACTTATATACTCAAAACAAAGAAAATTCATTTGGATTGTTTGGGCACATTAGTCTAATAATCCATACGTTAGTTGTGATGTGTTTTGATTAATCATACCTCAATATGACGAATAGTGTGATCGGTATGACTCCATGTTTCTATTATTTGTTTAAAATTGACATTTTAATACTATAAGTGTCACTCACTGAAAACTGAGGAAATGCACTTGGATTTTCTTATTAATTTGGGAAAATTATTAATAATTAATTTATGACCTATATGAATCATTCTCATGTAAAACACACACACAATGCCACCTATATGGTTCAAAGGGTGTCATTCCAGTCTAAAATGTCATTTTAGTAAAAAACACATGTTGCGTACTCAAAACTGAGGAAAACCGTTCTGATCATCATGATAAATTAAGAAAATGAAAATTGAATAATTTGGGAAATATTTCATTCATAAATTCTTCAATATGATTCACAGTGTGATCGATATTACTCTGAGCATATACTTTTATTCAAAAAGGACATTAATTTTAGTGAAAAAAACAACTCACATACTCAAAACTAAGAAGAAACAATTATATTGTTTTGGTACATTATGAAAATGATAAATACATCACTAGTGACATATTGGGATCAACCAAACCTCAGTATAATTCATGTTGTGACTATTATGACTCCAAGTACATCTTTTTATTCAAAATGGACATTAATTTAAATTAAAACAATAGCTCACTTGCCCAAAATTGACAAACGCATTCCGATTGTTTTGGTACATTTGGAAAAAGATAAATAAGTCATTTGTGTTCTTTGGAAATTAGTCACATGTCAAATTTTTATAATAGTTTGACCAGTATGACTCGAAGATTACGTTTTTTTTCAAAATCTTTGTTAATTTTAGTAAAGAAAAAACAACTTACATACTCTAAAAGAGTGTTTTATTTTCCTTGTATTTTGTGGTAAAAATTTTATTTAATTTAAATTCAGTATTTATATTTTATTTTTTGTAATTTTTGTTGTTGTTTCTACTAATGCATTATGTTGTTACAACACACTATACTTTGTTTTTAGTTATGTAGTGTGCTGCAGCATCGCAATACATATTTCACCATTATCTGCATTGATAAATGCATTGATAAAATAATGCTTTACCATATCTTTTAGAGGTTTTTATAAATATTCCCTTTATCATTGCTTTAGAATGTTCTCAAAAATAGTACTTTTATTAGTGAAAATATAAGCACAGATAAAATTTCATTTATCCGCACTTTTTAATGCACTGATAAAGGGTATATTTATCATCTCTAAATAAAACCACTAATAAATGGTGTCTTTTATCAACACTTATAAAATTTCAGATAAAAGAATGATTTATTAGTTCTTTTATTTGTGATGATAAATCTATGCTTTATCAGCATATTTTTAGCACCCATATAATCCAGGGACTTTTATCTATTCTAATGTAGTCAACGCTTTTCTAGTGCCGATAATGGCCAATTATCATGTTGTTAAAGGCACAATTTTTAGTAGTGAATCAACACGAAGAGACACAAAACATTAGCAAATGGACCAACTACCCCCACCATAAGGGCCCTATCAAAGGAAGCTCAAGATAAACAATAACAAAACCATGATATGTATAGATACAATAGTGAATAATAAACTATATCCATTCTCACAGTGAATATGAAACATGATCCAAATACCTCACACACCTGGGATTTCAGACTATGCATGAGATTTATTCTGGGGCCTATTATTAGAGCCCTAATGATTGAACCATCTATTTCCTCACAACAAGAATCCAAAAATCCTTGATCAATAAGATAAGAACTTAAAATAAAAACACAGCACATACCTCTATTTATAATATAAAATGATTTAGAATTTAAACGAGAAGAACAAACATACCTTAAAACATTATTTATCAAAAGATTGACAACATCCCCTTATATAATGAATAAAAGGTAACACCACTGGGAACAAACTTCACAAAAAAGGAAACATTATAATAGAAATGTACTTTAAACTAAGCCCAAACAAGACTTTACTCCTCCATATTGGCTCATTTTCGATTCCGGGAAACACCTAGATAGAACTGTTGAAAGTGGAATAGGCACCCACAATTATAGAAGGTCTTCTGTGTGGTTGGATGTAATTAATTATTATGACATAGCTTTCCACATTGACGACATAACACAGTTCCATGCCCATAAGAATCTAACAAAATATCTCAATCTGTTTTCATTCCATGACCATAACCAGCCGCTTCCAGCCACTTCCCCACTTCATTCCTATAATTACCCTCAGCAATTCTTAGAACTGGGGGAGGGATAACTACCTCGATCACCCCTACCATAAATACTTCAACACAAATAGATTTCCTCACCGTGAAAATAAAAGACATTAAATTTAACTCTGACACCGTCGACTGTAGATCAGGTCAAATCCCTTACTCGAAATCCCAAGCCTTCTAAGAACAATCCATAACATACCCAAGGTCATATGAAACTCAGTCTAAAAGCGATGATAGAAGTCGAATAAAAACCCATTAACCTACAGTATAAAACACCTAAATATTCACTTCCATACATTCTTCATCTCATAGAGGTGTTGTCAGATGAACATAGGATTCAAGAACTCATAGGTAAGATATTTCTGAGGCTTTTTCCAAGATACTGAATTCCACCACTTCTTAGGTGAACATTCACGAATAATTTTAGAAAGATTCACCTTTAAGAACTCGTGAAACACAAGGATTCTATTGTTACTTTCAATTTTACGCATCCATTATTCTAATTTAATAGGATCCTTTTGACCCTAAAAGATTGGCGGATTTAACTTTTAATACTCAAGAATGAAATACATAGGTTGATTAGTTGGAAATCCTACTAATGGGGAATCACCCATAGCTTCACTATGAATATAAATAGAATCTCTATTAGGGAAAACAGTAGGCAACAAAAAATCCAAGAGTTAGATTAAAACCAACAAATCAAAAGGAGTCATCAAAATAAATACACCACACCATCAACATTCAAAAAACATAGGAATATAAAGCCACACAACCATTGGCTTTAAAACATCAAAACTTTCCTCATTAAAACACTTTTGAAAAAAAAACATGATGTATTTTAACACACACCAATGGTGTTTCTTAGAGTCTCACTAACATGCACATTCTTATTCCACCCATGCACCATCAGCTAATACCATACTAGGAATTCCCCAAAAAACATCATTATCCATCCACTTTCCATACAAATTCATGCATGTGAGAACCCAAGGTTATTCCAAATGTCAAAAAACAACATTTCCATTTTCCAAATCAAAACCTGACACCCATGTTTTCACTATCTCATCTCACTTTACATTTCAAAAAATTATAATTTTTTTAAAATATCAAAAAACATCAATAAAAAATTATTCTTAGATTCCACATCACAAACCACTACATCATGATAAAAAATAAAATTCCATGAATTTCTATCAAAAATTCATTTTCATCTCAATATTTCTTATTTGAAACTCATTAAATTCCATTTCATGAATTTTTTTTTAAAATCCAATTACTCATTATTTATTCAAAATAAAACTAAAAACTTTTTTAACATTTCCAAAAAATCAAACCATTTCTACTTGAAAATCTAGTTTTGAAGCTTTCAAATAAAGAGTTCCCAAAACAAAATTTTAAAATCACAACAAACTCAAAAAAAAACACAAATGTGAAATTATTGTCTAGAGGGGGATTTTTCATACAGTGGGTGGCCATATGCCAACACACCACCATCATTGAGATTATTATAGGACAATTTCCTAGGCACTATAAGGAATTCCAAGGCCTTTTATCTCATAGAGACCTTTATCCCAACTCCAATTTCATATCCTAAATAGAAAACAAGGAAGAAGAATCAATGAAACCAAAAGGAACCCAAATTCACATGGAAACTCAATGTTCGATCTAGAATGTTCTCGCCAAACACTCTCCCAGAATTATACCCTAATCTCTGACAGTCATACTCCATCTACCTTGACATCCCAAAAAACATACGACACCCTGAAATTAATATTCCCAAAATATAGATATCACATGATACCATTTTATCGTGAACCAACCCAGGTCAACCCCAAACCAGTCACCCGAGTTGTTCCTCATCAAGGCTTGAATGGCATTCCCCATCTTAATAGGCTGGAAATTAGTCCCTGACATCAATAGAGAGACAAGGGATCTATTTAAAACAAAATAAATAAATAATATGAATAAAATAATGATAAAGAATACTTACGAAATAATATTAAAAAAATATAAACTGAAAAAATTATTACAAAACTGAAAATAAAAGAACTATATAAAAAAACTCAAGCTTCATTTGAAGACCACACATCTCCATGTTACCCCTAGGGTCACTATATGATAAGAAAACTAACTATCACCCATGAAAATTAAAATCAATCTAATAAATACACCGCAAGAAAAAAAATACATATAGGTGTGAGTATTAAAAATTAGTGGGCATGCTTGAACAAATCTGTTCCTAATAAACTTCATTTAAAAAAAATGGAAACATCAAATTCATGTTTGAAATACATATAATAAATTAATCCTTTCCACACATTTTCCACTTTTTAAAAATCATTGACAATTTCCCTCTTTCATTTCAAAGAATATGTTATTTTCAAAAAAATAAACCATTTACATTTTCATGTATGGAAGAGATTCTTTCATTTCAAAAACAAAAACAAGAGATTATAAAACATTACTATGAAGAATCATTTTCCATAAACCTTTAAAAACCAAATAATCACTTCCCAAATAAGCATAACAAAAATGATAGAATCACAATAATCATAATACAAGGGAAATGAAAATTTGAACACAAGATTAACCAACAAATCGTTCATATCAATAATCCGCCATAATTAATTATTTTTCAATAGAAATGGAAGGAACCTAGGTGATCGTGAATCATAAAAAACATAATAATACATGGTGACTCATTCTAAGAAGCATGACTCACTAGATGAAATAAATACTCTCTAACAGACTCGGTCACACCCCACATGGAATAGACTAAGGGGACCAATACCATATAAATAATAACAAATATACCAATGCTACAGAGAACTAGCTATTGCATAACCTAAATAGTGCAACAATCACTATAAAAAAAGTTTCTCACGACTCTAGGATCCCATGTCGAGAGTATAAAGAGGGTGTTCCAACCAATTATAGCAGATCATCCAATCACATGCACATATAAATAATATTTCACACAACAGGCATCCCCATGTCACCCCAAAGATCAATCTATTTCCATAAAACTCATATATCATAATGGAGTCGACATTGAGGATCTCCCATTAACTTCAAGGGAAATAGGTCATGAGGATTAAAAATTGAGGAAATACCACCAATTCAATATTAAAAAAACAAGGTAAGATAATTTTTCAAGGAGAGTTTTCATATCAATCATTTTTACCAACATTACTAAGTTCCAAACTAGCCTCAACCATTCTCTAATAAAAATTCATTTTTAATGAACCAAATACATATATTATAATGATACAAATACACTATTTACCCTTTAAAACCCATTTACTAAAATCCCCCTTTTAACATTCATGCCACATTTTAACATCAATCCATTATTTTATTAAAATTCCAAATGGGGAATTAACACCCACCAAATGTTGAACCAATTTTTAAGAGAAAAATACACATTTCATTTTAACAAAAAACACCTTAAAAATCCATTATAGGAACCCCAAAATTCATTACAAAATTCACTAATATATTTAAAAATAAACCATGCATTAGAATCCAAAAAAAATCATTTGAAAGGAAACCATACATTTTATCAAATACTTGGTTTCTAAGAGTTAACAAAAAATTTTCATTTATGACATAACAAGGGTAAAACCACGACTTTTCACACCATAAGGTCATCTTAATAATCACACAAACACTATTTGATAGATAATAAAGTTGTAGAAATCATAAGTCCAATGAATCTAAAATTTTAAAGGCATGTGAAATGGGATACCTACCTTATTCTCAGGGCGCTTCAATAACCCAAATGTAAACCATGGGAAACAGAAAACCAAGATCCACATGACCTCAGAAGAAGAAGATCTCATGAATAAATTGATGAAAGAGGAAGAGGGAGAAGAGAAGAAGATATTACCATGATGATCTAGCCCGGAACCATGATCAAATCTTTAATTCACACCATAGGAGGGAGGAGGAAGTATGGAGATCAAAGAAGAAACACCCCTAGGTTAGAACAAGACAATGAGAGGAGAAATGATTCATTTTTGGTTAAAATACAAAAAACAATAGAGTTATAATTTTATGATTTTTTAGGTCTTGGAAACTCACATAGATTGGCCACATGGTTTACTAAACCATGTGCCAATCATGTACCCCTAAATATACACACATGGTAAACTTCACAGTTAGACCCCATAGTTTTCAAACCATGCTCCTATAGTGGAGAATTGTTTTCTCCATAGATAGTGTCTTACAACATGCTTTAAGTATAGCTTGACTAAATATGCAAGAGTTATGATCCATCTATAAGAAGCACCTGGAAGCCTAAATGGTTTCCTGGATCATGTTACACAATATCCTTAAAACGTGCCCAAACCATGAGATAAGGAATAAACACTCTGAAACTCTAAATTTAAACTCATCACACTCTAAACATGAGATCCAAAATCAAGGTGAAAAGAAAAAATGGACCAGAGGTTAAAAAAAATTTCTATGTGACACTTCTTACACATAAATAATTTACTCACCCATTAGGAAATTTATGGGGTTTTTATTTCAACAATTTTGATAAGTGGGATATTAAAATTTCTTATCTCCAACATATTTATCCATCAGAACTATAGAATAAAAATACAATTTTTTCATCACATACCCATGATACTGCTGAGATTTAATGATATTTATTTCAACTTTTAGGGAATATCATAAAATTTCCTCATAGATATCAGTGTCTTATATCACCAATGATATTCATATTCTTGGTTTTAGACCACCAAAAAAGCGGTCAAATTTGAATTTGGGGGTTAGGAAAAATTGTGGTGTGTATCTCAATAGTCATGTGTTGTTTTCCTTGTATATACAAAACGATTCACCATCTTTTTTATTGGGTTAAAGGAAATATCATTCCATTTTAAGTCAGAGAGTTTGATGAAAATATTTATCAAAAACATTTCCAGAAATCCCCTCCTCCCCATCACCTTGATCTATTAATCATTCTTTTTATTCTTTATTAATGTCCACCACTGATCTGATCCTTCCCCCATATGATAAAAATATAGTAGAACCTTCTCTTTGTCAAGACATTGATGTATGGAGTATACATTCTCAATGGAGATGATCCATTTTTTTTGGCTAAGGGATCATATGTGTAACACCCAAGATTTTTATGAGTAATATTTTGTTTTATATATATATCATCAAAGGAATATTTCACTACACACTAGCTTGACTTACTTTACACGCAATCAGGACCATCCTCGATAGCTTGCGTTGTACGCAATACCGAGTTTCACTAAACGATGATATGCTATTAAAATATTATTTAAAATAGCCGTTATGAATAGTAATAACCACTTTTTGAAATTTTATCTTTCAAAATGGACCTCATTTTTGGATTCGGAATATCGAAATTAGCCTAGGGTGAAATTTTGGTATTTTTCTGAAAACTTTCAATTTTTGATGAATAGTGAAACCACTAAGTGGTAGGTTAAAAACTGAATTTTGCATAAAACTTAATTTTACCACTTCTGTGAATGGAATTTCGAAAATCTGACAGACACGGTTGATATCAGTAAATAAAATGTTGCTCAATGAGATAAAAATAATTTTTGGTGAATAGTAACTTTTTACTTTTTTTACCGCGGTTAATAGTAAATAGGGTAACTAAGGGTAAATATGATATTACTATTACCCTAACACATGTACTAATTCTATTGGATAAGTTTAATTCGACCATAAACAACCTTATGAATACAATATGACCATTTAGGTCCACTTGGATTAGATTATGACATTTAATATTATTTTATCTAATGAATAGTTAAAATAGTTAAAATCAAAGTTTAATAACTAAAATATTTTTAATATGGGGTTATACATAAGATAAATTCGACTATAAATATTCATTAGAAAGATACAAATATTTCCTACATAATAATATTTTATTTATAATTTTTATACTTTAAATAAATTAATTTATTTATGACACAACGATGATGCAGTAATTACCCTTTTAAGGAAATGTTAACATAATTGATGTTATAAATGCTCAAATAAATGTAATTTGAGACTTTTGATGAATTACACTAATTTTCTATGTTACTATGATATATTAGTGTTGCTTTAATCAACTTTGTTCGAACATATAATTCTGTTATGACTTTCACAAAAATCATATATCAAATAGTGTCAATATTGACACAAAATAGTTTTTAAATCAAATATTATATTATTAATTGTTATTTTATTCCTAAAAATCAAAGGTTCGGCCAAATGACTTAGATAAGGACATATATATTAATAATAAACAACTTGGGGTTCGATTGGAATGTTATAGTAAGTGTATTAACCATATAGTGTAAGAAAACAAAAAGTCACGGTAAAAGTTAAATTATTTAACTTAGAGTTAAATCTACTTGATAAGGTTAAAATAATAACCTAAACTTGTCTAAATCCTATTGATTGATAGGATTTCGACCCATCCCCACTTTACCTTCGAAATAAGACCCTTTGGAACCATTATAAACCGATATTGACTTTAATATAAATTAATATTTTGAGATATTCCTAAGGTGCCCCTCTCCTCCCTTATAAAAGGGAACCTCCTCCCCCTCCTCCTCACACCAATTTGAGCACTCAATCTCGGCCAACCCCTGCCAAAATCCCTTCTCCACTTCCCTAGAATAATCCTAGAGGTCCTGGTTTTCTTCAAAGACCAATCTTAGTTAACTAAGTGGATGATTCAAAGAGGCGTTTCAAAGAAGAGGAGCTTCGGACACGTACAAAGCAATTCGGACCTAAGGTAAGGGAAATATCACAATCTCGTTTTTATCCGAGATTGTTTATACTTTGGTATTTACTGGGGTGTATTTTATCATCCACATCCATGTTTCCTCAATATGTAATATTTATGTCCATATACAGTAGTTTATATCCAGTTTTACCCTTCGGTGAGTTTTTAGTAAAATATATGAAAGGAATCTTTTGTCGTTTTTTCATACGAGGTAATTTTTGACTTTTCTGAAAAAAGTACAAGAAGAATGTTTTTTTAACTTATAAGACATAAAAGGATTTTTAAAACATTATTTTCAAGAAGCTTCCTTTACAATTTTTCATGTTTATTTTTAATCAACTTCTTTTAGTTTATAATTGTATGACATGTTAAGAAAAGAAAATTGTTTTTGAAGTAGAAAGGTTATCTTCCTCAAGAATGGAGTTCAAATGTTTTATCAAAATTATTTTCCATCTAATATAATATAGGGTTCTGTTTTTATCTCTATTATTTCATTGATTTGATTATGTTGTGATGGAATTATTTTTATGAAGTCATTTACCTTATATGATTTGTTTTATGATGTCATGATGTTTCAAGAATCCCATTTTTGTTACATGTGTTATGCGTTGATGTATTATTTATGATTATGTAGCACACATAAGAAAGGATTCATTATAAGATGGGTGGGACCTATATCTCCCTCCAATGCATTGGGTAAAGATTTTATATCTCATGAGATAGACATGGCTGGAATGGTAGGTTATACTGGTTCAGTGAAACAAGACTGAAACAAGGGTGACTCGGTTCAGAAAGGGACTTTGTCCACTAAGATAGTCTTGGAAATGAGTCTTGACTAACAAGAAATGATTCTCTATGATTATGTGTGTATACCACAAAGTTTCATGTTTTATGTTATGATTATTGGGATTTCATTTCACTACTATGATTTATCCCATGTTATGAAATTATACTCTCTTTTGCAGGTTAAGATTTCCAAAAGATATGTTATTATGAATATGATGTGATTGATTTTTCTTTTTTTACCCTTACTGAGCATTTGAGCTCACCCTTTTTTGCATGTTTTCTTTTCCCCAGGTCAGGAAGATAGATATTAAGTAGAATATGCTAAAAGGGACCCTAGATATGATGAAATAAATGGGAGACACTGTAGAAGATTTATGAACCAGTTGTTTATGTTTCCCAGTTTCTAAAGACACTATACCTATACGGTCCTTTGTGGTTTTGTCGTATGTTGTAATAAGTTTGCTTCAATTTTTAATTATTAACAATGTATGTAAAGTATGGGTCGTTATAGTTGGTATCAGAGGAAAGGTATAGCCAACCTTTGGAAACTAGGATGTGAAAGCCTTAGTAAGAACCCTAAGAATATGTATAAGCATAGAACACAATCTTAGTGTTTTAGAAATGTCCATGTATAACCTAGGATAAGACCTTAAGCGTGAAAATTTTATTCTTGAATAATGTGGTTTTCCAATTATAATTAGTGTTGCTCACACTGTTCTTCTTGGTTTTAGTCAAGGGCTGGAACCCGAAGGAACCGTGTTAATGCGGAATGCGATGGGCAATGCAATGATTGTCCCCCTGAGCAACCAAAAAATATGGGAGCTGGAATGCAAAATCTTGTATCCATGCTCACACAACTTTCTCAAGCTATGAATCATGCAGGACTTCCAAACAAGCAAAGGAAGGAGCTACATTCTGTTGAATCCTTCATGAGGCAGCGTCCACCTTCTTTTAGCGGGTATACTGATCCATTAGTTGCTGAACAATGGATTAGTACTACTGAAAAGATATTTTTAGTTCTTCAATGTTCTGAACATGATAAAGTCATCCTAGCAGTGTATCGTTTGGAAGGAGATTCTGATCAATGGTGGAATCTTATTAAGAATACGAGGCAAAGGGATGAAATTGAGTCCATGGAATGGGACGAGTTCAAGAACTTATTTTTCAATAAGTACTTCCCTCGTATTCTCCGAACAAAGATGGAGAAAGAGTTTCTTGAACTGAAGCAAAGGGATGATGAATCTGTTGGTACCTATGAAGCAAATTTTACAAGACTTGCAAGGTACGCTTATGGTATTATTATCCAACCTGAGAGTAAGATCAATAGATTCTTTAGTGGCTTAAAACCAAGTCTTTGAAGGGCGTTATCCATAAGGGACTTCAATAGCTACGAGGAAATCATTCGATGTGCTCTCAAAGTCGAGATAGAGATTGGAGTAACCCATCAGTCATATAGGTTTGATAAGAAGAGGAAAATGGAATTCAATGGAAAATTTAAAGAGCACATTGAAAAGAAGATAATCTTTCCCTTATGCTCAAAGTGTGGAAAGAAACATGGAGGGAGTTGTATTAAAGGGACAATTAAATGTTTCAAATGTGGAAAGGAGGGTCATCGGGCATTTGAATGCCGCGATAATGGGAAGAAGATGTCTAATGATGCAAACAAAGGAAGGGATACACAGAATGAACCTACTACACTTCAATGTTTCAAGTGCAAGGAGATGGGGCATTATGCCAATCAATGCCCAAATCCAAGGGTTGATGATGATGGTCGACGTCAACAAACTCGTAAGGCTAAAGACAAAGTAATGTCACATGCAATTTCTATCAGTGATGTGGAGTACGATAACGAAGTGGTGAAAGGTACACTTACCATACACTCTAAAGTAGCAAATGTTTTATTTGATTCTGGATCCACCCAATCTTTTATTTCTGAAAAATTTTCTAAGGGTATCACTGTATTACCTCAACAATTAGATGTTGAGTTAGCTGTGACAACACCTAATGGAACATCAATCGCATCAAAAGTTTATAATTATTCTCCAATTGACGTTTGTGGGAAAGTGCTTCCTGCAAATCTTGTGATCCTTCCTTTAGTGGAATTTGATGTGATTATTGGCATGGATTGGCTTTCATTATACGGAGCTCATATCAATTGCCAAAGAAGGGAAGTCACATTTCATATTCCAGATCAATCTTTGATCGTCTATCAATGCAAGGATGAACATAACCTTCTAGTGGAAATTTCTTTAATTTTATGGGTATTGATTCCACTAAATGAAGGTTATTTATCTCAAATGGTTGGTGAGAAACTCGCGATTAAGAATATGCCCATCGTACGGGAGTTTGATGATGTATTTCCGGAGGAATTACCGGGTCTTCCACCAAATCGTGAAGTTGAGTTTTCAATAGAACTCGTACCGAGTGCTTTGCCTATGTCAAAGACACCTTATAGAATGGACCCAATTGAGTTGCAGGAATTGAAGAAGAAACTCCAAGAGAATCTTGATAAGGGATTCATATGCCCTAGTGCGTCACCTTGGGGAGCACCTGTTCTATTTGTTAAGAAGAAAGATGGATCAATGAGACTCTGCATTGATTATCGAGAACTTAACAAGATCACTATCAAGAACAAATATCCTCTCCCACGCATTGATGACTTATTTGACCAACTACGTGGAGCTCAATACTTTTCCAAGATTGATCTTCGTTCAGGGTATCATCAATTAAGGGTCAAAAGTGAGGATATACCAAAGATGGCTTTCTGTATAAGGTATGGACACTATGAATTTATAGTGATGCCATTTGGTCTTACTAATGCCCCTTCTATCTTCATGGATCTAATGAATAGAGTCTTTAGAGACTATCTTGATCAATTTGTGGTAGTCTTTATAGACGATATTCTTTTCTATTCAAAGAGCAAGGAAGAGCATGAAGATCACTTGAGAATTATATTGAAGACCCTGAGAAAGGAGAAGCTTTATGCCAAATTTACCAAGTGTGAATATTGGCTTCAAAAAGTTTCATTTTTGGGTCACATAATCTCAAAAGAGGGGATATCTGTGGATCCAGAAAAAACAGAGGTTATCGAAAGATGGTCGAGACCAACAAAAAGTAACTGAGATCCGATGTTTTCTTGGTTTGGCAGGATATTATCGACGTTTTGTAAAATATTTTTCACGATTATCTAACCCACTCACCAAGTTGACTCAGAAAGGAGTTAAGTTTGTTTGGACAGAGGAATGTGAAGAGAATTTCAAGGAGTTGAAAAGAAGGTTATCCAGTGCACCTGTGCTCACACTACCTTGTAGTGGAGAAAGGTTTGTGATCTACAGTGATGCATCCAAGAAGGGATTGGGGTGTGTTCTTATGCAAAATGATATGGTGATAGCTTATGCCTCACGACAGTTGAAAATCCATGAGCAAAATTACCCAACTCATGATTTGAAGTTAGCTGCAGTAATCTTTGCATTAAAGATTTGGAGGCATTACCTTTATGGTGAAAGGTGTGATATTTATACTGATCATAAAAGTTTAAAGTATATTTTCACACAAAAGGAGCTGAATATGCGCTGAAGAAGATGGTTGGAGCTGATTAAGGATTATGACTGCTCAATCCATTACCACCCTGGGAAAGCAAACAAGGTGGCAGATGCATTAAGTCGATAAGACCATGCTAGTTTATCCATGATGAGGATCACAAAAGATCCAATATTTATAGATTTACAAAGGATGGATCTTGGAATTATAATGGAAGGGGAAAAATATTATCTTTCTCAAATGAATGTTCAACCATCTATACATGTGAAGATTAAAGAGGCATAGAAAGACGATGTAGAGTTACAAAAGAAGGTGAGAAGTGTTCCTAAGTTCAACCTTGATCGTGATGGGATAATAAAGTTTAGGAATCGGGTTTGTGTTCCTCCCATCCCCGAATTAAAGAAGGAGATGCTAGATGAGGCTCATAGTTATTCATTCTCTACTCATCCTGGAAGCACGAAGATGTATAGGGACCTGAAAGAGTACTTCTGGTGGGATGGCATGAAAAGAGATGTTGCTGAATATGTCTCTCGATGCTTGGTTTGTCAACAAGTTAAAGTTGAGAGACAGAAGTCTAATGGGATGTTACAACCATTACCCATACCCGAATGGAAATGGGAAAACATTACTATGGACTTTGTCACAGGACTTCCTAAAACATCCAAATGCAATAATGCTATCTGGGTCATAGTTGATCATCTTACAAAGTCTGCACACTTCATTGCTATTAGAGAGGATTTCTCTCTGGATCAGCTTGCCAGGATATATGTAAAGGAAGTGGTAAGATTTCCTGGAGTACCACTTTCTATTATATCTGACTGGGATTCGAGATTTACCTTGAAGTTCTGGTGAAGTTTTCATCATACTCTGGATATAGAGTTGAGTTTCAGCACTGCTTATCATCCTCAGATAGACGGTCAGTCTGAGAGAACAATTCAAACGCTAGAAGATATGTTGAGAGCTTGCTATATGGATTTCAAAGGAGGTTGGGATCAACACCTACCATTGGTGGAATTTTCTTATAATAATAGCTTTCACTCTAGTGTTCAGATGGCTCTTTATGAAGCTCTCTATGGAAAGAAATGCAGGACTCCAACTTGCTGAGATGAAGTTGGGAAAAGAAAGCTATTAGGACCTGATCTCGTTGATGAAATGGCAGAAAAGGTCAGATCTATTCAACAACACATAAGAGCAGCTCAGAGTCGACAGAAAAGTTATACCGATAACCGAAGAAAAGACCTAGAGTTTGAAGTGGGCGATAAAGTGTTCTTACGGATATCTCCCTGGAAGAGAGTCATAAGATTTGGAAAGAAGGGGAAGTTGAGCCCTAGATATATCGGTCCTTTCAAAATACTGGATCGTGTTGGAAAGGTAGCTTACCGATTGGCGCATCCACCGAATCTCTCTCAAGTTCACGATGTGTTCCATGTATATCTCCTGAGAAAGTACATATCTATTCCTTCACATGTACTCAGCTCAGAAGTTGTACCGCTTGAGCAAGATATTTCTTATGAAGAAAAACCGATAGAGATTCTGGATCGTAGCGAAAAAGTCCTACGAAACAAGACCACTCAATTGTTGAAAGTTTTATGGAGGAACCACCAACTTGAAGAAGCTATATGGGAGCTTGAGAATACGATGAGGGAGAAGTATCCTCATCTGTTCGTTACAAAGTGACGAATTTTGAGGGCGAAATTCTTTTTAAGGGGGGTAGAATGTAACACCCGAGATTTTTATGAGTAATATTTTGTTATATATATATATCATAAAAGGAATATTTCACTACACACTAGCTTGACTTACTTTACACGCAATCACGACCTTCCTCGATAGCTTGCGTTGTACGCAATACCGAGTATCACTAAACGACGATATGCTACTAAAATATTATTTAAAATAGCCGTTATGAATAGTAATAACCACTTCTTGAAATGTTATCTTTCAAAATGGACCACATTTTTGGATTCGGAATACCGAAATTAGCCTAGGGTGAAATTTTGGTATTTTTCTGAAAACTTTCAATTTTTGATGAATAGTGAAACCACTAAGTGGTAGGTTAAAAACTGAATTTTGCATAAAACATAATTTTACCGCTTCTGTGAATGGAATTTCGAAAATCCAACAGACACGGTTGATATCAGTAAGTAAAATGTGGTTCAATGAGATAAAAATAATTTTTGGTGAATAGTAACTTTTTACTGTTTTTTAACCGCTGTTAATAGTAAATAGGGTAACTAAGGGTAAATATGATATTACTATTACCCTAACACAAGTCCTAATTCTATTGGATAAGTGTAATTCGACCAAAAACAACCTTATGAATATAATATGACCATTTAGGTCCACTTGGATTAGATTATGACATTTAATATTATTTTATTTAATGAATAGTTAAAATAGTTAAAATCAAAGTATAATAACTAAAACATTTTAAATATGGGGTTATACATAAGATAAATTCGACTATATATATTAATTAGAAAGATAAAAATATTTCCTATATAATGATATTTTATTTATAATTTTTAGACTTTAAATAAATTAATTTATTTATGACACAACGATGATGCAGTAATTACCATTTTAAGGAAATGTTAACATAATTGATGTTATAAATGCTCAAATAAATGTAATTTGAGACTTTTTATGAATTACACTAATTTTCTATGTTACTATGATATATTAGTGTTGATTTAATCAACTTGGTTCGAACATATAATTCTGTTATGACTTTCACAAAAAACATATATCAAATAGTGTCAAAATTGACACAATATAGTTTTTAAATCAAATATTTTATTATTAATTGTTATTTTATTCCTAAAAATCTAAGGTTCGGCAAAATTACTTAGATAAGGATATATATATTAATAATAAACAACTTGGGGTTCATTTGGCATGTTATAGTAAGTGTATTAACCATATAGTGTAAGAAAACAAAAAGTCACGGTAAAAGTTAAATTATTTAACTTAGAGTTAAATCTACTTGATAAGTTTAAAATAATAACCTAAACTTTTCTAAATCCTATTGGTTGATAGGATTTCGACCCATCCCCACTTTACCTTCGAAATAAGACCCTTTGGAACCATTATAAACCGATTTTGACTTTAATATAAAATAAAATTTTGAGATATTCCTAAGGTGCCCCTCTCCTCCCTTATAAAAGGGCACCTCCTCCCCCTCCTCCTCACACCAATTTGAGCACTCAAGCTCGGCCAACCCCTACCAAAATCCCTGATCCACTTCCCTAGAATAATCCTAGAGGTCCTGGTATTCTTCAAAGACCAATCGTAGTTCCCTAAGTGGAGGATTCAAAGAGGCGTTTCAAAGAAGAGGAGCTTCGGACACGTACAAAGCAAATCAGACCTAAGGTAAGGGAAATATCACAATCTCGTTTTTATCCGAGATTGTTTATACTTTGGTATTTACTGGGGTTTATTTTATCATCCAAATCCATGTTTCCTCAATATGTAATATTTATGTCCATATACAGTAGTTTATATCCAATTTTACCCTTCGGTGAGTTTTTAGTAAAATATATGAAAGGAATCTTTTGTCATTTTTTTCGTACGAGGTACTTTTTTACTTTTCCGACAAAAGTATGAGAAGAATGTTTTTTTAACTTATATGACATAAGAGGATTTTCAAAACATTATTTCCAAGAAGTTTCCTTTACAAGTTTTCATGTTTATTTTTAATCAACTTCTTTTAGTTTATAATTGTATGACATGTTAAGAAAAGAAAAGTGTTTTTGAAGTAGAAAGGATATTTTCCTCAAGAATGCAGTTCAAATGTTTTATCAAAATTATTTTCCATCTAAGATAATATAGGGTTCTGTTTTTATCCCTATTATTACATTGATTTGATTATGTTGTGATGGAATTATTTTTATGAAGTCATTTACCTTATATGATTTGTTTTATGATGTCATGAGGTTTCAAGAATCCCATTTTTGTTACATGTGTTATGCGTTGATGTATGATTTAAGATTATGTGGCACACATAAGAAAGGATTCATTATAATATGGGTGGGACCTATATATCTCTCCAATGCATTGGGTAAATATTTTATATCTCATGAGATAGACATGGCTGGAATGGTAGGTTATACCAGTTCAGTGAAACAGGACTGAAACGAGGGTGACTCGGTTTAGAAAAGGACTTTGTCCACTAAGATAGTCTTGGAAATGAGTCTTGACTAACAAGAAATGATTCTCTATGATTATGTGTGTATGCCACAAAGTTTCATGTTTTAAGTTATGATTATTGGGATTTCATTTCACTATTATGATTTATCCCATGTTATGAAATTATGCTCTCTTTTGTAGGTCAAGATTTCCAAAAGTTATGTTATTATGAATATGATGTGATTTATTTTTCTTTTCTTTACCCTTACTGAGAATTTGAGCTCACCCTTTTTTGTATGTTGTCTTTTCCCCAGGTCAGGAAGATGGATATTAAGTAGAATATGCTAAAAGGGACCCTAGATATGATGAAATAAATGGGAGACACTGTAGAAGATTTATGAACCACTTGTTTATTATTCCCAGTTTCTAAAGACACTATACCTATATGGTCCTTTGTGGTTTTTTCATATGTTGTAATAAGTGTGCTTCAATTTTGAAGTATTAACAATGTATGTAAAGTATGGTTCGTTATAATATGACCCATTGAAAGTTCAAGTCCTTTATCACATAATGGTATCAATTTCAACTAGTTATTTATTATTGGTATTTGGGTGATCCTTTTGATCCGTGTTTCTATTTATATCTTGAGTTAGATGAGATATTATCATCAGTAAATTTACTATTCATGATCCCTTTGGGTTGTGCATCTCTTTTGGGAAGTCATCCCATTTCCCTTTACATTGTTTGTTTTCCTAATTCCTCTAATTTATGGCCATTAGATATAATAAATGGAAATTTAATGATGAATATTTTTAAACTATTAAACACATTATATGAATCTGATGACCATAAATGGATAACTGATAAAATATTTGTATTTCATTACTTATGAATTTCATGGTTTCAATCTATGTTATCCAGGATATTTTTCCTAACATAAACTCTTACATTAATTTTATTGTTAGATTAATAATGTTTTATAATGATCTTGTGTATTTAATAAAGTATATACCCTAGGATTGTCAAACCATAATATTAGAAGGGTTGAGTTTCAGGGACCAGTTCTCTATCGATTCAAGATTAATGTAGTTTTTAATGTTTTACCCTTATGTACATCCGAGACGAAGAAACGTTTACTTTTATAATCCAGCCATAAATGTATTTTCTCAATTAACCAATTACTATAATCTTTAACAAAATTTAAGGGTGTGTTCTTATATTTATTTTTAACCTCAAGGATTTCGATAGAATTTTATAATCCTTATCCCAAAAATAACTAAACATTTCTTTTAATACCAGCTATGACAACCCATCTATTTATTACATATTAATTAATGATTTATTACATAAATTTACACATAATTAAACCTAAAATATAGATAAAAATAGTTTCATTAGGGATTAGTTAAATTACATAACAACTTAAAATAATAAATATGTCATCCTTATTGAGAACTTTATTAACATGATCATATTATTCCTTCGTACATAAAATTGCATTGGATAACCTTAGGAGATACATAAGAAATGGGTGAGATATTAAGATTCAGTGATTGTTGGTGCCCCATTCACTTGGTCCCTCTCGGTGCTCTCGTTTCTAAGGTTCCCATGGCCCTCCTCGTGACGATGGCTTCCCCCAAACCTTGATCCTTTTCACCCTCCTTTCGAACTTCTTCTTCTTTCTCGTTATTTTCTTCTGCCCAGTGGACCTTTCCTTTCTTTGCTCTAGGGCTTTTTACAATGGGATTTTACCCACTGATCCTTTGATCATTCCGGCGTTGGCGGTTTGCTGCGAAAGTCCTCAGTTGTTCAAATCCCGCTCTAACCTCATGTTCCGCTACTTCTCTCTAGGTCGAAGATGGAGCGTCAGCTCATAGAGGTTTTGGGTCATGTGTTCCGGTAGTCTATGGGTTACCAGGAACTTTTGGAATTGTCCTTCTATCATTATCCTTGCTATGGGTTTTATTCTATTCATTTTATTGCACTGTTCGGAGTCCCCAGCCGCTCAACCCTACTATAACCTCAAGTTCCTCGGCACCTCTCCCGGTCGGATCTATAGCGGTGGAATCTATGGGGTTATGGGATGTGTGGTTCAGAGGCATTCAGTGCTCCAAAAGCATCATGAGTCGATTTTATCATATGAATCTTGTTACTTGTTCGACCTATCTAATTTCTGGTGTCATTGATATTTCTTTATGAGTGGTTCCAGATATTGGTGTTGATGGTGACAACGAAGGTGAGTCGATTTGGGGAGGTTTTTGTTTTGGTCTTTGGTTCAATTCGAATGCCCCCTACAATTTTGATGGTCTTTAGATTTCTACAACTGCAAAAATGTTTCCAGTGGTTACTAATTTCCAGTGATGAGATGACGATACTGTGTTTATTGTGATTCATTGGGAGTGGTCAAGGTGGATCGTGGACTGAGGTAATGACAATGTGTCCTATTTCTTGAATTTCAAATTTTAATTTGAATTTTGATGTTTCAGGGTGAATTTTGAATAATTCATGATTTTTTTGTTTGTGGTTTTTGTAATGTGGTATCTAGTACAGTGAGGTTCCCACTGATCCATAATGTGGTTTATTCAGAAAATGAAATAAAAATCAGATTTACGGCGGCATTGAGATATAAAGACTAGTAAAAAAATAAACATGTAATAATATTAAGAATATAATAAATTTTAGACAATGGAATATAAATGGGGAATAAATGGAATTATTATCATAAAAATGAACAATTATTCATGATATACATAATAATCCTAACGATAACATGGGAAATATGGAATCAACTTAGAACTGTGCATCAAAAACACCGTTCAAGGATAAATTCTAAGAAATAATGTCGGAATAAGAGTCTTGGTGGATTTTATTATTTACCTAATCTAATGAATGATGTCTAATGAGATTAAAACATTACCAAATTCATTAGAGCCTTATATAATTATGGGTGGAACAATCACTTTCATTTCTTTATCAGGCTTACGTTTTCCACATAGATCATAAAATATGGAATAATTTATCATAAAATTTTATTCCATGACCACGTATTGTATAATAAATACATATATGTCCCCAATAATAATATTATAAGTGAATAATGGTGTAAAGTTTTTAAAGGAAATTAGTATTGGTATTCACATAACAATTTTTTGGCATAGAAAATTGTGGTGAAATTTCGGCAGCATAATGAGGGAATATAAATATTAATGGATAGGCTGGATGAGAGTGAAATGGTCATCTCCTAATTATTACAACAAATTACTATAATTAAGTTATATAAGAATATATACCGACCTTATTAAATGGATATAAAATTCATAAGATAATAAAGATGCTTGAATAAAGAGGCGAATGAGAGCATCCCATACCTTGAGAGGGTGATTCCAAGTTCTTGGGAGAATCTTCATGAGATATTGGAGAAAAAATGGAATTAATGTATAGAGGGTATGGAAGTGTAAGTATGTGATCCAAAGTTTTTGAGTGAAGTGGAATGTGATGTTGAATTGGTTTATATAGGAAATGAGTGGGTAATTCTTTTCTATTTCTCAAACGTAGGTTTTGGACTCTATATAATAATTTAATCAAAATAAACAACCACCACATTATTTTTGAGCATGTTTTCATACAAATAGAAGTTGATTTGGTTATTTTATAAGTCTAAGGGACAAATTTATGAAAATATTACCCTTGCTAATGTGGAAGTGAGTCATGTCCTTAACGAAATGATTTTAAAACCATAGAATATATCATAGGTTCTCGGAGACTCATAATGGCTTTATAAAATTTATCCTACAAAAATAAATCATATAATTTTAAATGGAAAACATATATTTTTTTTGTTGATTCCATTTATATTATTTATTACATCATTTTGGGTCATTATGAAATTATAATACACACAATATATTTATATCTTATTTAATTTTTATGTAAAAATTTTATTGACAAAGAAAATCATGAAAAACTAACCATAAAACAATTTCAAAATTTTTATTAGTATTATAATTTTCATAAATAATTTTCTTAATATGAGAATTTTCACTTTTAAAGTTATAATTTACATTTATTGAGAAATTATGAGTTTTTTTATCAATAATAGTTATTGTAGAGCTTATAAAAAATACACATGACTTCATAAAAATTATGTGATAATTTATATTCTATAAAAATAAATTAATAAAAATATTTTATTAAAACAATATTTATTTCAAAAATCCCTTAATTCATCAAAATAAATTCCTTAATTGAATTTTAATTTTCCCAAAAAACATAATTTCTATTTTTTCATATGAAAAAAAATTATTTATAATGTAATAATAATGAGATAAAAATATAACCATAATAAAATTAAAAATATAAATAATCATATCATTATTGTCTTGATATATATCCCTAATTACATTGACAAACACCCTAAGGGTAAAGTGCGTGATTGTGAGACTTTAATGGGGTGGTTCAATATACATGGTTTGGGATGTGATCTCAATGAGTTTTAAATTATCCCATAAATGGTTTTGATCATGATTATGTCATTGGATCTTAGATTATTCTTGGTCAAGGTAAAATATCTATTATTCTTTATCCCTTATAATCTATAATAAATGAGCTTCATAGGGTAAGATTCAACTGGTTGAGGCAATAACTTTCATTTTCAATGTTAATAACATTTATCAAAACTGAATATTTATACTAATAATAAGAACACTATGCAAATAATATATTATAAATAGATATGATTTTTAACAAAATTAAAAATATTATAGGATATAATAAAAACAAGTATGTGTATGATTTATCTATATTCTTGATATATAATTGGGAAGTTGATTTAACCAAAAAGGGAATTTTATTTGTAAGAGTTAAGGATTTTTCATGGAAATCGGTTTGTCCATTAAAATAATTACTTATAAATATTTTTATTATAATTTTTTGTTATATCAATATATTTTATGATTATTTTAAATTGTTATTGGAAGAAATAAAATTAATAAGTAAGATTATGGATGATAACTCTTTTTTAGAGAACCTTTATAGTTTTATACCTAAATCCATCATAAGAGGGATTCATAATTAAAATACAGACACTAGAATGTGGTCAGAGAAGTAAGAAATAAATTTGAGAATCTATTGGTTAATCTAAGGTGTTTTTGATGTGAGAATATTGGAGGAGATGGGGTGACATTTTATAATTAGGGGAGAGTACATACATGAAAATTTTAAAAAGAATAAAGTGTACCCACATGTTTCACTTGAAATAAGAATACAAAAAGTGATAATATAGAAAAAAGTATAGGTAATTAGTTAGGAATATTTCCATAAAATTTGTTTTTAAAAATATTATAGGTCATTTTATCCATTATCTTTCTAGTTTAACCCCCAATAAAACTATTATAACCTTAACAATAATAATAATTTTATTTATATTTTTTCTATTTATACTGTCCCAAAACTAGACTGAAATTATTATAAAATATAATTTTCTTCTGATTGAAAATATGTAATCCATTTTTATAAACTTAATTCACATTATTATAAAAATTTAATTTAAAAATAAAACCATAGATGGATGAAAAAGCAGTTTCCATGGAGAAAGTTTTCAAAAGTTTAATTTTGTTTTTTTGAAACTATAATATGATTTTTATTGAAATTATATAAATAATATTAATAAATATATAATATAAAAAATTTTACTTTTAAGAGAAAAAAAACTAAAACATATCCTGTAAATTCTTCGAACAAATGGGAAGTTTTTAATAAAAACTAGTATTTTTCATTAATCATTGAAAAAATTAACTTTTCAGAAAATTATAAAAAATTAACTCCAAGATAATTTCAAAATTATGATATGAAAAAATAATATTATTTTGTCAAGAAAAAATCAATAAATTTTCAAAAAATAATTTCAAAATAAGTGTAAAAAATATGAGAAAACTATTTTTTAGAAAAATATTATTTTTAAGTATAAAATTGGATTTATTCTTATATCATGTTTATAAAACACATTAGATTAATTTAATATTTTTATTTAACACATAAAATTTAAATTTATTTAAATTTATTCACAAAAATTTAATATTTGAATTTACCAAGGAAAAAATAATTTGTGCACAAGAAAAGTATTTTTCAGAAAACGATTTACATTATTTTCAAATAGATATTATTTTAATTTGTAATTACTTGGTTGCCTAATAAATAATTTTATCTAGATTTTTTAACCATATATTTTCCTAATATAGTAAATCCCTTTCATACACATCATTTCAATGGCTTGGTGATTCTTATCATATAAAATAATAATATTTTAATAACATGTAATTTTTTTATGAAAAGTCGATATTGGTTATTCCAAAATCTATAACAGAAATTTAATTTAATTTTTTTTTAATCTTAGGATGTCACCTTTTACCCCCCTTAAAATGATTTATCCCTTGAAATTTTATTTCATTTAAACAAAAATATGGGTATATTTTTCTTATTACATTCTCAAGTTCTAATATAGATACCTAAAGCTAGTGGTTTTACCACAAAACGTTGACCAAGTGAATTGTCATGTT
Organism: Viscum album; assembly: GCA_963277665.1. Classification (NCBI taxonomy): domain Eukaryota; kingdom Viridiplantae; phylum Streptophyta; class Magnoliopsida; order Santalales; family Viscaceae; genus Viscum; species Viscum album. The sequence goes on along the minus strand of OY728157.1, from coordinate 935,508,719 downwards.
TCATAGAACATTTTATATATGATTTATAATATCCATAGACTATTCCTTATATGAATGATATTTATTTAGCGGTAGAACCTCTTAGTTCTATATACTTTATGGATTTGGAATGTACTTCCACACGAGGGAATCAAGGAAAACATCCGTAAGCTGAGAAAGGTTTAGTGGGAGTGGGAAACAATAAGCCTCCATCATGGAAAGATAAATAATTTAAAAGGAAACTTTATAGCTTGGGATTGGTTTCTCATAATCTCTCTCATAGATAAATTTATTGAATAAACTTATCACCTACTTCAAATTACATATCATGTCGATTATTATAAATATAACTTTTTTATTTATTTTTTCCACCCTTATGTTCTATTGAATTGATCTCAATTTCATTACCATCTCTTCAGCTACCTCAAATCCCAATATATTTTATTCTCTAACATAATTCCTGTAATTTTCATCCCTATTAATATTTCCATATAGGGATTCATAATATTCCATTTGAATTATTTGAGTGAAATATATTATTGTAATAAAAAATTGGAGGAATGTCCTGATTCCAACTGCCATTGGAATTATTAGGAAAAAATTGATTAATATTCGCTAGGGTTTGAATTTTTTCCTTATACTGACTATCATCCTGAGGATGACACATATTACTAAACCTCAACATCAAATATAGAGTATGATGAAAACTTTTTTAGAACATCTAGGTAAACATTAGATCCTAGCCAGACGAAGTGGAATGGGTACTCGTTGCTAGTAAACTAATTATTTAATGTATACCTTTAAAATACGATATAGAGAGAAATATTATATGATAGCGATGATTTATGATAACACTGTAAGTAAATCTACTACAACCCATATATCATTATTATTTTCAGAACTTTTATGGAGTGTAATGAAAAAAATCCATAGGATGTATTACAATTTCCATTTCAGTATGGGTAATGGTTGGAGCATTCCATTAAACACTTAACTCTCAGCCTTTACTTTATAGCATACCAAACATTGAGATACATACTCAAAAAATATATCCCATCATTATTTCCCACAAATTTACTCTTTCATATAGGATAATAGTGTTCTCTATAACCCTATTATCCTTTGGTTGTGCGATCAAGCCCCACAAGCTTTTCTGATGTGATAGGTTTCCAACTAACATGTGCGTTATCCTTTATTCAAAACTATATTAATATAACTATCATGTTGAAATAACCCATATTTACCTCTACATCAATTATAATATAAAAGTGAAATGTTACCAATAATTTTTATCATATCTATAAAATATGAAGGCATTATTCCTCAAATAACTAGTTCACTTAATAATACACAAAACCAAAGGGTTTTATTTCCATAAATCTATCACAAAATATCCATAATCATGATAAATCGTCATCACATAATACCTTAAAAGGTGTGTTTATGTATTTAAATTTATTATCAACCGTAAAAATTAAAAACCATGAATGAATCCATAACTAATAATTTAATCTTACATAGTGGCATGTATTCATCCAAAAATAACACAATCCATAGATGTTTCATGATTCTTATAAAAAAATACCTTTTTAAAATAATTCTACATAATAATTAATGAATCCAAATTCCTAAATACATAATACCTTAATTCCTTAATTAATATTGTCTCTTATGAAAAAGTACATTAGAATATTGGGTTCATCCGTATTCCAATATAATATCAATTGTGGTTTCATTATTTTAGAATCTAGGTAGAGGGTGAAAATAAATGATTTTAATCACATCAAATTTCACTAAAGGATGATAAATACGATTTTAAAGGGATCATTCATATAAAATCAAACATTAAATTAAAAACTAATTAGTGAAAGATATGGGTGCCCTAATTATTATGATTCACTTCATCCATTGCAATTGAAAAAGATCCCCCTTTATCGTTTGTCTATAAAGGTGGTTTTAGCTTATCATCCTCATTAGCCGATGGAATGGGGAATTAATTATCATAATACCATACCCATTTAACTTGAAGAAATGAAGTTTAGGTGATGTATTATATGTATTTTAATATACATTTTAATTATTAGCTAACTTCTTCCCATAATTTGGGCAATCGACTACACAATGAAATTCTTTCCCATATATAAAACATTCACCAGACCCCTTATAAAAATTTCCTCAATGATTCCTGCCACACATTGGGCATAAAGGAAATATCCTATTCATATTTTCATGGTTCTTAGCTTTCCCATTGAACTCAATAATACTTTTCTTACCATAACCATGAGATTGATGGGAAAATGGAATCTCCATTTCCACCTTGAGAGTATATCACATGATTTCTTCATAGATACCAAAGTCCATTATGGTTAATGAATAATACAGATATGGTTTTAATCCACTGAATAATAAATAATATATACTTTCTGGTTGGATGATAACTCTATAAGCATACCTCAAAAGTTATTTAAAATATTCCTCATTGGTACCAAAAATGTATCATCATTCTGCTTTAGCTCAAAAAATTTCTTCCACATTTTTGTACGCTAAATATGAGGGATGTACCTATTAAAAAATGAGATCTTAAAACCATCCCAATACATCATCATTTTCCCTTGGATTCATAATTATATTCATCCATTTATCCAATTCCCCTTCCAAAAAAATGGACAAACAAAATGACTTCTTGATGTTATGAACACTAGATAATGGAAAATATCATTTTAGTGTTGTTGGTTCATTGCCTAGAAACTATAGTATCAATAGAACCAATAATAGGTGGGTTATGTTTCCTCATGATGGATTAAATATAAATTTGTAACCAATTTTTATTGTTTTGAAGTTCCACATGAATCATATCTTGAGAAAGTCTTGTCAGAATCACAAAAAAATTTACATTCCATCTCCTATAATAGTTGGATTATCTAGAGGAAAATCATTAAATTTTATGTTTCATTTAGTGTTAAAAAAATTAAATATTGTTTTATCCATTAAAATAAGTAAAAATCATAGTGTGAGTAACACTAGTAATAATGGGAAACCACATAATCATGAATAATCACTTATAGAATGTCTAAATAAAGAAAGCATGTTGGCAATATATCGAAAGTTAAACATAATATAAGTAATTAATGGGCATTATTCAGATACTTCATGATTTTTATAAAGAGTTTGGGAATTTAAAAATCATATCCTATGAGAGTGTGAAACAAGGTGTGTAGAAAGGAATGTTGTAATTTACCAAATGGAACTTGAGTCATGCTCGATGTTCTTTTTTATAGTTATCACCCCTATGTAAATCTATTCTAAAACCAAAAACTCTTGTAGTATCTAGAATGGAATATATTTATAGGAAACCACACACTCTATACATCACAAATATTTTATGTTATTCTATTCTATGTATAATTATCCTAATAATTATCTTTAAAATATCCTTAGGGATCTCATTAAGGTTTTATCATCCTCATTTATAAAGGGAAACATAACCTATCCTCTGATATAAAATTCAATGTACTGACTTCTCATAAATTGTTTTTACATATATATTATATGAATATTCATTACATTACATAAACACATGCCTGATAATCATAAAGGTATAGTGAATTTGGAATCATGGAAACAATAACAACATGTTCCTAAGATTTCTACATCATCACCCACTTTGTTCCTCAAAAATTACACCGTTTTTATATATATCACATGTAATACCAATCATTATAAGATGGGTAAAAGAAGCATAAGAAAGGTTGGTATTAGATTATCAGTATGGGTAGACAACAAGAATGTGTAAATTTAACATGAGCATAAGGTTCTGAGAAAATTAGCATAACATATGAAAACCATTCCATATAAATAAATGATTAAAATTTTGAGTGATGTAATAATTATTGTCGGTTCATAACACAAGAATAAAAGGGTAATTAGAAAACATGAGATATGATAACTTAAAATTGGCATATAACATAGATTTCTGGCATAAAAATTTGCACAAAAATCACATTTTTTCAGTCAAGGATCATTTCCATGGATATCATAATGAAAATAGTTTACTCTATAAACCATTATAGTCTTCAAGGATCACTCTGAATACTATCTTAATGGGAAAATTCCCTTAATAAATCTTGTTCACTCTCCGTTAATGTCTTCTTTATCTCTTGATATATTAATCTTTACCAAATGCATTGGATTGCGACATCATCTCCACTAATAAAATAATTAAAACGAAACATATATATTTGAGAAGTTTATAAAAAATTCCTCATATCTGAACGCATGAAAATAAATGTGCTTAATAAAAAATCAACTTATCAAGACCCATTAAAAGAAATGGGTTTTAGAAAGACATTTCATAATATCATAACTCGTGGAAATGAAAGAGTTTTCTTGAACACTATCAAATCATAAATTAAAACATGATAGGGAAAGAATACAGATGGTATTAATGGATTTAATCCCCCATAAATATTATGTTATATCAAATTATTTATTCTCAGATAGAAAATTATTTTGGAATATTATGTGGAAAATTTATTGAGGTAAATTTACTTTCAACTATTAAAAAATATTTTTAAAATATAAATTATTTTAAAAATCATTTTCATTGAAAACAACCTCAAAAAATTATAAAATAATATTTAAAGACCATTTATAACATTATTTCAAGAAAATATCTATTCCACTTTTAAATAAAATTTAAAAAAATAAATAATTTTAAAAAAATATTTTCATGGAAAATAATTTGTGTAACTTATAATGTAATATTTAATGTAAATAGTTTTTATAATGGTTGAAGTCACGATCTTTCAATACATGATAAAAAAAATACTATTTTCATATTTTTGTTAAAATTAAATATGTTCTTGTATAGAAAATGACATAAAGATTCTTTTTAAAATTATTTTTAAAAAATTTAAAACAAGGTAAAAATTAATTCAATAAATACATTAGAGATTGTGAAGAAAATTTTTTAAATCATTTTTAGAAATCATGGTTTTGTAAGAAAAATATTTTTAGACTCAAGAGGAAAATATATATAATTTTTCTTAAAATAAATTATTTAGAAAAATTGAGTACACAAAGAGAGGAAAATAATAGGAAATTTTTTTATCCTTAAATTAAATGAGTAGAAGAAAAGTCATGAGTTTCTCAAAATATAGATCATAATATTTCATCATTGAAATAATAAACATAAATAATTCTGATAAATGATGAGATTGTATCAAAAAACCAATTCCACTTTGGAAACATTGAATCATATACCCATGAAATAGTAAAATTAAATTAAACACAAAATATAATGATAATAAATAAGTTCACGTTATTTAATGTCAAAGGGGGTGAAAATACACATCATAAAAATATATTGGTTCATAATATAACAAATCTCTCAAAGAAGTAAATTGAAACAGAAATCCTTTACTTTAAGTCATGAATTACTTCAGAAACATTTGAACCTCTTGTATAGTAAATATATGATTTTATAACTATATAAAATAATAATAATAATATTTATTATAAAATTTATTATTTAATTAAGACCATTTATTACCTATTTATTAACAATTCTTTATTAAACCCACTTTTCGAGAAATAACTGCACTGTTTTTTTGGTATTTTTTGATTAGGTTTTTTTTGATCATTTTACATTAAAAATGGTTACATCATCTACTAAATTTAATAAAAGATATAAATATCTTAATAAGTCACTAAATTTGTTTTTAGAACAATCCATACAAATTTAGAGATATAAAATGAAATACATTGTTCATGGTGACGGTACGTTGTACGTACACATAGAAGATGTTTCCATTTTTTAACGAATGAAAAAAGTAAATGTAAATAATAAAAAACATTTACTGAATCATTACATGTTTACTTATATCACATGTATTTATCAAATTTATCCGTATTACCTTCCATGAAATGCGTTTGTGAAAAACAAATCACATCGCTTCCTAAGGCGGTGGTCCACTGAACTCACCGACATCATTATCATGTTCCCCATAGAATGGAGAGTAAGAAGATATATGTGATATATTTATTCCATATGTATAATTATGTTTCAAATAACATTTATATTCATGAAAACTATCCTTATTAACTTACATGTAAAATAGAAAATTTTAAAAATTGGTTTCATTTTTTCACATAAATCTGACAAGAGTATCCAATATAATTTAAACTAAGTGCTTAAAATATGGAAAAATATCTTTTTAGAAAAATATAGTTTTTAATCAAAAAATTAGATTTATTTTTTCTCATTTCCATAAAACACATAATATTAATGTTAAATTTTTATTGAAAATATAATATATAAAATTCATTAAAATAATTATCCAAAACTAATTTATTTAATATATTGAGTTAAAATATGTTTTTCTCCAAGAAAATTGATTTTCAAAAAATGATTTCTATTATTTTTAAATAGTTATAATTTTGATTTATAATTAATTGGTTCTTGAAGGATTCATTTTTTATAAATGTATAAACCATATATTTTCTTAATTTATCTAATCATATTCATACCATCCATTCAAAAAGTTAAAATATAATTATGATATTAAATAATAGTTTTTAATTTCATGTCACATTTTGTTAAAACTCATTATTGTGTGTAGCCACAGATGTCTATTTAATTACTATAAATTTATTTTTTCTTCTTTAAATATCTAGGTTTTACAATCACTGATGAAAAAGTCATTTAAAAATTATTTGAACATTTATAGAATAAAATAACTTTTTCAAGATAAAATCAATTATTTTAAATATAAAAATTTTAAAAAATATTAAGGAAATAACTATCATTGAAAATAAAATTAAAAAACCATAATAAAAATTCTATTCATACTTTATTTGTAAAAATAAAACATTCCTTTCACACTTTTTTTAAAAATTAAGAAAATAAATCCTTTTGATTTTATAAAATAAGATTCCTTTTAAATTGTTTTGTAAAAAGTAAACCACAAATAAAAATGGAATTTGAAAATTTATAGGGGAATATAATAAAATTATAAAATTTATTTTGAATAAATATATAGACACTGGTGAAAATGGATTTTGGACCAAAGTGAGAAATAATGTTGATCTTTCTTAATAACAATCCTTTGATATCTTGTGTTTTTAAAGAGTGGGAAATGAAAATAAAAAATTTGTTCTATTAAAATAAGTAGATGATAATAAAATTCTTTATATTATTGAGAAATATATAAATAAATTTCATCATTTTAAACATAATCTAAATTAATCATGATAAATAATGATATTTTTACATAAACCCCTCACCTCAATTTCCTTTTATTTCAAAAGTGACCTAAGGTCCTATACATTAAATTAAAATTTATAATAATTCAACAAATGAATCACTTAAATACATAAAATGTAATATAATACTAAATTATAACATTTAAACATTTAATTATTAATAATTCCTAACTAAAATATTCTTGTCTAAATATTAAATGTTTCATTTTTATGAGAAATTTGGTTTCATAGTTCCCGTACTTGTACTTTTATTGCAGTTATATAATAAAAACTGATAATAATGATATGAATTTCATATATATAATAATGAAATATATATTTAAAGTAGTATACAAATAATAGGGATATAAAAATGAGTTATATTTTTCATGAAGATGATTGGGCGTACGTTCACATAAACGTTGGAATCACTTTTCAATGGATGAAGTTAAAAAAGATAAATATTAATAATCTTTTAAAAAATAATTATTATATCACACATATATATTATATGATCATTAAAACAATCTGTATTATCATCCATGTAATGACGAATCGAAAAATGAATCACAATGCTTTGTGGGGTTTGTAGCCCACAAGTTTACCCAAGTGGCATAATGGTTTTTAAAACGATTGAAAAATATGAATATAGACGTGATATTATATTTATAAAAGAATAATTATATCATAATTTTAATATGAAAACATTAAAACCATCACAATAACTATCTATGAAATAATGTTATTGAAAATGAATTATATCGTTATGTCGAGGCAGTAGTACACATGAATACAAGAATGATAATTTCACTTCCAATTAGGTGGAACATAGGTGAATATTTGTTGTTACATAATTGTAATAAAATCTCAGTATACATTGGATACTGAATATATTATTTTATTGTCAATACCCAATATTTAGTGTAGGTAAATTTTATAACCTGAATGTAAACATTACATATTCTATAATTTTAAGTTAGGAATTCATTCTCTTATATTTGAGGATCATTTCATGTATAGAGTTTCAAATAATTAGGTAGAAACTCATACATAAAATAATATTTTATAAAGTGCAAAATTATAATCAATATATATTTATTCATAATATAAATATTTTAAAAGAAAAAAATATTTTTTTATAAATAATATGAATGAATTTTAACATCACATATTTCCTTCCCTTACACATCCTTAAAACCAATTTTTTTTTTGAAAAATTGGGGAATGATTCCAAAAATCTAAATAAAGGAAATACAAATAAGGTAATTTTAGACTATTGAAAGCCCTAAAAACCCATTAAAATCTTTTTTTTGTAATCCATACATTTTTATCTGCTAGAAGAATTATTTTTTCTTTAAAATGACTATTATCCTAGCTTTAAAAATGAAATAATTTACAAGAAAAATAATTTGTAATAATAGAACAAAATTTAGTTTAGTTTGGAAAAATAATTATGAAAAAAGTAAAAAAACATTTACAATTAGAATTAATATTTATCCAAAATTCAATATAATTTTTTCGGAGAAAAATATTATTACCCAATATGTTAAAGAGATATAATGGGGATCAACAAAGATATCTTGAGCTATAATGGGGTTCAATCCCTCATATATTGAGCTAAAATGGGGATAAACCATCATATATTGAGGTAAAATTGGGACCATAGAATCTTTTATTTAACAATTTCCAAGGACCATATCATGAATAAAATCCTTGAAAAAGTCTTTTTAAACATGTATACAAAACACTTTAAGATATCAAAAGACCCTTTCAAATTTTAAATCACTAATTTAAAAAAAAAATTGAAAATATGAATGACATAATTTCCTTTAAAAATAGACTTGTAAAATTGTAAAGGAAGTTACAATTAAAAAATTATTCATGATGGTGTGGAAATATTATCAAGACATATGAGTTAAAAAATATATTCCTTCTGTACATTTATTTGAAATGTTATAAGGTAACTCTTTTGGAAAGTGAAAAAAACTCCTCTCAAACCATTTTGTAAAAAAGTAAAAAAATGTAAAAATTAATTTGAAAAATTATATTTAAATGATAAAAACCATCTAAAATAAATTTTAAACAATATCTATTTTGAAGAAAAAGTGAGTTTTAAGGGAACATTAAAGAAATATTTATAATAAAAGATCACTTACCTTTAGTATGACTCGACACATATGTTCTTTATATTCTCAATTAATACAATTAATTTAATTTTTTAAATATATTAAGATCATTTTCAAGTTTATTAGTAATTTTTTTCACTTATTACACTATTATATAACATTAATTATAATTTTTTTCCACTTCAAATGTTTTAATGATATTCATTTATAAGTCCAAAATAAATTCAGTAAGTTGAAATTGGTTAAAGTGTTCATTATTACATCATATCTAGAATAATATTATTTATGTTATTATCTTTTTTATAAATCTATTAAACATCTAAAACCAATCATAATATATTTTTAAGAAAAATGAACAATACTACAATCATGAGGAGAGTAGTTTGTACCTATGCATGAGTAACATTTCCACTTTTAATGATCATTTGGAAAAGAAGACAATTATAATTATAATTTATTTAACAAAAATTAAACAACATATTTTATATTAATTTTTTAATTGTACTTATATATAACATTGTTTTTATGTGGTGATGAAAAGATAATCACGTCGCTTCATGTAGGTGGTAGTCCGCACGTAGGCCCGACCAATAGTATCATTTTCTGGTGTAGAAAAATGTAATAAAATAAGTGTTTTATTATCTTCCTAGAATTATGTATATGTATTTAATATCAAATATAAATATTAATTCCATCATTATCACCATTATTGATATATGTTCATGGAAAATGAATTACAATATTTTGCGAAGTGGTATTCCGTCAAACATACGAATGATGAATTAATTTCCCATATAATGGATGTTGGGGATAAAAATAGATTATACCACTAGGATAATAAAATAATGTTATATTTTTTATACTAGTGCTATTATATTATGAAAGTTGAATAGTATTTTAAAGATGTGGAATAAAAAATAAAAGTAAATTTTTATATTAATAACGATACCTCTTATTTAAGAAACTCCCTTTTCATAACTCATTAAGACCACTAAGGTTGGTTTTTTTATCAAAATAATGCCTCTAAAATGTGGGTACAGATGTTATGATGGTATTTTTCACATCACAGTGGAAAAATGTTTTTTTATGTGTGAATGAATCAGAATAAGTGTTTTACTTTTATAAGGAAGGCCACTCTTGGAATTTATAAAAATATTAAATTAATATTAATTAATATTACATTTAAAATAGGATTAATATGGGTAGATAAAAGATTATAAAAAATATATTCTTTGAATTTTTTTATCTTTATCGTTTGGTTCTAATCCATCGTTAACCCTACATAGACATACCATAACAATACTGTTTTTCACTATTTTAGGGTTGTGATAGTAGCTATAAATTTAAAAATAGAATATAAATGGACCAAGTTTTATATTATAAATTAATTCAAAATCATATGTATGAATATAATATTTTTTTATATTTTATGTCATTTAATAAAGTTTTATTTTTTTATAGAATAACAATAACTTGATGTTTTAGAGCAATTCATTACTTTGACTTAATAATATCATGATTATAGTTATAATTCATATAAAAGTTAACACATAACCAAAATTTCATGTTAATAATTAAAATTATTATACCTAATTAATTATCTAAAAGTTTAAAACTTTTGATTTTTTTAATATCATTTATTTTATTTTTCCATTTATAAAATAATTACCGCACTCGCGTAATCTAAGCATTTAAGGTAATTATTTATTCATTAAAAATTAAGAATAAATTAACATGGTTAAGAAATATCTATTATATTTAAAAATAAAACTTATATTGCTACATATCCCCTAGTTAATCCCATATTAAAAATTTTATAGTTATTAGTAACAAAAATGTGTCACATTTGTCTTTTATTGAAACTAAATAATATAAATGTCATAATCTCATCCAAATTTCCATTAGATGACATATTATCAAATATAATATGATTATGGATGAAATTAAATTGTTAAATATTATTTAATTAGGCTATATGGTAATTTTTAAGTCCTTATCAATTTATTTTTAGCTTTAATTAAATGTTATAGCCCTATCCACGATAACTAAAGTTTAAAAGGTCATAATTTATTTTGATCCAAAAATAAATTTCAAATATATATTTACTGTGGACCAACTAATTATAAATATTTAATACATTTTTAAAATTTTAAACATTTACAAGGTAAATTTTATTCTATAATTAAACCATCAAAACACAATGAAAAACATTTTTCTTTAAAAATGCTTTTTATGCCCAAAAATATACATATACCGAAATAAACTACAAGGACGATGAAAATGTAAATCATTATATTATATCTATATATAGAATACCTATTTTTAAAATTATATCAAATTCAAATCAGAAAGGTACTTTTTAATATATTAAAAATGATAGTTTTTTTAAAAATGGTATTTTTTTACTATTCAAAGAAAAATCAATCATTTCAGAATATTTTCATAAACCCATACTAAAATAATATCTACATGATGAATTTAAAATTTTAATTAATATTTTCTAGTAAATTTTATTAAATTTTAGAAATATAATTATAATATTAACTCCTAAAATGAAAGGGAAACCATTTTTGTGGAATACATATTTTTGATGAATAAAATGACATTACTAAAAATAAATGGATTATTTTATAAGAATTTTTCAATATATTTTAATTGAATATGAACATCAAATTTATTTAATAAATCTTTTATTTATATCCATTCCCCCAATTTAACTACTACGTTATAATAGTCTCATGTAAATAATTTTTTTATTCATTTAAGCCTAATATTTCGTATCTTGTACATTATAAAACATAGTATTTCATTCTAAGAATTAAGGGTACAATAGTATCCCACATTTAAGAAATTTGTTCCACAAATTTGTAACTCAGAATCAGTAACTGGGCTCTATCCTCTCAAAAAACCATTGTTGAAATCCCACATCGTAAGATGGGTCCATAAAAATTCTTTTTAAAAAGAGTGAAAGGGAAGTATGAAGGTCATATGGAATAAAAAATTCTAGGATTAGATGTAGGATAAAATATGTGGAAGTGAAATAATAGATATAAGAGATAAAAATATATTCCATGGATTGATATATAGAAAAAAAGTTCATGGTCATGAGAAAGTTGACCATAAAAAACCATAAATCTGCGATGTGTTAAATGGACAATTATTTCTTAGTATAAAAAGTTTGTAGATAAGATTTTTATATAATGATACGTTTACCATAGCTTATAATTTTCATTATCATATAGACTAAAATCATATTGAAATATAATTACTTGTTGATAAAGATTTCTTATTTTAGTCAATTTTCACCATAAAACATTTTTTTCTCCAAAGGATGAGTATTCCAGTTAATTTTTTATGCTTGAAGAACTTAGATAAAATTATATGGTTCAAAAAATCCAAACACTTATAGATATATATTCCACATATAAATAGGTTTTAATTGAAAATGAAATCTTTTGTATAATGTGAGATAATTTCCAATATTAGAAAACATTTATAAAAATAAAAACTATTTTAAACTCACAACATGAACAGTAATACCAAAAAATCCATCTTATATCACATGAAAATAACTATATTTAAAATTACATAAACTTTTATAGACAACTATTGAAACCAAAAAATCATAGGATTTGATCACATAGTCTTCCAAGATAAATAAAATATTTATCTCTAAATAACATTAATCAATGTTAATGTCTCATACCAAAAATATAATTTACCAAATTATATAATATCATTGATATGAGAATAGTTTCAATAAATTACCAAAATCAATATAAATACTTCATAAAATAATGTCTATTTCCATAAAAATTCGTAATTTATTTCTAAAATAAAATCTCATAGTATTATATTTGCATTAATCCTATAATACTCTTAATATTTATAGTTATAGACTTTTGAATTGAAATTATTCACATAATAAACCAATCAATTTGAAATATCATGGTTGTATATATGATAAATCAGATGTTACTAAAAATAATGCAACATTTTTATATCAGATTTTTGAAAAAAAGAAAATTAATTTCATAAGAAAAAGGGAATCATATAGGACCGTGGTATGTGTTAGACCCTTGTCCCCTATTGGTTGTGGGTTCAAACAAAACAACCTTTATATATGCAACATGTTTTTTTTCTTGAAAGATATATTTTTCTAAAACTATATTAATATAATCCTTATAAATTTTTTAGATATAAATTAAACATCCTTAAAATAACCTTAATATATTTAACATTAAGGAAACATTTTAACTTTAAAATTTTATCTCAGAACATTTATTTTTCATCCTCCAAATTTAATAACTCAAAATTAGCTCAAAATTAATTATCATATAAACCCAAAATATTATCCATACCTTTAAACTTAGGTTTATGAAGTGAATATATAATTCTTCCTTTACTAATTTTTTTATAAAATAAACATAAGGGTAATATATTCCTCAAACATCTATCCAAACTCAATAAAATTCTCCCAATGTACCCCCATAAACAAAATAACATTAATACTTGTAAACTTTTTATCATCATAAAATACACCACTAAATCATAAATATATAATATAGACCCATGAATCATTAATACTTGTCTATAATCCATTTAACTTGATTTTTTATCTTATTCCATAATAGAAATTTTCCTAAATCAAAAAAATATATATCATGTACTAAGATTCAACTATATAAAAAAATAACACAAGAAATAATCAATAATATTCATAGTTCTTTTTTTGATTCATCATCTTGAACAATAATGAAATTATGTATTTCAAAATAGATATATGTATGTCTTTCCAATCTCATTCATGAGCCTTACCCTTAGAAAATTGATTCTTATAATGACCATGCTCCCCATATTAAAAACGTTTAATTGATAAATCAGGAAGAACATATTTACCATTTATGGAGTTAACTAAACACTTCTTTTTTCAATGGAATATTATTGTTTTATGATCTCCTTTACTATATTTAAAACATCATCCCATTATTTTAACTCATTTTAATTTGTTATTCTTTCCACAAAGACCACTGAATATATTTAACTTTATGATCCTTATTACACGAACCTCCATATGTATTTATTTATTTAGTATTTAATGTATTAAAAAACAAACCTAGGTTTATGTTTTTAATCATTACTCCAAATATCCATTTAAGAATTACCATATGAGTTTTTACTATATATTTCATTCTATTCGATTTCTTGTTTAGGAAACCACTATATTATCAATGATGTTAGTGGTTAGTTTGGTGCCTGATGAATCCAACCATTTACTAAAATAAAACATTTTAATGTGAGAATATTAATGAACTAAAAATTAAATGTTTTTATTGAAGAAACACTTTTTTGGAAAAGGTGAAAAACCGATATTTCTTGCACAAAAAAGATAGATGAACCAATAAATAAAAGCATGATCCAATTAGACTTGATATCCCTACTTCTATTCCAAGAGATAATACTAACCTGAGTATCAAAATAATCCTTTAGAAGGTCTTCGAAAAGGTCCTCCAGTTGGTCCCAAACCTGCATGTACTCTTCCTGGTTGATATTCCCATCATTAAATCCATTAATCAATACCAGATCCTATTTTTCAATCCAGTTACTTTGTTTCTAATTGGTAACCACCCATAAAGGTCTTTCCATCATCCTATTAGATTCTTATTCGGTAGCATTAGTTGTTAAAACTGTTTCCACCTTTTCTTCTCTTTAGTTCATAAATAACTCCAAAAAAGGGTCTGTCACTATACTAGGCTTGTGCAGTAGGCCAATTTCAGCCATTGAAGGTGAAAGGGGATCATTGAACATCACTTTGGCCTTGTATTTCTTCACAGATCTAGTCTCCCTTGGTATTGGTAAATAAGAATAGTCTTTCCTCTCTTTTCGAGAGCCCATCCGACTCTTACATATCCTTGGGCTTACCAGATCCCCTTAGAATTCTACTCCAATATCTCCTGATAGTAGATCAGGTTTCCCATCAATGGATTCTGTCTAGGATTCCCCCTAATTTAATGATGGACTAGCCAAATCACTGTCAGCCTCATGTTCTTTGTTAACCTATGAAAGCCCTTAAAATCTATTTTTAGCATAATTTCACCCATTTCCATACATGGAAAATTATTTAAATCCCATTGTAGTACCTTACCACTGAGAGAGTTTCCCTCCCTTGATGAATTGGGTTCAAGACCTTTGTCATAGGTTCTAAACCATGCGCGTAGAGCCTCTACATATGATGTTGTCCTAGGAGTCCTAATACCTTCGTCTTCCACCATTTGTGAATCCACCACATTAATAACACTTCCAGGTTGCACCTCCTCAATAGAATCACCCTATGTAGGTGGAGAATGCTGAAATCCACCCAGATCATCCCTCAACCGTTTGAATATATCCTTCACCAAAGGATTCACAACCTGTGGTCCATAGCTCACATCCACTGCAGAATTTTCTTCAGGGTCCACACCAACCAGATTCTATCCATGAGGTCCTACCGTGGAATGAGTTTCTGGTTCTTTACCACTACCAACACCCATCTTATTTATAGGTCCCCACCAATACGATTTCTTCAAATCCCCCATCCTTTTATAGTCCGAACAGAAATCATACCATGATTCGAAGACCACTTCTTGTTTGCATCGATATTCTTCCTCTACAGTTATCCAAACAAAATCAACAGGGTCCATGGATATATCTACTTCAACATAGACCCATAGATTAACAGGGTGTCAAAGCGATGCAGTACGACTATCCGAACACAGATATCTATCTACTAAATTCCCAAGAAATATAATAATCAAGGGATTCTAAAATGGTATGGGAAGGATAGGGAAGCTTACCCAAACTGCCACTGACGATGAATAATTCTTCATATTGAAATTGTATGTCCATCAGTATAGGTAGAACCGATATCCGTTGAAGGTACATGGTGCATTGGACCATGGGGGTTTTCTTAATTGTGATATTAGTGTAAAAAATATGTAATGTACATAATAATAAATAAACCATTAGTCCATTAAATTAAATTAAAACCCATTAATTTTTTTTAAAATATTCTATTTAATCTAAATATAGAATCATTTTTCATTTGAAATGACCATTATCTTATTTTTGAAAACAAATTATTTTCATTAAAACTCAATAAAAATAATAGAAAATTCATATACATTAATCGGGAAATCATCATCATAAAATCCTTAAAACCATACAATTTTTATAACAATATGAATAACATCCAATATGTTTATATGGAGAACATAATTGATACTCAATGAATTTTAGATCTATAATGGGGATCAACTATCATATCAAGAGCTATAATAATGCTCCACCCTTCATATTATGATATTTAGTTAAGATAAACCTATAATATATTGAGCTACTATGGGTATCAACCCACCATTTATTGAACAATTTCCAAGGACAATATCATGTATAATACCCTTGAAAAAATCGTTTTATACACACATGAAAAATATGTTCGGATATTAACACACACTTTCAATTTTTAATTACCAATTTTATTTTGAAAAAACTACACAAAGCAAAAGGAAACAATATCCTTTGAAAATAACAATGTAAAATTTTAAAGTGACCTTTAAATAATTAATTATTCATAATACTGGGAAAATATTATCATGTTGTATTTGTGAAAAATTGATCCTTCTGATTTTTTTTCAGAAAAAATCCCAAAGCCCTTCATTTGGGAAATTAATTTAAGATTACTTTAAAAACCAATTGTAAAAAGTTCAAATATCGATAAAAATTTAATTAAGATATCATATGCAAATATTAAAAACCTTTTTCGATAATAATTTTTGTAAAATATGGATTTGGATTAAAAGGGATGTTTTAAGGGAACCATTATAGAATATTTTTAAAAGAATATCCCATAACATGAGTTCGACTTGTTACATACATTCTTTGTCTTCATCAGTAATAAAAATAGTTTAATTATTTACTTTTTAACAACATTTTTAAATTATATTATTAATTTTATATAAGTTATTACAATTTTATTTAAAATTACTTAATCATTTATGTTCACATTGTATATTTTGATGATATTCGATTTAAAAGTCCAAAATGACTTTAGTAGGTTGAATATTGTTAGTGAGTTATTTATTAAATCATATTTAGAATAATATTCATGAAGTAATTATAATTTTTATACTTAAATTATACTTTTTAAACCAATTATGTAGTATGATTATGAAAAATGAACTATGTTACAATCGTGAAGCTAATTGGTTGTTTAGAGGTAATAGTGACATTTCCATTTTTATCGATATTTATGAAAGGAAGGAAACTGTTATTTTATCTTTATAGAATGACAATTAATCCAAATTTATCTTATTATTTCTTTAAATATATTTACATATATATCGTAAATGTGATTTTGTGATTAAAAAAATCAGATATCTTTGTGGAGGTTGTAGTACACACGTACGCACAAACAACATTAACATTTTCTAGTTTATAGAAATGTAAGATAATATATGTCATATAATAATTAAAGAATGATATGTTTTTAATGATTATAAAATATAAATAAAAACTGCATAATTATAACCATTATTGACTCATCATGATGGAAAATGATATATATATTTACAAAGCAATAGTCTGTCATACAAGAGAATGAAATTTTTGGAACTTATCATTTTCTTTAAAGATAAATTATTCAAGATAGTTATGAAATTAGATTTTAAACATTTTAAACATAAAAAATACATTATATATATCTTAAAAAATATTGGTAAACAATAATTCACCCAAATTTTATAACTTCTAAAATTTTTATAATAACTAATTTTATTTTTCTATTTACTGGATAAATACTATATATGTGTTTCATAATATTTGAGGTAATATTTAAATGACTAATTTTTTTAAAAAAATTTAAAAATTTAATTAATATTTAATATAATCATTTAGAACTAAAAATAACCTCTTTTTAACCTTAAGAAAAATGTTTTAGACATATTAATGCCAAGATATTAACATTTTGAATTTATCCTTTTATTAAAATAATATAAATTACATAATCAATATAAAACTACACCAAGTTGAAATTTTTTTTGAATCATGGATGATAATGGTTGATCTACACTCATAAAAAAAGATAAATTCATGATTTATGAAAATTTTAAAACCTGATCCAAAAATTTAAACCCAATTTTACCCATTATAGCCGTACAAAGGTGCCTTTTTTTACCGAGGTTAATATTCATAATAAATAAAAATAAAAGATAAATATTCACCCAAATTTAACCTCTAAAATACAAATAATGAATACACTTATTAATATACTCTTTATATAAGTTTCAAGTATTAATTTTATAGAAAACTGAAAAATAATTTTTTTTAAAAAAAAATGCGTTTTCATGTATAAAAACGTTTTTATAACAAATTGGTCTATAAAATTGATTCCAATGAACATTATTAGATAATAAATATTATAATATAACTAATTTTACACATAAATAATTATAAAACAAAATCTAACATTTTAAATGCTTTAAGATAAAATACAATTAAGAAAATAATATTTTTAACTGTTCACTCGAAGATAAAACTTCTCATAAAAATCCCAGAAAACATCCCAAGATAGTCTTTATATGTTAATATAAAAAATTATATAATTTTTTAAAAATAAAATTTCTAAAATTTATATATATTTTTTATAATATTCTATTAAAAAAGATATAAAAAACGTTTTTGAGAAAAACATTTTCGAACAATAAAATGACTTTACTAAAAATTAGGTGATTATTTATTAATAATTAATTAACATATTTTTACTATGTATAAACTTTATATATATAATTTTAACATGTTTCATCCTTTTTATATGCATAATTTCAATGGCTATGTGATAATTATCACATTAAATAAAAAAATATAATAGTATGATATAGTTTATTTAAAAATAGTGTTGCGTGTATAGAAAGATATAACAGAAATAAAATTTAGTTATATAGAACTCTATCATGATGTATTGGGGTGTTAAATATTACCAAACTTAATATTAATTTCACCATAGAAATTCCATCACTCTGCCTAAAACAATTTATAATGTCACTTGTTTATCACATCACTGGGTTTTGAAGTAGCCTCCACTAATGTTCGGTTTCACCACAAAACATTGAGAAGGTGAGTGGTGTTGTTTCATAGAACATTCAATCTATGTTATACAATCTCAAAAAGTTCTTCATCACAATTAGGATATTTATCTAGTGGTATAAAAATGGATTTTTTGTATAAATTAATGATTAGGTATGTAATTCTTCTAGAGAGATACATGGAACACATTGTGAACTTAAGAGAGATTCGGTGTATATTTCAAATGATCTGATTTCTTTCCAATATGATCATGAATTTAAATGTGAATAATATTTATAGGGATGAAATTTCCTTTATTTTCATATATCATAACTTTCTTTAAATGTGACATTCATAGGAATACCTTGTCACCAACTTCAAACTATATATATTGTCAATGATTGTTGCATAACATTTATATTTACCTTGATATTAACCGATATGATTCTAAATGGATTTAATATTTTTACATATCCTCAGATAGTTCAGGTACAAATATATTTCTTTTTCAAACTGCATCCCAACATGTTGTATTTCATCACTTCCTTCTGTAGAGGAATTCATAAGGAGGAATCTTAATTCTTGAGTGAAAGATATTGTTGTATGAAAATTTTACCATAGAAAGGTGTTGATTCCAACCACCATTAAAATTAATAATAAAATTCTATCACCATATATTATATGGTTTGAATGGTCCATTCTGAATTAATATCTATTTAGGGATGATATAAAGTGATAAAACTAAACACTATATTTTGATCCTCTGAAATACTTATCCAGTACATCAAGGTAAACCTCAGATTTAGATCACATACAATTGATAGTGGAAATATATGAAATTTCACCACTTATTTAATGTATAAAATTATAATATATTCAAGAGAGACATATTATTTTATGAAAATGGCGAGTTCTTACTTTATAAGTAATTCAACTACAACCAAATTAACATTGTCAGATATAGCTATTTTGGGGAGACCGATGAAGTACATGGTAATGTTTTTGCATTTCCATCTAGGTTTGGGAAATGGTTGTAACATCTACTAAGAATATTTTCTCTTGTC
Source organism: Viscum album (assembly GCA_963277665.1). Lineage (NCBI taxonomy): Eukaryota > Viridiplantae > Streptophyta > Magnoliopsida > Santalales > Viscaceae > Viscum > Viscum album. Next base: position 935,488,210 of record OY728157.1, on the reverse strand, counting down.
TTTAACTTGTTAACATACCTAACATTAGGATATATACTATATAATGTTCATTTTTTTCCACTAGTAATATTCTTTATGACATATTTACATATTCAAACATACAGGATGTATAAATATTGAATAACTATGAATTTCATATGATAGTTCCATCTTCAATTCTGGAATTTATGGAAAACATAATTAGTTACTAAAACTTATCATTCCATCATAATCATGACTTAAATCAAGAACATTTCTTACCTTCTTCTGTAGTTCTACAAATTAATTATCATCCTTTTTAAATCTCTCATGGTTAAATGGTTGATCATTTATCTAAGAGAGATATGATATATCCCATATTATCAAGATTTCATTTCCCATCTACAAAAAATCCATATGTATTAGATATATTTCAATCCTAATCATGGCTATACATTCATGGTCCTTGTGACTCAAAGCATTGGAACACTTTTTTACCTTACAAGATGGTAATTTATTTACCAATACTATTATTTAATAAATTCCATGAATTTTCTATAGCATATATTAAATTATTTGTATAATATATAAGTAAAAATATTACGATCTATATAAATGTCACACCTTTCCACATAATGATAATGCCTCCATATATTCAGTGAAATAGTTATCCCGACCAGCATAAAATCACGAGTCTAATAATGTTACCATGTATTTTCAATTAGTGTGAGAAATATGCTCTTACCATATCGTCCTGAATGAGGAAACATACCAATTTATTTATTTATTCACTATTACATATCAAAAACTCATCTCCACTATAGGGTAGTGTGAGTATAGGTGTACAGAACAACCTTCTCTTCATATCCTTGAAATTATATTCACATTGATCTATCTAGAAGAACTTGGACCCTTATAGGTCAACTTAGTGACTAGACTAGATAATCATGAATTTTTTTTTAACAAAAAGGAATTATTATACATATAACCTAAGAAAAATTTGATGGTCTATTACCATGTATGGTATAGGAGATTTATCAATTACATCCACCCCTAAAGGATCTTCCAATATACACTCACTTGAGATTATATAACCCAATAATTAATCTTTTTGAAGCCAAAATTCACTATTGTCAAAATTTTCATAGAAAAAATCCCTTGTCTGGGTCATATAAAAAATATATCATGTGATATTTACACTCTTCCATACTCTATTAATATATAAGAATATTATATATAATGAATAAAACAAATTTAGGAAGGTAATATATAAAGAATATATTCATTATATCCATGAAGATATTAGTGTTATTAGTTAGTCCAAATGTCACCACTATAAATATCTAATGGTCACACCTCATACAAAAGGATTTATTGGATATATACTTCTTATTAACCCTAAATTGACAATATCTAGAATAAATTTCAATCTTAGAAATTGTATTGAGATCATAATAATTGATCAAAAAACATATCAATATGGGTAATATGATACTTATTATTCAAACAAATCTTGTTATTTTCATGAAATCAATGAAATGATCCATTATCCCATCATTATTCATAATAAAAAGTACAGGTTCTACCCATGGTGACTCAGTAGGGCATATGAAACCCTCTTCAATATTCTACTTTAATTTCTTATTCAACTCAAGCAACTCACTTAGGGCCATTATAAGTGTCTTTGAAATAGGTTTATGACTGGGAATGAGTGTTAATTAAAACCCAACTTCAGGGATCTGAGAAAGAATAGAAAATTATTATGGAATGATGTAAAAAAATCTTCTAAAATAAGAGTACCCTCACTGTTGAGTTTCTCCCCAACCATATGAGATAAATAGCCATCATGAATAAGAACTAAAAACCACATGATAGAGCTAATTTTTATTATAACCTCACATTTATCCTCACAACGATAAGTGATAATAGTATAATTTGGAATATAAAATACAACTTCCATTTCATAGGGATTTGTATGAGATCTATATAAATAAATCCAATCCATTCCTAGAATCACATGAAATTAAAAAAAGGGGTAACCATGATATTTTCATGTAAAACATGCAGAGAAATATATGTCATATATGAACTATAGACATGAGATTTGACAATCAAACCATTAGGTGGTTTCACTACTAATATATAATTTAATCGTTGTGGTGGTAATATAATAACCTTTTTGTATTCATTAGATATAAAAGAGTGGGTAGATCTAGAATCATGTAAGACATTATCTATTCTAGAGTGGATGATAAATGTATTTTTCACCTTGTCATTCTTGTAACCCACTTCAATAATGTCATAAAATGAGAATTCCCTTTTTTTTCTTGGGTTTAAGATTTTGTTGATTTTGATCATCCTAAAAAACCATCAGATTTTGTAATTGGATGGTGTAATTCCCATACTATAGAAGTTTAACGAATATTAAGTGTGGGTGGTACATTAGTTGGCATATCCCATTCCTCCACTTTATCAATTTCCCTATTTATCACCTTTTGATATTCAAAGGCTTTATTATCCACCATTCCACATTTAAAGCACATCCAAGTTACATTCAATAAATTCCATTGATGTTTCTTTCTACATTTCTAGTACGTTGATGGATTTAATTTCTTTCGACTATGTGATTTATTTGAGTTTTCATGAGATTTTATATTTCCTTCCGTTACAAAACCATGGGTATCGGGGGAATATACAATTTCAACTAAAATATTGAGTTCACTATAAATTATTTCTACATTTATAGTATTGTCTCTTATGACTAATTTCATTCAATGATTTTTAAGCCACGAAAGAATCAATATGTTTTTTTCAAGAAAGTTCATTAAAAAACATACATTACAAATCTTTTAACATTTTCTTCATAAGTAAAAGTGGAATTATTATATCTATTTTAATTCTCATGGGATTCCTTCTCTATTTTTTATTTTTAATTCAATATATGTACAAACATAAAAATATCTTTTTAATATAATTGCATTACATGGAGTCTATTTGTTCCTCTTGCCTCATATAATTATTAATATCAACCCTATGATCCACACCACCTTCTAAATAATATCTATCTGTGAAATTTTTTTCTTGTTCTGAGAAATATAAATCAATAAACATTATATAAATGGTTCTGATCCATCACTCAACCACTAGTGAATCTGAAGGCCCAAAAAAACAAGGTGTATGTTTCCCCTTGAATAAATCAAAAATAAATTGTCCCATTATTTGATAATTATAATATTAACATGATTCATTGATTGAGAAAATTGTGTGAGCATGGAAAAAGAATTCTCATTCCATCTCTTATAGTATTTGGATTCATAGTTGGACAATAATTGAATTTTCTATCACATTATTTGTTTTCATAATGTCTTCTAGTTCCATCCATTGTCGAAATCCAAAAATAAAAGTGTTAGAGTCAATCTATAATAATCATTATAATCTATTACATGATAATGAATTATCATTCAAAATATGTAAAATTTATTGAACATTATTCTCAATCCATGGACCCTTAGGTTTAACCTGTATTATTTATGGTCATTTCCAAAATATCATGATATTATACTATACTTGGACTTATCCATATGGATTTGAATTTTTTATAACCATAATAACCAAATATTAACTAATCCTTTCTCTGATACAATCTATAGTATCTTATACATTTCATACATATATATGAAATTTGTTTAGATTAATATTTAATACGTAATTTTATAATCCATGAAATAATCATGATGGTGTAGTGCCTTTGGAAACTAGATACACATATATCTTATTTAACTATATTCTCTATCATCTCTCATAATGAAATTATCACTTTATACCCTTCTTTCCATATCAAATTTTAAACCTTTCTTCCTAAACTATGGAAAGGAAACACAAGAAATGGTGAGATTAGATGCTTCATAGGGGTAAACATTGGATATATCATCGACTGTTATTTGAATGAATAAGTTAATAATACGGGTATGAGATCATGACCATAACATAAAAAGTTCATACCCCATCTATTATAGATTTTAAATATGAGTTATGGAATAAATATTGATCATTTGAAAATTACTGAGTCATTAGAGTGAGAAAATATCATTAATTAATCATAAACCACATGTTTAGATTATTGTTATTCCATAAAATCATGGCACATAATATGAATAAAAACAAGTTTATATGTTATGGATAATTAATTATGTAACGACCCAAAATTTTCAAATAGTATATTAACTTACTCATAATGATTTAATAAGATGTTAATGGTTAATGTAGAAAGAGGAGTCGATGACTTCATCTAATAGACTCAAACCTTATGAATCCCACATATCAAAGCTTGGGAAGGAGGTGGCATCTTTGGGCTTCTCTTTGGACCAAGCCCAAGCCGAACTCCATCATGTCAAGCTTGAACGGAAATGCCTGTGGGAGAAGTTCAAGTTAGTAGAGATTACTACTAGGGAAATGTTATCTGAGCCTCACTCAAATTCTCTCACCATAGAACACCTTACACTTAGGTCATATGCCGGTGTTATAAGGGGCTATGTGACGAGACCCTAGCTTTTTTGTGTAATCCTTTGAGATGAATGAATTACGATTTTTTCCTTTAGTGATGTTTGTGAAACTTCAGATGTTCGGATAATTTTAGAATGTATTTTATTGATTAATTTTGAAAAAAGGATATTTTAAAATATTTATGTGAACCCTAAATAATTAATGATGTGTAATGGTTTTCAAAAAATGGTCTTCTACAAAAGTGTTTAGTAAGGAATTTGGAGTCTAATAAGATCAACATAATTTTTGATGAATAGTAAATTATGAATAGTGATTTTACGCTTAGGATTAGTAATGTGACCAAATGGATTAGTAATTTCACTGAAAGAAAGTTTTAATATAATTTAGACACCTAGATTAAGTAATGTGATTCAATAAAATGGGTAAATAACGGTTTCATAAATTATTAGTCAAGTATTAGTTTTTTCAGGTGAATAGTGTTTTTTAACTAAAAATTTAATTAAAAATAATTAGAAAATTAATTTTATAAAAATGTCTTTATTTTTGAACTCAGAGCATCGATATTATGTTATGGTAATTTTTTGGGATTTTTCTGAGAAAAATGAATTCTCTATGAATAGTGTTTTTATTTAAAAATTAAATTAAAAATATTTAGAATATCTTTTTTATAAAATGGAGTTCATAGATGTAATTAGAGCATTGATATTTGGTTAAGGGGAAATTTTGGGATTTTTCTGAGAAAGATGAATTTTTCAGTGAATAGTAAAAATGCAATTTTAGGGTTTTAGTATGTTTAATGACATCATAACTATGTCATGATGATGTAATGGGATATTTTAAGGGTTGGCCGGCCAAGGGTGATGAAGTTTTGTTTTGGGGGCCCCATATGGCCTAACTCCATGGTAAATGCCAAGGGAGAGCACCTGGTTTTGAGAAAAGCACTTGTGAGGTGTCCCTTGGCCATTAATGCCTTGTCCCCTCACTTTCCCTATAAATACCCACCCTTTCCTCCTTTAGTTTTCACTCCCAACTCTCCCCCAACGATGTTCTGGTCTCCTTACCTCCCAAGGAGTCGTCTCAAGGTGCCCCAATCCCTCAATGTCCAAACCATTGAGTTTTAAGAGTTACGTTTTAAGGTAAGGGATCCGACCTCTCTCTTTCTTTTCATGAAATCTCTTTTATGTCATTCGTTTTATGCTCCATGTTCTTATGTAAGAGGATGTTCTTTTATATTCCTCTTACATCCCTTTTCATTTTTATATGATGAGATATCCCCTCTTACTCTCATCATTTCGTTTTATGAAAGTTTAAGTGACACTGTTAGGCTGCCAATTTTTTAAGAAATTCTTTCACCCTTCTCATTTTTCAAGTTCGATTTTCATGTCAAGTCTTTCAAGTTCCTTTTTATTATGTTGGGGGTATGATCTCTATATCTATCATACTGATCTCTTATGATCATATGATGAGAGACCCTGTTTGATCTTGTCAAATCCTTTTTTTATTGAAGTTTAAGTGACGCCATTAGGCTGCCGAATTTTCCTAAGAGAAATCTTATTTTTGTCTCACTTCCATGTTTTTCATTTCATATGGTATATCTTTCAAATTTCATTACCATGTTCTTAAATCCATTATATTCTGTCCCCCTACTGTTTTATGGATCATTTATTAGTGGGTGGCCCATGTTCCCTCTCTTTTTAATTTTTTCTAAAACCTTGTAATATAGCTGTTATGCTGCAGAATTTTCATCTCAAAATGCCTCTCTCTTTTCTCAAAATTATTTTAAGTTATAAAGTGAATACTCAAAGCTATTATTTCTACAAGGGTATGAACATATATATATCAAAATGTTCTATTTTAAATTCTGGGATTTACATACATGAAACCCGCTTCCCCTTTCCGTGGGTTTAAAGTGACATAAAGATCATGTCTTTAAAGCAGTTTCTAAAACGTTATGATTATGAAATGAAACCCATTTCTTTTATGCTATATGGGATGTTTATGAAATGATTAATGTTGATATATGTGGACCACATGATAATAAAGACTTCTCAAGGGTGCGCCCAGATAGCGCTCCAATGCATTGGGTAAAGACTTAATCTCTAGAGATGACTTTTTAGACTGATACCTTGGTGAATAACCTTGGTAATTTTTAATGACACCTTGGGGATGGACCTTGGTGAAACGAAATGATTGTCAATATTGAATGTTGCAGCCACATCTTCATGTTATGAAAAATGTAATTTTTATTATGATGTATTTCATGATTTCTTTCTCATGCCTTAAAGTTCTTTTCATGTCCTTATTGAAGTATCTCATGTTCACATGTAAAATGTTTCTCTTGTTTCCCTTACTGGGCCTTCTTCTCACCCTTTCTTTTGATGTATGTCCCCAGGTTATGAGATGTAGTAATGAACCTAGGATGAACTTAAGGATAAGCCTTTCAAGTGTTTAAGAAGAATGTTTTATGTTCTATTCATGTACTATGTTCCTTGTTCCCAAGACACTAAACCTTAAAGATCCTCAATTCTGTGTAATGAAATGAAAGTTATGTTATAAAAAGACAGGATGCTATAGTTGGTATCAAAGGATGGTTTAGTTATTTGTGGAAATTAGGATATAAAAACTTTAGGAAGAATCCTATAGAAAAGTTTAAATATAGGAAAACTTCCTGGTATTTTGGTAAGTATTGAGTAAATGGTTTATCAAACAAATACATCCCTGTCTAGATACGAGCAGGTGGAAGCAGCTCTGGCACAGATGTACATAGGGGTAAAACTCGAAAACACCACTTTGAGCTAGACTCGAATGGAAACTGGTGCACGATAACGGGCCTTGCTGCACTCTTGGTTATGACACTCCCGGGGGATATGTTTGGTTAATCACAAGATTTTTATGAATCATTATGAAGGAATTATAGAGAAGTGTAATTGTCTAAGCATGAAGTCTTAGTTAAAAGATTTATAAATGAAATAAGTTTCTCACTAACGTTTTATTCATTTAGAAAATGGAGGGAAATAGGAGGAACCGTGCCATTGGTGACCGCAATGCACCATGTGCGGACTACCCTCCGATGGAAGCCGGAATGGAAACATTCATGCGAATGATGAACCAACTGACTCAAGTTATGAGTAATAACTTGAATCAAGCTGAGAGGACGACCTCACCACGAAGGGAACAACACTCTGTTGAGTCCTTCATGCATCAATGACCACCATCATTTAGTGGATCTACTGACCCTTTGGTTGCGGAACAATGGATAAGCTCCATTGAAAAGATCTTTTTTGTACTCCTTTGTTCGGAACAAGAAAAAGTCACCCTTGCTATTTATTTTCTAGAGGGAGAAGCTGATCAGTGGTGGTCACTGGTCAAAAACACGAAGCTTAGAGGAGAGATGGAAGCTATGGAGTGGGAATAATTCTGGGGAATATTCATTAACAAGTATTTCCCTCGTTTCATGAGAATGAGAATGGAGAATGAGTTTCTCAAGCTGAAGCAGAAGGAGAACGAATCTATCAGAAGCTATGAGATGAACTTCACCCGACTTTCACGATATACCTCTAGCATTGTCATGTATCCAAGTGGGATGGTTGATGGATTTTTTGGTGGACTGAGACCTCATCTGTGGAAGAATTTAGCCAACCGGGACTACGATAGCTACGAGGAGATCGTGCGGAGTGCAATGAAAGTCGAGCTAGAGTTTGGTGAGACAAAGTGGTCTCATAAATCAAATGAAAATAAGAGATCATTGGAGCCTAGTTTAGGGAAGAATTTTGATCATGGAAGAGGTGGAAAGCAAATGCAACTTACCACATGCAATAAATGTGGGAAGAAGCATACGGGGAACTGCTTGGTCAGAAGTAGAAAGTGCTACAAGTGTGGAAGAGGAGGCCATATTGCTCAGAATTGTCGTAGTGAGGTGAAGCCTCAACTCCCCAACACTAATGGCAGAGGAAAGATGGTTCTGGCCTTACCCGAAGTCCATTGCTTCAAGTGTGGACAGCTTGGGCACTATGCTAATCTCTGTCCAAATCCAACGGCAGTGGAGGGGAATCACCATCAACCTCAGAAAAGGCCAAGGGAGAAAGGTCGTGATTTTTCTATCACAACAACTAAAGTTGAAGCTCCGGATGACGTGGTAGCAGGTACTCTTGTTTTCCTCTCAAATCTAACAACTACTTTGTTTGATTCTAGTTCTACGCATTCCTTTATTTCCTCCATGTTTGCAAAGAATATAGAATCAATCCTGTAATTACTTGAGGTAGAGTTGTCAGTCAAGACTCCAAGTGGGATTATCCATGCATCAACAGTGTTTAGAGACTCTAGTGTTTACTTTAGTGAGCACAATCTTATCACAAATCTTGTAGTCATTCCCATGATGGAATTTGACGTTATACTAGGGATGGACTGGCTCTCAAAGTATAATGCTAAGATCAAATTCATAAGTAAGGGAATCTCAGTAGTCTTGAATAAACAACCTACAGTTATCTTCCAAGGAGAGATATCCCGAACTAATCCCTATCTAGAAGCACCTCCTATAGCTTTATTTATGGAGTTAATCGGTGACGATGAAGAAGGAAAAGGGAGGATACAAATAGAAGATGTTCCTATTATTCAGGAATACATGGATGTATTTCCTGAGGAGTTACCTGGTCCTCCCCCCGAAAGAGAGGTAGAGTTCTCCATTGAACTCGTACCTGGGTCTTAACCGATATCAAAGACTCCGTATAGAATGGAAAATGTTGAGCTAAAAGAGTTAAAGAAAAAAGTCCAAGACTTGTTGGAGAAGGGGTTTATCTGACCAAGTGTGTCTCCTTGGTGGGTACCAATTCTCTTTGTGAAAAAGAAGGATGGATCCATGCGGCTATGCATTGATTATAGAGAACTGAACGGGATCACAGTGAAGAAAAAATACCCTCTTCCAAGAATTAATGATTTATTTGACCAACTTCGTGGTGCTCAATTCTTCTCCAAGATTGACGTTCAATCTGGTTATCATCAACTGAGGTTGAAGAAGGAAGATATTCCAAATACTGCATTCCGATCAAGATATGGTCATTATGAGTTTACTGTTATGCCCTTCAGCTTGACTAATGCTCCTGCTATTTTCATGGATTTGATGAATAGAGTGTTTAAGTACTGCCTTGATAACTTTGTGGTAGTTTTTATTGATGATATTTTGATATATTCAAAATTTCATGAGGATCATGAAGATCATCTGAGGGTTATTTTGAAAACTCTGTGGAAGGAGAGGCTCTTTGGGAAGTACAAAAAGTGTGAGTTTTGGTTACAACAAGTGTCTTTCTTGGGGAACATCGTAACTAATGATGGAATCTCGGTTGACCCTGCAAAGACAATGGTTGTGGAGGAGTGGCCTCAACCCACAACAGTAACTGAGATTCGTAGTTTCCTTGGTTTAGCGGGATATTATAGGAGGTTTGTGAAAAACTTTTAACGGCTTTCTAATCCACTAACAAAGTTGACTCGAAAAGATGTTAAGTTCATCTAGACAATGGAATGCGAAAAAAGTTTCCAAGAGCTGAAGAAGTGATTGGTTACTGCACCTGTGTTAACACTAACCTCTATCGGAGAAGGATTCATTATTTTTAGCGATGCATCTCTGAAAGGGCTTGGGTGTGTTCTCATGCAAAATGACAAGTTAATTTCTTATGCATCTCGACAGTTGAAGATTCATGAGCAGAATTATCCTACACATGATTTAGAGCTAGCGGCAGTTGTTTTTGCTCTAAAGATATGGACACACTATCTTTATGGGGAGAAATGTGATATATACACTGACCACCAAAGTTTAAAGTATATTTTCATGCAGAAAGAATTGAACATGAGACAAAGGAGATGGTTGGAGCTTATTAATGACTATGATTGTTCAATTCATTATCTCCCTAGAAGAGCAAATAAAGTCTCGGATGCATTAAACATGAAAGACCCTGTTGTTCTGGAAACAATGAGGATCCTAGGAGATCCCTTGATTAAAGATCTAGTAAAACTGGACATGGGAATTATAAGGAAAGGGAAATCATCAACCCTATCCCAAATGAGTTATCAACCTTATTTACTAGAGAAGATCAAGATGGATCAAAAAGAAGATCCTTTGCTGCAGGAGAAGTTGGAGGCTGTAAAAGATGGGAAGTTATCTGATTTCAATATTGATCAAGAAGGTGTATTGAAATTTTGTACAAGACTATGTGTTCCATCTATTCCGGAGATAAAGAAAGAACTGATGGATGAAGCTCATAGATCTACTTTATCTATACATCCAGGAAGAACTAAGATGTATAGAGACCTTCGTGATCATTATTGGTGGGATAACATGAAGAGGGAGATTGCTGATTACACTACAAGGTTCCTGGTGTGTCAGCAAGTAATGGCAGAATGACAACTTCCTAACGGGGTATTACAACCGCTACCCATACCAGTATGGAAGTGGGATAATATCACTATGGACTTTGTAACTGGTCTCCCGAAAACATCCAAAGGAAACAATGCGACATGTGTTATTGTGGACCCTCTCACCAAGACAGCCCATTTTATCTCTATTCGGGAAGATTTCTCTCTGGATCAGCTTGCCAAGATATATGTGAAGGAAGTGGTAAGGCTGCATGGGGTACCACTATCCATGATGTCTGATCGTGACCCAAGATTCACATCAAAATTCTGGAGAAGTCTTTAACATGATCTGAATACTGAATTAAATTTTAGTATGACCTATAATCCTCAAACTGATGGACAATCTGAAAGGACTATTCAGACACTCGAAGACATGCTGAGATTATTCTCAATGGAATTTAAAGGTGTATGGGTCAGCACCTCCCATTAGTTGAGTTCTCCTATAACAACAGCTTCTATTTGAGTATTCAGATGGCACCCTATGAAGCTCTGTATGGAAAGCGATGTAGAACTCCTACTTTTTGGGATGAAACTGGTGAGAGAAAGCTTCTTGGGCCTGATCATATGCAAGAGATGCCAAGATAGGTTCATGCCATCCAACAACACATAAAGGCTGCTCAGAGTCGGCAGAAGAGCTATGCTGACAATCGTCGAATGGACTTGGAGTTTGGTGTTGGTGACAGATCCTTCCTTCGAATTTCTCCCTGGAAGAGGGTCATGCGGTTTCGGAAGAAAGGGAAGCTCATCCCTAGGTACATTGGCCCCTATGAAATCCTTGATCGCATAGGAGTAGTGACCTATCATCTAGCACTTCCACCGAACCTAGCTCAAGTTCACAATGTCTTCCATGTATCTCTCTTGAGGATGTACATACCCGACCCTTCGCATGTACTGAACCCAGAGGTGGTACAACTCGAAAATGACCTCTCTTATGAGGAGTAGCCAGTGGAGATCTTGGACCATGGAGACAAGGTTCTACGAAACAAGACTACCCCCCTTGTGAAAGTGTTGTGGAGGAATCATAAATATGAAGAAGCGACTTGGGAGCCTGAGGAAACGATGAAGAAAAAGTACCCTCACCTTTCCGACTAGGCCTTAAGTATAAATTTTGTGGATGAAATTTCTTAAGGGGGGAAGAATGTAACGACCCAAAATTTTTAAATAGTATATTAACATACTATTAATGATATAATAATATGCTAATGGTTAATGCAGAAAGAGGAGTCGGTGGCCTCATCCAGTAGACTCGAACCTTATGAAGCCCAATTATCAGAGCTTGGGAAGGTGGTGACATCTTTGGGCTTCGCTTTGGACTAAGCCCAAGCCAAACTCCAGCGTGTCAAGCTTGAATGGAAACACCTGCGGGAGAAGTTCAAGTTAGTAGAGATTATTACTAGGGAAATGTTATCTGAGCCTCCCTCAGATTCTCTCACCATAGAACACCTTAGACTTAGGTCATATGCTGGTGTTATAAGGGGCTATGTGATGAGACCCTAGCTTCTTTATGTAATCCTCTAGGATGAATGAATTAAGATTTTTTCCTTTAGTGATGTTTTTGAAACTTCAAATGTCCGGATAATTTTAGGATGTATTTTATTGATGAATTTTGAAAAAAGGATATTTTAAAATATTTATGTAAACCCTAAATAATTTATGATGTGTAATGATTTTCAAAAAATGGTCTTCTACAAAAGTGTTCAGTAAGGAATTTGGAGTCTAATAAGATCAACATAATTTTTGATGAATAGTAAATTATGAATAGTGATTTTATGCTTAGTATTAATAATGTGACCAAATGGATTAGTAATTTCACTCAAAGAAAGTTTTAATATAATTTAGACACCTAGATTAAGTAATGCGATTCAATAAAATGGGTAAATAACGGTTTCATAAATTATTAGTCAAGTATTAGTTTATTCAGGTGAATAGTGTTTTTCAATTAAAAACTTAATTAAAAATAATTAGAAAATTATTTTTATAAAAATGACATTATTTTTCAACTCAGAACATCGATATTATGTTATGGTAATTTTTGGGGATTTTTCTGAATAAAATGAATTCTCAATGAATAGTGTTTTTATTTAAAAATTAAATTAAAAATATTTAGAAAATCTATTTTATAAAATGGAGTTCATAAATTTAATTAGAGCATTGATATTTGGTTATGGTGAAATTTTGGGATTTTTCTGAGAAAGATGAATTTTCCACTGAATAGTAAAAATGCAGTTTTAGGGTTTTGGTATGTTTAATGACATCATAACTGTGTCATGATGATGTAATGAGATATTTTAAGGGTTGGCAGGCCAAGGGTGTTGAACTATTGTTTTGGGGTCCCCATATGGCCTAACCCCATGGTAAATGCCAAGGGAGAGCACATGGTTTTGAGAAAAGCACTAGTGAGATGTCCCTTGGCCATTAATGCCTTGTCCCCTCACTTTCCCTATAAATACCCACCCTTTCCTCCTTTAGTTTTCACTCCCAACTCTCCCCCAACGAAGTTCTGGTCTCCTTACTGCCCAAGGAGTCCTCCCAAGGTGCCCCCAAGCCCTCAAGGTCAAAACCATTGAGTTCTAAGAGTTACGTTTTAAGGTAAGGGATCCGACCTCTCTCTTTTTTTTCACGAAATCTCTTTTATGTCATTCCTTTTATGATCCATGTTCTTATGTGAGAGTATGTTCTTTTATATTCCTCTTAATTCCCTTTTCATGTTTATATGATGAGAAATCCCCTCTTACTCTCATCATTTCGTTTTATGAAAGTTTAAGTGACGCCATTATGCTGCCGAATATTTAAGGAATTCTTTCACCGTTCTCATTTTTCAAGTTTGATTTTCATGTCAAGTCTTTCAAGTTCATTTTTATTATGTTGGGGTATGATCTCTATATCTATCATACTGATCTCTTATGATCATATGTTGAGAGACCCTATTTGATCTTGTCAAATCTTCTTTTTACTGAAGTTTAAGTGACACCATTAGGCTGCCGAATTTTCATAAGAGAAATCTTATTTTTGTCTCACTTCCATGTTTTTCATTTCATATGGTATATCTTTAAAATTTCATTACCATGTTCTTAAATCCCTTATATTATGTCCCCCTACTATTTTATGGATCATTTATGAGTGGGTGACCCATGTTCCCTCTCTTTTCAATGTTTTCTAAAACCTTGTAACATAGCCGTTATGCTGCAGAATTTTCGTCTCAAAATGCCTCTCTCTTTTCTCAAAATTATTTTATGTTATAAAGTGAATAATCAAAGCTCTTATTTCTACAAGGGTATTCACATATATATCAAAAAGTTCTATTTTATATTCTGGGATTTACATACATGAAACCCGCTTCCCCTTTCCGTGGGTTTAAAGTGACATAAAGATCATGTCTTTAAAGAGGTTTTTAAAAGGTTATGATTATGAAATGAAACCCATTTCTTTTATGCTATATGGGTTGTTTATGAAATTATTGATGATGATATATGTGGCTCACATGATAATAAATACATGTCAAGGGTGCGCACAGATAGCGCTCCAATGCATTGGGTGAAGACTTAATCTCTAGAGATGACTTTTTAGACTGATACCTTGGTGAATAACCTTGGTAATTTTTAATGACACCTTGGGGATAGACCATGGTGAAACGAAATGATTGTCAATATTGAATTTTGCAACGACATATTCAAGTTATGAAAAATGTTATTTTTATATGATGTATATCATGATTTCTTTCTCATGCCTTAAAGTTCTTTTCATGTCCTTATTGAAGTATCTCAAGTTCACATGTAAAATGTTTCTCTTGTTTCCCTTACTGGGCCTTCTGCTCACCCTTTATTTTGATGTATGTCCCCAGGTTATGAGATGCAGTAATGAACCTAGGATGAACTTAAGGAGAATCCTTTTAAGTGTTTAATAAGAATGTTTTATATTCTTTTCATGTACTATGTTCCTTATTTACAAGACACTAAACCTTAATGATCCTCAGTTCCGTGTAATGAAATGAAAGTTATGTTATAAAAAGATGAGATTCTATAAATGAGACCATAAAATCATAAGGAATATGTCATCAACGCCTTTTTCCCACCTCATAATAGACCACACATCGACTTCTTTCCCATATTTTATCAGTCACATTGACTTGTTAACCATAATGACCTTATGAGATATAAAACATTACCAAATTCATTGGAGGAATATATAATTCTAAGAAAAACAAAGACTTAATGAAAACCACATATATGTATACATTATAAAATATCATACAACATTAATCATATCATCAGAACATAAATTATGGAAAGGAAACTGGTTTTATGAAAATTTCATCATTTCATCATGGATTTTTTTGATATTATATGGGACTAATAAAAATGACATCATCCTAATCATAATCCATATAGAGAATGAATAAGGATGGTATCATTGGATCATACACATATTAGGAAATAATTAACATCAAATTATGTTATTATAGATGAATAACTTATTTAATATATCTATTAAATATTAATTTAAAAAAATAATATTTTCATATTAAAGTCACTTATTTAAAATATAAAAATTTCAAAAATATATTTTATTTTTTAAAAATTACACTGGAATCATATAAAATAATATCCCAAACACTAAGTGTTCATGAAATCATGATAATCTATTTATTATATGTGTATTAAATCAAATATTCCATTTGCATTTTTAGAAAAAGTAAGTACCTCATTCTAAAAATGAAAAGAAAAATCCACTTAAACCATTTTTGATAAAGTCAGCCATGGGTTAAAATGAATTAAAATAATCATAAGAAAACTGTAAAAAATTATGTTTTTTTGAAAAATAGGCATTGTAGACAATTTTCCTAACCAAAGAGTAAAATAATGTTAGGGTTCCTTACAAACATTATTTCTATCCCTTGAGTACATAAATTGATGAAAATGAAATGAAAACATGTATTCTAAATAAATAACAATAAGATAAGAAAAATGGGTGGGATTTGATAAATAAGGATCATATAATTTCTTTAATGGAAACTTAATCATAAATAGTATGATATATAATGGTATTGATATGTACATCCCTTACCTCAGGTATTGGATTAATTTTATGGATCCAAAACTTCTCTTCATTGAGAATACTTCTTTAGTTTACACTATAAGACTTGAAATAATGGTATTTTAGATATAATGGAAGATATAGTATTTGGTAATGGAATCTATGAAGGTATTATGAAAGGGATTGGCTGAGCTGTATGTCTCAAATGGTGTGAGTATGCTAGGATAAAATGCAATCTTTTACAACTGAGGGGAGGGGTACACTTAGAATTTCATAAATTATTAAATTAATATAAATTAATTTTTATAATAATGTTACTCCAAATTGATATATTTAAAATACATGATTGTTATAAGTTAAAATAATATCATAAAAAATATTTAGAGATGTTAAATAAATACTTTAATCCTTATGTATTAGTTTTAATTCCCTATTAACCCTTTTGATAGTTTCCCAAAATCATGGTTTTCTAGACATTAATGGTCATTAATGTGAACATAAATGAAAAAATGACAAAAAATGGGATATGGTAGATATGTGAAGCCATATAAAATTTTCATAACCAAATATAAGATTTTAATTTATTTTAAATCATTTAATAAAATAATATTGATTATAGAATATCAATAATTTCATTTTTGGAATTGACCATTTACTTTAACATTAAAGTCATCAATATAGTTATCTAATTATAATATAAATCTATTTAAAATCCTAAATATGTTATATTTATCTAAAAACTTATTGGAAAAAAATAATTAACCCAAATTTTATTACTTTAAATATTTTACAAATCAATTATTATTTTTTCAATTAATTTAATAAATACCGTGTTTGTATAGCATATGTATTTAAATTAATTATTAAATATAAAAAAAAGTCAATTTATATGACATAAAGTAATTTATATTTAAAATAATCATATATAAATAAATATATCATCTTTGTATCCTTGTGATAAATTATTAGAGTTATTAAAGTCATGAGAGTGACATTTTTTATTTATCCTTTTCTTAAAACGAATATAATGGTCATAATGAAAGAAAAACAACACAGAGGGATTGATTTTATAAAATGGGAGAAAATAATTAAACAAAAATCATCTAAATGTATAAAGTAAAGTGTTAGAGAAATTTAAAAAATGTATTTTAATGTTCAAACCATGTTTTATCTGTTTTACACTTATTGAGGTAACAAAAAATTTCAAAGGATACTATTCCCAATGACAAAAAATAAAAGTGACATATTTAACAAAATTTAACCTCAAGAATAAAAAAAATAGAATTGATTTTCAATATTCAACTTATATATGTGGGAGAAATTAATTTTTTATAAAACCACAAAACGCAATGAAAAAATAATTTCTCCCTCGAAAGAATAGCTTTTTTTGTTTAAAAATGTTTTATACGAAATTACATCATAAAATTGATCCTTATTAAAATAATTAGATTATTAATAATATAATATAAATAATTTTACTTTAAAACTATTTTCAATCAAAATGGGGCTTTGTAAATAATTGAATCAAAATTAACAATTATTTAAAAAAATTAGTATAATTCACTATTCAATAAAAAAATACTTTTGAGAGAAATATCAAAAAACCAAATTATGATAATTTGAATATACTGATTTCAAAAATTATATCCATTTTATCAAATAAAATTTCTAAAATTTACAAAAAATTGTTATAATACTCACTCACAAAATGAAATAAAATCTATTTTTGATGAAAAATTATATTTATAAAAACGGAATGTCTTTACAAAAAATTGAGTTATTATTCACAAATAAATAATTAATGAATTCATATTGAGTATCAAATTTATATATATTTTTTATTTTTGGGTTAATTGTATTTACACCTACCACTTAAAGGACTAGGTGACAAATGTCACATTAAATAATAATATTTCAATTATATAACTAGTTTTTGTTTAAAAATAACTTTTCATTTAAAAAATCTATTAATGGAAATGAATATATTTATAGAGAAATATATCATAATATTTCAAGGTGTTGCAAAATTTTATATGTAATATTAATGGTGACTAATCCATATGACTCATTCAGAAGTAGTATGGAAAATTTAGAAAGGTATGGGAATTCGTAAGGGTTAGGTCACATATATTAAATTATTCAGTTGAATATATAGTGGAAAATTACTTTTCCATTTAGGAGGATTTATGAAAAGTCCCTGAGTAGATATATATATTTTCTTGATATGAAAACATAACCCATGGCTTTGAATTTGAAATATTCAGGTCATGGAATTTTTGAAATTCATTAATGGTTCATACATATGTGTTATTTAAATTATCATTAAGAGGAATCCAAAAACTGATAAATGTGTACAGATAATATGTTTAGGTCTATAATTAGGTGCATTAGAGGGAAAAACCTCACACCGAAGGAAGTTTAGTAACACTGTGAAAATGCTTATGTGTGTTTCAATGCCAATTCCAAATTAAAGGTGAATGTATTGTGAAAAAGGAAACAAGATCAATATATATTTAAAGGGATGTCAACCTGAGATACCAAAGAGGAAATTAAAATTTAAGTGGAATTAATGTCATGGTGTTTGACTATGAATAAAGGATAAAAAAACAATATAGAAAAGATAAATATATTGATGGGATAAGTGATGTAACTTTAGATTTTTCTATCTTTTTCTTTCTGGAAATATATTATTTTTTTATAAACCTTACACTATAGATTACCTATTGAATTTATAGGTAAAAAATTTAATTTATTAGGAAGTGAAAGAGAATTTTTTACATGTTTTATACATTTCATTTATGAATAAAAATATTCTTCTTTTTAATCACTGTTTGTATTCAATAAATGGAAAATAAATTGAATGATACTATTCTTGTCTTGTTACTGTTGGTATTTTTTTATTTCCTTAGTTAATAGTCAAATGTATCTATTAATTTAGTTTGTCTTATATACAATCTAATATATCTTTCTTAGTGGTGCGTATCTATTGATTGCTAATATGTGTGTGTAAGGTAGTAGATTTTCTTGGAATTACAAGGGTACCCTTTATCTGATTATTATTTTCCTATGTTTTTTGAGATAATTTATTATAAATGTAATTTTTTATATTTTCCTCACACATAAAAAGGAGGATGAAAAAAATTATTACTATTAGATAGACCTTGATATTTAGTTCATTGCAGTATAAGGGATGAAACAATAGTAGATTATTTCATTTATTAATTAATTCAAATAAGGATGAACTATTTTTTCAACCATTATATCATTGAATATTTTAATAAAACTTTTTTACAAGTCACTACTAATCACTTTGAAAAAAAAAACATTTTCATTGAACTTTATTGAAGTTCTCTAAAATCATAATTCACCAAAAATGACATTTTTTACATGTTGTATGAACTAAATTTTAAACCCCTCATTAGAGAATACATAATGAGCCTATTATATAATATGATAATCTTTAGTAATAAAATTATTTTTTCATCACCCTTTTATAGGTTGGTCAAAAACATTGTTCCATTTACAGAGAGGTTGTGCAAAAAATTAATAATAATAAACTGTATGAAGCATTCTGATATTCAAAATTTTTTATCTCTTGATCACGAAATTTTGATAACTCTACAATAATAGTATTTGATATTTAATTTTTAATATAATTTTGAGGATTTTTACTTATTAGACTGAAGTTAAAATATATATGTTTATTCTGAATTTGTCTCAATGGTAGGGGATTCTAATCGGACACTATGAGATTATTGTGAACTATATTTTACTAAATAAAACCACTAGATTTCGATGTTTTATTTTAAAACTGATTTGGAATTGAAAATGGGTTTCATCGATTTTCTACCTAAATTTCATTGAATAATTGGAAAAAACCCAAACAATCAAATCAAATAAATCACTTTTTTTGTTCTAAACTCAATCCAAGAGAAATATTATATGAACTAGTTAAATAAAGATCTTTTTCATTATTTTTAGAAGGATAAGATATAGTATTTATATATATCATACAACCTAGACTGATAAATGTACATGATGAAATATAAAGGATATTAATACATAGGATCTTCCCCACTTCATGGAGTATAAATATAATATATGATATTTGTGTCATAAGGAAAACATCATGGAGGAATTTATAAAAATACAAAGAATGATTTAAGAAGTTTTGTACCATATTTCCTCCCCAAGACATTGAGGAAAACCATTTTATAGATTTATTATGTCATGGACTATTGTATAGTGATATAAAAATAATGGATGAATGATTGAAATGATATTTAAATTAGAAATATCTAGAAGATTATAGTATAATTATTGATAATATTACTAATAATTGACAATAATTTTTCATAATATGTACCATTATTAGTTGATTACCTGAGGTAAAGTATTATGAATCACTCATTTTAGAATCAAAATACAATTAGTTAAAAAAATTTCAATTTATATAGATCTTAATAAACCTAATGATAAATGGAAACCAATAATGGTATATAATCTATATTCCTCTCCAAACCATCGTATTGATTAATTTACTGGATTGAAAAAAAATTGAATTCTGTGCAACAACCTTTTAATAAAATGAATATTAGTGTCCCAATATTATATAGAGAGATGTTTTTGGGTCTAGTATTTATTTGGTAACCAAAAAAAGTAATCCATACCATACTGGAAGAACTAATGTTAACAACCTCCACCATTCCAATAACAATACATGTACCCCTGTAACCATAAATCCTTTCAATTAATTATCATTTAATAAAATAATCCCTTTGAAAACCCTTTTACGAGTATACCATTATAATAATGAATGAAATATGATTCCAGGATTAAAAAAATTCAAAATGGAATGGATGAACTAAAAATATATAAAGTATGCCTTTTGAAGATAATGACTTTATATCCATGAAAAATATTATCTAATCCCATTTTAAATATCAAAGATAATGTGAGTATGATATTAACATGTAATTTCATATAGATTCACATTAATTAAAAAATTTATTAAAAATAAAATTCATAAAATGGAATGTTGGAAGAATATAATTCTAAATAAAATGATATGGAATGAAAAAATAAAGAGGGAAGTCATAATAATGATAAAAAAGAGATTGAAGATAAGTGGTTTCATTAAAATGGAATGAATAAGTTAGACACCACCCAAAAATATATATTATATAATATAAATTCCTTTCACTATTTTTTCCCTCTATAATGTTCCAATCAATGAGGATATAAAATGATAAAATAAAAAAAAAATTCTAGGAACGTCTTCAAATGATTGAATCAAAAAGTATCAACTTGAAGATCTCAAAAAATGTCATTATACACTTTCATACCCATGTAACTATTCCAAAAAAGAGGATTCAATAGAATATTAGAGTAAACTTTTAAAGAGATGTTTAAACCTTGATAAAACCATAACTACTAACCAAATTTCATGATCCATGGAGATTTTTAACCATTGTATAATTGGAACCATTTCTTTTAACTATGAATTTTGTGATCATGGGGACTCCATAAAATTCATGAATAATTTTAATTTTACTTATTTGGTGATTATTTAAATAAAACACATAATATTTGTTTCAAAAGATTCCAATAGATACATTATAATACAATCTTGGTTTTTGGGAGATGTTCCAATTAGAGTGTATATCTTTTTATTCCCTACTCACTATTATCTGTTGAATATAAAAGAGGAAAAGACCACATCTTAGTCACATATATTTTTTGTTATATCCTTCTTAATTATATAAAAGACATTTATAAACTTATATGATGAAAATCCTTTAATTATTTTTTTATCACTACCCACTTGAATATTTTTGATTTTATATATCATCCAAAATATGATCACCCATTCCACTCTTTATGTTTAATAAGAACATAATACATGTGAGGAATTTGGTAGGTTAGAAGAAATTTTATATTTTGGTGATCAATTAGAATTTCAATATTCTTTGAAACAAATTGAAAGATGATTGAAAACCCAATGATTTTTTATAAGTAAGAGGTAATTTATGACTTCTTCATTATTTTTATTGTCTATTCACCAACAGTATTGAAATTTAATCTTTTATGTGAAATGTTTTGTCCATAAAGGTAAGTAGTCCAAATAAAATTTTATTTTTAGTGAAACCCCTAAATGACGATGTAAAACATCTTTCCTCTGATTAAAAATATGTATTTTTAATTAAATGATAAAATGTTTCATTTATTATTTTTAGTAAAATGTCTTTTAACTATAAAACAAATCTAGTAAGACATTTTAGTGAGAATATGAGCATAATATGCTATATTTTAAGATACATACCTAGAATTATGTCCCAAATACGTATGCGTAAAATTCAAAATGAAAGTGATAAAATTCCAATTATAAATCCCTAAAAAAGGAAAAAATCGAAATATTATAGAAGATGTTAACAAAGTGGTTGAAAAATTATTATAAGATGGTATTATATACCATATTTATTAATTCTTGTGGGTCAATCCCATTCATATATCACCCTCATAAATTTAACTAACCACAATGAATAATGGAAATAAATGAAATCTTACAATAAGAATGTAAAATAGGTTATAAATTTTCATAGAGAATAAGAAGTTGAACCTAGTAATAAGAAAATATCATTTTTATATTCCATTTATTATCCAAATACTAGAATGATTTTTAGTCAATACTCATTACTACTATAAAGATTGATTTAAAATATAATATTAAGTTTCCATTGCATGTAAAGAATATGAAAATGAAACATTCACATGAAATTTTGATACATTTTCTAATAGAATAACTCCATTTGGATTATGTAATGACCTAGGTATAATTTAGAGATGCATTATAAGAATTTTATTTGATTTTAAATAGAAATTTCTTGATGTTTTTCTTGATGAATTTACTGTTTTTTAAAAAAAATGATGAATTTATAGAAAATTTTGATATTGTTTTGAAAACATGCATTGAAAATAAATTTATTTAAAATTTTAAAAGACCCCTTTAAAAGGGTGAAAATTAATTGTTCCATTGAATGTAATTTCTTAACATGAGACTTAGTTTGATTAATTTAAAATTTATTTTATCAATTAATTACATCACTCTACTTATGTGAACATGTTCGATATTTCCTCTAAAATACACAATTCTATATAACATTTCTCAAATATTTTTCTAAGATTTCCCTTAATCTATATAA
This sequence comes from Viscum album, assembly GCA_963277665.1. NCBI lineage: Eukaryota > Viridiplantae > Streptophyta > Magnoliopsida > Santalales > Viscaceae > Viscum > Viscum album. The sequence continues at coordinate 935,465,108 of OY728157.1, read as the reverse complement.
ATTGATTTTAAAATATTGATAAAAACATTAAATAATGATTTTATGAATGAATTTGGTGAATTATAGTGTAAAATAACCACACCACAAGTGACATAGGCACCAAATTGAGAACAATCCTTTTAGTTGTTATATGATACTTTAAATCATACGATTTAAGATGTGTCATATCAAATAATTAAAGGAATGAAACATTTCATTTCATATGATTCAAGAACATTGGATGGATCCTGAAACTATTATAAAACCACTAAAAATAGTTTTTAGAAAATATTTTTTTCCTTTAACAAATATAGATTATATATTTTTGGTAATATAGTGATTATTTTATTTTACTGTACATACCTAATTAATGTGGAATAATAAAATGAAAGGAAAGTGGAAGGGATAATATTGATATAAGGGTTTTATTTGGATACCAAATACAATAGATGATTTCAAAATGAAGTTATAAAACACTTAAGAAGGTCAACAAAAAAACCCAAGATGGAAATATAAGATAATGAGCAATTTAATGGCCCCATTCCAATAAAACAACTATATTTTATTGATATAGAGGCACCATAAAATTAGGATAATGTTTTTTTTGAAACCACTCGAATTAAATTTCACCGTAACCAACAATAGACCCATAACAAAATATAACTCAATGTTTCTTGTTTTTGGATGACCAATATAGTTGAAATAATGTTATGGATTTAGAGATGCTTACTTGAGAATGAGGTACATTCAATCCCAAAATATTTCCATACATTAATTGAAAAAGCGAATTTGAATCTCAAATAACTGATAGGAATGATTTGAAATAAATAAAATACCCTCCCAGAATATTTGATGATGCTAATGATTTTTTATGAAATATGAACCTTGAATGTTTATTGGATACATCTCCAATAAGAAAACAGTTCCCCAAATAACTCTAAAAAAAGTGAAATAGTTGATTTATTTGGTATATATTTCCATGAATCCTTTACTATATCCTTTTAAAATTATTGTATTGTTTTGTTTGTGGACTATGTTTCCAAATGAGTGGAAGTAAATCCATAAAGACTAATGATCATACTCTGGTTTATGATTTTGGTAGCCAAATTGCATTTTTCAAATTTTGAGTCTCAATATAAATCATTATTGTCTAAGGAACCCACAATAAAAATTCATGATCGAATAATTAATGATAAATCATTTATTTAATCATAATACACCGTCACCTAACCACCCAAAAATCTATGGATATGTTGAATTTTCTTATTTATAAATCAAATGGTTATAGAAATTACTTCCATGAAAAATACAAAATATTGAATAATATTTTTAGGATACTCTTTGAGGGATTATATGATATATTAATAAATCTATTTATAATATGACCATATAGGATAATCTATGAGAAATGTGCTCATATACCCATGTAACTAGAAAAAACGTCTATTTGGGAAGTAAAGGTGATGATATTTAAAATTCTTAAAAAGTTAGAATTATGAAAATTCAATTACTAGAAGAAATAAAAATAGAATAATTTGTAAAATAAAAAATTTAGAAGGACAAAACCAGAGTGTCACATGATAATCTAATTGAAAAAATGACATGAATCCAATGGAAAATGTAATTCCATATAACTAAACAGTAAATGAAGTTGTAGGTAAACCTTATTCCAAATCGGAAGGTCTATATAATTTCACCAATTTGTTCTCATTTAGGTCTTTATAGATAGTGGAATAATTATAAATAATCTATTCATTATCGATCCACATTGGATAAAGAAGTATTTTTTTTAATATTCCACTAGAACCATGGGAGGAGATTACACTTATATAACACTTATAATAGTATATTGTTTATGGTTGTACATTTATATAAACTTTTAGACTTCCATCCTTATTATTCCAATATTAATTTTTTTATAATTGTTATATATAAAGAAAATTCATTGTTCAAGTGTGAGGGATGAATACCTTAATAGTCATTGTAAATTTCAGTTTTTGGGTTTTTTCACTTTTGTGGATTTATTTTTCCTTTTTATGTGTTTCAAAACTTTTTGAGATCAAATTTAATAGCTATTCTAAATGATTGAAACGAATTTTCCCTTGGAAAATCAATATGTTTTTTTAAATTAAATGTCTTGAAAATTTGTAAAATGACCTCTTATTTTTGAATTATATTTCATGAAATACCTGCAAAAGTTAAAAACCACTTACTAGACAAATGTTTTAAAACATTATTGATATTTTATTTATAGTTCCCTCATTTTATATGGGAACCATGCTATGCTTGAATATCAGATTTTTTTGAATTATACTAAATAAATTATATAATTATGGAAGTTATATCTAAAATGATTTGTGAATTCTTTTGATATAAGATATTCTTTAAAAAATTATATTTTATATTAATATTTAATTTTGTATTTATTAGACCTTATTAGACACGAATTACCTTGTTTGGTAGCCATATTACAGGATCATAATCCTAAACAACACAAGTATATAAGTTAATTCATGATCTTCATTGAATTTAATTATAGGGGAATCCATTTGTGAGAAAAAAATGGCTCAAATGGTAGATCTATTTATAAGAAGACTTAGAAAGGGATAAACCAATGAGTTTAACTATTTTCATAAAAATAATTTGGAAGAATCTAATTCATAAATTTATATGTAATGAAACAATGATTATGTGAAATATGGAAGGGATGAATCCTTCAAACATAAAAAAGGAAGATCACAAAAATAAATGAATATCCATGATTCATCTCCTTTATAAAAATTGAAATCTGAGTAGAATTAAAAAAAAGGAATAATTATGAGAAATAAACCAATGATAATAAACATTTTTAAATTCTATAGTTATTTACACTTGATTATTCCATGATAATCAATATGGATTTGGGAGTTATACCTTTTTGGGGGAGTGGGATTGTAGAAGTAATTCTTAGATATATACTAAAAATAAAACCTTTAACATCATATTAAAAAAATCCTCATTATACTGTTACAATTTTAAAAAGTGAGAAATCCAATTATTTTGGAATAGAAAAAAATTAAAAATTACTCATGATTATACACAAGTAATTCAATCATTGTCTTGATATTTATAAACTCATCAAGCATATGGTGAACCCTTAATGTTTCTGGATTGAGAAACACTTTTCCAATAATACATATAATTTGTTATGAGAATAAATATTTCTCTGAAAATAGATATAAATAAGTTTGAGAATATGTATAAAAAATTTATTTGATGGTGCTCATAGAGAAAATTTTATTATAAACATTTAGTAGGCATTATAAGCTTGAGTGACATGGTTGTTGAAAAATGGACCCCAAATTATCTTATGTTAGTAATTTTTCTGGGGTAATATTTTTTTATTCACATTTACAAGAGTAACATGTTTATGTGTGGGGGAAATGATAGAACACATAAATGAATTATATTTTATTTATATTAAATTCACTTTATTTACTCATATTTATTAATTAATTACATCTTAGTATTTTTTTCAACCAAAGAATTATTTCATTGGATTTATTTAATATTGGTGAAAATGTAGAAAATCGTGAATTTAGAAAATTTACTTAATTTTGGGAATAAAATGGATTTCTATATATTGATAATACCATAATTTAAAATTTTGAATGAATAAGAAATGGCTGATGTAGTTGAATGTTGCTGTAGTGAAGAAGGAATCTGTCTAAGTCAATACATAAGAGTCACTCTGAAATATTGAGGAATCGTGGGAAATGGTCATTATTAATTTACCACATATTAAGAATTTGGAAAAGTAACAAGGATTATAGTGATATGATAAGATCAATTTCAGATTTATAAATGTAATGGTGGCCAAAACATAAGATTTGTTCTGAAGAAGTGGAGAAAATTTGGGAAAGTATGGAAATGCACACAAGTTTTTTTCTTATTCATAAATGTAACCAGTTAAGTATATAATGGTATTTGTATTTACTAGTATGAAGTATTTATGAAATTTCCTTGTGTAAAAAATATAATCTTATCAATATGTTAATGTCACCACATTATATACACATGATATATAAGGGTCATGAAATAAGAGATTTATTGTCAACCTTCATATGTAGGGTTAATTTAATTTGATGATAAGAGGAGTACCATAATTCATAATGGTAATCAGGGAATAAAAAAATTTATGTAATTTTAGAAACCATATGAAATATTTTTTATGGAATGAAATATTTTGAGATAAAGAAAATTTTAAGTAAATCATTATAATAAGAACCCCTTCATCGTTTGTCCTAATTAAATTGTGTATATAATTGTCGATTAAACCAAAATAATTTTATCCATTAATGTATCTTTTATATATTTTTCAAACTGAGAAGAAGGAAACATGATCAATATATATTTGTAGGGAATTTAACAAAAGATATAATGGAGTATACTCAAAATTCAATGATAAAATCTCATAGGGTTTGATTAAAAATTAATAAGTAATTAAAGAATCTATAAAATAGTTTTTGGTTAAAGGTAGAGGGGATCAAATTAAGGAGTTTTTATTTTTACTTTTTATACTACTGTCATTTTTAGTTTTCTTTCTTTTTTATTATATGTTACCTATTAAATAGAGTGGTAACATTCTTTTTGGTGATTGGTAATGTGAGGGACTTTTTTTAAAATTATCTAACACATTTATTCATTAATAAAACTCTTATTATAATAATATATGCCTATATTATGGAATAATATACTAATTCAAATAAAATAAGGATGAACTCATTTCAACATGTTTGTTTTCATCCTTGTCTGATAGTAACATATCTCTCTCTATTTAGTTTGGATTATATAAGACAAAATAGGTTGGGCTGATTGGTGATTATCTTGAAATTTTTTATATATGTGTGGAAGGTAGTTATTTTTCTTTGAATTAATTAGGATCACCATAACACAATTTGGATTTTCCTCAGTTATTTTATGACATTTTATTCCTAAGGTATCATTTGATATTTTTAACACATATTCAAAGGAGTGATGATAAATGTGGTTTAATATTGGATAAACCTCAAATTTTTATTCAATTAATGATGAGGGATGATAAATTATGGATTCATTGATTCATTAGTTAATAATAATAATAATAGTGAACACATTTTAAGATAAAGATAGCATGAATTTGGTAATATATTCATTGAAACAATAACCTTTAATATTTTTGAGGAAATCCAACTTTAATAAACATATTTTAAGTTCTCCAAAATGAGAATCCACAAAAACAACTCCTTTTTAATAATTATTAAACTATATTTTACCCCCCTCCTCGGATATTATATAAGGTCCCTATTATAATAAATAATAGTTCTATGTAATAAAAAGATTTTTCACCACCCATGATATGATAGTCAATTACAAATTTGTGCATACATATAGTATATATCCATCAACAAGACAAACAAGTGATCATGGGGGTAATAAAAATACAAGGTAATGAATTTATAAGGTAATATAATGAAACAATACCTCCCTTAAGCATCATATATAGAATCCTACTATATCTAGAAACAAATCATATATTTTCTATATAGGGATCCCCACTCCCACTTGTAATGGGGGAGGAAGCTTTTCCTCTCTCCCATTTTTTTAAATAACATGGGGTTTCATTTATATTTTCTATTATATTATTAGTTTCCAAAATTTTCATTATATTATTTTTCATTTTCATTTCATTATCTATTTTTATAGTGTTATATCTTGTAGATATATTTATTCTCTCTTCTATTTATGAGTTTTCTAGCAGTGTGAGATTTTATAACTCCATTTACACGGAGAACTAAAAACATGTCTTGATACATTGGGAATACATGGAATTATCGAGTCCCTTTCATATTTTATTTATTATTTTGTTCATATTCATGGCGGGAAGTGATAGAGAAATTGTTCTAGTTGATGAGTATCAGCATTAACTTCCTATATGGTCAAATAAATATATTATTTCACCATAACTTATTTTCCACTTCTCTAAAAAACTTAAATATATAATTAGAGTTTTTCTGTTCAAGGGATACATTATATATTACAGATTATTATTCTTTGAAGGTGTTTCCAAATCAATTTGGGTCTACACTTAAACTGGACCATGCATCAGTAACATAGAGATATTTTACATTTAATTATATTGGTATAGAATTAAGAAAACAAAATTATCTAATAGTTTAATAGTCTCAAGAGTCAAGATACATATATGATAAATACATTATATTGAAAATTTAATGTACCCTCTAAAAATTCATCCAATTTTATTTATTATCATTTATTATCGTTATCACATAAATAGTATTCTTCATAGTTTATTTTGTAAAAGATAAATAGGGAAAATTTGGTTGTCATAAATGCTCAGTAAGGGGACTAATATAATAAATGATGTCATATATATAACAAATAAATATATGATATGTAATTAATAAGTAGTAAAACTACACTCTACACCAAATAAAATTATAATACTATATCAATTGAATATATAACAATGGAAATAAATGATCACATAGATAATAATAACTAATTTCATATTTATTTAATCCTTATTGTCAAAAATAATAACCATAAAATCAAAGGAATGGCCAATAAATTATATAAAATAGGTTCCCATACACCAAATAACTTAGAAATTCTTTCTCATGATAACTATATATGCATCACATTGGTATATAATTTTTTACCCTACCCATCACATAATAAGTCTAATAAATTCATATCAAAATAATGACAGAATAATACATATCATAATGATCTCTATTAAAAATCATATATAATCGTGGCTATGTTTCTAGTTAGTTATATATATAGATCTAATGGATATATATATATAATATAAATATTTCCCCATTCAATAAAAAAAGATAGATTTTCGGGTGAATTTACAACAATCTTCACATAAACTATGAGATATTCACAATTAAATGGAATTTACCATTATAAAATGGATCATAATGAAGTAATACGGAAGGGTACTTTAATGGTACTTGTATATTAATAATAAATAATCCTTTAATATAATAGTTATTCATGGTATAAGACTATAAATTGTTAAAAAATCCATTCTAAATGTCCTCAGTATATGTCACCTATAATTATTATGAATTAGGGATAAAAACATTCCGTAAAGAAATACATCAAGGTTTTTGTACATTGGTGGAATTGGTTGACAAGTCCACAATATAGTTTATTATATTTTTGAATTGATAGAGTCTCCACAAACTACATATCTATCATCCTTATATAAATTTCACCACATAAGAATAATACATACATAATACCACACATATACATATGGATTTGGATAATGTGGTTAATGGCTATGAGAATGTTTAATCACAACAATGGATTATAAATACTGTATAGTGAGATTTTATAGAATTCAATCATTAAAAATAAAATATTGGATTTATAATAAAGGTGTGTGACAACATTTGATATAGAAATGTAAATGAAATAAAAGGATTACAAACTAAAAATGGAAAAAGTAGATTAGGAACACTAACCTTGTAAAGTGGATTGTTAATGCTAGAGAAAGAAAACCTCTGAACGTTAAGAACTCCTTGGAGGGAATATATCAAGAGAAATAGAGAGGATAAATATTCTCAATAATTTTTGAGTGGAGATAAATGGAAGTATGTGTGATTATTTATAGTAAATATGGGGGAAATATTTATTAATTTTGGGAATTTGGATTTAGAAATCATGGCTGTGGAAAATGAAAAACCATTGGATAAACCCAAGATATAAACCAAGAGTTTTTACATTTATTACATGGATATTGAAAATTATTTATTTAAAAAAACTAAAAACATATTTTAATTTGAGTTTCTCTACACAAATTATTTTATTCACAATGAATTTATTTGAAAACCCAATTTTCCATTTTATACATTGGATAATGACCTATAGGTTCAGAAAGAGATTTTAAAACATTATTCTAATGAAATATATTTTTTTGTCAACAATTTACTTTAACGTACTATTTACATATCTCTATATCATAATGAAATCATAATACTTACCATATATTAATACCATATTATACTATTCATTTAAAAATTTGAGTGTCAGAGTGAATTATGAAAAATTCAATGCTAGGTAACTTTTATTTGATGATTCCAAGTTTAATTTACTTATTATGAAAATATTTTTTAATTTATAAGAAATATATTAATTAAATAAAACATTCTATGTATTTGAAAATAAAAAATTCAATGAAAAAAAAACTAAAAATAAATTTTTAATAAATTTTATTTTTATTTGAAGAAATATGTGTTAGACTATATTATTATTAAATAATAATAATATATTTTTAATAATTACTAATTATCTGGTTACTAAATTAGTTTATTTATTTAACTAGAAACTTGTGCATATAATTTTTACATTAGTATTTAAATAGTTTTAATCTCAATGATCAAACTCAAATAGACACCTAACTCTTCTAGTGATCACATTATCCATTATATAAACTCTATTTTTCATTTTTTAAATAAGAATATATTTTGGTTGAATGGAAACTCTATAACAAGAAATATTGTAAACATAAAAATTAACATAAAAAAAATCAATCTCAAATCAAATATTCAAATATTCAAAATCATGAGATTTGGTTGTTCTTGGAGATAATGGATTAAATGAATAATGATTCATAAAGCTAAGAATCATCACTTTATCTCAAAATAATGTTGTATCGATCCCAAAACCCCCCACCAAGACATTGAATGAAGCCACTAACCTTAGGTCTAAAATCTAATCCTTCCCCATAAGACCTACATACCAGAAGAAATAATTTAACATTTAGATGAACCCCACTAGAAAAATTCATCCTTGAACAACACCAAAACCTTAATCAGACCACAATAGAATTAGAAAAGGACCATATTCAATAGTAAAAAACATGGTATCCTTCACCACTATAATTGTATAGACCAATACACATCACTAAATAGTCATCATAAAAATCATAATTCCAAAAACAAATAAATTCAAAATCTAGAAATAGAATCCACCTATTAGATATCAAACAAAGAACCAAAAAAAAGACAGACATGAATGTATGCATAACAAATCAGGCCTCATAGAGTTATCCTTGTTTATAAAATCCATATTTACTCACATAGAAACATATTTAGTAGAGTCAAAAACCCAAATATCTATGTGATATCTTTTATTAGATGAAAACTGTGAGCCCCCCACACAGAAGTTCCCCAATTAGAAGATTGGGAACAAAATACCACAAAATTAAATGAAAACAGAATGGATGAGGAGAAAATTCCATTACGTAAAATACATTACATGAAAAAAATAATGAAGAATAAATTAAACTATATATTATACCCCTAACCACCACATAGAAGGACTACTTAAACCGAATGGATAAATCAAAAAAATTGGTTACACCTTCTAGAATACCATCGATTGACTAACCAATGTGAAAAAAACTATATTCAATCCACCATTTTATATATAAATTGTGACTAATGCAGTAGATTAGTTAAAATGATTAGATAATGAAATAATATATGAACACAATAGTGATTAATGACCTATAAATTCCAAATATGGTGAAAACAAAACAAAAACAATGGAATAGATGGAGAACTCAAAAAAAGATATCACCATCACAAACCCAATATATTCACAAATCCATAATGTGAGACCAATGATTGGTATAACATGATAAAAAAGAAAAAATATAATAATGGATGTGATTAAAGACCACACATAGTAACCAAAAACCACCCAAATTAATTTTATAATAAAATCTATATAAGAATACAAACCAAAGAACATGATCTATGAAATATAGGGAGAAGAAGAATGAAAATAATAATAAACCATTGTCTCTTAGAGAATGTAAATGGGGAACCCAAGTATATTAGTAGAGATAATAAAATAGAAAACTAAAGAGGATTCTTTATCTATCTACATGTTATATAACCAAATATTAAAATACATAAACTCATCCATATCATTATGTTAGTTCCTAAACCATATTTATTTAGTTTCTTATTATTTTCATCATAATAATTTTTTTTACTATATATGTTTTTAATTATTTTTATAGTACAAAACTATTGAATTTATGATTATTGTTCTTTTATATATTATTATATGTTTAGTTTTTGTATTTGTGGCTACTATACTAAATGTGATTTTCCTATATTATGTATTATAGTATGTTGATATAATTAATGGCATTGTGTTATTTGATGAATGTTTTAATAAGGATATATGTTTTTTTATATTCATTTATATAGTAGTAAATTATCCCCCCTTAAATAATTTTAACCTCAAAATTTAGGGTATACATCATTCTATGAATAAATAAAAATATTTCTTCCATAATTCTTCATTACCCTCCAATGTTGCATCCTCCATAATGTGATTCCACCAAATTACCTTCACCAAAAAGGTTGTATAATTAAAAAAACATTATATGCTTTGTTAGGAATCTATTAATGATATTTATTATATGGTAAGTGAAGCTCTAGCTTAGTTTCATCAATGGTGAGAATGTGTGTTGGGGTTTCCTTGTAATTTTTAAATAGAAATACATGGAAGACATCATTTAATTTAGAGAGGTTAGGTGGAAAATCCCAATGAAAAATCATGAATCCAATTTTATCAAAAATATAAAAGACTTAGATATACCTTAGATATAGCTTCCCCTTCTTACCAAACATCATTTATTTCTTCAATGGTGATAATTTCAAGAATACATGATCACCTACATGAAATTCCTAGTCCATCCTTAGATTATCATTATAAATTTTCAATATTATTTGATCCACCTTGATTTGATTCTTGATTTCTCAATATATGTTAGTTATACTATCTATGAATTCTAAACCAGGAAACCTATTTTCCCCAACTTCACCCCAGTATGCTAGATTATGAAATCTCTTCCTATATAAATCATTGTATGGTTCTTTTTTTTTATGGTGGAGTAAAATATGATATTTTAGGAAAATTATATTAAAAGTAGATAATGGACCCATATTCCTTGTATGTTAAGTGAGGATTAACTCATCATACCTTCTAATGTTTGGATAGTACTTATCAACCTCCCCTCAATTTGATGATGGTTTTTGATTATCAAGTGCATCACATTGTTTAGATATTTATGAAGACAACTTCAAAATTTGGCATGAAATAGGGGTTACAATTGGATACAATTGACAATGGTGCATAATAAAGTCTAAAAATTTCATCATAAAAGAGATGTAAAATATTATCTAGTTGAATATCCTCACATATTACTAGTAATTGTAAATATTTTTTAAAAAATAAAAAATGAATCATATTTTTTCAATCCACTTATATGACTTGGGAATCCCATTAATTAATCCAAAATTGATATTATCCAAATTCTACATTGGTATTGATAGAAGATTCATGTGAGGAATACAAAATGTTTTAGGAAATATTTTCATTTCGTAAACTATATTTTTTTCAATTATATGTACTTTATATTAAAATATTTGTAATTGAGAATGAATTAAATCACACAAGATATGAATAAAAATAAAAGTCAATAAAGTTATTGAGTATGACAATTTATGTTGAGAGTTTCTGTAATATGTGATTAATATATAATTTATTTAGAGGTTAAATATATATTTAAATTATAAATAAATTATTTGAAACAAAATAAATGATTTTATAATGAAGTAAAAAGAAAAAATAATATATGAAAGTCCCATTTATTCAAAAAAAGTAATTTTTATAGAATACAATTATTTGGTCAATTTATTACTTTTAAAGAATGATTTAATTAAAATATAATTATAGAATACATTAAATTATTAGTAAAATAATAAAATAACAAACAATAAAAAAATAATGTAATTATAACCAGTAAATTTTAATGATTCATAGATAAAAAGATATTATTTTTAAAAAACATTATTTTATTATTTTATTTATACGTCAAATTCTAATATTTTAAAATCATAATTTTATAAATTTTTCTGTTTATTAGATTTAGGAATTTGAATATATCATATGATAAATTTTTTGGATTTCACTAAAATGGTTGATTGTTTGGGAATAGTAAATATACAATACTTACAAATATCAGATCTTTTATAACTTAATCATGACATAATAATGAATTATTATTTTTTGAAACATTTATATAAACCAAATATTTATTTAATAAGTAAAATAATGTATTTTAAAAAAATTATTCAATTTAGATACCTATGTTTGACATTCTTGATCCAATGTAATATTTTATTATAACGGAAAACAATTTTTGGTCATTTTCCATTAATTAGTTATTTAGAAGATTCCATTCTATTTTGTAATGATTTTAACATAAAATAAAACTTAATTTGTTTTTATTTATAAACTTATAAATATCTTGATTCTATGTACTATTATTTATATATTTTTTAAATATATATAAATTTATTTTTTAATGTTTTTTTCAAAAACAATTCTAAATAATATGAGTTACTATATTACAAATAATTGGTATCCCTTTGAAAAAATGATTATGATAAAATGTATTTAATTTTTGGAATATATATTCTCAAATTTTGAAATATGTTCAGTTATATTTTAAGGCATAAAAATAAGTTAACAATATAGATCTTATCCACCATGGTAAATGATAAGATAAGGTAATGGTGTTAAATCTAGGTGTAAAGAACTAAAATATCATAAAAAATATCTTTAAATGAGTGTATGTGGGATTTATAAAGCTATGTTCATATTACGATGATTATTTTCAAACTTTTTGTATCCATTTTTTTTAAAATTAATTATCATTTTATATTAACTTTCAACATTTAATTTTTTTTCTCTTTACAGTTGAAAAATGACCCACCACCTCTTCAAATCTATAGAAGAAATTAAAATTAAAATCTATAATCTTCTATAAATATATACATAAAAAGTATTATATAATTTTTTTGAACTACTAGTCTCAAGTTAATTCTATAACTCCTTAAAAATAAGTGTTATAAGAGAATATATAATTTCTTTTTTGCAAGGGATAATTTCTTATCCTTATTTTCCATTTATATTCTTCACCCAAACATTATCAATTATTTTTTACATACTTAGTAAGATAGAATGAAATATTATTTTTCATATTTAATTCTAATATGTTAATAAAATAATTTCATAATCATACTCTTCTATTAATTATAGTATATTCTGGTTTGAGTTATTTTAACAACATACATGAGTGATTATATAAAAATTTATCATATATGGGTATAAAAGCATAGTTACTAGTATTGTGTTATATTAGTCAGTAAATAATGATTATATTTATATATAATGGTAATATAAATGTTTATTTTATTATTAGTATGTCACTTTTTATTTATTAAATATTATCAAAACAAGTGTGATATGAATTTTATCTTCGAGAACCATGACCAATACTATAATAGAATGATCCTAGAACATCATAATTAATTTTGGAACTTATATTAATGTACCTTAACTATTTATCTGATTATTCGCTTAGTAGCATGTATTGATGAATGAAATAATGATATTGAAACCAACACAGAATTATTAAATTTACTAAATATTAATGATAAATATAAACCCAAATGAGTAATAAATATTTAATAAATGAATATACATGATTAATATAATAGGAATACACATAAATTATGTTCATAAAAATATTTTTATAGGGTCTTAGTTTCTTTTAAAATATGTTAAATTGTGTCTAATAAAATGGAAGTTTGAGGTAAGAGTTCTTTGTATTATTTTCCATTCCTAGATATATGTTTCATATTATATAACACTTACTTTTTAAATAGTGTAAATAATAACATATTTACTTATTATATATTAGATATTTTTTAATTATTTTGAATTTAACTTTCATTTATGATCTTTCTTTCCTTTTAATTTTATTCATATATTAGCTAAATAATAAGTTTTTTTCATAAAAATATTTTTAGTTATTTAGTTTTAATTTTTCTTCTTGAACTCTATTATTATAAGTTTATTGAATTATACCGTATGATTTTATTATATTTTATTCCATATTTATTTTTTAGGAATCAATATTTCTTTCTCATGAACTCTTTTATAAAGTATTCTTACATAAAAAACATAGATGTTTGTAAGTGTTTTTTCGGCTAAATTTCCCTTTATTAAGACATGTTTCATCTAGTGGAAATTTTTTTAATCATAATGATATATGTTCCAAGAATATGATATATTTCCCATAATTATATTTATTTTTGGTATCTAATTATCCATTTAAATTCATTTATTTTATTTTTTAGTTATTATATTAAATAAAAAATTCAAAATGGTTTTTTTCAACACAATTTTATTTTTATTGATTCTTAATCATTGTTCCTTGAAAATGTTATTTTAAAATTATTTCATTTTGATAGTTTTATATTCATTATTGAATTTTACAGTTTCTTTTAAAAGGTTTTTAAATTTTCATATCAAATTATTTTTATTTGATAGATCTCACTCTTTATAAGAATAAGATATTATTAAAAATAATTCCAATCCAATATAAAGAAACGGTATTCTTCATGTACATATTATTTATATTACTCCTAGAATATTGTTCTATATAATTAAATGATTTTTTGTTCATTTTTTACTATATTTTAATATATTTATAAATGATTAAATGGTATCTTTTTATCATTTTCATAATGGTTACATATTTACTTTCTTTATAAAAGTTTATAAAAATATTATATTCAATGTTTTAAACATGATTTTTTTCCCAATTTTATAACCATTTTTACTAATGAGGCAACCCTCTATGTTTTAATGTTTTTCATATATAAATTTGTAATATCATTTTTTGTGATTTTTTGTTAAAATAATGGTTAATGTTTCATATTAAAAAATTATTGGATTTCATTCCACAAATATATATATATTACACCACAAATATATTTATATAAAATTTATTTTAATTAAATTTTACATTATTAGGGATTTTTAATGTCAGGTAATATAAATTATAACTTTCACATTGTTGGAAATAAATTTTAAAAGTGACCTGTAACATTGACATTTATGAAAATAATAATAATGATTCTTAAACAAAAATTTTCAGGTATTCACATACATTTTCTACACTACCTACAAAATTTATATCTATTATATAGTAATTTTAATTTCTATAATCTATTTAATTTTATGATATATTTCATTTGGTATATATATTTTCGGTTTCAAATGATATAACTCTTTATGTCATTTTATGTGATTCCATTTGAAAATGTTATGAAACCCATTTTATATCCATGTGGTTTTAATGACAATATGTTTGATTGATTTCATTTGTAATATATAAGTATGATTAACCATTATGTGATGGGTGGGGTTCAATATATGCCTTCAATTTACTAGGTAAGGTTTTATATCTCATGATATTACTAAGGGTTGTTGGTAATGATGCTAGATGCAATATACTAAGGGATACTGGTTTTGATATATAATTGCATTTACTATGGAATATTAGAAGTGATTAATGATCCACTATAATGTGGGATAAAAAAATAATAACTGATCTTGTAAGTTATGAATTTAATTCGCATCTTTATAAATCATTCCAATGATGTGTTTCCATTATTTAAAATTATTATCACATGTTTCCAAGACATGGTGTTTTTTTACACTTCTATAATGCTATTTTTATGATTTTATTGTCCCATAACATGATCTATGATGTTCTATAATTGATTATGAATATAATTTATGATCTTGTTTTACTTTTAATAAGTTATTTCCCCCATAATGATTTTTTCTCAGACTCTTATATTCTAATCCCTTTATAACTCATTGAATTTTTTTCTTTTACACAGTGTTTGAACTAAAACTTATTAGGTTTCAATTTAACCAGGTTATGAAGTGGTGTATTACATATGACATGTCTAGATGAGTATAATGTTTTCTATAATTAGTATGATATTCTGAGTAACAATTTTAAAGGATCCCAATTTTTTTCATTATATTCATTGAATATATATATATATATATGGATTTATCTTCTATGTATACATAATGATTGGGATTATCAGGACACTCGAATTAAAATATTTAAAAAATAATACATTTTTACTGAAACCATACACATCATTTTATTATTTCTTGATTTTTCATTATTGAGGACATTGCATCAGATATCAGGGAACATAGTTGAATTTTGAATGTGTTGTTTACCATAGGCAAGAGTAAAGGTTTTTGGGTTCTTGATGTCCGTTTGAGAAATCCATTGGAAGATTATTTCTATAAAATAAAGAAATAATTTATTTTATTAAATGACCAAAATACAATTCTATATAAATTTAACAGCATAAAAAATTTAATTGGGATTGCTATATAAAAGTATGATTATTTTAGAGAAGGAAAAAATAAGTTCTTAAATGGAGAATTGAGATTAGAGAAAGACAGGTGATCAGACTGAGGTGGATTGAGAGGCAGTGAATGCAGTAGGTCTTCTTCATCACTGAAGAACACATTCATAACCAATTATTGTTCATTTGTGAGGTAGGACTCATACTTTGTGGTTTTATAATTTAATTAAATTGTTGATCATGGATTTTTATCTTCTTTAATTGATATGTGATTTACTAACCTTTGCATTAGCCAATTTTAATAAATTGAATTGCTGATTTCAATTTATTTGTTATTCATTTCTAAAAACCATGGTGTAATAACCCAATTCTTTTTTGAGGTACAGGTTTCTTATTTTCTCTTTTCCTTAAGTGTTTTTGAGAAAATAAGGAAAATGGGAAAAAATCCTAAATTTCATGACTACACACTGTGTACTATTCAACCTGCCATGTACTTTGGCCATGTGGAATGAGTACATAGGGTGTGTAGCCATGTCGGCGACGAAGGGTTTAAAAACTAACTACACGCAGTGTAGTGGATATTTACACACCGTGTAGTCAGTCAGCAGGAAAGTAGTAAGGCGGTGGAAGAAGCTGCCAACAGAGCGGTATTACACACTGTGTAATCAGAAATACACGTCGTGTACTCATGTCGATGGATGAACAGTGCGACGGTGCCACCATAGAAACAGTTAAATGAGAAAAGTACACACCGTGTAGTTAATAGTACACGCAGTGTAGTTTTTTTCACTTAAAAAGGGCAGTACCCAACCCTATTTACAAGATTGTCTTAGAATCAGAAGAATGATTTGGGAGAGGAGGCTGGACCTTCTAGGATCTCAAAATCAAGTGTTGGGAATATATTTTCGCCTTTGACGATCTCGTTGAAACCACACGGGTAAGCCCTCCACTCTCCTTAAGCCAACTTTACCAATTCTTCCTCTAAGGGAATTTATTTGAGTTTGTACAGGGAATTATTTCACCTCAGATCTACTTCTTTTTTGGACGATTCAAGGATCTTCGTTCGCGTATACTGTTCAGGGGCATTTAATGTAGGTGTCTTGGTGTTTAATTTTCAACTATTGTGCGTTTGTGTGAATCATTATGCCACGAACCCTTGTTGGGTGCTGTGTGGATGAGGCCTTAGCTGTTTTAAATACTTAGAATTGTATAAGTAATTAAATATGATAATAAACTGCTGTTTGGGATCACTGCTTGGATCCAGGACTGCCCCGGTGGTGCGTTCTTCTGTTTAGCCGTTTGTCCAAGATACCCGTGGGTATGCCACGTTTATTTTTCACATTACCTTTTCCTCGAGAGGAATTGTATGTGAATTTCTTTTTTATATGTTGGGCATGGCCCGGTTACATGTTTAGCATGAGGGAAGTGTTACCTTTTTCCTGAGGGCAGTGGTTATTTCGTCCAGAGGTAAATTTCATTCGTGCCTGTGGGAAATAGACTCTGTGCCCGAGGGCGACACTTTGTACGCCTAAGGGAAATATCTATTATGCCTGTGGGCAATTGCCTGCAGGTTATGTTTCTGATTACCTGAGTTTAAGGGATTGCGTGTTTGAGGACACTAACTGTTTACATAGAAATTGACTATAGTGGTTTCCTTATAATGAATTATTAAATGAATAATATAATGGAAATATAACCGGTAAAGTTTGTTACTTTTGAGTACTGCTTAGTTTATTTCATTTTACTACTGCACACTATTGTTTCATATTTTCACATAGTTTTCCACGAGCCATTGGTGGGTGTCTACTGGGATTTATTTCTCACACCCTGTTTGGGTCATGTCTTCAGCCCAAACAGATTACATTTCTACAGGTGTGGATAAGGGAAAGGGTCCCTATAAAGGTACTTGATTGCTGCTGAGGATTAGGGGAGCATGGGACCGGGCTTAGGCTCACGATGCTACCAACTGTTTTATTTTGTTTTGATGTACTTTTCATTGTACTGTACTGTATTGTTGTGTAACATGTTCCGGCTATTTTCTATGAACTTGAGACATGTTGCATCATTATCTATATAACAGTTGGTTATCTTTCGCTACAGTTGTTTATTTTAAATGTGTATGTTTTATTGTTTCCGATGTTGCTAAATCTTTTATTATTCTGTTGTGCTACACTTTGAAAAACGAGGGCATAGTTTCCACACTATCAGACCTGGGCCCACGCTGCTAGTCGCAGCCTCTGGTATTTCAGGAAATGCACAAGAGGTCATGTGTCAAACCAGGTTTGGGGCACCAGTTGAGTTTCACCCAGGCCCAGGATGTTAAAAAGTGGTATCAGAGGGTTTAATTTATTTGAATTACTATTTGGAGCCTTAGTCCGGGATAGTGCGGAAATGGTAGTTGGTAATAAGTTGTGCCCGGGAGTAACTAACCTGTGTACAAGGAAAAGCCAATTTACCTCGTGTTTCAATTTTATTGATTTTTCAATTTAATATTGATCTGATTTCACAGTTGGGTGACACATTTGTGATTATACAGTTATATTTTATATATGAGTTCTATTTAGTTACATCCCGATGAGATGAGGGTATGCCATCTCATGCATCATTTAGGCTCATGTTAGAAATCACATTCCATGTATAGTTCCATGCCATGTATGCGCATTAGAAAAGTGCATGTTGTTGTGATTGTTGTTGTGCTAGAAAAATCATGTTGTTGTGATAACTGCTTTGATAAATACCTACTATGTGATAGGGAATTTTTGTGTGAGTCTGTTGATAGAACGGACGCCAAACATTGGTTTTTGGGGATTATGGGCCCTCAATAACCAAAATTTTGTGGATCATTGACTTGTTTATTTGTGTATAACATGTATAAGATGTCAATTATTGATTCGTGGTGAGTATGGGCCCTCGCGGATAGGAATTTGGCACTTAGGTGTTGTTTTTCTGTATTTTATTGGCTCCGGAGTAGTATATAAGCCTTACTGTCCGGAAAACCTAGTATACACGCCATGTAGTTCCTTGGACACACGCCATGTGTTCTTCTATTTGAGAAGAAAAGAAAACTTTTCAGGTACACGCCGTGTAGACACTTCCTGTGTCATAGACCATGGGGGCGGGGACATGGGGAAGGGAAATGCTTGGGGGGGAATGCCCTGTACCAGATGTACACTCCGTGTAGTGTTGACCCGAAGTCCGCCAGTGTAACTAACAAACACGGACGAAGGAGACCTTAAGACATACACATCGTGTCAACTATGGAACACGCCGTGTAGTCTGACCTGGGATCTGGCCTTATAACTAACAACATGGGTTGGTATAATTCTTTTGTGTACTCTCCGTGTGTATATGGAACCCGCCGTGTAGTGTGAGCCATGTATCCGGCCGTGTAACTAACAACACGGGTCGGCGGAGCTCGTGTAGTACACACCGTGTGCCTGAGGGACACACCGTGTAGTCTTGACTACTGACAGACCATGTGGACCTGACCATGTGGCTGGGAAATAGTGTAGTGTACACACCGTGTGCAGCTGTAACATGCCGTGTAGTATCAAGCCGAGTATTCAGCCGCTTCAAAAGCGGCACGAGCATTTGGAAAATTACACCATACACACTGTGTATATTATATAAATGCAGTGTAGTTTTGTTTAACGGGATCCATGTGGCTTGGCTATGTATAAGGACCTGGGCAGGGGAAGAGAAGTCAGGTACACGCCATGTAGTCTTGTTGTGCAATCTAGAATGCGT
Organism: Viscum album; assembly: GCA_963277665.1. Classification (NCBI taxonomy): domain Eukaryota; kingdom Viridiplantae; phylum Streptophyta; class Magnoliopsida; order Santalales; family Viscaceae; genus Viscum; species Viscum album. The sequence continues at coordinate 935,445,048 of OY728157.1, read as the reverse complement.
TTTTCCTCTTGTTCCCCTTTTGGTTCCTTCGTTTTCAAACTGTGATAATATTGATCTAAGGTGTGTGTTTGACCTTGTAGAGTCATGCCGCCGATACGACCACACATTGTACGCCAGGAGTGCGACAATTATTTTACTTCAGAGATGGTAGGCCATGGGCTACCAGTGGATTCTCCAGTAGAGCCAGATGCAACGCTAGCTGTTATACCGGACACATGCATAGAGGCGCAGTTCCGTGAAGGCTTTATGCGGTTCATGCAGACCTTTCAAGGAGCACCGCCGGCTGCCACATCTATGGCCGAGCTGAATCTTATATTACAGTAGTAGCATCCACCTACATTTTGAAAGGATGGAAGACCACATGCAACAGTGTCTTGGATGGGGTCTATGTAGATGCCTGCAGGGAGGAAGGCCAAGCTCGCAACATATATGCTACGTGATTCTGCCAAAAGGTGGTGGGATGTTACCACCCAGTCAGAGCATCACAGAGACATGGTGTGGGAAATATTTTTAGACAGCTTTATATGATTTCTTCTTCCTAGAGATGCTGAGGGAAGATAGGGCTAGAGAGTTCATGAACCTACAGTAGGGTACTATGTCAGTGATGGGTTATTCTGCTTGTTTCACCGAGCTTCAACGTTTTGCACCCATTCTGGTGGGTGATGAGACGTTGAGAGCCTGACGTTTTGAGGATGTTATTAGATATGAAATCCAAGCACTGGTGAATTATTTCAGGTTGCCTTTAGTACATGCTGTTGTGAACCAGGCACTTACTATAGAGAGGAACCTGCGGAAATCTAGTGGTGCGAGCCAGGGCGGTTCAACACTATTTTCAGGTACTATTTCTTCAAGCAAGAGGAAGAGACAGATGGACTTCTCTCTAGGTGGAAGTACTAACCAGAAGAATGTTTCAGGTGGCCATGTCATGTGCTACCAGTGTGGTAAAGATGGGAACAAGAGATCTCAGTGTCCACGAGACCCAGCGGAGTGCCGATCTTGTGGTACGATGGGTCATCTGCAGTGCTTTTGAAGGGAATTTCTATTAGTGGCTAGTGAGAGGGGTTCTGTGCAGACTCCGTGTGTGGGAGAAAGACCAGTAGCTTCTTACCAGTTGGGAATCTGGAATACGTTATTGCGTGCAGGCAGGGATGGTGGTCGTGGCCGTGGTAGCCAGACACCAGGATCTCAGAGGCAGTAGGGCGGGACAACTAATGGTAGCTAGGCTGTGTCGCTGGGCCACAGTACTGGTCATGCATATGCAGTGAAACAGGACCAGCAGAAGCAGGATCCCTGACCATCTAGTGTCAGAGGTACTATTCTAGTAGCTTCTATCTTATATTCAGTACTTTTTGATACGGGTTCTACACATAGCATTATATATGTACCCTTTGTAGAGAGACTTGGGCTCTGTGTTTCTTCTTCTTATACTATTATGACGCAAGACACTCCTCTGGGAACTAGAACGGCTGGTGTGCGTTAGTGCAAAGAGTTCCCCCTTAGGTTTGGTGGGTGTCACATTCTATGGGACCTCTATGTCATAGAGATGATAGCTTATGACATCATTCTCGGGATGGACTGGTTGGTTCTTTTTCGAGCCTTTGTAGATTGCTATCGTCGTATGGTGAGGTTCACGTCAGCAGAGGGAAGAGAGTTTCATTACAAGGGAGAATGGGATGTTTAGGTGAGTCGAGATGGACTAGAGCATCATGGGAGAGGGGGTGTCACAACCTAGATTGCGAGTATATATCTGGATGATCAGGGGACCTGTCAATAGAATTTCCCTCTAGTGGTTGATCATTTCAGGGATGTCTTCCTGGATGACTTTTCGGGTATAACTCTAGAGTGTGAGGTGGATTTCTCTATTGAGCTTTTTCTAGGAGCAGCACTGGTATCCATTCCTCCTTATAGGATGGCTACACCTGAGTTACAGGAGCTCAATAGATAGTTAATGGAGTTGCAGTCAAAGTGTTTTATCAGACCGAGTACTTCTCCTTGGGGTTCGCCTGTCCTTTTTGCAAAGAAGGCAGACGGTACCCTCAGACTCGATTTGTATTATCGAAAGTTGGACCAGTTGAAGGTCAAGAACTGATATCCATTTCCTATGATTGATGATATTTTTGAGCATCTTTGTGGAGAATGAGTGTTCTCGAATATTGACATGAGATTTGGATATCATCAGCTGCGCGTGAGACCATCGGATATACCTCTTACATCTTTTCAGAGAAGATATGGTTTGTAAAAGTACTTGGTTATGCCGTTTGGACTCACAAATGTGCCAACAGTTTTCATGGATCTGATGAGTCATGCATTCCATCCTTATCTAGATTATTTTGTGTTAGTATTTGTGGACGATATCTTGATGTACTCTCACACTCGAAACAACCATGCCACCCATCTTGAGATCATATTGAGTACACTGAGATAGCATAAGATATATGTTATGTTGTCAAAGTACCACTTTTGGATGGACCAGATTCACTTCATGGGTAATACCATCTTAGAGGCAGGAGCTGTAGTAGACCTAGAGAAGGTGAGAGTAGTAGTTTCCTAGGAGCAGCCTAAGAAAGTGTTTGAGATACAAAGATTCTTAGGGCTGGCTGGTTACTAAAGACACTTCATACAGGAATTAGCCTTCTTAGCAGCGCCGTTGACGGGTTTGACTAAGAAGGGTGTGAAGTTCTTTTGGTTAGAAGCTTGCGAGACAACCTTTTAGGACCTGAAAGGAAGGTTGACATCAGCACCATTCCTGATACTTCCAGATCAAGGGAAGAGATATACATTTTACTGTGGTGCATAGGGTATTAGACTGGAAGCTGTGTTGATGCAGGGTGATCGAGTTGTTGCGTATGGTTCTCAGCAGTTGAGTCCACATAAGAGGAATTATCCGACACATGATCTCGAGTTGGATTCAGTTGTACATGTGTTGCGCTGTTGGAGACATTATCTCTTGGGAGAGAATTTGGTGGTTTTCACCGACCAAAAAAGTCTCAAGTATATCTTTACTCAGCATGACTTGAATCTGAGACAGAGATGGTGGGTCTAATACCTTTAGTCCTTCGACATTGAGCTTGCCTATACACCTGGTAAAGGTAATGCAGTAGCTGATGCACTGAGCAGGAAGACTCAGATACATGTAATGCAGGAGGCCAATGGTGAATGGTATCTTATGGATTTGTTCACTGAGATGAATCTGCAGGTGCATGATAGTAAGGGGAAGACCAATATTTCATCTTTATCTATGAATTCTACCCTCCTGGATAGAGTGAGTATGAGACACCTATTTGATTCAGAAGGTCTAGTTCTACGGGAGTCGGTGACCAGTGAGGACCCTTCACCTTGTTGGATGATAGGCGATGATGAAGTATTGTGTTTCCATGGATGAGTGTATGTTACAGTTAATATATGCAAGGAGCTAATGCGGGAGTATCATGCTTTAGATTGAGCAGTTCATCCCGGAGTTACCAAGATGTATAGTGACTTGAGACGTCACTACTGGTGGCCAGGTATGCAGGGAGAGATAGATGGTTTTTTTACGAGATGTTCCACCTGTTAGCAGGTGAAGGCATAGAATTAGAGGCCAGCTAGACTGTTACAGCAGTTACCCATCCTAGAGTTGAAATGGGATGATGTCGCGATGGATTTTGTGACTGGGTTGTGGAGGTCACCACGAGCCAAGGATGTCTTGTGGGTTGTTGTTGACAGACTAACAAAGGTAGATCACTTTTTTCCAATCATGGAGACCTTTGGTGTTGGTTAGATCAAGAGGTTTTATATCATAGAGGTCGTATGTCTTCATGGGGATCCTCATTTTATCATTTCAGATAGGGACTCCTGCTTTACGTCTCGTTTCTGGCAGAGTTTTCAGAGGGTACGAGGTATACATGTGCTTTTGAGAACAACATTCCACCCTCAGACCGATGTTCAGTGAGAGCATACGATACATGTTCTTGACGACATGCTGCGTGCAAGAATCCTAGACATTGGGGGCTCTTGGGAGAAGCATATATACCTATTTGAGTTTGCCTATAATAATAGTTTTCAGGCAACTATAGAGATGACACCATACAAGACTCCATATGGTAGGCCATTCCGATCACCTTTGTGCTGGTTAGAGGCAGGTGAGGGAGCTTTACTGGGACCACGTCTTGTGCAGGATAATTCTGAGTAGGTCCAGTTGATTCATAAGTGGATGTCTAATGCGCTATCTTGTCAGAAATCTTATTTTGATCGCCACAGATGACCCATGGAGTTTGTGGTTGGGGATCAGGTTTTCATGCGTGTTTCACCGAGGTTGGGACACAGGCGGATCAGGAAAATGGGTAAACTTTCCCCGAGGTTTGAGGGTCCATTTGAGATTCTGGAGAGTCGGGATGGTTTCCTATCGGTTACAGTTACCACAGATGTACCGATCCATGCACGACGTCTTCCATGTATCCCAGTTTCATCGCTATCATTCAAACCTGTCTCATGTCCTTCATCCCGAGGAGGTTGAGCTCGAGGTAGATGCGTCCTTTGAGGAGCATCCGATTCACATCATTGATAGGAGCACGATGGTTCTATGAGGTCGGTCAATTCCTCTCTTACGGGTTCAATGTGGCCGAGTGCAGGACAAAACCTGGGAGCGGGAGACCAATGTACGTGCTCAGTGGCCAGAGTTGTTCTTAGCTTTATCTTCACCACCTTTGGATGGACAATTCAGGGATGAATTTCTTTAAGGGGGAAGTTTGTAGGAACCTGATACTTTCTTTTGAGATACGAGTTTCTAATTTTCTCTTTTCCTTAAGTGTTTTTGAGAAAATAAGGAAAATGGGGAAAATTCCTAAATTTTGAGACTACACACTGTGTACTATTCCACACTCAATGTACTTTGGCCATGTGGAATGCGTACACTGGGTGTGTATCCATGTCGGCGACGAAGGGTGTAAAAACCAACTACACGTCGTGTAGTGGATATTCACATGATGGGTAGTCAGTTGGTAGACATATAGTAAGGCGGTGGAAGCAACTACCAGCAGGGTGGTAGTACACGCCGTGTAATCAGAAATACACGTCATGTACTCATGTCGATGGATGAACAGTGCGGCAGTACCGCTAGAGGAACAGTTAAATGAGAAAATTACACGTCATGTAGTCAATATTACACGCCGTGTAGTTTGTTGTTTTCACTTAAAATGGGAAATATCCATCCTTATTCACCGGATTGGCTGAGAACCGGATGTAGGAGTCAGGAGAGGAGGCAGGACATTTGAGGATCTCCAGATCGAGCGTCAGGAATCCGTTTTCACCTCTGACGATCTCGTTGGAACCACACGGGTAAGCCCTCCACTATCTTAAGACGTTCTTGCGAATTCATCCTCTAAGGGAAGTTATTTGAGTTTGAACGAGGATTTATTTTACCTCATTTCTACGTAGTTCTTGGACGATTTGAGGATTGTCGTTCCCGTATAGAGTTCATGGGCATTTAAAGTAGGTGGCTTGGTGTTTAATTCCCAACTGTTGTGCATTTGTGTGAATTTTTGTGCCAAGAACCCATGTTAAGGTGTCGTTTGGATGAGCCCTTAGCTGTTTTAAATACCTATAATTGTATAGGTAATTAAATGTGATAATAAACTACTGTTTGGGATCATTGCTTGGATCCAGTACCACCCTGGGGGTTCGTTCCTCTGTTTTTCCATTTGGCCAGGATACCCGAGGGTATGCCACGTTTATTTTGCGCATTACTTTTGCCTCGAGATGAATTGTATGTGAATTTCTTGTTTATATGATGGGAATGACCTGGTTACTTGTTTAGCTTGAGGGCAGTGTTACCTTTAGCCAGAGGGAAGTGGTTATTTAGGCCTGAGGGAAATTTCTTTCATGCTTGTGGCAATAGACGTTGTGCTCGAGGGAGGTACTTTGTACGCCTGAGGGAAATATCTATTATGCCTATGGGAAATTACCTGCGGGTTAAATTTCTAATTACCTGAGGGTAAGGGATTACGTGTCTGAGGACACTAACTGTTTACATAGAAATTCATTGTGGTGGTTTCATTATAATGAATTACTAAATAAATAATAAAATGGAAATATAACTGGCAATGTTAGTTTCTTTTGAGTACTTATTTGTTTATTGCATTTTACTACTACACACTGTTGTTGCATATTTTCACACAGTTGGGCACATGCCTTTGGTGGGTGGCTACTGGATTTATTTCTCACAACCTGTTTGGGTCATGTCTTCAGCCCAAACAGATTACATTTCTATAGGTGTGGATAAGGGAAAGGGTCCCTATACAGGTACTTGATTGCTGCTAAGGAGTAGGGGAGCATGGGATTGGGCTTATGCTCGTGATTCTATTGACTGTTTTTTGTTGTTTTACTCCGTATTGTACTATACTGTATTTTTGTGTAACATGTTTTAGATGTTTTCATAGAACTTGATACATGTTGCATCATTATCTATATAACTGTTGGTTATCTTTTACTGTAGTTGTTTATTTTAAATGTGTATGGTTGATTGCTTCCAGTGTTGTTGAATGTTTTATTATTCCACTACGCTACACTTTGACAAATGAGGGAATAGTTTCCCCACTAGCAGACCTGGTCCCTTTCTGCTAGTCGGTAGCCTCTGGCATTTTGGGAAATTCTCTTGATATCGTGTGACAAACCGGGTTCGGGGAACCCGTTCAGTGGAACCCAGGCCCGAGACGTTACACATGGATTGAATGATTTAATTATCATTGGTTCATAATGTTTAACCAATGATGTTTTTACCATGTTATTATGAATTCAACCCCATAATTCTTCATGTTTTTTTATTGTTAGACCATGTGGTTGTTGTTCTATATTTCCAGGGCAGGTTTGAGCATGAACGAACCCTCAAATTATAGTTGGATGTGAAAAAAATAAATGGGACACTGACTTGTGGACTGATCATGATGATTTGAGGGTTGTAGGTTATATCTATATGTATTTTTTATCTAGATTTGTGTATAAATTAGCATGGAGGGACTGGTGAAGTTCTGCGTTGTTTGGGTGGCCATAATTGGCCCATCAGTGACTAATTATGTATAGAATTTCCCAAATCTGAGACTCCTAGAATAAATCATAGGGGAAAAGAATATTATGGTGACATATGAGATCCATGTTTAGTACATTATTTTTTTGGTGAAAACCCCGAATAAACATCATGTATTGTGATTAACACATGCCTTGTATCCCACAATGGAAGTGGTGTCTGGGTTTTGGGTGGAGGTAAAGATTGTAAAACATGTGGACCCACCACACACCGTGTGACATATATTGGCAACCCATCATGTTCTTTATTAATACAAATTCTTGATAAAAACTTTGAACATGAGGATAAATATATATAAATGGAAATGACTTAATGTATACATGCACGAGATGATGTACAAATGGAACAATTAGGAGCACACTAGTATGCCCTAGGAAGTCGATACACACCCTGTACTTCCCATTATACAATGTGTTCTACGAAATGGATTTCAAAGCTATGTACTAGTGAGAACATATCCTGGTGTCCATGTGGTCTCACATGTTGTGTGGACCTATGTACACCACATTGAAATTTCATAAGAACTTACACCTTACATATCTTCATCATCATGACTCGGATTTTTCCCCATGAGTAGCCTATGCTGAGAAATTTTCCACCTAGAACATAATGGCATCCTTTATAATATATTTTGACATACAATGTTTGGTGTTGTGATTGCGAGGTGTATTTACAAAATTTTAGACCATTAACCGTGTTTAGGATGGATGGTCAAAGAGAGGATGAGGTTGGAAACCAACTTTTACACTAGCGTGTGGTTCTCCCATACTCTTTCCATTGGTTGAGTAGTACCCCTAACTTATTAGCAATAAGGTCCTGTATTTGAGATTATTCCCATTTCACTATTAATGTCATTGGTGAGGTGTGGGTCCTCCATAGATGAGTGAAAAACCCTATCTCATAAAGGAATGAGTCCTATATCTTTAGCTACCACGCAACAACACCCTATCATGATAGGGAATGGGTCCCCCATGAATTAAGTAGAACCCTCTAAGATTAACTAGGGTCTAGGTCCATTGTATATTGATTTAAAAATACCTTATCATAGTAATGTGTTTGTCTAATATATATCTATCTACGTATTGGTACCCCTTATATTTCTAGGTAATTTGTCCTCTGTTCATTGAGTGGTATCTCTCTATCATAATAGGGGACACATTTCATATCTACTAGGGTTCCTCTATTGGATATTGTTCCCTTATGATCTATAATGTAGTTTCGAGGTGTGAGTCCACCATATAGATTTCTTGAATAAACATATGAGAAGCTTGACATCTATGGTGAAACTTTGGAGTTGTAGGGAAAATCATCATATTAGGATGCACTATGGCCATGTTGATCCCCTTTGTCTCATGTTTGGTTTTCATTTTGAGCATATATCTAGTATAGATTTCGTTTTCCTCTTGATTTGTTTTGAGTGAACCATTTTTTATCATTCTATTTCTCCATTTTTGGTTTTCAAGACATCCATCTACGTTTTTATATATTCACGATTTCTTGGGATTTTCATGAACATGTTACGACTTATGTAGATGAAAAAAATTTGGCGATGAGATCAGTGGAGCCTAGTTTTACCTAGGTATATTGAATGCATCCAGTGACTAAACATAGAGATCATGATTTTATCTCTCTCAGTTTTCCTTTATTCCAATTATTTTATAGTTGGGAATTCATTTCTAGTTAGGCATGTATTTTTTCCATTTATTATTTAGGTTACTTTTAATATTCTGATAAATCTACCATGATTTTACAACATAAATGGTTTTATAATAGATGTTATAGTATTTATATTATTCTTCTATATTTTTTAATGGAGATGTTTGAGTCTGTGTTTTGAGGTACATTAATCAAATGAATCCCATTTAATTTACATATTCTATGAATTTTTTAACATACCTTGTCTATTAGAGGAATCCTTGGGACTTTAGAAACTTGGGTTTCCATCAGCCAGGCTAGAACTAGTGGGTTGGGTCTTTATAGAGTGGTATTAGATAATTTAATTCCTTAATATGGTGTATGGAATTTCCCCTTATGATGAATTAGTTTGGACTTAGGTAAATGGTGATGATATTTCTATTTTGTAACCTTTGGAATTGGGAATCTAGTGTTGGTGTGGAGGATGATGTATCCATACACCATGAATCAGACTACCTTCATGCCCAATCGGTACACAGAGACATCAGTTGAATGGATCAATAGAATATCCATCATATTGGATTGTCTCCCTTGAATTTTTTCTTCATTTAGAATCTTTTCTATATATTCTCATCTAACCATGGTACATCTTGATAATTTTGGGTATTACAAAACAACTAAAAACATCTATGACCTCAATACAATGTTGCAGTGATGGAAAGTTGAGTGATGAGGCCTAAGTTTGGGGAACCCTTAAATGGGGTTTCCTCCCTGAAACCACTGAGCAATGCTACCACATGTTGAGTAGTTAATGGACCCACCTCCAAGGTTCCAAGAGGATGATCATCCGTATGTTGACTATAAAATGAATTTATAAGAATAGGATAATGATATAAAAAAGTAATAATGTGCAATTTTAGATCCAATAAAATATTCCAATGAGTTTTTCAGTGACCCAATCCCACAGGGAAGAAAGGTTCATATCTAGAAAGATGTAGAAATTTTCAGGATTGTATAGACTAGGAATAATTGGATTCTTTTACATCTAACCATTATTAATAACGGATGAAAAATTGGTTTTGGTTGTAATGATATATGAAACAACTAGGTTGTTTTGGAGTCTAAAATTTTACGGATAAAGACTGCCTAGGTTTTTTGGAGAGACATACACCCTTATTAGGTGTTAGAGGAATATAATAAGCCTTAGGTGTGCATTTACAACATGGATATGACACATCCAGATGGTTTTACTCATGGTGAGACTTATTAATGGTGATATATGGTATTAATATATCATTGTTTTGGTAAGGATGTTGTGGTTTCATGAATGTAAGGAATAATGGCACTTTCTCCACTGATACATGATTTTATTATGTGATCTAAAACCATGTAAATAAGTCAGTCGAACACAAATTAGATAGTGTTGAGTTTTAGTTGATGAATTTCTTTGACTATTTATTTTAGGTTATTTAAATTCAAAGAGGTGTTTGAGAAGACCTGCGTTAATGATCATAGGGGGTAAGGTCGAATATGGATTCATGTTGTCAAGTATTATAACACTGATGATCTAGTTGATTTTGTGGTTGGTACTACATTTTATCTTCTCCTATTGAATTTTGATTACACATTCACATTATACTGTTCTTATAGAAATATTCCCTATTTGGGGCCTAAAAATACAATTGGATACATTTTGCATGTCCTATATTTTTGAGGAACCAAAAAAAGTAGTTAATTGAACAATTAATTTTACTAACAGTGTGACCTAACTCTGGGAAGAGAAAGATACTCATGTTGAATCTTTTTGTAGCTGGCGGTGAGGCCCCATGATGTTTTACTCTATACAATTTTTTTTTCTAATATTAATTCCATAATGAATATCATTGTTTCATGGTTGTTGTGCACCTAAGATCGAGACAATGTTTTCCCTTCTCTAGAGAGAAATAATTATATACATACCAATATGAACTCATGTGAAGAAGGATACGTATTAATCATTATGATTTAGTTAGCATGACCCTTAGAGATATGTATTCGATGAAATTTTATAATCACAGATGGGGGAGAGGTATAAGTAAATATTCTATGAGATGTTTTCTATTTTATGTTCATATATATATTTTTTTGAATGGAATTTCACTAGGGGTGACCTAATATCAACTAATTAAATTTGGATGACCCCGTGTAGCTATAAGATATACAGATTCATTTTGAGGAGTCTATAGATTACCTGATTGTTAGACCTAATGTACCCTCTTTAGCATCCTAGTGATATTTTCTTAAGAGTCATATGAGTTCTTAAGGCCTATTGTGGATTTATGTTACATTAATTTGGTGAAATTCATGTGGGATAATCCACCACAAGAACTAATTACTTCATTGGAAAGTGTTTTGAAGCAATGTGGTAATGGGAGTTTGACCTGAGGATGGGTTCTCACTAGCTCTTGTATAGAGTGGAAGATGTATCATGTGTTGCTTCTAAAATACAATTTTGTTTCTTTGATTTCATGGTGATACCAATTGATAGTTTTAATTCCCCACTAGATTTTATGAATCATATGAATCATATCCTTAACCAGTATTACACATGATTAAGATAGTCTTCTTGGATGATAACCTTGTGTACTCAGTGTCTCAAGAGGGCCATGCAAGAAACATAAGGATAGGTGTAGAGATTCTTTGATAGTAACAAATTTAGGGGAAGCTCTAGTGGGGCCCTTCCTATATTTGTAATGAAAACTTATTGGGATATGTATTCTCAGACATAGAAGTGTTAGCAGTCCCATTAAAAGTTGATGTGGTTCTTTATTGGGAGACACCTAAGATATTGCCAATGGAAGGGAGTTTTTTTGTTTTATAGGGGTACTATATGACATTTGGGACAATATTTTCTAGGAAAAAAACCCTCTTTGAGTTCCATTACATGGAATTGGAAGCTATTATTTGTATAGAATAGTGTTAGTCAGCCTTTTTTCTAATGGGGATGAAATTGAATAGTTCTCCAAAGCTAGGAATAAGAAATGAGGGTGTGGGGTACGATGAGTTTTGTTATTCCTCTAGTTTTTGAGTCTGTTGTGCTTTGATTTAGAGTTAATAAATTATCACATATTGGTCAAGGCCATTGAGACCCCTTGTGTAGAACTAGACAACTAATGGCATAGAGGCTGAAGCAGTTTTATTTGCACTCAAGATGTGAAGGAATTATCTTTTGGGAGATCATTTTGGTTTTTTACCAAGACTTATAATGTCTAAGGTGTATCATTACTCATAGAGATATTACCCCAAGACAAATGTGTTGGTTAGAGTTCTTACAGGAATATTACATCAAGATAGTCTATACTCATTGGAATTATAACATGGTGAAATATTCCCTTAGGAAGATGTCCCATTATTTCTTGGTGGGGAAGGCATCTAAGAAGTTGGCTTCATCGAAACTAACCCTTGTAATGGATTGAGGTGAGGTTTTTCTCCAGAGGATAATGGTTCCTCCTTTACTTATTTAGTGCATGATAGAGAATTTGTTAGGATTAATCATCATTGAGGTTCTATGAGACTATATATTATCAAAATATTCATTGGGTGAATTTTATAAAGGAGGGGAATATGACTTCCTTTTATAAGGAAAGTGGATCCATTCATGTTGCGAGAGGAGGTGAAGGGGTAGTTTGACACTTATATCTTGGATGTGCATCTAGGTGTGGTAAAGTTGTACATAGACCTTCATTAGTATTTTTAGTGGGATGGATTAAGGTGGGATTTTTTCAAGTTCATCTCGTGGTGTCTGATAAGTCATAAGGTGAAGGTTGAGTACCAGGTTTGGGTAGGTTTGGAATACCATCTTGATAACCTAATCTGGAAATGGATAGAATATCCATGGACATTTTGATGGGGCTTCCATGGAAGGTGAGAGGCCAAAATTCAATCCTGGTATGTATTGACTGAATTATAATGCAAGGAAATTCCATTCCATTATGGTGAAAAGAATATTTGGGATTATGGGGTCGTTGTACCTAGAGTAGATAATTTGGATTTTTGGACACCATTTATTATTGTCTCTGACCATGATTATTAATTTATATCATGGTTTTAGAGAGTACTATAGGAGGAACTCAGGACCCAGTTGAGGTTGAGTACAATATTTTACCTCCAGAATGATGGGTAGACCAAATGGATTATCCTAGTGCTGGAGGACATTATATAGACCTATGAATTGGACTTTGGATATAGGTGGTGTTAGGATGGTATGTCTGAGTACGATATACTCTATAATACCAAACGTAGAATCAAAATATGAATGATATTCTCACATACAAGAGGGGGGGGGGGAGAATTATACCTTTTAAAAATTTCATTGGAACTTTTAAATATGGTTATGTTTAACAAAGTTAAACAAGATAATTCACCAGACCTCTATAAGTTTTAATTACTTTCTAGATTCTGGAAAAGTGATTCCGGAAATGAAACTTAACTACAGTTTAAAAAGATGAAGATTATACCTTAATGCATATAGAATATAACTATATTAGAGTACAAGAGTAATGAAGTAGATGAAATTTATACTTTCCTTGTCAAAAAAAAGTATCAGAAAAACCTGTAACCAAAACAAGTAACAAACAATAACTCTTTTGACCCAAAGAGAAGGGTATCCAACAACCTTGGATAAAGGTCCATTGATTTATACTTTCAAGAAAGTATGTCTTTACCACACCAGGGTAAGCCCTCGATACAAATATCAGAGTCTATCTTGCTATCCCTGCAAGCCCTCAACTATCTGGTAGTCGGCACCTCTGTCTTCATCAGCATGGAATCCCTCAACTTCAAGATGTTGGAACCACTATCTTCCTATCCCCAGAAGCCATCGATTATACACATCAACAATCAGAATCTCACGAAGAAAATATGCACAAGGAAAAGTTTTAACAAGATGTTCAAACTTTCTACACGAAGCATGACAGTTGATAAGACCCTCTCTCTCTATAAATCACTTCAACAACATGTAGACACAAATGTAAAAGTTTAGTTGTTAATTTGTGAGCTATTTTCAAATAAGATTATATTTATTGGCGTGACTATAACGGTTGGCTCCCTCCTCCAACGGTCATATTTTTCCTTGAATTTCGAAGGGACCTGCAGACATGTCACTCAAAAAAAGGTTAGTTGAAAACTGAAAGAACAAAATAATTTTATAATCGAACAAGTAAAAGAATAACTAAAACTGATATTCAGAATGTATGCAAATATGAAAATTCAGAATGGAGAAAGTTAAAGTTCAGAGTTTAACCAGAAAATGAATTCAGAGTCTATAATACAAGGATATTTTGATTCTCATTATCGGATGAATTCAGAGTCAAACTTCACACAAGTTCTTATTCATAATTCGTAATCAGAGTTCACAATCAGAATTTGTAATGAGAATTTGTAATCAGAATTCATCATCATAATTTGTATTGAGAATTCATAATCAGAATTCATCATCATAATTCATAATAAGAATTCGTAATCGTAATTCATCATCAAAATTCATAATGAGAATTTGTAATCAGAATTCATCATCAGAATTCGTATTAAGAATTCATAATCAGAATTCATCATCAGAATTCATAATGAGAATTCGTAATATAAACTTGTCATCGGAGTTCGTAATGAGAATTCATAATCAAAATCCATCATCAGAATTCATAAAGAGAATTCATAATCAAAATTCATCATCAAAATTCTTAATGAGAATTATTAATTAGAATTCATCATCAGAATTCATAATGATAATTATTAATTAGAATTCTTCATCAGAGTTCCTAAAGGGAATTCGTAGTCAGAATCCATCATCAGAATTCGTAATGAGAATTCATAATCAGAATTCATCATCAGAATTCGTAATTAGATTTTGTAATCAGAATCCATTATCAAAATTCATAAAGAGTATTCGTAATCAGAATTCATCATCAGAATTCGTAATGAGAATTAATAATTAGAATTAATTATCATAATTCTTAGTCAGAACTTTATATAAGTTCGTAATCAGAATTCAGAGTTGAACTTCATAAAAGTTCGTAACAGGTAATTTGGAGTAGAACTTAATAAATGTTCGTAATAGGAATTCAGATCCTAAAATAGAATGCTTCATATCTAAGTATTATAAGATTCCAAGGTTTTAGATATCAATCCTATTTTTATACGTAATAAAAATATTGATATGAACAATAAAAATAAGGTAGGGGTAAATTTCCATTGGGAAGGAAATTTTCTTTATGGAGATAAAATAGGGGAAAATGAAATTTTCCTTAAGATAAGGTGTTTTTGATTTTCAAAACAAGAGGAATGATCAAGTCATAAAGAAACCATGATGAATTATCAGTCTTCGCCTTATATGAAGGAATGGAAAAGTCATAAAGAAAACCTTATTGACTAAAAAATCTCCCCCTTTTTGGAAGGCACAAACATCTTTTTGAAAATGAATGTAGGAACTTAGAATAAATTTCTAGACTTTGAAATTAAAGCTTCCCTCCCTTTGTTCATGGATAATTGTAAATATGACTAACTCTCCCTTAGGCTTCTGAACTCTAAGGATTATATTCTAGATTTCTAGAATGGGATTTTCATTATGAATATGGAATTCTTCTTAATGAGAACTCCCCCTTAGATAAACTCCCCCTTACATAGGGATGATATCCTTATACTTAGAAGTATTCTCCTTTTTATTTTTCATCTCCCTTTTAGAATTATTTTTCCTTTCTCCCCCTTTGTGATTTTCAATAAGAGTTTTAGGGAATGGGAAAGAAATATGGTACCTGAAATATTTGTAAAGACAAACAAACAAGACAAGCATCAACAATTTCATTATGATTGGAAATATTTATACAAGGAAAAAAATTCAACAAAAGATCATAGTGGTCTATTTTGTTTCTTTTTTCCTTGGGTATTAGCATCTTGACAATTGTCTTCAGCTTCTTCATCTCATTGTGGTCCTATTCTACTTACTTCTCTAAGGCTGTAATCTTTTCTTCTTGAGCCTTTAGGACCTCTGCCTGAGCCTTCATGGCCTCTTCCTACGACTTTAGCAATTCATCTTGCTTCACAAGTTTTTATTACATGTCACTCTGAAGATCCTTCTCTATTTTTAGGCTTTGAAAAATATAACACAGCTTCCCATTCAGATGGTTTACATCATGAATCCAAGTATTTTGTTCTAAACATAGATTATCCTGAAAACTGTTTGAAAGATCCTTGATCTTGGAATCTTCTGTATCAAAAGCCTATTTTACTTCCTCCTAAAATTCATCAAGCTCTGCCATATTCTGTACGATCTTCTTTGACCAATCCATCATTTTCTTGCAAGACTTCCTATGAGCTTCGTATCATATAATAAAAGTTTTGAAATCTGATTCTATCTTTACACACTTGTCCAACACCATGGACACTAAATCCGACTTCTCATTAAGAGTGTGTTGGAGTATTTGGAATCTTGAATCTATGTTTGTAAATGTCGGAATGGAATCGACTAGCTTCTTCAAAAACTTCCCCACAAAATCCTGACCATGTGAAGATGACTCCGAATCTGAGAAACTACTTGGTGAGAGTGGCTTTTCAAGCTGAACAAGCCTCTTTTTTGAAGTTCCTGCAACTTCATTCCTCTTCACTGTATATTTTATTTGAGAATTAACAACCACTTGATTACCCTTATCAATATTCAGTATGACTTGCTCATCAAGTGATTCATGCTCACTTCCGGAAATTTTTATAATTTTTTCCTCATCCACTTTCTATTTTTTAGCTTTGGCTTCAACTTCCTCAGGATGGATAAAGTCATGATTACGAATCTCTTCTTCCTATATCTTGTTTACCTCTTCTTCATATCCTTTCTCAACATCTATAGGTTTAGCCAATTTTGAGGATCCGACATGAGAAGTCCAGAGTGAAAATTTCTCTGTAGAACTTTTCTTTTCCTGATATTCTTTAACCTACTTGATTACATCATCAGAGCTACCACTCATCTCATCTTGTTGAAGTTATTTTGTAGCTTCCTTCTCCTCCACAACCTTCTCTTGTGGTTTCACCTGACTGAATAAATTCTTCGACGGAGTCTTAGGTAATTGTTCTACAATGAAATATTTTGGAATTGGGATGTTCTCAGATGCAATTTCAGCATCCCTCAGAAGGGATTGACAAATCTCAGCCTCTTTGATATTCTTCTTCTTCTTCTTCATTTCATTCTTCTCTAGCTCATCAAAAACTTTTTCTTTTAAGGCATTATCCTCAGCAGGGTACAAGAAGAACTGTGGCTCCCCTTCATTCCTCTTTTCCTTAACTTCCCTCCATTTTGCAACCACTTCGTCCGGATAAGATTTTTTCTTCTTTGGTTTAGGTCTTCTTTGCAGACATGATTTCAGAAAGACCAAGGCACTCCATAGACTTTGAATTAACAAAACTACCCTAAACTTCTAGCAACATACGAGAGGAAAATTTTGCCTCTCCTTCATAGGGTATTCAAACAAGACTAGCCGCCTTGGTGTAGGATAAAGCGTATGTCTTCCCATATCTTTTAAAGGATATCTTCCCCCTTCCATCTTCCTTGAAAAAATTGGCTAACTTATAAAACTCTATGAAAATGTTCGTATACACCACATCTTGAGCTCGAGTTTTAGAAATTGCTACATCTTCCCATCCATTGAGTTTGATGTTCTTGGAAATTAGAGAATCATGCTTATTGAAAAAATTTGGTTGAACCAACATCTCACTATATATATGCCATTCTGAGATCAACTTGACTAAAGACATATCCTAAGAACATCCACTATCCATGTACCATGTATTGATGTTGGTACTTTCCCTATTTTTCTGAAAATGAAAAAAAGTTAGTTTTTTAGAATCCAGACATGCTTGGATCCGAAATTACTAGACGACAAAATTTTGGGTATCCACATCTGTTTAGAAAAATAATCTTTATGAAACCCAAGAGATTGAAGTCTATTTAAGGGGCAATTTTTCTTCCAATTCCCACCACTTTGACACTTAGTTCAAAAAAGGGATTTAGAAGGAACAATATAGTTGTTTTCAAAAACCAGTTTTTTGTGAGTATAACATACTCTAGTAGTGTTTCCTTGAGGTTTTATTTGAGAATACATCTTGTCAGAATTTTCCTTCCAAGAGGTAAATTTTGCAAGAAGCTTCTTAGGAGAAAATATTTCGGATTTTAGTCTGATGATAAAATTCCTATCCTCAGGAATCATTTCCTTAGAGTTAGATTTTTCTTCAAAAACTTTTAACTTTGAAATAACATTATTAAGATCTTTAGAAAGTTCTTCTTTATCAGAGTTTTCTTTCCCAATGTCTTTAGATAGCTTTTTTGAAAGCTCTTCTTTATCTCTAAGATCTCTAGAAAGATCTGAAATCTCTTTTGAAAGAACTTCTTCCCTGGTATTTTCCTTGTCTAATTTCATAGAAATTTTACAATTTTTTGCTTCATGTAACTTGGAAAATCAAGATACTTCTTCATATGAAGGTTTTTCATTTTCTGAGGATGAATTATCTTCATTAGAAGTACTATTTTTAGAATAGTAATTCTTGTCAAGAGATAAATTTTATAATGCCTAGGCTGGGCGTACCTTGGTCATAAGACATGTATTAGGGAAATAAGTAGTAGCAATGAATCTAATATTATTCTGAGCTGAAGAATAATATTCATAAGATTCACTTTATGAATAGTCTCCATAGCTATCACTCCAAGTATCATTAGCTTTAAGACTTTTCTTGTGTTTTGAATGACAGAATTTCTTCTTATTACTTTCTGAATTCATTTCCTTCTTTTCCTTCTTCTTAAACAAAGGACAATCAGGTCTGATGTGACCTGTTCGTATACATTCATAGCATGTAACTTCAGAATCATTCTTGTCTTTCCTTTCCTTCTTCTTATATCTGGATTGAAAGTTCCTCTGTCCAGCTATCTTGTTCATCCTTTGAGAAAAATTTTCTAATTCCTTTACTGAGGATTCACTTCTACTAGATTCAGAATGGATAACAACTTTCTTAGATCTGGATCTAGTAACTCTCTCAGGAGTCTTGGATTTCAAATGATTGGAAGTAGTTGTAAAGGAAACACTATCATTCCCATTATTCTTCTTCATAATATTAGCATCTCTCTTCATTCTAGTCTCATTCGTGAAGAATATTTCCAAATAGCTCATCAAGGGTAATCTGAGTAACCTTTATATTCTCATCAATTGTAGTCCTTTTAGATTCCCACTCATTTGGCATGATGTCGATGATCTTGCCAACAAGGGATTCATCATTCAATCCTTTTTCACCCAGTGATTGTAACCTATTCACAATAATCATGAATCTCTGTTGCACTTTTCATATGGGTTCACTATAAGGAAAACTAAAACCATGATATTCATCTCTAAGCATGAATCTTCTGGTCTCAATTAATTGGGATGTTCTAAAGTGAGTAACTTCTAGTTTTTTCCATATAGAATTTTCTGCTTCACAAGATGAAATTTGGCAATATATATTTCTAGGCATTGAACAATGTAAAGTGTTGCGTTCTATATAATTGAGTTGATATTCATGCTTTTCTAGATTTGTAAAGGAACTTAATTCATTATCAAGAATTTTTTATCCACCGATAAGCATAAAAAAAATTTCAACACCAGTGCTGATAATGAAAGTATTCATTCGATATCTCCAATATTCGTAATCATTACAATCAAATATAGGTGGTCTGGTCGGATTAAGATTGTCTATGGAACCAACATTGATTCCTACCATCTTTAATAAAAGTCTTTCCACAAACATTTTTTAGTAGAAAAAGATTGTAAACAAGGAAAAATATTCTAAGAAATAATGTATAGAGTAAAAGTATCACTACACAAAATTGAATCTAAACTATGTTAATCCGAAAATTCTATTCCAATAACTAATAATCTTTTTAATCTAATTGTGAGATTAATTCAGATTGAACCAAATTCTCTGATACCAATTGTTAGGATGGTATGTCTATTTATATTATACTCTATAATACCAAACATAGGATCGAAATAAGGATGAGATTCTCATATACAAGTGGGGGGGGGGGGGGGGGTTAATTGAACCTTTTAAAAATTCCTTTGGAACTTTTAAAGATGTTTATGTTTAACAAGGTTAAACAAGATATTTTACAAGACCTCTATAAGTTCTAATTACTTTCTAGATTCCGGAAAAGTGATTTTGGAAATGAAACTTAACTAAAATTTACAAAGATGAAGATTCTACCTTAAAGCGTATATAATCTAACTATATCAAAATACTAGTGTAAGGAAGTAGAAGGAAGTTATACTTTCCTTATAAATACCAAAGCAACAGAAAAACTTTTAACAAAACAAGTAACAAACAATAACTCTTTTGACCCGAAGGAAAGGGTATCCAACAACCTTGGAGAAAGGTACATTGATATATACTTTCAAGAAAGTCTTTTGTACCCACACCTGGGTAAGCCCTTGATATGAAGATCAGAGTCTGTCTTCCTATCCCTAAAAGCCCTCAACTATCAGGTAGTCGGCACCTCTATCTTCTTAAGTAAGGATTACCTCAACTTCAAGGTGTTGGATCCTCCGTCTTCCTATCCCCATAATCCCTCGATTGTACACAGAAACAATCGGAGTTGTACGAAGAAAATATGCACAAGGAAAAGTTTGAACAAGCTGTTCAAAATTTCTGCACGAAGCTTGAGAGTTGATAAGAGCCTCTCTCTCTAGGAATCACTTCAATATCATGTAGACATAGATGTCAATGTTCCGTCGTTAAGTTGTGAGCTCTCTTCAAATGAGCCACTATTTATTGGCGCGACTGTAACGGTCGGCTCCCTCCTCCAACATTCATATTTT
The DNA here is from genome assembly GCA_963277665.1 of Viscum album. Lineage (NCBI taxonomy): Eukaryota > Viridiplantae > Streptophyta > Magnoliopsida > Santalales > Viscaceae > Viscum > Viscum album. Next base: position 935,424,498 of record OY728157.1, on the reverse strand, counting down.
TCCTTGAATTTTGGATGGACCTATACATGTGTCACTCAATCAATGTTTAGTTGATAACTGAAGGCAGAACATCATTTTATAAATGAACAAGTGAAAGAATAACTAAAACCAATATTCAGAATGTATGAAAATATGAATGTTTGGAAGGGAGAAAGTTAATGTTCAGAGTCTTACTAGAAAATGAATTTGGAGTCTATAATACAAGGATATTCAGATTCTATTTATCGAAAGAATTCGGAGTCGAACTTCATACAAGTTTATATCCATAATTAGTAATTATAATTCACAATCAGAATTCATAATGAGAATTCATAATCTGAATTCATCATCAGAATTCGTAATGAGAATTTGTAATTAGAATTCGTCATTAGAATTCGTAATGAGAATTTTTAATCAGAATTCGTGATGAGAATTCATAATCACAATTCATCATCAGAATTCATAATTAGAATTCATAATCAGAATTCATCATCAGAATTCGTAATGAGAATTAATAATCTGAATTCGTCATCAGAGTTCATAATGAGAATTCATAATCAGAATCCATCATCAGAATTCTTAATGTGAATTCGTAATCAGAATTCATCATCAGAATTCGTAATGAGAATTCGTAATTAGAATTCATCATCAGAATTTGTAATGAGAACTTGTTATCAAAATCCGTCATCAGAGATCGTAATAAGAATTCATAATCAGAATCCATCATCAGAATTTGTAATGAGAATTCTTAATAAGAATTCATCATCAAAATTCATAATGAGAATTCATAATCAGAATCCATTATCAGAATTTGTAATGAGAATTAATAATCTAAATTAATTATCAGAATTCTTAATGAGAATTCGTATTCAGAATTCATCATCAGAATTTATAGTTAAAACTTTATATAAGTTTGTAATCAGAATTCAGATTTGAACTTCATAAAACTTCGTAATAGGGAATTCGGAGTAGAATTTCATTAAAGTTTGTAACAAGAATTTGGATCCTAAAACAGAATGCTTCATATCTAAGTATTATACGATTTCGAGGTTTTATATATGAAACCTATTTTTATACTTAAGAAAAATATAGATATGAACAATGAAAAAAGGTCGGGGTAAATTTCCATTGGGAAGTAAATTTTCTTTATGGAGATAAAATAGGGGTAAAATTAATTTTTTCTTTAGATAAGGTGTTTGTGATTTTCTAAAAAAAGATGAATGATCAAGACATAACGAACTTTTGATGACTTATCAATCTTCCCCTTATATGAAGGAATGGAATAGTCTTATGGAAAACCTTATTGACTCAACTGGTGAGAGTGTGACTTACTATTGGCAGAGTTATCTTATAATAAAACCTATCACCCTAATATGACTATGGAACCTTTCAAGGCCCTGTAAGGGAGAAAATTTAGATCACCATTATACTAGGTAGATATTGGGGAGATATCTCTAGTTGGGGTATATATGATGATGGTGATGATGTTGGATGTTCAGGTGGTTCATAAGAATATGACGATCACCTAGAGTAGATAAGAATATTATGAATATCGATGTTTTAGGAATTAGAGTTCTTGCTGGGATACCATGTTTTATAAAGAGGATTCCAATGAAAAGGATTGTGGTTTTTTGGTGGAGAGTCAGGATATCCTCAAGGTTTATCTAGAGATTTAATATATTACAGACGGTTGAAGTGGTTGCTTATCTCCAAACCATACCCCTACAATTGGATTGCGTACATGAGTTCTTCCATTTTTCCTAGTTGAGGAGATGAGTTCCTGAACCTACACATATTTTTTTAATGGGGCTTACTAAACCATCAATATGAAACCACGTTCATTTTACAACATGTGGAGATCAAGGATCAGTAGGACATGACCATGTGAGGACAATTAGTGTTCTTTAGAAGCATGACAGCATGCTTGAGATTTCCTTGGAGATATATAGAGTCATATGTAGACTCAATACCCCCAAATTCTTATTTAGGATTTTATTTATCGGTTGAAAATCCTTAAATAACGGGATAATGTAACAAATCCTATTTTTTTGGATTGAGTACTTTGAATATTTCAATTTAATATCTATATTTATTCTTGGCTTCCACACTGTGTTTAGGATTTTGGAGGCCCCAAAATTAATATATTTAAAATATGTATATATTTTTCTTACACATGCATGTATTATTTAGTGCTTCAAGTTTTCCGATTAATTTGGACAATAATATGGGAAATCTGAGGCCATAGTATAATTTGGAATATGAGTTATACTGTAGGTGCAACCTAAGTTTTGTTAGCAATAGACACTCGGTTTTGGAAAACAATTGGTGGGTTTATTTAATAAAATAAATGATTAAGATATTTATTTATTTTACTAAATTTCCTAAATTTAATCCTATATAAATATCTCCTTATAAAAAACCATCAAGGTTATCCCTATGACCATGGGAAAATTTGGGAGGAGGAAAACATGCATTATGTCTTGGAGAATCTTGATGAAATTTAGATGGATGATCATATCATTGTAAAGTTAGATAAAAAAACTGAAATGTTCCTTTTTATTTAATATATAATACATTATTAACTAACTATTGATCCATTTATATGTAGGAAGCCTATTTTTTGGTTTGTACGCTTTCATTAAAAGATTGGTCATAGATTCATTTCTTGTGGAATTAAGTTGAAATTATCCACCCTTTACATGAGACTATTTTTATAAATTTAGTTTTTGATCTCAATTTATATGTTATGAATTGATAACACATAAATATTCCCTAATTATATAAATATTGGATCATAAATATTATCTAATTATGGGTTAACCCTGATTTTATGGATTTACAATAATCGTTCTTTTTATTTTTGAATATTGGCCCATGGGATCACATTTTGACATTATCTGGGAGTTTGAGTGTGATAGAACCCCATGATTCATGAAGTTAATTCAAAAAATAAGTCTAATGATGATTTGTGGATTGATTAGGATGATTTTTAGGTTTTTGGTGATAACTATGTGGATTAGGGATCTAGAGCGGCGGTGACATTGGGGAAGAGTGACATGCAGAGCCGTGTTGGGTTCAGTTAGCTAGAATCCAACCTCCAGTGTTAGATCGGGCACAAATAAACCCAAATTGAAGACTCCATACATAATTCATGGTGGAAATTAATCATAAATAGTATAGGTGAAGTGCACATATTTTCTGAGGTTTTAATGAAAATCAAGATTATATGTTGTGCATTGTGATGAATATATGCCGTGTATCCCCCTGGTTGGAGTGAAATTGTTTCAGGTGGAGATAAAGATCACATGAACCATGGAGCCACCACACACCATGTGAGCCTAGCATAACAGCACAAATTTTACTCCAATATTTCATCGGAATGACCATGCTAAGGAACATGTGCATTTCCCGCTGTACAAATGCATAACCGGATTTATGTAGGAATGAGATGATGTACACTTGAATTACCAAAAGCAGATGGGAAGGCCCTCAAAGTCCAAGACACACCATGTTGTACCAATAAGAAACCATAAAGAACTATATATGGTCAGACAATACATGTGTAGCGATGAAAAAAACTAAGACTCCAGAAAATGCTACACACCGTGTGACCCCATGTAGACGCCGTGTACAATTTATAAGAAATTTCAACTTGTGTTTCTCCTTCTTCTGGACATAGATTTTGTCTTATTATAGGTGTATGATAAAAATTTTGCCGTGTATACTACAGAAGTAAAATTTATAGTATATATTGATATAAAAATTGAGGTATTGAGAGTGTTAAACTTCTTCAGAAGATGTGATACTCTTAATAGTTAGTAGGAAAGATCATCATAGAGAGGTTGGGGTTGGAAATCCCCCTATTGCACCCTGGTGTGGGTCCCCATACTCATTTCTATGGCTGAGTGGTACCCTCCATGTACTAGGGTAAAAATCCTCTGCTTGATGTATATAGTTCTATGGTGACATTTCTAGATCATATTGTTACCTGATCACATTGACCAAGTTTGATGGTCATACAAGGAAATCAGAAGTTGAGATCTCTCAGTTTTCTTTTATTCTTGTTGTCTTATGGTTAAAACTTTTTTTTGGTTGTGTGCGCATTTTTCCTCTTTACAATTTAACATAAATTATCAAACATTTATTTATTTACCTATATTTTATTACATGAATGGGGTTTCTATAGATATTATAGTCTTATATTATTCCTCTGCACCTTAAAATGGAGATGAATAGGTTAATGTATAATGGTATATAAGAAAAGTTCCCCCATTTCATTTATGCCTTCTTTGTTATTTTCACCATCCCCTAGCCTATTAGAGGTATTTTTGTGGTTGTGGTGGATTTTATATCCACAAAACTAGAGGGACCCAATAGTTTTGGGTCATTATATTATGATATTATAATTAATCCTTAGTTTAGTGGGGGAAAAATAAGTTGATTGGAGAGATATGGGTTTTCATAGCTATGGATTTTATCTAATTCTATAATAATATAAACGTAATAGTTTTTGGGTATGTATGTGACATAATATTTTTATTTATATTATAATTATAGATGGTTATGTTTTGGATTCCTTAGTATGTATGAAATTATATATGTAAGGAATATATTTTTTTAGTACTAGTTCCTAGACTACACATATAGGGTGTCCCAATGAATCCATTTAGAAGTCATCTCTCATATTTTACATATTGTAATACAAAGTATCCTGGATCATAGTTTGTATATTTTCTCTTCCTAATGTCCACTAAAAATTTCTCTTTAATACATATACATCTTTGTTATAACTGATTTTAAATAAAAAGCTAACCGATATATTTCATTTAGAAATTCCCTTACTAGACTATGAATCGATGGTATTCTTAGTCTCTTTTTTAATATAAATAAAAAATATTACTTGATGAATTATATCTATTTCACATATTATATTTTATTAATTTTTTTGGAGCATTGTATTCTTATTGAGACTTCTTTATCTTATATATTAACTATGGTCAATAAATTACATTGAATAGGAATGATGTTTCCCATTCCCAAATAATTTTTATGGGAAAATTTACCAAATATATGAAGATTGGATTATTTTATATTTTCATCATTGATTGAACTCCGGGATAATTTATTCTCAATGATCTCACAATCTCGATTTCCTTCCCTAAGTTGTAGTATTTTTTTATAATTTTTATTCTTGACTTATTCCACCCACGTCCTTTGTCTAATGTTGTTCTCTTTATTAGTTAATATATACTTAAAAACAATTTTTTTCAACATTTATGTAACATATTTCACCATAAATATTTTTTAACCATATTATAAAATAAAATATTATATCTTCCAACTCAATATTATTATTTTGGTAGTTTTGTTCATGAGTCTTTAATTGACTTATTACATAAGTAACTACGTTTTAATTTTACATAAGGATATATGTTATTCCATTCATTGAGGAAACATGATATATCAAAAATACTTCCTTTATATATGGTAATGATAGTAAAAATTAATTGATTAATATGTTTATTATTTACTCAAATATTTCTTCACATTCATTTGAGATATAAATTTGACCCCTTTAAGTTCCAAATTTATTAATGAATTTCATTATAGGGAAATTTATTCAAAAAATAATCGACAGTGACCATATATTCCATGGAAACCGAATATATATTAGTTATATAAATTATAATGAGAAATTATTTAACCACCATTGTATTGGAAGGTTCAACAAACATTCCATCCATAGAGATAACTTAACCAAGAAAAAAACCCTTCTGAATATATAAATCACACTTATTGAATTTTCCATATATTTACCTTCCTCTTATATTTTAAAGGACAACATGCAAGTGGTTCTCATTAAATTAATCAATATTAAAGTAAATAATGATATAATCAATAAATATTAAAATATAAAAATATAAATATAATCTTTGAATATATATTATTTAGATCGATAAACACTAATGGTGCTTGTGTTAACCCAAAATGAAAATCGTTAACTCATAATACAAATATGTTGTACAAGAAACCATGTTTTTATGTAATCCTTCTCAACATATAATTAATTATAAATATAAGGATGATACATATTTTAGGTTAATTGATACATTTGATGTTGATCAATTATATAACTAATGGGTGGTAAAGGATAATTGTCCAAAATAGTGAGGGAATTTATTTTCCTATAGTCAATGAATGACCTCATAATCCCAACCTTTTTAATTAAAAATATGTTAGGTTCCCCCAAGGTTAAAAAGTCTATGAAATATAAATCCAATTTCACACTACTCTTATAGTGTCTTCTTTAATTACACAAATTACACAGGTTCTGTTTTATAGTATTTATTCGATCTAGGGTTTACATCATCAGTAAAATCAATTTATTATTCAAATTTAGGGTCATGTTTATTTCTGTGAAATTTCCTATGAAATATATTAAGAAATTTCATTCAATAGACACATCATCCATTCTTATAATATCCTTCTCATTCATTATATAACAATATCAAAATATTAAATTAAGTTGATCCACATAATTCCTCGATAGATAATATTCAAAAAATTAAGTATCTGCCATAAACAAAAGGTATTCTATTCCATCCCCATTGATTATAATATATTATCTTAGAAATGAATTTTTAAATTATACAGTGGTGGAAAATCCATAAAATGAATATGTTAAATTCAATAATTGGTGTAAAATCATGAATAAAAAATATAAAACCTCCTAGAATTTTAATAGATACAACCTAATATAATTTCATTTATATAATATTTTCACCAAGAGTTTTAATTGAAAAATCACTATTTTTTAATCAATGGATTATTAAAAGTTCATAGAAAACAAAAAAAATATAAAAGAGTGTGTAAGAATAAGATAATTTTTTTTGATATAACATTTAGTATTTGATCAAATTTCCTACCATGAAATAATTTGGGACCAAATTTTTTTTATTTATTATTCCATAATCATAACCATGATATAATGGAATCTTCTCAAAGTGATTCCCTTATAATTTTGTGTATTGATTTGAATTGTGTCATACCTACTTATAATAAAAAATGGTCATTAATAACATCTCTCTTCTAATTTCCCTTGGATATTGATTCCTTTTATCTACACAGTTAAAACCACCCCACAACCATCAATAATGAAATATTTTTTTTTCTAAATTTACTACATGTTAGTAAATTTTACCATTCCTTTGTTCTCCACTTATACATTTCTTTTTATGTGGTTCACTATTATCTTATTTTCTTAAATTATTTTTTGAGTATAAAAATGTGAAAACTTCATCTCTATTTGAATGTAACTTATAAATATTTTATCATATAATGGGGGATTTAGAGATCTAAAAAAATTATTAGACAATTATTTAATAAATCAACTACGTTATCTATATTTCATTCATGTTTCTTACATAATACACTACTTGTATTACTAACCTTATGAAGTTATCTTTGTACTCAAATACAAAATTCAACCACCATTTTATTTAATTTATGAATTTCATTTCATTGTAATATTTTTAGTATTTTGGGAAATATTAATTGTAACATATGGATTTTAAATAATCCCATTGATTTTTTTATATATCATTATTATTTTTTATGATTCCAATAAAATTCCACCATTGTTCAGTATCTCCACACAAGAGATATATTGGAATTGTAACATTCTTTATTTCATAATATCCAATTGTATGGAATATCATTATTTAAGACTTGATATTTAATCTTCCCCTAACAAATTAGTCAGTCAATTATATTATGGATATTTTTTCCTTATTAAATGAATGAAAATAATTATAATAGGTCAAGGATAATTTTTTTTTGATATAGAAAACGTTTTCTTTTATTACCTGTGTAAATTTCCCACACATAGGAATAATATTCCCAACACAGACACAAGACTCATTGAATTTATTATGATGGAAATAAAAAAATTTAATATTTGTGTTGACATTGTTTGGATTCCATTCATTAGGGACTAGTTCAAAATCACATAATATAATTAGATCTTGAATAAGAATTTGAATTATAAATTATATTATACAATTAGCATGAATCTATTTCCAATTATAAATCATAGAATTTCATAAGTGTTTTAAATAGGTTTATGTTCTATAACATGGTACTTTTAAATTTACATCTTAATGATTCTAATAAAGTTTCTCTAATACTAATCATAACATCCCCCATTAGTAATTAAGATCTTGTGGTCACTTTATTACATTGGGACATAATAAATAGTTTATAGGATCCAAAAATTTAATAGTATTTAGAGAAAAATATATATACATGATCAACACAATACATTGAAAATTTAAATTAAATTATCATAATAAATATTTGTTTATTAATTTTACTTTCTTATTTTCATGTTACACAAAGTAATCATTATGGTTTCTTATGGAAAAAGGAAACAACATAAAATGGTTGAGTTTATATGTTCACTAAGATGTGGTATACAATGAAATATATTATTAATAAATAATAAATAATAAATATATAATGAATAAAGAGTCAAATAACACCATATAATAAATAATATAATAAAATATATCCATGGATAACATTACAATATAAATAAAAAATCACATGTATAACAATAAGTGATCTTATTGTGAGGGAATTCATAATATTATATGCGATAACCATATAATATAGTCCTCTAAAAAGTAATCACTAATTAATGGGAGGGCATACACTAAATACCCTAAATTTTTTCTCATAAAAATTATTAATTTTTCATGGGGCTATATAATTTCGGACTCCACATATAAAATTATTAGTCTAATGCAACCATCATATTATAAGAATATCAAAATAACACATATGAAAATATTCCCAAAGGAACCTCACACATAATCATGGATAAGAATTAATTTAGTAATATATATAAATATAATGTATATACATAATTTCATTATTTCCCCATTCAATGGAATAATATTTCTATCAAGATGTATTCCAAATAATCAGCTTATAAACAATAATATATTCATAATTTAATCAAATGTAACTATATTAAAGGGTTGATAAAAAGGTAATAGTGTTAAGAAATTTAATGATATTATGTTGTTTACAGGAAAAAGTTAATTTAGAAAATAGTCTAATATGGTAGGTGACCAATGAAATGATGGAAAAATATGCTTAAAAAATTAAGAGTATATTAAACATATATTTGGTGCACATTATTGATATCTAATTTCTAGAAGGATAAACTTATATGTTGGTATGAATTGATTGAAAATGTAAACATTTTACAAAATAAATATTAATTCAATTAGGAATTGATAGTATCTCTAACAGCTACATGGAAATCATCTTTCCTTATATAGATCCCACCCTTTTAAAATAATAAATTTATACTACCACATATATTCAAAGTGTTTCGGATAATGTTGTTAATTTCTATAAGAATACCCATTACTAATAATGGAATATGAAGATAGTATAATAAGAGGGTTTTGTAGTACCATAGTAATAATAAAATAGTTTATTTTTAATAAATGCATGAAACAAAATTTACTATTGAATTGTAAATGAATTAATTGGATTATATACATGAAATGAAGAAATGAGGTTATAAAACTGTACCCTGATAAGTATATTCTTAAAGCATGTGAATGAAAACAATAAGACCATAAAAAACTCATAGTGGTAATGTTGAGATTGAAAATGAGAGGATAAATATGATAAATGATTCATGAGTGATGGGTAATCTAAGGATGGGAGGGTATTTAAAGAAAATTAAGAGGGCATTGTCTATTAATTTTGGAATTTAGCAATAGGAAATATATTTTAATGAAGATGAAAAACCATTTGATTACTAATGGGTTAAAATAATTATTTATTACAGTAATTATAACGATCCATACTTTACATACATTGTTATTACTTCAGAATTGAAGCACACTTATTACAACATATAACAAAACCAGGAAAGGACCGTATAGGTATAGAGTCTTTAGAAACTTGGAAACATAAACAAATGGTTCATAAAGCATCTACTTTGTCTCCCATTTATTTCATCATATCTAGAGTCCCTTTTGTCATATCCTACTTAAAAACCTTCTTCCTAACCTTGGGAAAGAAAACATACAAAAGGGTTATCTCAAATGCTCAGTAAGGGTAAACAAGAGAAATTTCAATCACATCATATTCATAAGAACATAACTTTTGGAAATCTTAACCTACAGAAGAGATCATAATTTCATAACATGGGATAAATCATAGTAGTGAAATGTAATCCCAATAATAATAACTTAAAACACGAATCATTGTGGAATACACACATAATCATAGAGAATCATTTCTTAGTATTAAAGACTCATAGCCAAGACTATCTTAACAGACAAAGTCCATTTCTGAACTGAGTTCACTCCTCGTTTCAGTCCTGTTTCACTGAACCAGATTAACCTGCTGTTCTAGCCATGTCTATCTCATGAGATATAAATATTTACCCAATGCATTGGAGGGAGATATAGGTCCCACCCATATCATAATGATACCATTCTTATGTGTGCCACAAAATCAAAAATCATACATCATTGCATAACCCATGTAATAAAAATGGGATTCTTAAACATCGTGACATCATAAAAAAATTCATATAAGATAAAAGAATTCATAAAAATAAGTCCATAACAACATAATAAAATCAATGTAACAATAGGGATAGAAACAGAACCCTATATTATCTTAGATGGAAAATACTTTTGATAAAACACTTTAACTCCATTCTTGAGGAAAATATCTTTTCTACTTCAAAAACATTTTCCTTTCTTAACATGTCATATAATTTTAAACTAAAAAAGTTAATTAAAAATAAACCATAAAACATGTAAAGGAAGCTTCTTGGAAATAATGTTTTTAAAAATCCATTCATGCCATATAAGTTAAAAAAACATTCTTCTCGTACTTTTGTCAGAAAAGTCAAAAAGTACCTCTACGAAAAATGAAAAATGTTTCCTTTCATATCATGTACTAAAAACTCACCGAAGGGTAAAATTGGACTTAAGAAATTTTCTAAGGATTTAAATATTACATATTGAGGAAAAATGGATGAGGATGATAAAATACACCCCGGTAAATACCAAAGTATAAACAATCTTGGATAAAAATGAGATTGTGATATTTTCCCTTAACTTAGGTCTGATTTTCTTCGTTTGTGTCTGAACCTCCTGTATAATGATTTAAATAATGTTATTGACTTATTAAAGAATCATACTTATTTTTATGATATCATATATGGTCATATTCTTAGTTTCTTATTAGTAATATTTCATTACTACTTGTTATTCGGGTGTTTATTACTTTTTGTTCTTATGCGTGTTTTGTCGAATAAATTCTTATTCTTATTTTTAGGTTATATATACCTCATTTCCAGAATGGTATTAGTGTAATATATATCATATTCATTCATTTAATTCATTTATATAATCATTATGCAGTGAAGATCATGTAGAACGAGTCGCATCACATCGTGGAGACGGTATTCCATACGTACGCACGAGTGATGATATCATTCCCATGATCGTGAAATTGTAATGTAGTGTATTTATACTATTTAAGAATAAATATCACATTACAATAATCATATATAGTTATTATTTAAACCATTATACCCATCCAAGTAAGGTGGTGGTGGAAAATAGATTACACCACAGCATGGAGACGGTATTCCGTACGTACGCACGCGCGGTGATTTCATTTCCGTAGGATGGATAGATGGTGAAATAGGACTGTTTCATACTTATAATAACATATCAGTATATTAGTGACACTAATTTTATTACTTCATAATGAAACAACTAAAGAAGAAGAAGTGGAAGAAGAAATAAAGTTGAAAGAATCGGTAACGGACATTACCTCTTTTTGAAGCGCCTCTTTGAGACCTCCTTTTAGGGCACTAAAATTGGTATTTGAAGAAGACCATGACCTCTTGGATGTTTCTATGGAAGTGTATTAAAGAATTTTTCAAGGGTGTGATGATCTTGAAGGCTCATAGTGGTGCGAGGAAGAGAGGGAGGAGGTTCCCTTTTATAAGGGAGGAGATGGGCACCTTTGGAAAAACTAAATATATTATTTAATTATAAAGCCATATTCGGTTTTTAATAGCTCCAAATTGATATATTTCGGAGATAAGGTGGGGATGGGTAGAAATACACTCATACAACATAATTTAGACATGTTTAGGTCATTTTATTAACCTTATCTTTTAGTTTTAACTCTTAGTTAATTAGTTTGACATTTACCATGTCACTTTGTATTTTTATATTATATAGTTAATAAACTTACCATATACATCCAAGCGACCCCTAAGTGGTCCATTAATGATAAAAATATAATTATATAAGTATCTTTGCTGATCCTTGGATTTTTAGGAATATAATAACAATTAATAACACAATATTTGTTTTAAAAACTATTTTATGTGAATTTTGACACTATTTGGTAATTGATTTTTGTGAAAATCATAACAGAATTATTAGTTCTAAAATCGTTAATTAAATCAATAATAACATGTCATATTAACATAGAAAATTATTGGAATTCCTAAAAAGTCTCAAATTACATTTATTTGGGTATTTATAACATCAATTATGTCAATATTTCATTAATAAGATAATTAATGCATCATCATTATGTCATAAATAAATTAAATTATTTTATGTCTAAAAATTACAAATAAAATAGGATTATATAGGAACTATTTTTATCATTCTAATTAATATTTATAGTCGAATTTATCTTATGTAAAATCCTATATTAAAAATTATTTACTTATTAAACTTTGATTTTAACTATTTTTAACCTTCTTTAAATAAATTAATAATAAATGTCCTAATCTAATCCAAGTGGGACTAAATGGTCATATTTTATTCCTAAGGTTGTTTTTGGACGAATTACAGTTATCCAATAGAATTAATACATGTGTTAGGGTAATAATAATATCATTTTTACCCTTAGTTACCCTATTTACTTTTAACCATGGTAAAAAAAGTAAAAAGTTACAATTCACAAAAAATTATTTTCATCTCATTGAACCACATTTTAGTCCTTGATATTAACCGTGACTCTCAGATTTTCAAAATTACACTCATAGAAGCGGTAAAATTATGTTTTATGTATATTTACAAATTCTCCTAGGAGGTGGGTAAAAGACAGTAAAAAGTTCAATAAAATTTTTATATATCTAAATTTTTTATAAAATGACTCTAATGAATTGCATTGAACTTATATAGGTATTATGTATCAATTTTGACCTAAATAAATTTAATTAAAATAAATAATTATTTAAATAAAATGTCGGTTTTTAAATAGTAACCCAGTGTTTTATCTATTCATCAAAAATTGAATGTTTTCAGAAAAAACCAAAATTTCACCCTAGGCTAATTTCGATATTCCGAATACAAAAATGAAGTCTATTTTGTAAAATAAAATTTACAAAATTTCAAAAAGTGTGTATTACTATTCATAACTACTAGTTTTAATAATATTTTAATAGCATATCATTTTTTAGTGAAACTCGATATTGCGTACAACGCAAGCTATCGAGGAAGGTCGTGATTGCGTGTAAAGTAAGCCAAGCTAGTGTTGTGTGTAGTGAAAGATTCCTTTGATGATTTATATTACATAAAGACAATATATTTCTCATAAAAGTCTCGGGTGTTACATTCTACCTCCCTTAAAATGAATTTCTCCCTTGAAATTTGTCACATTGTAACAAAAAGATGAGGATACCTCTCCCTCATCATATCCTGAAGATCACTTGTAGCTTCTTCTATTTGGTGGTTCCTTCATAAAACTTTCACCAAGAGAGTGGTCTTGTTGCATATGAATTTTTTGCTACAATCCAGAATCTCTATCGGTTGTTCTTCATAAGAAAGATCTTGTTCCAGCGGTACAACTTCTGAGCTGAGTACATGTGAAGGATCATGTATGTACTTTCTCAGGAGAGATACATGGAACACATCGTGAACTTGAGAGAGATTCGGTGGAAGCACCAATCGGTAATCTACCTTTCCAAAACAATCCAGTATTTCGAAAGAACCGATATATTTAGGGCTCAACTTCCCCTTCTTTCCAAATCTCATGACCCTGTTCCAGGGAGATATTCATAAGAACACTTTATCACCCACTTCAAACTCTAGGTCATTTCTTCGGTTGTCGGGATAACTTTTCTGTCGACTCTGAGTTGCTCTTATGTGTTATTGAATATATCTGACCTTTTCTGCCATCTCATCAACAAGATCAGGTCCTAATAGCTTTCTTTCCCCAACATCATCCCAGCAAGTTGGAGTCCTTCATTTCTTTCCATAGAGAGCTTCATTAGGAGCCATCTAAATACTGGAGTGAAAGCTATTATTATAAAAAAATTCCACCAAAGGTGGGTGTTGATCCCAACCAACTTTGAAATCCATAGAGCAAGCTCTTAAAATATCTTCTAGAGTTTGAATTGTTCTCTCAGACTGACCATCTGTCTGAGGATGATAAGCAGTGCTGAAACTCAACTCTGTATCTAGAGTATGCTGAAGACTTCTCCAGAACTTCGATGTAAATCTCAGATCCCGATCAGATATAATAGAAAGTGATACTCCACGCAATCTTACCACATCCTCTACATATATCCTGTCAAGCTGATCTAGAGAGAAATCCTCTCTGATAACAATGAAGTGTGCAGACTTTGTAAGACGATCAACTATGACCCAGATAGAATTATTTACTTTGGATGTTTTTGGAAGTCTAGAGACAAATTCCATAGTGATGTTTTCCCATTTCCATTTGGGTATGGGTAATGGTTGTAACATTCACTTTTACTTCTGACTCTCACCTTTAACTTGCTGACAAACCAAGCATCGAGGGAAATATTCCGCAACATCTCTTTTCATGCCATCCCACCAGAAGTACTCTTTCAGGTCCCTATAGATCTTTGTGCTTCCAGGATGAATAGATAATGAAGAACTATGAGCCTCATCCTGCAGCTCCTTCTTTAATTCTGGGATGGGAGGTACACAATCCCGATTCCTGAACTTTATTATCCCATCACAATCAAGGTTGAATTCAGGAATATTTCTCACCTTATTTTGTAACTCTACATGTTCTTTCTGTGCCTCTTTAATCTTCACATGTATAGATGGTTTAACATTCATTTGAGAAAGATACGATTTTCCCCTTCCATCATAATTCCAAGATCCATACTTTGTAAATCCATAAATATTGGATCTTTTGTGATCCTCATCGGGGATAAACTGACATGGTCTTGTCGACTTAATTCATATGCCACCATGTTTTCTTTCCTAGGGTGGTAATGAATTGAGCAGTCGTAATCCTTAATCAGCTCCAACCATCTTATTTGGTGCATATTCAGCTCCTTTTGTGTGAAAATATACTTTAAACTTTTATGATCAGTATAAATATCACACCTTTGTCCATAAAGATAATGCCTCCAAATCATTAAATCCAAGATTACCGCAGCTAACTCCAAATCATGAGTTGGGTAATTTTGATCATGGATCTTCAACTGTCGTGAGGAATAATCTATCACCATATCATTTTTCATGAGAACACAACCAAATCCCTTCTTGGATGAATCACTATAGATCACAAAGCTTTCTCCACTACAAGGCATTGTGAGAATAGGTGCACTGGATAACCCTCTTTTTAACTCCTTGAAATTCTCTTCACATTCCTCTATCCAAACAAACTTAACTCCTTTCCGAGTTAACCTGGCGAGTGGATTAGATAATCGTGAAAAATCTTTCACAAAACGTCGATAATATCTAGCCAAACCAAGAAAACTTCTGATCTCAGTTACTGTTGTTGGTCTTGAACATCTTTCGATAACCTCTATTTTTTCTGGATCCACAGATATCCCCTCTTTTGAGATTATGTGACCCAAAAATGCAACTTTTTGAAGCCAAAATTCACAGTTGGTAAATTTGGCATAAAGTTTCTCCTTTATTAGGGACTTCAATATAATTCTCAAGTGATCTTCATGTTCTTATTTTCTCTTTGAATAGACAAGAATATCATCTATAAAGACTACCACAAACAGATCAAGATAGACTCTAAAGAATCAATTCATCAGATCCATGAAGATAGCAGGGGGATTAGTAAGACCAAATGGAATCACTATAAATTCACAGTGTCCATACCTTGTACGGAAATCCGTCTTTGGTATATCCTCCCTTTTTACCCTTAATTTATGATACCTTGAATGAATATCAATCTTGGAAAAGTATTGATCTCGTCATAGTTGGTCAAGTATGTCATCAATTCGTGGGAGAGGATATTTGTTCTTGATAGTGATCTTGTTAAGTTCTCGATAATCATCGCAGAGTCTCATTGATCCATCTTTCTTCTTAACAAACAGAACAGGTGCTCCCCAGGGTGACGCACTAGGGCGTATGAATCCCTTATCAAGATTATCTTGGAGTTTCTTCTTCAATTCATGCAACTCAATTGGGGCCATTCTATAAGGTGTCTTTGAAATAGGCAAAGCACCCGGTACGAGTTCTATTGAAAACTCTACTTCACGATTTGGGGGAAGACCCAAAAATTCCTCCAGAATGACATCGTCAAAATCCCGTACAATGGGAATTTTTTTATTTGAGAGATTCTCACCAACCATTTGAGATAAATAACCCTCATTTAGTGGAATCAAGACCCATAATATGGATGAAATTTCCACTGGAAGGTTATGTTCATGCTTGCATCGATAGACGATCATAGATTGATCTAGAATATGAAATGTGACTTCCCTTATTTGGCAATTGATTTGAGCTCCATATACAGAAAGGCAATCCAATCCATGAATCACATCAAATTCCACAATAGGAAGGATCACAAGATTTGTAGGAAGAAATTTCCCACAAACATCAATCAGAGAAGAATTATAAACTTTTGATGTGACTGTTGTGCCATTAGGGGTTGTCACAGCTAACTCAACATCTAATTTTTAAGGTAATATGGTGATACCCTTAGAAAATTATGAAGAAATAAAAGAGTGGGTGCATCCAGAATCAAATAAAACATTTTCTACTTTAGAGTGCATGGTATGTGTACCTTTCAACACATGGTTATCGTACTCCACATCGCTGATAGAAATTGAATGTGACTTTCCTTTTTCTTTAGCCTTAAGAGTTTGTTGACGTCAACCATCATCATCAACCCTTGGATTTGGGCATTTATTTGCATAATGCCCCATCTCCATGAACTTAAAACATTGATGTGTAGTAGGTTCATTCTTTGTATCCCTTCCTTTGTTTGCATCACTAGAAATCTTCTTCCCATCATTGCGGTATTCAAATTCCTGATGACCTTCCATTCCACATTTGAAACATTTACTTGTCCCTTTAAGACAACTTCCTCCATGATTCTTTCCACACATTGAGCATAAGGGAAAGCTCATCTTATTTTTAGTGTGCTCTTTAGATTTTCCTTTGAATTCCATTTTCCTCTTCTTATCAAACCCATATGACTGATGGGTTACTCCAATCTCAATCTCAACTTTGAGAGCACATCGAATGATTTCCTCGTAGCTATTAAAGTCCATTATGGCTAAGGCCCTTCGAAGACTTGGTTTTAAGCCAATAAATAATCAATCGATCTTACACTCAGGTTGGATAATAATACCAGAAGAGTACCTTGCAAGTCTTGTAAAATTTACTTCATAGGTACCAACAGATTCATCATCCTTTTGCTTCAGTTCAAGAAACTCTTTCTCCATATTTGTTTGGAAAATACGATGGAAGTAATTATTGAAAAATAAGTTGTTGAACTAATCCCATTCAATGGACTCAATTTCATCTATTTTCCTCATATTCTTGATAAGATTCCACAATTGATCAGCATCTGTTTCCAAACGATATACTGCTAATATGACCTTATCATGTTCAGAACATTGAAGAACTGAAAATATATTTTCAGTGGTACTGATCCATTTTTCAGCCACTAATGGATCAGAAGACCCGCTGAATGAAGGTGGACGCTGCCTCATGAAGGATTCAACATAATTTTGCTCCTTCCATTGCTCGTTTGGAAGTACTGCATGATTCATAGCTTGAGAAAGTTGTGTGATCATGACTACAAGATTTTGCATTCCATCTCCCATAAGGTTTGGTTGCTCAGGGGGACAATCATTGCATTGCCTGTCACATTTTGCATTAACACGGTTCCTTCAGGTTCCAGCCATTGACTAAAACCAAGAAGAATAGTGTGAGAAACACTAATAATAATAGGAAAACCACATAATCAAGAATAAAATTTCACACTTAAGGTCTTATCATAGGTTATTCATGCCCATTTCTAAAACACTAAGATTTTGTTCTATGCTTAGACTTATCCTTAGGGTTTTTACTATGGCTTTCACATCCTAGTTTCCAAAGGTTGACTATACCTTTCCTCTGATACCAACTATAACGACCAATAATTTACATAAATTATTATTAATTCAGAATTGAAGCACACTTATTACAACATATAACAAAACCAGGAAAGGACTGTATAGGTATAGAGTCTTTAGAAACTGGGAAACATAAACAACTGGTTCATAAAGAATTTACTTTTCCTCCCTTTTATTTCATCATATCTAGAGTATCTTTTGGTATATCCTACATAATAACCTTCTTCCTGACCTGGGGAAAGAAAACATAAAAAAGGGTGAGACAAAATGCTCAATAAGGGTGAATAAAAGAAATATCTATCACATCATATTCATAAGAACATAACTTTTGGAAATCGTAACCTACAAAAGTGATCAAAATTTCATAACATGGGATAAATCATAGTAGTGAAATGTAATCCCAACAATCATAACATAAAACATGAAACATTTTTTCATACACACATAATCATAGAGAGTCATTTCTTAGTAGTCAAGACTCATAGCCAAGACTATCTTAGCGGACAAAGTCCATTTCTAAACCGAGTTCACTCCTCATTTCAGTCCTATTTCGCTGAACCAGATTAACCTACTGTTCCATTCAGGTCTATCTCATGATATATAAATCTTTACCCAATGAATTGGAGGGAGATATAGGTCCCACACATCTCATAATGATACCATTCTTATGAGGGCCACAAAATCAAAATTCATACATCATTGCATAACCCATGTAATAAAAATGGGATTCTTAAACATCGTGACATCATACAACAATTCATATAAGATAAAGGAATTTATATAAATAAGTCCATCACAACATAATCAAATAAATGTAATAATAGGGATAGAAACAGAACCCTATATTATATTAGATGGAAAATACTCTTGATAAAACACTAGAACTCCATTCTTTGGAAAAATATCCTTTCTACTTCAAAAACGTTTTCCTTTCTTAACATGTCATATAATTTTAAACTAAAATAAGTTGATTAAAAATAAACTTGAAAACTTGTAAAGTAATATTGTTGGAAATAATGTTTTTAAAAATCCATTCATGTCGTATAAGTTAAAAAAACATTGTTCTCGTACTTTTGTCGGAAAAGTCAAAAAGTACCTCGTACAAAAAACGACAAAAGATTCTTTTCATATCAATTACTAAAAACTCATCGAAGGGTAATATTAGACTTAAACAATTGTATAAGGATATAAATATTACATATTTATGAAACATGGATGTGGATGATAAAATACACACCAGTAAATACCAAATTATAAACAATCTCGGATAAAAATGAGATTGTGATATTTTCCCCTACCTTAGGTCCGATTTGCTTCGTAAGTGTCCGAAACTCTTGTATAATGATTTAAATAATTTTATTGACTTATTCAAGAATCATAATTATTTTTATGATATAATATATGGTCATATTCTTAGTTTATTATTATTAATATTTCATTACTACTTGTTATTCAGGTGTTTATTACTTTTTGTTCTTATGCGTGTTTTGTCAAATAAATTCTTATTCTTCTTTTTAGGTTATAGATACCAAATTTCCAGAATGGTATTACTGTTATATATATCATATTAATTCATTCAATTCATTTATATAATCATTATTCAATGAAGATCATGTAGAATGAGTCGCATCACATCGTGGAGACGGTATTCTGTAGGTACGCACGAGCGATGATATCGTTCCCATGATCGTGAAATTGTAATGGAGTGTATGTATACAATTTTAGAATCAATATAACTTTAAAATAATCATATATAGTTATTATCTACACCATTATTCCTATCCAATTAAGGTGGTGGTGTAAAATAAATTACACCACGGCATGGAGACGGTATTCCGTACGTACGCACGCGCGATGATTTCGTTTTCCGTATGATGGATAGATGGTGAAATAGGGTTGTTTCATACATATAATAACATATCAGTATATGAGTGACACTGATGTTATTAATTCATAATTAAAATACTAAAGAAGAAGAAGTGGATGAAGAAATAAAGTTGAAAGAATCGGTAACGGACATTACCTCTTCTTTAAAGCGCCTCTTTGAGACCTCCTCTTAGGGCACTAAAATTGGCCTTTGAAAAAGACCAGGTCCTCTAGGGTGTTTCTAGGGAAGTGGAGAAGAGAATTTTTCAGGGTTTGACTGAGCTTGAAGGCTCAAAGTGGTGTGAGGAAGAGAGGGAGGAGGTGCCCTTTTATAAGGGAGGAGAGGGGCACCTTTGGAAAAACTAAATATATTATTTTTATTATAAAGCCATATTCGGTTTTTAATAGCTCCAAATTGATATATTTCGAATCTAAGGTGGGTATGGGTAGAACGCCTCTCACCCAATATAATTTAGACAAGTTTAGGTCATTATATTAACCTTATCGTTTAGTTTTAACTCGTAGTTAATTAGATTGACATTTACCATGTCACTTTGTATTTTTAAATTATATAGTTAATAAACATACCATATACATCCAAGAGACCCCCAAGTGGTCCATTCATGATACAAATATCACTATATAAGTATCTTGGACGATCCTTGGATTTTTAGGAATATAATAACAAATAATAATATAATATTTGTTTTAAAAACTATTTTTTGTCAATTTTGACACTATTTGGTAATTGATTTTTGTGAAAATCCTAACAGAATTATTAGTTTGAAAAAATTAAATTAAATAAATACTAACATGTCATATTAACATAGAAAATTATTGTAATTCATAAAAAGTCTCAAATTACATTTATTTGGGTATTTATCACATCAATTATGTCAATATTTCATTAAAAAGATATTTACTGCATCATCATTGTATCATAAATAAATTAAATTATATTAAGGCTAAAAATTACAAATAAAATACAATTATGTAGAAAATCTTTTTATATTTCTAATGAGTTTGTATAGTTTAATTTATCTTATGTAAAACCCTATATTAAAAATGATTTACTTATTAAACATTGATTTTAACTATTTTAACCCTTCTTTAAATAAATTAATAATAAATGTCATAATCTAATACAAGTGGGCATAAATGGTCATATTTTATTCCTAAGGTTGTTTTTGTTATAATTACTCTTATCCAATATAATTAGGACTTGTTTTAGGGTAATAATAATATAATTTCACCCTTAGTTACACTATTTACTTTTAACCGTGGTAATAAAAAGTAAAAAGTTACTATTAACCAAAAATTATTTTCATCTCATTGAACCAAAATTTAGTCCTTTATATTAACCGTGTCTCTCGGATTTTTTAAATTCCACTCACAGAAGTGGTAAAATTATGTTTTATGTAAATTTACAAATTCTCCTAAGAGGTGGGTAAAGGACAGTGAAAAGTTCAATAAAATTTTTATATATCTAAAATTATTATAAAATGACTCCAATGAATTGCATTGAACTTATATAGGTATTATGTATCCATTTTGACCTAAAATAAATTTAATAAAAATAAATAATTATTTAAATAAAATGTCTGTTTTTAAATAGTATCCCTGTGTTTTCACTATTCATCAAAAATTGAAAGTTTTCAGAAAAAACAAAATTTTACCCTAGGCTAATTTCGATATTTTGAATCCAAATATGAAGTCCATTTTGAAAACTAAAATTTACAAAATTTCAAAAAGTGGGTATTACTATTCCTAATGGCTAGTTTTAATAATATTTTAAAAGCATATCGTTGTTTAGTGAAACTCGGTATTGCGTACAACGCAAGCTATCGAGGAAGGTTGCGATTGCATGTAAAGCAAGAAAAACTAGTGTTGTGTGTAGTGAAAGATTCCTTTGATGATTTATATAACATAGAGAAAAAATATTTCTCATAAAAGTCTCGGGTATTACAGTAATAATTTGAAAAACATATTAATATAAAAAATAATATATATTTTTAAATATTAATTTGATAATGAAAAATACTTTTAATGAAAATGATTTTTTAAACATCATTATTCATTTTTTAATTTTAAATATTAAATATAGGTTCAAAAATTAATTTTAATGCATTAAAATAAATTAAATTAATTTAGTAACATAATATTTTATTAGGGATACAATCATTTTAATTTTTAATACATTTTTGCATCATAATGAATTCATAATACTTATCATATATTCATATTGTTTCTTACTATTTGTTTAAAACATTGAATATATTAGAGAATTTTGAAAAAAAATGTAATGTGTTAATTTAATGTTTTAATTAAAAATATAAATTATTTTTTTATGAAAATAATTTTATATTCATTTTAAAATTATTAATCAAATAATAAAGTTGGTTTATTTTAAAATCAATTGTTTGATAGAAATAACATAATACTTTTTTTTATTATTTTAATTTTACACGACTTGGGTGCAAGATTATATTAACATTCATTGATCAATATAAATTACAAATAATTAAAAAATTTATTATTAAAATTTATTTTATGTATTCCACAAGACACTTGTTTGGGTAATGGTTATATTACTTTGAAAAAGTTATAATTCTAAACTCTATGATTTTGACAGCCACCTTACCTTTTCGACATTCATATTACCCCTCATATAGACACTTTATTTTAGGCATATTAAAATTTTCATATTGTTATATTAGTTATAATAACATATCAAATACATTTAATTATAGTTTCTTTATAATATAAATGAATAATATATACTTTTCATTTCTTTTTTATATGGTCTTTCATAGTTCATGATTATGATACTGGCCAATATTTTTTGTGTTTTGTAGCACATGATGTGGTTTTTATACATAATGAATATTTCTATATTTTTTTTATTGTATTATTATTTTGTAATAAAACGGGTTATTGGAAATTATTTCCTTTTTAATATGTTGTTTGTTTATTATAGTATTTTATTGATTATTTTAAACAAGTAATGAAATTATGAAGGATTTGGGGATTGATATTCTTGGGAGATATTTCATGGGTTTCAAGACCCAAAAAAATTTTAGATGAAGGGTTAGAAATGATTGATATTTAGTTGGTTATTTAAATTCATTTAATTAACTATAAAGACTAATAATGGAATGTATAGTGACCATATGATCATTTGGAATTCTTATTAACCCTTGTTTGATTTTTTTTATTTCATTAAATGTGCTCACATCATGCTTTAAAACCCCTTGTCACATTTCTTTTTAAAATAAAAAAAGGAATACATAAGTTAAATATAGTTAATTATTGGATAGATCTTTGAGATACTCCCTAATATGTCATTTATTGTACTTGGAGTTATATATTTTTGTGAATTAGTCCCCAAGATAATCCTAAATAACTTTTGAATTATTTTTAAGGAGCTAAAATGATCTCTCATTTTTGTTTCAATTTGTAAATAATTAATTTTTTTTAATTTTAATTATGAAATAGAATTGTTTTTTAGTTCAATACTACCATTAGTGAAACTACATAGCTACACATGAGGCAGATTCATGTGGTGATACAATCTAATCATGGAGAGATGGTATTCAATGAGATCATAATGAAACTCAAAGTTAAAATTGAGTAATAAATATTAGAAGTCCTGGAAAATATAATCACTAAATTAACAAACTATTTTATAGGGATTCATCAATATGTGGTCTAGGAATAAACATATTCATTCCCTACTACCAATGATAATGACCTTATAGTTGTGAAATCAATATTTTGAATTCCTTATATCCGACAGATTTCTATAATTATTTGAATTGAATTTGAAATAGAAAAAGATCATGTAAAACCCTGATATTTAAAAAAAATAAAATATGGTTTGATAGCATATATTATATTAAATACCAATCTTATATGACAATGTAACACCACAAGTCTTTAAGATATATTTCCTTTAAAATAAATTTGATTTCATTGATAGTTTCTAGAACAGACAACCCTGAGTCTAAATGAACCATAATATAGTATACCATTACAACCTAGAAATTAAATTGAAATTTATTAATAGTAATTACTAAATTATAAAAAATATTTTTATGTATTGGTTAGAAATAAATTAATAATCATTTAATAAAAAACGAAAGGTTTTCTGAAAAAACAATATTTTTATAAAGGAAGTTTAGTCATAATATTCACACATAAACTAAAATTAAAATTAACCAATTCCTAAAAATATATTTTATAAAATTAATTAATATTTTAAATCCAAAAATCAAAATTTGGATAGGGTGAATTTTTTGGATTTATCATAACTCTTATTTTTTGATAAATAGTAAAAATTAATATTTTTATTGAAAAATTCAAGTCCTTTTAAATAACATACAAGGAAAAAATATATTGTAAAATTTTATAGTGAAATATATCTAAACTTATATTAAAATATAACTAATTTATGTCATTTTAATCAATTTAATATTTAATTTTATATTAAAGATTTTATACTTATAGGAAATTTTATATTAGGAACCTGCTTTGTGGTCTCGTCTGTAGGTGTAATTTTAACTTGGATTCTTCCACTTATGTTAACTGGACTTTGAATAATTTATTTATATTTATAATCATAATATTTTATATTATCTAATTAGTTAAAATTAATTTCTTTATATTTTGAATAGTAAAATCTATAAAAATTTATTACTGTGGTTAAGGTAAATGTTGATTTAGCAGGGATTGAACATAAGAGATTAGGGTTAAAAAGACCTACCGACATTTAAAAAAAATACTTTCTAGTGATATTTATACCATATAACCTACAATGGTCAATACTTACTATTTTTATATGTTTTTTGAATGATAAAAATGAGGGTTTAATCAATACTTTTCAAAAAATCAATGTGTGTCCTCTCCCCTACTTATATAAGGCCGCCCAATCTATTCCCGTATTTACACTTACAAATCCATTTGGATTAGTAAATAACTAAAAAAATAAATTCAATACTCCCCTTTAAATATCATATATACCTTGGTTTGATTATAATTCCCTTATAGGAAGGATTTTGGTGAAACCTAATGATGTTGTCTAAAGAAGAGGCAACATTCTTAAACAATCATTTTTTTTCTTCATCCACCTCCTTAACATATTATTAATTCTTTATTAGAAAATATAATAAATATATTAATTATACATAGATTTTATCATGTTAATTTAATGGCTTTTATCTATATCGTCTTCTATCAAAATAGAAATGAAACTGTCGATCGTGTGTATGACTTACTATCATCTCACAAACCGATGTTACTAATTTTTTTCACCACCTTTCAATGTAAGATATAATAATGGATTTAAAACATATACATTATCAGTATGGTATTATAATATTTCTTTAATTTTTTTTATCAAATATACCTTTTTATGAACCACTCTTTTTAAATATGAAATGTCAGTTAGGTGTATGATGGACAACCACCTCAAGAATAGATGTGATTTATTTTTAAATTAATATTTTCATAGAATGTAATAATGATAAGTTTACTAAATATATTTGATATATATGACAGAAATATTATTTTAAATTAATATACCTCTAATTTATTTACACATTCACAAATTATTGAAATGGATAAAGCGCTCCTGCATACGTATATCCTACCATATCCACAAAGTGATGTGATCTATTTTTGATGTTCAAGTTTCAATAATGATTATTAATTTTTATATAATGAATGAAATTATATTTTTAACATTAATTTATTATAGAGATTATATAACTATATAATATTTCCAATAACTATAAATTTTATGTTAAAACATGCACGAAAAAACAAGGCAGTTATCACTCAAAAAATGAAAGTGTTGAAAGATTATAAACAAATAGGGCTAAGAAAATTATAAAGGGATAATATATGATATTATAAATATTAATTTTATTTTTTTATAAATTAATAACATGCTTAGAATCATTATATAAGGGGATAAATCATGTTAACCCCAAGGGAAGCTGTAAGTAAGTGAAATCATCTCAATTTCCATTTTCTGGGAAATATTTTACTGTTATATATATAATTTCTTTTGTATAGTGTATATATATCCCATAATTCTAATAATACCATGAATAATTTATAATTAAATTATTTTTGATTTATTTCAAATTATTTCAACCAAAGATATTTGACATGTATATTAATAAGGGGTAAAGAATTTCAAAACTTATTTTATTTTCATTAGGTTACATTACTTCTCAATTTCCATTGAGATTCTAATATTTTGTGTGTAAATAATTTGGACTTTCTTTTTTGACTTCTAATTTTTCTATGATTATTTAAACTAGATAGAGAAAATAAATTCATTGATTTATTCTCTCGTCAACGATATGATCATTAGAAGGGTTTATTTCACAATATCATTTAAATCGATAATGTCTATGCATGAATTTAATTAAATGTAATTTTTTTTGTGTTATAAAAAAACCATTTAATTTAATTTTAGTTTGTTTTATCTAATTTTTCAAGTAATACTACTATTTTTCATCAATTTTAACTTAAAATTATTGATAAATTGTTTTTTAAGAATATATAACATTATTTTTATCTTCTTTCAAAAATATTTTTTTTATAAAAAAACCATGTTTTATAAAAATGTATTCAAAAATAATTTCATAATTCTCAAAATAATTTATAAAAGTTTTTTCATTTGATGAATAAATATTTAGAAAATGTTTTGAAAGGAATATTCATGTTTTTTTCTAGGAAATGTGCATTTGGATTCTATAGGAAATGTGAAAATAATATTTGTTTCAATATGTTTGTAATTTATAGAATTTACAACCACAATGAAAACTAAATGTTTTAAATATTTATTTATATGTTTAAAATATTATTTTGAATAAAAACTATTTTCAAAATATTTTGTGATCTTTCAGTTAGAAAATATTTTCAAAGTGAAAAGCTTATTTTACTGAATAATGTTTTTTATGAAATTTTTGTTTTCTTTCAATTCATCGATGAAAAAAAACTTTACTAAACTTAAGAACCATTGATAATATGTTGTATTATTACTATAAATATTATTTCCATGGATAGTTTCTGATCATTTTGACTATGGAATGTATTAATGTTCACTTTCTTGATTAATTTTTGCAATCATTAATTTTTTCCTGGAATATTCACTTTATTATCATCATTGGACATTACATTTCCCCTAAATACCTGTATTTTCTATAATGGGTATATTAATTAATTTAAAAAATATAATTTTTATATATTTTATTTTAATTTCTATTTTATATAATTAACTTTGAAAATTATTTTTAATATGTATTAATTACCCAATATTAAAATTAGTTGATAAGAAATATTATTAATGAATTCAATTTATTAATTGATATATGAGTAATTATTTAGATATGAAGATATGGGTGGGTCCTAGTTATATATATATCCCATAGATGCATCAATAATCTCTTGAGATGAATCGTTTAGATAAACTTAGTTAAATGGTTTCTAGTGTATAACTACCTATCAATTTTAAACTATCTTTGATGGAGTATTGGGAGTATATGTATCATGAGTCCTAAGATCATGATGTCGAAGAATTAATAATTTTAATCATTATGAATTGAATTATTAATATCCTTGATATTTTTACAATGATATTATCTCTCAATTAATTTTTAATCTCAGTTTATTGATTAAATTGCATGTGTTTTTTGTCAAATACCTTTCCATATTGTTTTTTCTTTTTGTATTAATCATAGTAAAATTATTTAAATAGTATTTCTGTTTAGTTATATACCATTAAAAAAATTCTTATATTTTCATGATATTCAAGTTATTTAAATGGAATATGTGTTAAACTATTTTTCCATCTATAAGGATTTTTCATTATCTATTCAAGATAGTAAAATTATTGATTAAATAGTAGTGTTTAGTTATTCACATTTAGATATTTATTATTCATATTTATTTAGGAAATATTTCATCACAAATAACCATTATTGATCATTTTAGATCACCCTTTTTCCCCATTCTTGGGAATTCAGTAATTGTACAATGAATGATATTCATGGATACACAAGTGTAAATAATCATATTCTTGAAACAAATATGATTTAATTTGGATATTCAAATGTAATATGGTAATAATATAAAAATATATCTTCCAAGGAAACTAAACTATTCATTATATTGTGATTTGATCCTTATATCCTATGCTAATTTAATAAAGAAATCACCAGCTCCAAGTTACAAGGTTCATTGTTGCTACAGTTCATGGCTATGCCAATGAAGTGAGTGAATCATTCCATTAATCTCATTTCATTTAATTATTCACCACTTGAATAGTTTTCAAACACAAGTTGTGTCAATTTTTTTGTTATCAATAAAATATTCATATCCTTGGAGGGTTAATAAGAATAATAGGATTCCACTACTATAGAAATTATGATGGAGTGATTTACAGAAGAGAACCTAAGGAAGTGGTGATTCTAAAAGAAGTGCTGGAGTGGAAATTGATTTAGTGAATACCTCCTCAAAAAATAACATGCATATCAAATAGAACAGGGAATCAAGATTCATGATAGGAATCACTCATTCTTATTTCCCTCTCCCAATTCACGTCTTTTCTCCATCTATTCCGAGGGTTTGAACTATTTTCTGTTCACATGGGGTTCTTTACTACTGATTTCTACTCAGTATCACTATAAAAAAATAAAGTAGTTTTCAAAACATAAAACCCATAAACCATAAGATTGTGGTTTACCAATAAAATTCATTGTTGTAGGTTGCAAAAACATAACAAAACATAGGGTAATGACCCATGATTATTTTGTTTCCAACTTTCTCAATTATTTTTTCAATAAATTTACCGATGTTTAATATTTATTTTATATGTTAAATAATGGATAACTTAATATATAAAATATTTACACCTATGAAAATAACAAGGTCAAATATATCTATCCAGATTTTTTATTTAGATATACTTTAATTTTTTAGTTCACACAATCAAGGGTAGTTTATTCCTTGTTTGAGGGATTTTTCACTTGTTTACTGTTTTGTGAGTGTATCTATTTTTTATTTAAATTTGTTTTTCAGTGTTATTTATACATGAATGAAATTTTATATTGATTTATCTATGATACATTATACACATTATAAAATATATATTCCCTTATTTAAAAATTAGTAAATGAATCAAAATTTAAAAAATATTTATGTTGTTCAAAATTCAAGATATTTTCATTAGATCAAGCGAATAAATTGGTAAAGAAATGTTAAAACTAAAATATTAACCAATAAATAAAAAGAAGATAATCTCATTTGAATTGGAGTAGTTTTATAAGGTGAGATAAAAAAAATCAATCAAAATTTCAAATTCATAGTGTGTGTGTGTGTGTGCTAAATCCAAATATATAATAAGTTAAAATAAAGATCTAAGAGTTAGTATGATAATCAATGTATCCATTCCTCTGATATCTAAAATAAAAATAAGGGTTGCCTTCTAATGAGAAATAATTCATTACATATATGTTATTCTCAACTCTAGAATATATTCAATGCAAATTAATGGATTGAACAAATGTGTGTTAATATGTTATTGGTTATTAACAAATATATAAGGTTATATGAATAGTAAACATAAATGAATAAGGGGATAATTAATTTATCAAAGGGTTGTGTAGTGATGAATCATTTCATTTGAAATTTGTAATAAATAAAATAATTTTGAATAAAATGGGATTAAATAAACGATTTTATGTTAATATTCTGATATACTTAAATATTTAATAATAAATATTAAATATATTGAGTCTTGGACATTAGATAAAATGTATTCCAAGTAAATATTTTTATTTACAAATATCCCTTTATAATATATAATGACTCACATTTGGTACAATAATTCATTAATAATTTTATATATTTTGATTATATATTTAAATTATAAATAAATAATATGATATATTGAATAAAAAAATAATTTTATTTTAGTTTTATAAAATAACATTTGTGATTTATGTAAAATATTTTTTAAAAAATAAATTTAATCATTAAATTGATATTTTTAATATTATGGACATGATTATATTTTCATAGTTTTTTTTAACTCTTCACGTGAAGGCATCAATGAAATCTTAAAGGTAAAGAAAAACCACATAGGATTTGAAAAATAATTACGATGAATGAAAAATACATTATATTCAAAGATATTCTCCATCAACTCTCGATAAGGTTTCAAATGGCCAAGAACATCTCACTGATGCACTAAAATATACACTGAAATAATAACATACAATGACATTGTTCTTTAACATGATGTTAGCACACCAACGTTCACCAAACCTGAATATCAAGTACATATTCCTTTTCAGTGTAAATTGTCTCAAATAGTATGTAAAGTGTCAAGCATTAATTTAATATCTAGTTTTAATAGATATTTCATCTTGTATCTAATAAATCCTTTGAATATAAAAAATATCCTCGAGTCTATTAAAAAAATATCAATATTTTATCTCAAATTGTGTTGGAATCACAATTTAATCATCGTTATCATGCCCTATTTTTGGGAACACCTATTTGGAAACAACAGATTCAACAAATCCCTAACATTGAAATACCAATCCTGAAAAAATATTAATTCAATTTCTAATGCAATGCCAAGATTTAACAAACCTTCTTCTCATCCTTAATGTAATTTAAATCTTGTGGACACATAAGTGTCATATTATACAGTTGATAGTGTCATTGGAACACTAGTTAAATCAAATAACATTTATATATATTTTCTATTGACATTAGATTAATCGCCAACCCTGGTTTCAACCAAGCATGTGTGGTCATACATGAAAGAATATTTCAGATTCACTTGTTTATTTAGATTTGGTAAATACCTATTGGTGGTTCTATGTGGTGGAAATACATTAAAAGTTTAAATAATAAATAATGAGGGGGGATATCCCTCTCTAGATCCTCACCCATGGAATCCATCTGTATATACTGAAGAATCCTCCAATGAATATATATGTATACTCACTCATCACTTATAAGGAATGGGGAACTGGATCCTCTTAGCCATTTATTTGATGCAGTAAAGTTTTTTATTTATATTTTCTCATATATAATTATTTTCTTACTATTACTACATTGTTTTTTCATTAGATTAGATTTTTTATATTAAAGTAGCATGTAGTTCTTCAACTTCTCCCCTCAGTTTATCAATATTCACCACAATGTGCTTATATACCACCATTTATATGGAATACTGACTGGGGGAAATAATATTTAGGTAAGATATAGAATTTAAAAACCTCTTTCAATATTTTCTAATACATTTTTTCATCTTTTTGGTGGCAATGAGAATAAACAGGTTCAGTATAGTTATTTTGAGCATTTACTTTTTTTGAGATTATGTCATTTATTTCTTATAACATCTCTTCTATATATCTTATCTTATATTACACTTTATATTATGGCATTGGGTTGAATTATATAATCATAGAGATGGATTATTTGAAGGTATTTTAGACTTGATTGAGTTTTACTAAGCTCTTGCATTGTGAAGGAGTTGGGGCTTCAAATATAGGGGATATAATCCTTGTGGGTGACATCAAAATTTTTTTTTCAAGGGGATTAGTCAAAGTATGATATTTAATCACTTGTTTAAAATAATTTTAAAAACTAAAATTAAAAACTATGGAATCCATATCAATCCTATTATTTTTCTCCTTCTATGTTAAAACATATATGGTTTTTATTTTTTCCATTCCATAAACCCACACCATTAAACAACACCCTTCATCCCACATTATTATTTTAAATAATGTAACAAATAAAACCATAAATATTTGAAAAATAGTTAGTTGTTGGTTAAATCCATGAGAGAGAATTTTGGGGCCTTGTTTCTCAAAATAGTTTCTATAGATGTTGTATAATTTTTAAGGATTTTTTGAAGTTGAAGATTGTAAGGTATTTTTTAGAATAATTTACATATATTTTATTTGAAAAATATAACTTTACTTATTTAAGAATTCCAAAAAAATAGTCACAAAAAATTGAATCATTAAAAGATTATAAGTAAAATTATTGTTAACCAAGTAGATAGGATGAAAAAATGTTTTTAATGTATAAAGTATGATAAAGAAGATATCATACATAAAAAAATATCATACTGAATTTTTATTAAAATTAAATTTAGTTGATGTTTTTATGGTGGAAGTGTTCCCGCAAAGATAATCTAACAGGGATTTGAATAGATGTAGTGTATCAGACAAAGGTTTTCTCAATTGATTCTATAAGATAAAATTTAGTAGTGAAGCTTTTTCAATGTTTCAAAAGATACATCAGGTGAAATTCTTGATAAAAAATTTTGAAATTATTTTCTATTTTTAATTTTTTTTCAACATAATGAGATGCAAAATCTTCTTGTCAAACTATTCTTATTAAATAGAGATAAATTCAGTTGTAAGGTCATACAATTTTATGATAAATTCACTAGGTTGAAAACTTTGGATTATATTTTTGTTGGTGAAGATTATTTAGTTATTTTTAAAAAGTATTGAATGCTTAAGAAGGTTGTAAGATGTTCTGTTGTGATATTTTTTTTTCTATATGATATAGGAATGTTGATATTACAAAAATTTATAAGTAAAGGGATTACATGATGATAATTTTAACAATGTCTCTAACAAAAATTCATTATAAACAAATTATATACACCATCCATTGAAAAAAAACACAATGAAGTTTTAATATTATTGTTTCTATAATAGGTGGAAATGAAATTATTTTGTAAGTATTGTTTTCAATATAAAATTTGTTTTTGGATGATCTGATGATTTTTTTGAATAATGTTTATTGGATAAAAGTTGAATAAGGAATAGAGTTGAAATAGTTTTTATTGAAATTATTAGATACTGAAATATTTTTAGAGATGATTTATAAAATTGTACAATAAAATTTTGTTGGATCATCAGATGGACTCTCATTAAATATAGAAATTTTATATAGTTTTTTTGGAAAAATAATTTCTGAATTAATTTTATAAAGTTATATTCATTAATAATCTTTCAAAATGATATATAATCTGATGGTGGTGAGATATTATTTTAATATTAATGAAAATCATAAAGTAAATTTATAATGATTATAATGATAAAGATGTTTGTTAAAATATATAAACACTATTATTAATGAAATTTGATGATGAAGTTGGATACTAGTGATTTCAAAAAGCATAGAAAATAATATAGTATCTTTGAGAAGATATCATAAAATTAGTTTGAGTGGGAGATATGATAACCTAGTATTTTCATACATTGACATTATTTCATTTTTGTGGATTATTTAATACACTACAGAAACACATGCCCAAAGACCCAATTAGTTTAGTTCCATCAAAAAATTGGAATCATAAAAAAATGGTTCATAAAAAATCTACTTCTTCTCCTACCTATTTATTCATAACTAGAACCATTTGTGACATAGTATCCTTAATATTATTCTTTTTATTATGGGGAAAAGAAACATAATAATGGGTGATCTCAGATTCTAAGTAAGGTTAAACAAGAAATATATATAAGAATAATCATGAAACTAAGGGTATGAGAACACACTTAATATTATAAAATCATTCCTCACATATCAGAGATCATATATATGAGTTAAGGAATAAATAATGATAGTTAAAAACAGAAGAATCAGAATGGAATCAAAGAGCTTATTCAATGACATCATAACATTGACATAAGACATGAAATTGTCGAAAATAGATCAAAATATAACTTTGTGAACATATATAAATAGAAATAGGTTCACTCATTAAATTAATGACATGAAATATGGCCCTTCAATAAACATATATACATGAAAACCAGGTCCGCTCATATGGTTGTGGACATGAAAACCAGGCCAATGTATTTAATTTTGAACGTGAAATCATGTTCATACATAACATATATGCCACATGATTTAACAATCTATAACTAGTTCAATATAGGTATATATATGTCCAACCCTTCACTTAATGAAAACCATACATATGTGTTCCAAAAGAATATAATATCAATCATCATATCATAACCCGTGGAATGAAAGGGGTTTCATAAATATTAATACATCATAAACAAAAATATTTCATATAAAGAATAATAACGGAATAATTAAATCATATCTCTCGTAAAACATAAGTAATATGAAATAAATTTATCTTAGATGGAAAATAATTTTCAGTGATAACATGAAAATAATTTTTGAGGAAAATATCCTTTCATATTGAAAATGTTTTCTTAAATTGATACATAATTTAAGAAGAAATATTTTCTTTAATTTTATTTGTAATATTGGAAAAGGAACATCAAATAATTAAGGGGTCATGATGGATGAAAAATCTATTCTTGTTTTGTAAATAAAAAAAATCTCTTTCTTGCTTTTTTCGGAAAACATACAAAGTTCCTCATTTTAAAAATGATAAAATGATTCCATTTAAACAGTGTAGTAAAAAGTGTGAATGCTTAAAAATTAATTTAAAATAAATAGAAGAATATAAATTAGTTTTTGAAAAAATTTATAGAAAACATAAATATGGAAGATAAATAATCCTCAACATAGACTTAAAACAAAACAATCTAAAATATTGATGTGATCATCACATAAATACTAATCTCTATAGAATCAGTAGAGTTATGTTCCTCATGAAATATAAAAATTAATATGGATATGAAGCTTATTTAATCTTATGGATAAGATTCATATAATACATTCATGGGTATTATATACACCATGTATAAGAAACAAGTATTGTATAAGGCATGTGTCCCACAAAAAAAAAAGTGACACATAAACCATTTACTACTAGATTAACTTTTGAATACTGATCAAAATGAGTTAATAACATCAAATAAATATTTTCATATAATTAAATCAAAAACATTAATGATATGAAATTTTATATTTCATTATATAAGCCATCCAAAAGAAGAAAGTGGTGAATATGGAATGTATCTCACAAAATTAAAAAGTGAGATGAAATTCTTATACCTTATGTATTGACTCTCTTCATACTCATGAAATATTTATGTATAATAAATACACATTTATTAATAATATATTAAGGAAAATATTCATATATATATAATACCATATATGGCAAACATATGACTTTATATTACCCACTAATTAATAATTCAATATTTAATTTCTATTTTGGGTTATAACCGCTTTGTTTCTCATCCATATTTTGAAAAATTATTCTTGGACCTCATACTTAGATCTCGATCTAATTAACTCCAAAATGATAACATGATAAAAATATAATATATATTCATTATTAATTTAATAATTTTTATCAATAAAATATATATATTGAAAATAAAATACACCATTGTTGGAGATAGTAGACCGTACATACACATAAATGTTGATTTCATTTTATTTTCATATTAAAAGCTAGGATTTTATGTGATATATTATAATTTCAAGATCATTTTCATGTTATATAATAATATATTTTAATAAAACTTATCCTCATTTCTACCCATTTAAAATATAGATAATAAACGAATGACATCACATCATGGAGATGATAATCCATACGTACACATGAGCGGAATCATCATTTTCTAAAAGATTTGGTGGAGAAAAGATAGATATGATATTATTAATCGAGAAGTATAATAATTTCATAAATATTATAAATATCATAAAAAAATATTTGGTCTTTTATAATTCCCACCATGATAGGAGGTAAAGGGAAAATGAGTAATCATCGTATCCTGAGGTGATAGTCCTCCGTACACCCGAATGATAAGTTTGTTACCCATTAGATGGAGGTTTCCAAACTTGTTGGAGGATAATTTTGTTATTATATAATCCTGAAATATTAATAATTTTGGGGTTTCAATGACTAAATTAAATAAAAATGATCATTTAAGAACGTTACCTCTTCTTTGGGTTTCTCCTTTTAATTTAAAAAAGGACATATTTTCTTTGATTTATGCCCAATGTATTCCCTATACCATGAAGATACAGATATTTTGAGGAGACTTGGGCCAATTTTTTCCAATGAAATGGAATTTTTATTCATGAATAAAACAGGAGAGTTTTCAATTTATAAGAGAGCGGAGGGACACTTTTGGAATCTCTAAAAAATATCAATTTATAATATGTGATAACTCAATAATAATAACTCCAAAAGTTCATATACACTAATATAATATGAGATAATGTTTTAAAATCATTAACCAAAAAATTTTATACAAGTTTTGATGTAATTTTAAAATTTATCTTTTTGTTAACCCTTAGTTAACCAAATTTTATTTTAACTATAGATGTAATGTTAATAATATTAAAAGGACATAAATTTTACATATACAGTGTCAATCAGATGATAAATATCCAATTTAAGATAATTTAAATAATACAACCACCCATTTTCCTTATTTAATATTTTTATGATTTTTAGCTAATTTAATAATATATTATTTTAATAAAATATCCTGATTGTCAATTTTGACACTATTCATAATATTAACTTTATGAAAATACACACATCAAGATAACATAGAAATTTTCACTTAAAAAATCCCTAACATGTCATAATATCCCATATAATTCATGTATCACCTTTATTATGTTAAATTATATTATTTTTAATATTTATAATATCATTTAATTTACTGGTTCATTAATTGAGTAATTATTGCATCATCATTTTCAAATTATTTATGATAATTATTTCTTCACTAAAAATTAAAAAAAACAGTGATCTAAGTAAAACATTTATTTTTCTGGATAATATATATAGTCTTTCATGTATTCCATTTATTCTCATATTAAAAATAATATATATATCAATAATAATAGTGTGACATTTTTTCACTCCCTTTGGGTTAAATAATACTCACGTAATTTTTTTGAAAAATTGTCATTAAAATTATTCAATTCTAATAATTATGTGTTAAGGGTAAAATTATATTAATCCAATAACTTTTTTTAAATTTTTATGTTAGTAGTCTAATTTCTATTATATTATTTTGACCCTTGATTACCCAATTTACCCTTAACTGTGGTATTACAAATTACAAATGTTACTATTCATATTGTCAAAAAATAAAAAGGAAATATTTTCTAAATTTCAACTTTATGATTCCATATATGGAATCCAATTTTCATAATTTAAAAGTCAAAATTTGATAAAAAAATAATTTAAGATTAATCACATTGACAGAACAAGAAAACACATTTTTCATGTTTTAACATCCAAAATATTGATATGTTTTTATATCGAAATTTGTGATATTGGTTCCAATAACCTAAATTGGATTAATTGTAAAAAATGGTTCTAATATTACATTAAAATAATTAAAATATATAATTAAACCCTATAACTAAGTTTTTTGAAAATTCCTTTTCAATTAAAATTTCGTATTTTTCAATGTTAATCAAAACATGAAACTTATCAGAACAAATAGAAAACACTCACCAAAGTAAAATTTTATACTATGATTTAAAAAAAAAGTCCTCTATTGTGTAAAATTTAACATATAAAATTTTCAAAAAATTGAATTAAAATGGGTTCACCATAAAAAGGAGATAAAATCACCCTTTTGAAAAATATTAATTTTTTTACATAAGATTGGGTTAGTTCATATATTATGAAAATAAAATATATTCAATGAATATTTAAAATATTTGATTGAATATTTAACTTATATATATTTCTTTAATATTAATCACCAATTGTAATAAATTTTATTATGTAAGACAAAGAAACTTTAGGAAAATAAAACCGTTTTCTTTTTTATTAATAGGTATATATTTTCATTTCTAATTGTTTGATAACCAATGATATCATAAAATAAACCATATATTTTCATAAGTTAGTTAATGATACTCATAACCTCTAATTTAATGGAGAGGTTATATCTTTTTATATTAAATAATAATATATTAATAATATACTATTATTCAGTAAAACTCGATCTTGCGTGAAATGAAAGCTATCAAAATAACTCGACGTTGTGTATAACACAAGCCAATAATAGTATTTCATATATAACAAACTAATATTATTTTTTCATTTAGCAACATCTCAGCTTAGATATTCATATAATTATATCTAATAATATTGTCTTTTAAATAAACAAATATTTATTAAGTATTGTGTGAAATGAAAAATATGAAAAATATAAAATTAATTAAAAAAATGATTTCACAAATTCTCAGGGTGTAACTTTCTACAACCCTTAAAATTAATTTCACCCTTAAAATTCATCGGGTTATCAAAGGTTTAATTTAGGAATATTTGTTTCATAGAATCCCATATTGTAAAATTTATTTCATAAAAATTCTTTTAAAAAGGGAATGTTTCAAAATAACGGTGACCTAATTTAAATCATAACTCTATTTCTATGTTGGAAAAATGGTCATGATATGGGCACGAAAGAAAAGTATAAATAATCATAGAGTTTTATAAAGACCACAAATTATTAAAAAGTTCTTGATCCTTATAAAGTTAACAATCAAAAACCATAAACTAATTAATCATGAATGAGGTCATTGATATCATAAATATTTTTGTTAATATAAAAAAAATTAATTTCATGATTATTTTTCTTAATGCTAAATAATTTTCAAAAGGGGACATATTTACATGATTTCTAGACAATATCACCCTTTTTTGCACCCAGGTCAATTTTCACTTCATCTCTTATTCTATGAAATGAAGTTGAATTGTTCATTCATAAATCGTTAGCAGATCAAGAGATCGAAAACTAGATTTATACACTGTTACATCTATGTTTAAAAAAAAACGTTTTTCAGATGTTATAAAATGTGCATAAATACACCAATAGTTAGATAATACATTAAATCACAATCATCATCGTATTTTTAACTAAAACATTCCCCAAATGGATAATCCTAAAATTCTTCAAAAAGATGAAAATCCAAACTAGATAATAGAAGTTTACTAAATTTCCAAAATAAAATTATAATTAATCCCCCAAACAACATGTTGTAGCTCTTAATTTTTACATACCAAACATTTAAATGCTATCGGCAAGTATTTTCTTGAGACATGGTAGTAAACTTAACTACCATAAATCCAAATTGAACACACACATTCTTCATCATTATCTATATAATAACTTTAATTATACAAAATAATTTTCATTGGAAGCTTGTTTTTAACTTTTTACTGATAGAATATGTGATTTAATTATTCCAAAATCCAAGTAGATAATAACACAAATCATTATTATGGTGTGAAAAATAATATTTACATAGGGTTTATTTATTCAAAATTGAATATAAAGGTCCAAAAAATGTAGAGTTGGATATTACTTCCTTAATTATCATGGTTCACATTATCCATTATGATAGAATAATCATTCATTTTTTATGTTTCCTTAGTGTTTTTTTGATGATCAACTAAATTAGTCTTTGGAATAGTGTAATTGTTAATATAATTCCCAAAAACCTTGTAATTCCTATATTGAATGAAAGTCAATTCACTCTTTGAATATATATTTTTATTCCCATTAAATTATCATTAAAATACATGATGAGCTTCTATCCCACACTTAAAACATTTACCGGCCCACTTAAGAATATAATATCCTTGTTCCCATCCAGAAATATATCAAAAAGTAAATCTAATATTCTTCTCTCCATAGTTATTATAGATTCCTTTGAATTCTATACTTATATTCTTATCATAACCATGAGATAGATGGGAAACATCAATCATTATTTTTTAAGAAGAATATGGGGGAGTTAATTTATGAAATATAAGTTCTTGAAATCATCCCAATCCATATAGTCAATTTTTGGTTGTTGACTTATATTCCTTATGAAGTTCAAACATCAATTATCTTCATCTAATAAGTAATAAGAACCCAACAAAAAATTATCACATTCTTAACATTTAATAATTGAAAAATATATTTTCAATGGTACTGATACATTTCTAAGAATCTTGGGGATTAGTCACTCCCTTAAATGAAGTTGAGTATTTCCTTTAAAGGGAATCAAGGAAATATTGTTCCGTCCTTTGACCATTTGAAAGTCTAGCTTGATTAATGTCTTGATACAGTTGTGCGTTTATAAAAAAGAGGATTTTATTTCCATATTAAATAAAATTTAGTTTCTTAGGAGGGACATAATGTCATTGTTAACTTTATTCCTCATTATCATAGATCGTATACATGATTCATGGAATAAATAATGGTAGTACATAAGACATGAATCATAAGAGAATAAAAGAACATAATTAATGAGATAATATCATTGACTTAAGACTAGAAATTGTGGCATAAAAATAAACATTCAAATTTTTGAAAAAGTATAAATTAAAATATGTTCACCCGTTCAATTATGGACATGAAATCAGGCCCTTTAATAAACATATGGACATGAAAACTAGGTCCACTCATAAGAGTATGGACATGAAAACCAGGTCCACACATAGAATTGTGAACATGAAATGATGTTCATGTATATAATATATACCTCATGAATTATGCATAATTTCCCAAGGAGTAGGATTGAGATATAGTATCTAACTATCACATAGTGAAACCAAACATATTTGTGCCACAAGAACCTAAAATCAATTATCATATTAGAACCCAAAGAATGAAATGGGTTTCATAAATATAAATCAATCATAAAAATAAATCATTCATATAAATAACGATAATGGTTTCATTGAATCATATCCCTAGTAAAACATTAGTAAAATAAAATAAAGTTATCATAGATGGAAAATAATATTGAGTGACAACTTGAAAATAATTAATGAGGAAAATATTCTTTATGTTTTGAAAATGTTTTCTATTCATAAAATGATGCACAATTTTAAAATAAAATATTTTCCATAAAAAATTTAGATTTTAAGGTAAGCTTCAAATAATTAAGGTTCCATGATGGCGAAAAAATCCATTCATGTTATATAAGATAAAATTTATAATTCCTTTTTTAGATTAGCAAAAAAGTCACAAAGTACCCAATTTTGAAAATGAAAAATATTCCATTAAAACCATGTATTAAAAAGTCAAAAATGGTTGAACATGACTTTAAAAATACATAGGAGAATAGTAAATATAATTTAGATTCCATTTTTAAAGACATGTACATGGAAGATAAATATTCCCCAATATGGTCTTAAAACAGATCAGTCTAAAATATTGACGAGATCGTGACATAAATACTGATATGATTTTCATATATAGAACAATATATACCACAAAATAAATAAATTTATACATTGATATAAAATTACCATAATATTCCAGATAATAATTGTAAAATATATTCAATTGATATATATACCCCATCTAGAAGAAAAAAGTAGTGTATAAGGGTTGTGTCCCACAAAAATAATAGTATGACATAAATACCTTACTACAATAGAAAAGTTTAAATCATGATCCCCATGATAGAATAAAATAAAATAAATATTTTAGTATAATTAAATAAAAGAAACTAATTATATAACATGTCATAGGTTTGTATATACACCACACAAAAGAAGCGAGTGGTGAATATGGCAAGTATCTCACAGAAGTAAAAAGGTGGGATGAAATTACCTTACCATAATTCTTGAATCTCATGGCAGAAATAAAAAACTATTTTATAATAAATATATTTTTTACTAAAAATCTATTACATAACAATATTCATATATAATATAACACATATGTCATACTCATGAATTTATGATACCATCTTATTAATAATTCCATGTGCAAGTTATGTTTTTGGTAATAACCACTTTGTTTCATGTACGTGTTTTGAATTTTTATTATTGGTCCTTATACATAAATATTTTATTTATTATATAAAAAATGTTAGACATGATAAAAATATAATATATATTCATTAATAACGTATTTATTTATATTAATAAAAGATAGATTTAGATAACGAAATACACCGTTCAGGGAGACGGTTGGTCATACGTACGCATGAACACGTCTTTCATTTTATTTTGATATTAAATGAAATAGAAGTATATGATATATTATAATTAAAGAATAATTTTATTGTTATATAAATCATATATATTTATAAAATTAATCATTTTTACCATTGATGTGAAATAGTGATAAAAGGAAATCATATTACATTATTGAGATGGTAAACCATATATACACACTAGCGAGATTATCATTTCCCAAAAGATTAGGTGGTAAAAAGTTATATATGATATAATTGGTTTATAAGTATAAAAATTTCATAAATATATTATATAACAGAAAAATATATTTTCCATAATAATATAAACCATTATTGGAAGTAAAGGAAAAATGAACAATAAATGTTTCGCGAGGCCGTAATCCACTGTTCACATGAATGATAAGTTCGTTAACCATTAGATGTATGTTTGTGAAAGTGATGGTCAAAATTTAATATAAAATCATATAAGTGTATTTAGGATACTCATGTAACTATATAAACATTAAATAAAAATAATTTAGGGGGTTTAAAAAAAGAAATAAAATAAAGATGTATGTGGATGAATGTCTCCACTCTTTTGGAATCTATTTTTGATTTGCATTATTGGACTTATTTGTTTGGAATTATTCCCATAAAAATTCCTCTTTAATGAGGATAAGGGTGTTGGTAAGTTACATGGGATAAATGTTCCGATGAAAAATGGCTTTATATATTCTATTGAAAAATAAGGATAATTTCCCTTTTATAAGATAGGGGAAGAGAAATTTTGGAAACTATCAAAGATATTAATATATAATAAATGAAAAATTAATAAAAATACCTCCAAAACATCATATAATAGAATATAAGATGATTTATGGTTGTAATAAATATTATTTAAGCAGGTTTTTTGGAAATTTTAAATGTTATATTTTTTATTTACCCTCAGTTGGCCTATTTTAATTTTAACTATGGTAACCAAGTTTTTAATATTGATAGGGTGTAATTTTTACATATAAAGTGTCAATTGGACAATAAAAGGAACATTTAATATATTTTTAACCATATATATTCTTATTTTTCTTATTTAATATTTATTATAATTTTAAAATAATTTAATGAAATGTCCCTTCATAAAATATTATGAGTATCAATTTTGAAACTATTCATAACGTTGAATTTTAAAAAATACTTAAAAAAAGATAAATTCAAAAAAATTTACTTTAAAAACCCTAAAATTTCATATTTATCAATAAAATCATGCATCACCTTTACGGTAGAGAATTATATTTCTTATAATATATTTAATATCATTTAATTGATTTTTTCATTATTTGAGTAATTATTGCTTTATCATTTTTTAATTATTTATGTTAAAGCTTTCTTCACTAAAAATTAAATGTAAAATTGTAATATCTATATAATTCGTTTATATTTATTAATAATATAGATATTTGAACATATCTTCAATTTATTACCATATTAATAATATTATACATATTAAATGTAAGAGTGACATTTGTTCACTCTCTTTAGGTTTAATAATATATAAGTCATTTTCATAGAAAAGTTTCCCATAAATTATTAAATTTATATCATTATGTGTAAAGGGTAGAATTATATTCATGAAATATCTTTTGGTAAAATTATAGGCCAATTTTAAAAATTTTATCATCTTATTTTGACCATTAATTACATGATTTAGCTTTAACATTGGTAAGGAAAAGTACTAAAGTTACTATACATATTGTCCAAAAATGAAAGGGGCCTATTTTATAAAATTTTTACATTATGATTAAAAATATGAAATCTATTTCTCATAATTTAAAACACATAATTCAATAAAATTAATTGAAAATTAATCTTGTTGACGGAACGAGAAAATGTCTTTTAAAAGTAAAAATGTCAAAAATATTGACTTGTTTTTTATATATAAATTTATTGTGAAATTGATTAAAATTACCTAAATTGTATTAAATTTAAAATATATAACTAATTTTAAATTAAAATCAGTAAAATATAAAATTAAACACTATAAATTAATATAATGAAAAATCTATTTTCAATAAATATTTAGTATTTTTCACTATTTATCAGAAAAAGATACTTAATAGACCAAATACAAACAATTTATCCAAAGTAAATTTTTATTTTCATATTTAAAATGATAAGTTTATATTTTAATATAGAATATATAAAAACATCAAAAATGTATTTAAAATGGTTTTCCGCCTCAAAATTTTATACAATTACACTTTCAAAAAATATTGGTTTTTAAGCTTAATATTGGGTTTGTTCCTATCCTTTTCCTATAAAATATATTTGATG
This sequence comes from Viscum album, assembly GCA_963277665.1. NCBI lineage: Eukaryota > Viridiplantae > Streptophyta > Magnoliopsida > Santalales > Viscaceae > Viscum > Viscum album. The sequence goes on along the minus strand of OY728157.1, from coordinate 935,379,977 downwards.
AATATTTAAAATATTTGACGAAATATGTAACATTTATATTCCATTAATATCAATCTATAATTTTATTTAATTTTATTATATAAATCATAATTTCTTTTGGAATATAAAATTATTTCTTTTATAATCAATTTTTATATTTTTTCATTTATAATTAACTTGTAAGAAGTGATATCATATTAAGAACCTTATATTTTAATAATTTAGTTAATTCTATTCATAACTGCAGATTCCGTATCAAGGTTATATATTATTATTATTAATAATAATATTTTATAATTTTCTTTTGTTTGGTAAAACACGGTCAGGTATTTAATGAAAGCTATCAAAAAACACAACATTATGTATAAGAAAAGCCTACCATAGTGTTTCATATACTGTAAGTTATCTAAGTGATATGTGTAGTTTAATCTCAACTATATGTTTCGTATTACACGATACAAATATAGTATTATTCATATAAAAAATATATATTAAATATTGAGTGAAATGAAAAATATAGAAAGAATTATATTAATTTGAAAAAATTATTTCAAAAAATCACAATGTATTACAAGAGATTTGGATTTATTGTATTCATTAATAGGGAACATAAATTTGTTTTCCTGCCTATGATACCTCTAAATTTACCATATAAAGTGATAAAAGTACAATGTTTGGGTTTCCTATTCATATGTGATAATTTTGAAACACTATTGATATTTTTTTAGAAAATATCACCTTAATAAATTACCAGATTAAGTTATGTTAGATCAAGTATTTGAGTATGTTGTTTCGAATGAAAGAATATTTTGGATGTATTGGAAGAAGAAAATTTGTGGAAAGAGTATATATTTTTATGTCACAAGGAAATGGGTATACATTTCCAGATGAACCATAATGGAAAGGCCTTTTTAGACAAAACTTTTCTTATGAAATTTTCCGAATAAAACATCTCAGAAAAAAACTGCCAGACATTTATATAAGGTGAAATAGAGCGTTTCTTTGTAAAACATTTTATAAGTACTAAATATGGTTGTATTATAAGAAGCTACCAGATGAAATTTCTATATAGAAAAATAATATAGAGATAATATAGCATAGTGAATGAATATAGTTTTATATTGATTTTCTTAGAAGAAGATCTTATATGCTTCTGTGTATAAAAGTGTAGAACAAATGTTTTGTGAGAATAGAAAAAAATATTTTTCAAAGAAGTGTTGTGGAGACATAAAGAACTTGTTAGTGATGATTTCTTATGTTTTTATAAAAATATTGTCACATATTTTATACCAGGATTCACTTGCCATGTTGTATAGATCATTGTATAATGAATGTGTAAGGATACTCCATATATGTTGTAACCACAAAAAGATAGTTTTATAGTGTATTGTTTCATATTTTATTATTTATAAATAATCTTATGTACTAGATAATCTTTTTGTATTATAAACCATGTAAATATTTGTGTTCTAATGGTTTTTTTTGGTTTCTTATCATTTATAAAATCTATAACTTCTTAGTAAGAGAAAAAGTTAGATTTATTAGAAATAAGAAATTGTAAAAAAAATTCAATGATACAACCCCCACCCCTCTTTGTGATCATATTGGACTTTTGAATTGGTATCAGTGGAAAGGTTTCCTATAATATCTTTTTATTGAAGTTGGTTGAGTATATAAATTTCGATAGATGTTAAAAATTCTATGAATACTATTGGAATTTCATTCTTCCATAGAGATAAATTTCATAAATTTAAAAATAGAATGTTTCCACATTTTATGTGTTTTGGTAATGAATTTTGTGAGGTGACAACATATAGTTTCCCTCCACATGATGATAACATTCCTCTAAAAACTGAGGGTATTATATTTTTTGAGAATATTGGGTGATCCAAGAATGGAATAACATCACCACTCTCTGAAGTAGAGTTCCTCTATGTTAAATGAGTTGGAGCTTCTGAAGGCATTTACGAAAAGATAAAAAATTTATAATGGAAATATGAATGTTATGAAATCTAAGATATAAATTGTGAGGCTAAAGTATGAATAAATAAAAAGGGTTTTTTATGAATTTATTTATAACTTATTTTTAAATGATAATGACATTGTAAGCACCATTAAATGTTATATTGATAAATTGAAATATTTAATCATTGTTGAAAATATCATTCAAATTTTTACTAACATGTTTGATGATAAAAATCCGTCATTATAAAATAGATATCCTGATACTCTATCTCATGAGGATTTACATTGCACTCTCATTGAATATGAAATGAGAAGACAGAAGGTGATGAACAGAAATCAAAATGTTGATCAATGAATTACATATAAATATACCAAGAAAAGAAAATCCAAGGATGTTCCTAATGATTAATAAATTAGTGATAGTTAAACTGATTGAAATGTTATTACTTTTTTTGATTAATTTATTTAATTTTTATATATAAATATGATAATGGGAATAATAAAATACAAAGGATTTTTACCAGTAAATGTATTTGGTGGTTGAGCTATTGGGATATTTGATGCAAATTACCCATGATGAAATTAAGCTATAGAAAGTGATGCAATTGAAAATAAATATAAAAAATTCTAAAATAATCCATAAAATTTTAAATTATATTATTTGGGAAAATATATAATGTTTTATAAATCCAAAAATAGATGGTTTTTATCTTAATATAATGTAGATAATAATAGTGAAGACAAAGATGAAAATATCAATGATGATTCCATTGAAAATAATTTAATTGGAAATGTAAATGATAAAAAGTTTACGTGTGAAAAATTTAGTAATTCTGAAGAAGAAGAAACTCTTTATTAAATTTCCATTAAAAGAGAGCTGAAATATTTTCTTCAAAGAATTATATGACTTGAAATTTAAATTGATTTTTTTAAATGTAAAATCGTACAGAAAATAATCCAAAACTGATTATTGAAGAAAAATTAATGTTTTGGGGGTAAAATTACAATATTAATAAGTTTGTTTTTGAAATGGAAAACTTTAATTTTCATCAAAATGAAAAATTGGAGGTAAATGTAGAAGAGTTAGTACTTACCCAAAAAAATATGTAAAACGAGCAAGATGTTTATAATATTCAGAACTAAGTAACTGATGTTGGTTAAAGTTCTAAAATATTTAATATAAATAAGGATAAATAAAATTTATCCTTATCTATTGATAAGAAGAATTAATATGTTCAGAAGAATAAGAAATGTGATAAAATCATGTATTTAGAAAAATCAACAATGTTGTAGAATATGATGTTTCTAGAATTTAAATTCCTTTAATAAAAATTAATACCACTAGTGATTATTTTGAGGCTGAAAGAATGTTTAATCCAAACAATAAAATTTCATAATATAATAGTAAAATTGAGGTACAAAAATTATATAATATGGTAAGTAAGAAAGTTGATGAAAAACAGGTTTACAACTCCTAAGAATATAGAAAATACATGAGAAAATATTATTTCAATAGTTACCACCAGTATTATGAGGTATTTGATCATACATTGAATATAATTTTTTAATCAAGGATGTTACAATAATTTTAATATAAATAATAATGAATGTTTGAGTGGGTGACAATGAACTCAAATAAAGAATCCTAAGAATATTGGGTTGAAAATTGAAAATATATTCAAACGCTTGGAAATTATTTATAAAATATGTGAACAACATGCGAATCATTCTAAAATATTTATTGTGACAATTTTAGTATATAACAATTTCATAAAAAATCTGAATGTCAAGATGTAATGAAATAAAAATAGATGTAAAACAGATCTGAAATATATAAAAGGGGAATGACTCTTGATTTTGAATAGTTGGTGATATTTATATATTAAATGATATTTAATGATATGAATTTTTTTTATATGTTTAGTTAATGTACAATTACTTTTTTAAATGATGATGCACTCCAAATAAAAGGTTTTTCATCACTCTTTATCTTAATATAAATGATAAAATGTAAAATATATTTGTTTTTTGATAGGTTGAAACACATATTTGTAAGGATTGTAATAAAGGTTTTTTAGGAAATATGGTTTTGTTGTGAAGATAATGGGTGGTTGGATATTTTTTTACCCATGTACAATGAACTATAGGAGATATGTTTAATGTTGTTTGTGTGAAATGGTCATGTTATCTTAGCATGATGGAATCAATTTATCTTTAGATTAATTGGATATAGAAATTGTGTCAAAAGAATATGTTATAGTTAAAACATAATATAGTATTAATGAAATTATAAACATAAGAAAAATAAGATATTGGTGCTTCTTTATTTTTTAGAAACGGAATATTATAGACCCATTACGAAAGAAAGTTGTGAATCATTCGACTCAACCCCTAAAGTTGATGCATTCTGATTGTTATGGGTGTTTGAGTAAAAAATCAACAAAAATAGATAAGAAAATTATTTATTTCATTCATTAATTTACTCACATTACAAAAATTAGGTATATTAACCATAGATCAGATACTAGTAAAATGTTTATGAATTTCAATGTGAAAAAAAGAATGTCAATATTCTGTGAAGTAGTCACAAACTAATAACTGTGGTGAACATAAAAATGTACTATGTTGAGATTATCTTATAAAAAATGTAATTGAATATTTTATTGTACATCATATACCCAAAAAATAGTTTTTCTCAAATAATGAATAAAATTCTAGTGGCAATGGGTCAATCAATTTTGCTCGATCCTGGTACTTCTCATTATTTTTTTAAAGATTCCTATTAGATTAAATGATTATATTCTTGATAAATTTTTATATAAACCAAAAATTGATATGAATCCTTGAAAATGTGCTATAATGAAACTCCATCCTTGATGAAACTAAGCGATTTTGAGTTTCCATGAATTATAATAATAAAAGTTTGAAATATGGGAAAATTTGATCAGAGAGGTGTTGATAAAATCATTCTTACCTATGATCCTAATGGTAGAGGATTAAAAAATTTAAATAAATAATATGGAATTATAATTAGTTATTAGAATAAAATTTATTTAAATATATTATAAAGATTCCTTATAAATATAATTCAATTTGGAAGGTAGGGAAGGTGATGATATTTAAGTTGATAAAAGTGACAATGTTTGTCAAAATGACATTCTAACTTAGATATTTTTATTGTTGGGGAAGAAATTAGTACATATAATCCTTAGATAAGAAATAAGGTGGAAGTAAAAAATTTCATTGGTGACTATGAATAATAGGATCAAACTAGAAGAAAATAGATAATAGTTTCACAAATGTCATTATACTAAAATTTGATAAAAAATATGATTGTAATTATTTTGAGCATAAACAGTGGATTGGATTCTATGAATGAAGAGATATATCAAGTTAAGAAGAATGATACTTGGGATCTAGTACCCAAAAAAATAATAAAAATGATAGTGGAAGAAATTGTGTTTTTAGGAGGAATTTTAATGAAGTTGGTGAAGTGATGAGAAATAAATCATGAATTATTTATAAAGGTTACACAAATATTAAAGGAATTGGTTTTTTTATACTTTTTATCTTGTGGAAATATTAGAAACTATAAATTTATTTCTTTATATGATTATAAAATATGGTTTTAAAAATATTTAGTTGGATGAAAATTCTACTTTTCTTATTAGATAACATGATGAACAAGTATACATTAGACAACTATGTGGCTTCATATTGGATAAAGGCGATTGCTATATGTTTATTTTGAATAATGATTTATATGGGTGGAAGAAAGATCAGAGTGATGGGTATTCTAAATTGTGCCACTTCATTAGTAAATTGAACTTTATTAAAGGTAAAGAGGACCTTAATATCAACATCATATAAGATAAAGATATCTTCCTCATTCAGATTATTTATGGAGATGATATAATCATTGATTATAATAACAAAGAACCTTGAGAAATTTTTTTGGAGGAGATAAATACTTTATTTGAAATGTAAATTCTCATAGAAAGGAAATATTTTATCGTGATATGAAATAATCAAAAGAATAAATATTTTTTATACATAAATAAAATTATGCTAATTAACTTCTAAATAAGTTTGACACGAAAAATTCCACTCTAGTTTCCACCCCAATTTTATTGGGAACCATGTTTTCCAATATTTAGAAGGTACAGAAGTTTTACTAAGTAATATTTGATGTTGGTTAGACATTTAATATATTTGGAAGCTTTAAGGATAAATATTTTATATGTGATAAGTTGTTCCCAAGATTCCAGAGTGCTAAAAAAAATCTTGCCAGTTAGAAGGGAAAAAAATCAATGATATATTAGAGGTTGAATATATTTTTTCTAAAATATTTCACCCTAAAAACAATTTTTATCTTTATATAGATACCAATTTTCACTGGAAGTATTTATGATAGATGATCCTGAAATTTTGTAGTTTTATTTTTGTGTGAATGTTGTGTGAGTTGAAATAAAATAAATAATAATTTAGTAGTTTTATGTATGGAGGAGCTATGTATGTTTCTTCCACTCAAGCTGCAACACATATTATAGGAATGAAAATTCAGTTGGATGATTTGTTAGAGGATGTGAATTTACCCCTCCTCATTGGTTGTGATTGTAAATGTGATATAAATATCACCATAAATACAATGGAATATTTTCATTCCAAAAATTTTGATATCAAATATCACTACATCAAATACCATGTGGATAAGAATAAACTAAATTTTGATTAGTTTCTATAATGGTGAAATTTGATGATATTTTCAGAAGATAATTCCCAAAAGAATTATTTTATTAATTGAGGTAGAACTTGGGTATACAACCCCCCACCCTATTGAAGGATATGTTATGTGACTCACTGACTTCTATCATTTTTTATTAGGATATTATTATCATTTTGTTGAAAAATGATGTTTTATAACTGAATCCATTGGAATGTGCTTAACCATTTAAGGAAGGAATATAATAAGTGGGAGATTCTAGGATGGGTAAGATGTGAGTTCATACATTGTGAACTAATCTAACTGGTTGTTAAATTTTGTGTAGGAAACATTTTTCTTGTAGGAAAGAGTTGTAAAATTGTTAGGTTTAAAATGGTGTTGAGGATATGAGCAAGAATATGTTTATTTGGTCACTACTTATGGATATAATGGACTTTTATACAATTAGGGTTGTTTACTGCCTGCTGTTTTCTCATGTAAGCTTATATTTTTTATATAATAATACCTTTTTTGAGTTATAGTTTATCTGTTATTTATGATACATGGTTGAAAATAAAATCCAAAGGGGATGATTATTTAGACTAATTAGGAAGATGGATTTTCTGTGGATGTTGGATGTTTAGTTTTAATAGGTTTTCAAATTGATGATAAAAAAGACGTTTTTTTGGAAGAATTTTATTTTGTTTTTCCAGAACATATCATATCACATTTGTTTATTTCAAATATTTATCATTGAAAAATTATGAAATCATACAAAGTGGATTGGTTAATGTTTTGGTAACCATGTCGATTGGATTTAAAAAAGTGTTTCAATATGAAAATCCTAATAAAGAAGATATCAAACATCAAAAATATCAGATAGAGTTTTTATTTCAAAATCTATTAATTGAAGTAGTTATACAATATGTTTTCTTAGAAAGACTATCATAAGGAAGTGAAAATAGATGGAACTTGTTAAATAATGATTTAAAACACGATTCTATTGGGAAAACGTTAATACTAATGGTTTTACAAAGTTTATAAAGGTCCATAAGATACAATTTTTTATAATAAGTCTTGAAAAGATTCTATATTTTGAAATTTTCAACATCATGAGTTATACAATATCATGATCTAAACATTTTGAATAAAGGGGGAGAAATTTTGGTTATTTCGTTATACAATGTTTTTATGAAGTTATAGTTAATTAAATAGTTAGAAAAAATTGGAGAGATTTTTGGTTGAGTAATATTGTTTACAATGTTTATAAATTATTTAAATTTAAGTTGTTTTAAAGATATAACTATGCAATGTTTTTATTTTCTATTAAATAGAGGAAATTTTTTGATGTTAAAAATATTTCCAAGGAAAATTTTTCATATGAAATTTAGTTGAACAAAGTCTCTAGAAAATTCTCATCCAAAAAATAAATTGGTATAATTTACATTAGAAAAAATTATGAAGTTTGGAATATGAAGTTCCTAAATGATGTTCAGATAAAATTATGGGACGATGTTTCAAGGGAATATAATTTTTGGTTCCATATGATTAGAATTTTTCTTTTAAAAATGTTCATTACCCAAATTTTTATGAATAATAATAGTGTAAAGTGTTTCTATTGCAATGATAATACAAAAAATATCTCGAGAATTTTTTTTCTATAATATTCCTATTATTATTTTTGGATCATTAGACATGCTCTCACTAGATAGTGAAATCCTATATATTTTTCTGGGAAAACATTTACCAAATGATATTTGTGAATTGAAGTTCTCTATAATGTTTTTGTAAATATATATAATATGAAGACACTGAGTCGACCTTTCAACAATCATGAAAACCACAATGGTTGTTTATGATTCTTAAAATGATAAAAAAAAGTATGTTAAAATTTCCTAACACTAATGTTATGTAAAATTGAAGAAGAAGGTGGTCAGTGGTGATTTCTTTATGCCTCAAGAATTGTCTATATCTTTTTTGAAGATTTTGGGAAATTGGTTAGAGTAAGAGGTAGTAGTTTCAATTTTTTATTCAATGGGAAACTAAATTGACTTTCCTGCGTATTCTCCCTATTGAGTGACTATAAAAAGGGATTCATGTAAAAAGTATGGGTGTATTATTTATGTTTGAAAAATTTGAAGTACAGTAGAAGTAGTTTCAAAAAAAATATCTCTATATGAACATACCATACAAGGGTCTATTAGCTAGATTTATTAAATATGTTGCTTCCAAACAAGGAATATGTTGGTTGAGATTGAAGATGGTGAATAGTGCAATATAATGAAATCTTGTTTTTATAATTAAACAAGCATAACTTTATTGATAATATTTTTTGATGGACTTTTTCAAATATTCATCTTTAGAAGGAATTTTATTGAAGAACCGCATCAGATAGAAAAATTATATAATGGTTTTTATTAGTTGAAATTTGTAGTTTTTGGGAAGATAATTTAATATGTACAAAAACTATTTTTGTTATCCAAAGACATAGGATGAAATATTCTCAATGGAAAATCAGACATAGGAAATTAGATAGATAAATTGGAGAGAGTGAATGGATAAATTTTATAAAAACAATTCTTAAAAGAAGTTACTACCTACTTCGATGTTATAAATTGAGTAATAATATTTAAAAAAGATTGCTGGAAACTACTCATTTTAATTCTCAGCAATCATTACTATTATGTTTCTGATGAGGATATTATTTTATGATTTTATATCATTTTGTGAACAAATTTGACAAAGTACATATCTACCATCAGCTCAATGGGTATACTATTGGCAACGATGATTCATTATTAGTTTCAGATGATCCACCATTGGAATTGATGATCCACTGTTAAGTGAAAAATATCTACTGATATCTATGATGGTCTATCATAATGATATACATTCATCTTATCTTCATCTTCCTCCAGATATGCTACTACAAGATTTGTGGTACTAAAATATGTGTGCTACCACTAGACTTTTGAAATAAATAGAGCTGTACAATTACAAAATTAATATACTTCTTGAACATCCACCAAAAGATAGATCTACATCCATCAAGATTTTCTATTGATAAGATGCACTACTAGTTCAAAAGATATACTATTGGCATCTTTATGGCTAGAATGTGATACTATTTGCATAATATACCATTGGTTATGTTATCTCTGGTTTGCAAACATTTTTGTTTTTAATTCAAATTTAATAATTAAAATGTCTTGTTTATAGGAGTTTATGTAGAAAACCACACATATTTTTATTAATGATTATTTTCTGAACAACTACAGAGATGTAGAAAAGAGGAAAGTCACTGTTTCCAAATTTAGTGATTAGTTTGATGATACAGAATATATTTATTATTCTTATTCAATGTATAATTGGACCTTGAGAGTTATATATTCAGGAGGAATCCCTAATGTGTGTATGTTTAGGGAATATAGCTAATATCTATGCCTCTTATGTACCGATATACATGTGAGTGCAAATGTGTATAACATATCAATGATATATAACATTTTATAAATTGAATCAGGTGATATTTTTGTATGTTTTTTCAAGAATCTGCATAAAAAATTAAGAAATTTACCACTCTTTGGTTTATATCACTTTCAATAGAAACTTCTTTGAGCTCCTCAATAAGACATATATGAGGACCCTTTGTCATTTGGAGCTATTTATACCATGAAACCCCAAATATTTCTATTTCTTCTTTTTCCCCACTATTTTATGCTTTATAATTGAGAAGTGTGTTTTACTACTCTATATTATTTCTACACATTGTATCTAGTTATTCAAATGGAATTTCATATACATACAATCTCATATTTCATGATATTTATACATATAACAATAATAGAAGAGGTCATGTGTGGCATATATTGATTTTATTCCTATGTATATCTATGGAGGATGATTTGAGCTTAGATGACCTATGTTCTATGGTTTAAAATACCCAATCTAGGTTATGTACTTTATTATTGTAATAATAATCTAGTAGTATTTTTGTGATATCACAACATGTCCCCTCAGGCCCGTGTCGTGACTACCCCTAGCCCGCCTTTAATAGGACAGGGGTTGGCGACTAGCACCAGAAAGGCATATCCCCAAAAGGCAAGGGATTTCCTTTAAACTTGTACACATAGAGACTATGTAACCAACAAAAGAAAACCAAAAAGTAGAACTAATGATAGTAAAAGTGTGAACCGAAAGTAAAAATGGGCCAGTATACAAACACAACTGAAAATAAAGTACAAAAAAATGGAAAACATTTCTCTGAAGGTTTTCCACCAAGGATCCTACCTAAAGGGTAGGTACATCTCATCTTCTATCATCAATACCTCTAACCATGTTTTTCAATCACCTCCAAGCACCATCTAGCCCTAGCACCCCATGTCTCCATCAAGCTGTCTGTCATCTGCACATGACATAACATGGGGCGGGCATAGCCCATGTAGGGTTGAGTTTAATAATACCCATTACTGACCTCGAGACCCCCTAAGGTCTCCCATAATTCCCCAAAGGAAAAACAACAAATCATGAACTTAATCACACGACATAAATTAAAAGACAACTCCCACCAGGTATACAACCTAGAAAACATGAATAAATATGATTTTTCTAAATCTAAGTCATTTTATTCTATTGGGTAGCTCAGATACTGAACAGAGAATGGTTTCTATTTTGTAAATCCACAAAGGGTTGCTCTACCACTGATCCTATAATAATTTATATACGACCGGTCCACGTCGGGCCGTGCTACTGCTGATCCAAAAATGGCTGCACTGCTACTGATCCATAGAGGGTCACACTAATGTTGATCCACAAAGGGTCTATCTCATGCCAGTCCATAGAGGGTCGCTCATCACCTGATATCCAGGCATGGGATTCCAAAACCTAGTGCACTTGAGATTTGTAGGTTCTTCTCCTCATGTTATCAGTTTTACATCAATAGCCACAAAGTCCCATTAAGATGTAACCCAAAGTATTTTTTTGTCGTAAGTGTTCCAATGCGACATACGAAGCATCAATCAGATGCTCAGTCTGTAAGATATAAGAAAAAAAGGTAAAAAAAGGCATGGTTGAATTCGAATCTGATCCAATGTGTCCATACTTCAACTTATTCCAAAATCAAAGTGGAGTATCTCAAAAATATTTCCTCATCGTAAGGGTCCTCACGTTGCGGAAAAAATTTCAAATGAATGTCTGGTTTGTGGGTTATGTTAGATTTAGTGAAATGGGACCGGTTGGGTCCTGGTTTGGTAGGGGACCGGCCCATCCCATGGGTTTGGACCGGCCGAAAGGTCAACCCTTCCAAGAAAACCTGCCATGTATGCATGCCATTTGTACTGTACCAGATGTAATGCATCCATTTCTTCTAGCTGGCAGTGCCAGCTGGGCGCCACCCCTCTTCTGGAAACTGCCAGCACAAGCTGGTCATTGCGCCATGTGAGTGTCCCGAGAGGGCCGATCCATCTCCTAGGCGGTGAGTTGGAACCATGCCTTCCACCCATTGTGTCCATCAAACAACGAATCCTACCACCATGATGCCTGCATGTGCTGTCTCTCAACGTGATTGGCACTAGCTAGCCGTCGCCACTGGTCGCATATTCTGCTGCGTCGTTGGTGTCATGCTAGAAAAACCTTCTATGGGCCACTCAAGATGCTTCAATGGTCCGTTTTCCTTCCCGTCCACTCCTACCGGCCTCCAAGGTCGGTGCCTTCACTATGTATCCCACAAAATTTCCTTTTCGATGCATTTCTTAGTCAGCCATGAAAAACATACAAAACTCAAGAGCGGCATTGGGTTTGGGCCTTGTTTGGATTCACCAGAATCATCTACATTGGCATTTTGTCATAGGGGTGGAATAATAGTCATTATAAGATTAATAAAAACCCCATGGTGTGACCCTAAAACAACCTCTCAGAATTCAGAATGAATTGCAGATCAACCCTTTGGTTGGTTGATCTGGGTTCTTCATATTATTATGGCCGGAGAAATGATGTAATATAAAACCCATAAACCCCCTACAAGGATTCAGTGTAATCTATTTAGGAGGAAGGAAGGAATCCACATTTTAATTCCTTGTTTTTTTTCGATGTTTGGTTTGTGTTATCCAACAATCATCAATCGATCACCATTTTTAGTTGGAGGGTGACGTCGTCAGCATTTGATCATAGCTTTCTCCCATGGTTTGTGAATTCACTTGCCAATGGTTTTTTTAATAAAAGAATTAATCCTCGTGTTGTGTTCATTATTATAGTTCATTAATGAATTTTAATTAATGAACCTATTAAACACACGAAAATTGTGGTTAGAAAAACAATGTAGCATGTCATTTATTGATAATAATTTAACAACCATCATTAAACTGGAATCTCGCCAATCATCGCTCAATTGTTAAAGAAGAATAAAATAACTCAACGAGTTATTTTTTTTATTTTTCTAATAAGTCCAAAAATAATCTTTTTCATATGACCATTTTAGGTCGAAGTCAAGCTTCACCTAAGTGAATCCTGAAACTGCGAATTCAACAGTGCCCTCATATTTTCTTTCTAAACATTGTTTAACAATATAGAAAATCACACTCAAACGTTTACATAAGGTACCTTAAAATTTTCAAAATTCTGTTCTGATCACTCTGCGACCAAGAATCACATGCCTTATAATTGAATAGTCTCGCAATATTTCTATATAATTAAAAAAATTATATGAAATATTCAGGTCTTTACATTCTTCCCACCATATGTCATTACATCCCAATAATCCAAAACAAAACTAAAAAAATAGATGGGGGTACTGAGCCTGAATTTGAGCCTCCCGCTCCTATCTGCACTCCTGGAGATTATTTTACTACCACTGAACACACACTAGAGTAATTAACCACCCTTGTATGACCCGCTCCTTTTCTTCCTCTTTCTCCACTGGGATCTCCTCAAACGTTGCCCCATCATAAATGTCCAACTCGTCCCAGTCGATGACGTGCGATGGACCATGCACATATCTCCTCAGCCGCGACACATGTAAAATATTATGCACTCGATGCATCTGTGGGGGAAGAGCTAGGCAGTATGCCACCTCTCTAACACTGTTCAAGATTTGGAAGGGTCTTACGAACGTCAAATATAAATTGATGCCCCGAACAAATCTCCACAATCCTTGTTGGTGTGAGACTTGTAGGAATACATGGTCTCCCTCCGTGAACTCCATGTTTCTCCTTCTATTGTCCTCATAATACTTATGCTTCCTCTGTATAGTCTTCATCCACTCTGGGATGATAAACAACTTCTCAGTGGTAGCTCGTACCAACTTTGAACCCATAGGTTTTGACTCCACTAGGTCTATCCAACATAGTGGTTTTCTGCATGGTCCCTCATACAAGGCCTCAAATGGTGCCATGACAATGGTGGATTGATAAATATTTTTCTTGGTGAACTCCACCAGTGGGAGGTGGTCCTCCCAATTGTGACCAAAATATAGGACGCAAGCACAAATCATGTCCTCAACTATCTTTACGGTCCCCTCACTCTAACAATTTGTCTGAGGGTGAAAGACGGTACTCAAGCATACTTATGTCCCAAACACCTCATATAATATCTTACACAAAAAAGATGTAAGATGAGTGTCATGATATGAAATGATCGTTTATGGTACCCCATGAAGTCGTACTATCTCTTGAACATGGAGGCGTCCCAAGTACTCAATTGATCCTTGCTCTCGGATGGGTAGAAAGTGAGCTGACTTGGGGATTCAGGAAACGATCAACCAGATATAGTCGTGGCCCCTAGACGTATGTGGTAACCCAGTCACAATTTCTATCTAGATACTATCACATTTTCACTATTGTACCTCAAGTGGTTGAGTCAAGCCTGTTGAACCCTAGTGCTCGTCCTTCACTTGCTGACATGTGAGGTATCGTGAAACAAACTCTGCCACTACTTTCATAATCCCTATCCATAAGTACCAACATCAAAGGTCCTGGTACATCATCACCACTCCAGGATGCAACACCAAAGAGGATGTATGGGACTCTTTCAAAACCTCTCCCTGAAACGTCTCTGGTACCATGTAATTTTGTTTATAAAGGATGATGTGCTCCACACCTATCAAAAATCCATCAAGATCTTACCCTAAGTATATTTGAGAACATCGGACCTCGCATTGAACATCTCCAAGATGTGGCTCTAGAAATTTATGAAGATGTGTGGGAGTGAAAATAATATACTGGAGGTATGCTACTCCATCCCTATCAACGAAGGATTTCTGAAATGCGGTTAGCTTCCCTATTGCCTCACTCAGTAGCTATATTCCCAACTTCCTGCTGAGTGAATATTCCACTACATTTATCTTATCGAGAGTGTAGACTATCTCAAAGTCATAGTTCTGGATGAATTCTATCCATCACTGATGTCTAAGGACTTGGTCCTTCTATGAGAATATATACCCGAGACTCTTTTTATTGTAGTAGACTATAAATTTTTCACACATCAAGTAGTGCTGCTACATCTTCAACACAAAAACCATAGATGCTAACTCCAGGTCATGGGTCGCATAGTTCTTCTCATGATGCCTCAGCTTCTGTGAGCCGTAGGAGATCCCTGTTCAATCATGCTTCAAGAAACAACTCAGTCAGGTCCCTGAGGCGTCACCGTAGACTACATACCCAACGCCCTCTTCTAGTAGCCTCAAGACAGGGGACTCACCACTCTCTGCCTCAGCTCCATGAAATTCTAATGGCATATATCCATCTATATGAGGGGTTTCCTTTTCCATTTCAATGATGATATGGGTAACGATACTCTAGAAATTCAGGTACAAACTTTTGGTAGTATCCATCCAACCCTAGGATACTATGCACCTCAGTCATGCTCCAGGGAGGCTCCCAAGAAAGCACTACCTCTATCCTAATCGGATCCACCAAAACTCCATCCTTCAAGA
The DNA here is from genome assembly GCA_963277665.1 of Viscum album. Classification (NCBI taxonomy): domain Eukaryota; kingdom Viridiplantae; phylum Streptophyta; class Magnoliopsida; order Santalales; family Viscaceae; genus Viscum; species Viscum album. Next base: position 935,364,405 of record OY728157.1, on the reverse strand, counting down.
TAACATGTCCTAGATTCTGGACCTATCATATATGAAAGATTTACTTTCCGAGAATAATAAAAAGATGGTGCTCTTAGAGTTCAAATAGTACAATTTGTAGATGTGTGGCTTGCTCCTCCTCCAATGCTGAGTACACCAACATGTCTTCAATGAAGACCACCAAAAAGTGATCGATGTATGGCTGGAAGACCCTAGTCATGAGTACCATTAACATTTCTCGGGCATTGGTCACACCAAAAAGCATCACCAAGAAATCATAGCGGCTATACCGACATCTAAAGGCTGTTTTAGGTACGTCCTCATCCCGCACCTGAAGCAGATGATAGCCTGATTTGAGGTCTATCTTAAAAAACCACTAATCTCCCCTCAACTGATTGAGAAGATCATCAATCCTATTTAGAAGATACTTGTTTCTCATAGTTAGCTGGTTTAGGTGAAAAAAGTCAACACAAATCTGAAAACTCCCATTTTTCTAATTATAGAAAAAAAATCAGGTCTACCCATAGAGAAATATTGCGCCTTATGAACCCCTTCCTCTGTATGTCCTCCAACCGCACCCTTAACTCATGAAGCTCCACAGAAGCCATCTGATATGCTAGTTTAGATATCTGTATCATCCCTTGGTACATGTTGATGTATAAGTCTAACTATCTACGAGGAGATAATCTTTGAACATCCTCAAGAAAGACATCTGCATACTGGTCCACCCCTACCGGATAGCTCGGACTCCCCTCATCAAATGCATTGAGGGTAAGGCTAGAATATTTTATTTTTGGTCGACTATAACCTCCTCTGAGAAATTCCATCCTTTTCTGAAAAGGATCCCTTCATTTAGGTGGAGAAAAACTAGGTCCCCTCCTCGTGGACACCCCACACTTTGCACCTAAAACATTCAATTCGAGAATGGACCATAGATAACGATTTCATACACAAGATGACATTGTAAGTCCTTGATGATTATACTAGAAGATCCCAAGAGAATATCTCACCTATTAGAGTAATATCACACTTTTGGAACCAAGGTATAATAATTGAATCCCCTTCTGTAGGAGTTTTTAATCGCAATGATTGAGCCAACGGCTCCACCAGAATCTCTGAGCTCCAAAAGAGAGTCGTGGAAATATAATAGGGACTGGAACCTATTTCTATAAGAAGTACAACTAGGGTAGAGTAGACATATATTGTACCTCTAATCATCTTTAGAGAGTCATGGTGAAAATCCTCTTCCACCTAAATATGAGCTCTTCCTTCTCCACCTACTCCCTGAGGTCGAGGTGGAAAACAAGGGGTGGTGGTGTTAGTACATCAAACCATCTCCCACCACCTGATACACGACCTACTCCTCTAACACATCCGCCTCCCGGTGGAACTCCCCACTCTATCCTCCACCTCTTCCTCGTCATTACTTCAACCATCTGCTCATCATCAATACAACAGTTCGGGAAATCACAAAACATGTGAACTTTCCAGCCACATGAGTAACATAGTCTAATCCAATACTAACCTCATCTAGCTCCCGAACTATGCACATATGACCCTATATCTTGGGGTCGTCCTCCGGGAGGTCTGCTAGTTCATTAACCAAGTAGAAAACATGTGCCACCACCTCCAGCTTCTCCTCAGCTACATGTGGATTTGTCTCGCCTCGAAACCTTAGTTCCCTCTGTCTCTAGAACATGTGCAGTGAACTCAATCAGTGTACACTATCCACTAGTGGGGTTGGTGGGAAACTATATCCCTACAGTTAGAGGTGATGCTGGTACACCACCTGAAGGTACTATTGCTATAAGAGGGCCCTACATTGATTCCTCATCCCACAGTGGGCTATCATCATGATTTGTCACTAGAATCCTAGTAGGTTGTCTATGTAGCGGCATCCTTTAAAAAATAGATGCACCACAGTCAATAAGTTTGACCTAGTGAGCTGACTCAAAAAATATAAAAAAACCTTTTCAAAACGCATGCAATTAGTGTTTTTGTGTATCGAGTCATATATCAGAACTCTGGGTCCTGGTATATGGAAAAATAACCCTCCAACCCAACACTGGAGTCCATGAACTAAAATATGAACATAATACACTTAACACTATTTCTCCATTTAATAAAAAATTACTCTTAGTTCATTTGGTGGAACCGACCCCTTCGATACCACATTGTCACGACCCGTTTGCCAGGGCTCGTTTCGTGACTACCTCAAGCTTTAATTACATAGGCCAGGGTTGGAGACTAGCACCAGAAAGACATATATCAAAAGGGAAGGAATTTACTTTAAACCTGTACACACACAGACTATGTACACAATAAAATAAAACCTTAAAGTAGAACTTCTAATAGTAAAAGTGTGATTGAACCGTAAAAAGGGCCAGTATACACACCCAACTAAAAATATTGTACATAAAAAAGGAAAATTGCGCTCTAATGGTCGTCAACCAAGGATCCAACCTAAAGTGTAGGTACATCTCGTCATCTTTTGTCACTGCCACTCAGTACATTTATCAATCACCTATGAGCACTATCTAGCCCTGGCTCCCCAAGTCTCAGTCAATATTTTTTTCATCTACGCAATACAAAACAAGGTGCAGATGAATCTCGTGTAGGGGTGAGTATAAAAATTCTTAGTATTGAACCTGAGATCCTTGAAGGTCTCCCAGAATTACACAATGGAAAAACCAAAAATCGTGATCCCAATCAGAAAGCATAATGTAAAAGACAACTCACACTAGTTATAAAACGTAGAGAAAATGAAAAAATGTGATTAGTCTTAAGATAGATCATTATATTCTATTGGGTAGCTTGGATACTAAAAAAACTAATGGTTGCTCTACTATCAAGCCAAAAAGGGTCACTCTACCATTGATCCTCGATGGGTTTCCCTATGGCCAGTCTGCGCCGGGTTGTGCTACTGCAGATCCAAAAAGGGTCACACTAATGATAATTCATAGAGGGCCGCACTACTACTGATCCATGGAATTTCTCTCTCATGGAGATCCCCAAAGGGTCATGATATTTCCAATCCATAGAGGGTCGCACTACTACCGATCCACATAGGGTCTCTCTCATGATGATCCATGAAAGGGTTTCTCTTTAGTTGAAAGCTAGTCACTGGACTCCCAAACCTAGTGCGCTAGAGTTTTGTAGGTTCTTATACTCATGTTATCATTCATACCTCAACCACCAAAAATAACCACAAAAAATGAACCCAATGGATTGTCTTGTCATAAGGGTTCCAATGAAACAGAAGGAATGTCAATCAGACGAACATTCTATAAGATATATGAAAAAAGGTAAAACATGCATGGTTGTATTCGAGTCTAATCCATCCAGGTTGTACTCCAACATCTTCCAAAACCCAAGTGGAGTATCTAAGAAAGACATCCTAATAATAAGGGTCCTCACACCATAGACGATGTATCAAACGAGCATCTGTTTTGCGAGTAACATTAGATTTAGTGAAACGAGACCAGTCGGGTCCAGGTTCGGCCCGACCGGCAGGTCCGACTAGGCCTGAGGTCCAACCCGGTCAGCATGTTTGGGACAAATTGTTGGTCCATCTTGGTCTGTGGGTCTAGACCACCTGGAAAACCCAGCTTGAATGCGGTCCAGTTGTGCTGGACCGGACACAACACATCAGTTCTTCCAGCTGGTGGCGCAAGCGAGGGGCCTCCCCTCCTCCCAAAAGGCCAACATGAGCCAACCATTGTGCCATCCATCTGAACCGAGCGGGAATCTTAGTCTCTGGAGAAACACGTCGATGCGGAACCTTCCACCCTCCATGGCCATATGACCTTGCCTCCTATCGTCGTGGAACCTGTGGGTACTGCTTCTCAATGAGGTCTATATGGGCCGACTGCCGCACTAGTGACGCCTTTCACGAGCCACTAAAGATGCTACAATTGTCCTTTATCTGTCAAGTCTAATCCTATGGTCCTCCCAGGTCACTATCACCACTTCATTTCCCACTGAATCTCATTGTCGCTGCATTGCTCGATCACCCACGAAAATTGTAAAAAACCTCAAGAGCAGTGGAGGGTCCTAGCCTTTTTCGGATTGGCCTATGCCCTCCACATTTTCGTTTTATCATAGGGGAGGAATAATAATCATTATAAGATTTTTAAAAACCCCAAGGTGTAACCCTGAAACAACCTCCCTCAATTAAGAATAATAATGAATCATCCCTTTGGTCGGTTGATTAGAGTTCCTCATATTATTCAAGAACTGGAAAAGAGGGAATATAAAACATAGAAATCCCCTACCTGGATTCAATGGAATCTATTACGGACAAAGGACTGAATCTGTATTCGATGTCATTCGTCGTTGTAAATCGATTTCTAGTTTGATTTCTCTAATGGTCATTGATCTATCATTGTTCTTCATTGGAGGGTGATGTTGTTGGGGCTTTGTCAGAGCTTGCTCCCATGATTTGTGAATTTTCATTCCAATGGTTTGGTTAATAAAATAATTAATCCCCACATTGTGTTCATTATTTTGGTTTATTAATGAATCTTAATTAATGAACCTATGGAACACATGGGAATTGCGGTCACACAACCAAAAGTAAAATTTCATTTAGTGATCATCATTTAATTCATGTTGTTACATAGTGGTCCGACCAACCATTTCTCAACAGTTAAAGAAGTATAAAATAACTCAATGAGTTATTTTATTATTTTTTCGAAATGACCAAAAAATATCTAACTTGTCCTACCCTTGTAGGTAGAAAAATCTTCATCTAAGTGAATCCTGGTGCTATGAATTAAATGGTTCGCTATGATTTTCAACCTGAGAATTAGTTCAAAGGATAAAAAACCATGCTCACACGTTTATTGAATGTACCTTAAAAAGGTTCAAAATTATTTTTTGAGAACTTCAGGCCTCAGAATCGTATGTCGTCGAATTTCCTAGTCTCAAGATAATTCCATTTAATTCAAAAATATTATAAAGATTTTCTAGATTTTTACAGGCGATTTATATGTGGCGAGGATTAACTCTAGGTATGAGACTAAACCCATAGTTATCTTCTATTGTGTGTTATCAGTTTTATTTTTATATATTTTAAATCTAAAACTGCATTTATTATTTCAATATTTATATTAAAATTTTCACTGATAGTTTGTGTTAACCCATATTTACATATAATATTTGATTAAGTAAATTAGTTTTAAAAGTTAATGTAATTTCAATTATTGTTTTAGTGAATCCTTAACATCGCTTTGAGAAATTGTGTGACAGATCAAACATATATTATTATACTATTTTGATTAAATTGAAAATATAAATTTACTAAGGGGATTTCATTTTAAATAATTTTTATTAGAAATATTTTTTGAGAAATGAGTTCACTAAATTTTAATTTCCACACTTTGATCTAAATTTTATATTAGTGGTTTTCAAATATATTTTCAACTATGATTTTGTTTTCATTTTAAAAAATTAAATTTATTTGGTTTCTAAATTTAATTCATTCATGATAATAATATACAATAAGGATATTTAACAAATATAAAACCTTATTTTAGTGTAACAAACTATTCTTAGAAGATGATTAAAGTGAAGATGCATATTGAAAGAATCTGTTTTGAAATCAAGAATGTTATTGGAGACAAATAAGAATTAACCACAATTTTTCGAGTAGAATGGAGTGATGAAACTACATTAGAACATAAAAATAACTTTATATCCATGAATCCTCTATACCATTAATTTGGTTATGGGTAATTTCATAGAATTTATCCATGTACTATTGCATTGGATATTTGGGATTAATTATCAATTTCTTCAGTGGGAACATCTATTGTTAAATAGATGCACTTAAATAAATATAAAATTAAATATAATAATTTTATGATGAAACATTAGAACCAAATTTTTTATTTATCTCATCTTTAATGAGATCTTGGATATAATTTATAAACTGTGAAAACCAATTCCTAAAAAAGATCAAGTGATGAGCATGTTGAGGTGTTTACCAGATAAACTAAGAGGAACATTAGTGTCAATGTGAGAGTCACTTGATTTTAGAATGGTTCCTATTGAAGAGATTATTGAAAAGAACATAATATATAAGTAAAAACTCAAAATAAATATATAGGAGGAAAATAAAACAAATATAAAATATGTACCCTTCAAATCCATTACTTCAAAACAAAATGATAAGATCAAAGTAGATAACTCGAGTGATAACGAGTCACCTACTATCAGTGATGAAGGAATGTACTAGTTGGACTTCTTATTAAAAAATGTTCTATAAAAGAATGAATTTATTAAAAGAAGACAAATACAAATGGAAATATTAAAATAGATGTAATTGTATAGGATTGGAAGAAATATGATACTAAAAATTAAATAATCCGTTATAAATATAAAATAAAATTTCAACTCAATCATTATTGTCCTAAGATAAAATTCAAGAAGTAAAATGATGATAAGGATAATAGGTACAATAAAGACATGAAATCAACTTCGAGTGTTTCTCATTAAAGTTATAGGGATTCAGAATCAACCTAGTAGGGTATGAATGATAGATCAGACAATTGTTTTATAAAAAACTTCTGAGGTATCTGATGTATTTAACACATCTCTTATTAATATTTCTAATCATTATAGATATCAAAAAATTGATATTAACATGTCAAATGAGTAAATGTTTTAATAATGTAATATGTTGGATGATACCTATAACAAAAATACATATAAATATATGATTTAAATATGTATCATTTCATTACTTCTAGTTTTAAAAGTGATCTTATTATAGATAAAGATAATAATGATCAACGGATAAAAGAGAAATATGTGTTAAAATTATGTAATAAACAACTAATGGATGAGTTTGAAAATTTTAAAATTATAATAAATACCTTTCCATAGATTCGTGACAAAAACAACATAAAAATATACTTCTAGAATACGTAATCAATATAGACAGAGGTGGATCATTAGAAATAGCTTGTTCCTATATCTAGTTCTTCTACAACAAATATTTACTCTTATGGTTATAAAATTGTATTTATTTATAAAATTATGAAATCAACTTTTAGGAAACCTATTATATAAGTATTGATTCATAAGGCTTTTATTATAAACATTTTTATACCCATTAATATTTGGATTTGAAGTTCATTTTTTGTATAAAAATTGTTTTTTATGAAATATTATTTAAAAGTTCCATTAAAAGATTAAGGTATATGGATAGTGTTGATTTTAGACACATGACTAGATAATATTCACTTTTCAGGAGTATGATATTATTGGATGATATAAATTTTACTTTTGGTGACAATACCAAATGAAAAATAATTTTTCTTGGAAAAGTCTTTAATTACAACATTATTTTAATTTATAATGTTTAATCTGTAGAAGGATTAAATCATAATATTCATAAAATCACAAAACTTTGTGATAATGGCTTTCATTTTAAATGTTAAAATAATTTAATTAATGTTTTTTAATGAATTTGTTTATTTTTTACTTATTTAATAAATGATAATGTATATATTGTTAATTTAGATTCCTTATTTTCTCAGAATACATCATATGAAAAATCCTTTAACAAAGAATCCTACATTTGTAATATTAGACAAGGACATTGAAAAATTTATTCAATTAGAATGGTTACTGGGAATTGTTTAGTGAAGGATCCACCTGAACTAGTATTATAAAATTATAATGTCTATAACTTATATCAAAAAGGAAAACAATAAAATCTCTTTTAAATAAAATAATGAAGTTTCAAATTCTCAACTCCAAGATATGGTTCATATGGATCTGTTTTGAATATTTAGTGTTTATAGATTAAATGGGAAGAACTATGTGTATATTCTTGTAGATAACTTTTCTAGAAATACATGGATATTCTCTGTATCTTAAAAAAGTGATTCTTTCTTTTTTATTACCTAGTATGATAAATATGAATAAAATATTTATCAAGTTAAAATTAAATCCTTAATAAGTGATCATGGATATGACTTTGTAAATCAATTTTTTTAATATTTTCTACAATAATATCTACAATAATAACTTTTATACTCCCATAACTCTATAAAACAATGGTGTAGTGGAAAAAAGAAATAGAACCCTTCATGAAATTTCCCAAACCATATTAAATGAGTATGAATTACCAGTTTATTTTAGGGAAGAAGATATGAATACTACTTGATACATGATCAATATTGTTTTCATACTACCTCAATTAAAGAATACTCCTTATAAATATTGTAATTGTAGAAAACCAAATTTAATTTCTTTATAGTTTTTTATTTTGATGCCATTATTATTAATAGTAAGGATAAGAGTAATTTTTTTTATATGTTTGATGAAGAAATTTACTTTGGTTATTCAAAATATAGGTAATCATATGAGGTTTTTAATAGAAGAGTTGGAATTTTGGAAGAAACTGGTCATGTAAAACATGATGAAACAGATCCATATGAGCCTAATACCCCCTAAAAACCTTGAAGATGATCATTAAAATATGAACATAAATGATAATCCTTCTATGATTTTTTCAAAAATGATGATAATCATCTAGTTATGAAGAATAACCTAATAAACAACATAACCCAGTAGAAAAATGAAATTTATAGCCCTTAGTTTCCTAGAACAATTACAAATCCTACGTGCCATCCAATAGATTTCATAGTTGGATTCCTTGGTATACATACACAAGATTGATCTTCTCTTAGAAATCATGTTTATCATAATGAATTATTACCACATATTGAACCAAAGAACAAAAATGGTGAAATTAATTATTAATTAAATGTGATGGGAATGAAAGAATAACTTAATGAATTTGAAAGGAATAATATTTTGAAACTAGTTTTTATACCTAAAGATACTTCAAATATTGGAACTAAGTGGGTGTTTAGAAAAAGTGGTGATGAGTTAGACACCATGGTCATAAATAAAATTATTTTGAATGCACTAGGATATATATAAAAATATTGTGTTGATCATGAGGAAATAATTTCACTAGAGGAAAACCTTAATCCATTATAACAACACTTTCCTATAATTTACATTTGGATTTCAAAATATATCAAATGGATTTCATGTGTACATTATTAAGTAGTTATATATTTTAAGGGTTTTTATAAAACACAAGACATTATATTATATTTATTTTTAAATAAATTTAATTATGTTTGTATCTTTATTTATACGCAAGTCCATGTTAAGATTACACTACACACAATAATGAGTCGGCTTACGTTACACGCAATTCCTAGTTTTACCGAACAAGAATATATTCTAAAAAATTTAATTTTTTAATAACATATAAATTCGATATTATTTTGGAAGTAATTAATATTATTAACTGACATATGAAAATATATGGGTGAATTCATTGGTTACAAATCAATTTTAAATTTAATATAAGAACCAAATAAATATATAGGAAATGTTTTATAAGGAACTATTATTTTTCGCTAAATGTAATTTTATTCTAATAAATTAAAATAATTTCAATTAGACAATGATATAAATTAAATTTATATGTTATATATTAAATAAAATATTTTTTATATTCAAAAAACATATTTGATACGCATAGTATAAGTATAAACCCAATATTACACATATAGAGCTATATTTTCATAAAATAAGTTTTACAGCTTTTTTATGGTGAACATAGTTAATATAAATTTTTTTAGAATTTTATATACATTATTTGATAAAAATAATCTTATCTTGTTTATTTATCATATAAAAAAACTTTAGTTCAACTTCTTGTATTTTTCTGATAAATTTCACGTTTTCATGAATAGTGAGAAATATTAAATTTAAATTGAAAACAAATGTTTTCTTCAAAATAATTTATAGTGGTAAATTATATAATTAATTTTTTAGAGTTATAATAGGATATTATTTAATAATTTAATAAAATTTAGTTCTGGGCATAAATTTTACATTGAATTCAGATATGAAAATTTTTCAATCTTTTGAATGTTTTATACATTAAACTCGTTTTTTCACCCCATCATATGATTAATTTAAAACTAATTTCTATATTTTTTTTAATTTTTAAAAATGGATTCCAATTATTGATGAATTGGGTCTAAATAATTTAAATATATTAATTTTATTTTGGCTTATATTAATAGAAAATTTAGTAATATTTTTATTACTACAACTGTGAAAAAATCAAGTAATTAAGGGTAAAACATAATATTTTAACTATTATAAAATTACCCAAACACATATTCTAATGTAATTGGATCTATGTGTGTTGAATAAAATTATCCTTAACCTCTGATTATAATGTAATTATTCCATTGGGATGAGATAATGACATTGATTATGTTATATTCACTGAAAAGTAAATTTTTCACACTTTTGTTTTTAACAAGAGAAATGTTTTTAATTTGAGATTTTATAAAATATATTTTCGACTATAAATATTATTTATAAATATAAAATGTTTGCATACATCGTCGTAATTTATTTATATTTTTTATAAAATAAATAATTAAATTAAATGAAACAATTATGATGTGGTAATTGATTAATTAATGGAAGAGTCCAATAAATGATATCAAAATTATTAATATAAATACATTTTTATTTGGTTAATATCATACATGAATTTAAATTATTGTTTTCAAATGTTATTAATGTTTTGGAATTATTTTTTTTTTGAATTTATTTTATTGTTTTAATTTTTTATAAGACAAAATAATGAATAGTTTTAAAATTGGCATTTCTGATATTTTTAAAAAATTAAAATTGTATTAAATCTTATAAAATATATAAAAATATAAATTTGACCAAATAATTGGGTTAAGTGTTAAAATTTAATAAATAACACCTATACTGTTCATTTGGAATCTTATAGTAATTATATTAACACTTAAAGTTTAAAATAGATGATATCATTATTAGAGTTAAAGGGGGTAAATAAGGGTTAAAAAAAGATAATGATTAAAAGAAATAATAAAAAAGTGTCCAAAACTTATTTGATGAAAATGATTGGTTCTTTTTTACTTAAGGTTTTAATTGGGTGTTATTAATGGAATGTTCTCCTCCAATATAACTAATATATTATTTAAGTCAAAGATAGTTACAAAAATGCAACTCTATTTGTATTGAATATCTTTTATGTGTCCACATTGTAAAAGAATAAAGATATGAACGAAAATAAAAGAATATTTTGATTCTAATACAATTATTTTTTTTATAAAAATTTATTTTGAATTTGTTAAATTACTTAATTACCTAAATATCTAATTCAAAGGATAAAAGGTATTTATGTAATTAATATAAAAATAAAATAATTGATTTAAATGTATTACTCTTGATAGATTTGAGATGAGTTAATATTTCTAATTAATTTTATATATCTATAAGATATATTGTGTATGTTTTAAAGAATTATATTATAATTAAAACGTTTTATTTATTCATTTTAATTCAATTTAAATGAATAGTATCAAATTTGATAATAAATATTTTTTTATTGAATTAATATATTATTAAATTATTTAAAAATCACAAAAATGTTTAATAATAAAAGGGGATAATATATGGAATAAATTTAATTATAATATTCATTTATTGTATATTTTTAAGTTTTTTCCTCTAGAATAACTTTATTATATTTTAATATTTTAAAGATTTCCAAACGTTCCCCTCACCTCAATTATAAAAGGACACATACTCGCTCAACTCGCCACACCAATTTGAGCCCTCTAGATCAACCTAACCCTACCCATTTATCATCCCATAATACTTAGTTTTGTTCTATATGTTCATTTCCTTCCAAAAGTCCTACCTTATATCAATTAATAAGATATTAAATTAAATCCACCGAAGAAGAGGTAATCAGTTTTACTAATTCATTAAGTTAATTACTTCCCATACATCCTAATAATGTGTTCTATACATTATAATGTATGAAATATAGTATCATATATATTATAATATGTTATTATGCTTATAGAATAACCATATTTAACTATTTATTCATCTTATGAAAAATGAAAGCCTCACACGTGTGTGCGTACGATATACCATCTCCATGCTGTGGTGTCATTTTTTTAATCACCACTTTACATTCAAAGGTATAGTGATAGAAATAATATATAAACATATATATATATAGGTTTTAATTGTTAAATGATATTTATTCTTAAAAATTAATATACCATAAACTATCATATCACTTCAATTAATAAGGGAATGATATCAAAGCTCGTGCGTACATACGACCTACCATATCAATTGTGTAATGTGATTAATTTTCCACATCCAACATTAAAGAATGAAAATAAAAATTTATTTAATGTTTAAATATAATATTTATAACATTAATATCAGTCTTTAGATATTGGATATATATCCTATACAAAACAACTGATACTTTCGTGATAAAACATGCATAACAAAATGAATTAGTTAACACACAAAACAAGGGTAAATTTTTTTTGTCAAAAAACAGCTGATAAAAAAATATAATAAGATCCAATATGATATATTAAATATGAATATAGTTTTGTTATAAGTTAATAGCTTTATTAAATCCATTATTCAAAATTTTAAATTACGTTTTTCTAAATGAAGCGTAAGGTATGTGTTTTTCTCACCACACTTTTATATCTGTGAGTTATGCCTTATTCACCACTTCATTGTTTTATGTGGCGTACATCCCCTCTTACATATCATATAATGATTCACTTTATCTTTATCATCATCAATTTTTCATTTGATAATTTTTTACTTTTATGGGGTTCCGAATCAAATATTTCAGAGTGTTATGGGACACATTGGTTTAAAAATATATTATTAAATTGATTATTTAATATATATGGATTGATCTGGACTAGAAGAATAAGGTGGGGCCTGGTTATAGATATCCCCTTGATTCATCAATAGTATCGAGGGACGAATTATATGGCCAATTAAAATTATTTTAGAATATAATTATAATACATCTTGATGGTATAGTATTCCATGTTCCAAATACATGACATACAATATTAAAGCATTTCCTTCATTCATAATTCATTTCAATTATTATCCATTGGATTTTTAATATCAAAAAATATTTGGATTAATTTTATATTTATACAATGGATTAAATAGAATGTGTTTTAGTTTTTTATCATTCTGTATTTTATATGACTTATTCATTTAAATTAATGGCATGTGTTCTGAATTATATACATTCCCATGTTAATTTATTTTCATTATTTGAGGATATATTCTACTGAATTTATTACCCTTACTGAGTATATGAGCTCCCCAATTTGGTATGGTTTATTTTCACCAGGATTCCAAGATGTATATTATGACTAATATTCATGGGTTTTCTAGGATAATGATGGTTTTACAAAAAGAAAATAATTTTTTTATAATATATTTGAAATTTAATTTGAATTTCAAATATGTATCTAATTTTCCAAGGCTAGAAATCTATTTGGTAATTTGAGATTTAATTTATTATACTTTATGCTAGTATAATAAATTAAAGCATCTGATCTGGGATACTAGGGTCGGTGCGTTATAATGTTTTTTTGAAAAAAACCCATGGATTTCCAACTAATCATTTTGTAAATAATTTTTAAATTAAAAAAAGTTATATATAGTTTAAATCATTCTCTTAGAATTTGTAATGATAAGATCATGTTTTATAACATCGAATGGGTTTATAAAAGGGACAATTGATCCTACTATATTTATAAAAAGACATTCAGATGATGTTTTAGTAATGCAAATTCATGTTGATTATATTATTTTTGGATCCTTATGAAATTCAATTTGTAATGTTTTTTTAAAAAATTAATCAAATGAGAATTTTAAATGAGTATGAAAGGAGAACTAAAAATCATTATTTTTTTCAAATTTTTTAAAATAAAGATGTACCTATTTAAAATAAATATATAACATTATTGACATTCTAAATTTTTTTGGTTTTCAAAACTCTAAAAGTAGTGATACTCCCATGAGTGAAACATGTATGCTAGATATTTATGAAATTGGAAATCCCATAGATCAATCTTGGTACCAAGGTATGATTGTAATTTTTATATACTAATCTTCTAGCTATTTGGATATCATGTTTAGTGTGTATGTGTTCTAATTTTCATGAAAATACCAAAAAACCCATTTACTTCTTGTTAAAATAATGTTCATATACCCCATGTATTAAACCAATTTAGGGATATTCTATCATAGGGTGTAAACAATTTATTTAGTGATTTTTCATATGCATAAAATTGTTTCTATAAGTAATATTGAAAAACCACCTCCACAACATGTTTCTTATTAAAAAATTCAGTATTATATTGGTGTAGTAAAAAAGAAATATAATGTTGCACTAGCAACTGATGTTTCTAAATAAATAGCAGCATGATGTTTTTGTGCATAGATTTTTTGGATGAAACATGATTTTCTAGATTATGTATTTCAATTTACACATGTCCCTATAAACAATGAAAATATGAGTACGATAAATATTTATAATAAAACTATATAGAACTTCTTAAAAAAATATATTCATTAATGAAATTAATTTTTGAGAGGTCATTTCCAAAAAAAATCCTATAACTATTGATATCATAGTTACAGAAAATTACCTTGTTGACATTTTTACAAAACCCTTGTATTAATAGAGATTAAACTATATAAAACATGAATTACTAATGGAATATTTTGAATAATCCTTTATATTCAAATTTCCAACATTAAATGATCCAAAATTGGAAGAACCACCATTGGGTGATCCAATATTGAGTGATCCACCATTGGAAATCCACCATTGGTAGACCACCATTGAGTGAATTATAACAAGTGATCGACCATTGGGTGATCCATCATTGGGTGATCCACAATTGGATAATCCATCTTTGGGTGATCCCTAATTGAGTGATCCACCACTGGTGATCCACCATTGGGATTATATTTATTGTATCTTATGACAATGTTATAATGTAAGGCACCAGCTCCGAGCTACTGAGGTTTGGGCATTACAGTTTGTATTAGAGAAATTATAATAGCAATGTTGAGAAATAGATTTTTGGAAAACATAAATTAAAAAATCTAAATCATTGATTTAGTATGCTTTAAAATGTTATTTACGAAATAATGCCTTTTAATTTTATAGAAATATGTTTAATGGTAAGTATAACTATTAGGTATTATAAAAATGTCATGACTCATCCCCGTGGGGCCCGAGCCGCAACTCCCCAAGCCCGCCTACAATATTCCAGGGGCTAGTGACTAGCACCGAGTAGGAATGCTACTAACATGGGAGGCATTGCCTAACCTATACACATGCACACACATCTCCAAGCCCACAAAGCTGAAAAGTAAAAACTACTAAAAATGGAAAAGATGCATGCATAAACTAAAACCCAACCACATAGTACAACATGAAAGTAAAGTGCCAGAAAGTGAATCCCTGGTCCAAAAGTACAAGCCTACCAGAAAGAAAGTCTATAATAAAGTCCAACATGTAAGGAAATGTACTGGGACTAAAATCAGTAGCCGCAGGAACACACCTCGGCCCGCCTGATCTCACTGAGCACCGTCTGGTCCTGTATCACCTTGAATCCTGGCAAAGGCTCGCTCGTCTGTACAAGACACGAAACATTCCGGCAAATCCCGTGCAGGGGTGAGTATAACAATACACATTAGGACACCCCGAAACCACAAAGGAAATACAAAAAGTGAAAAATAACACAAAGAAAGATACAGTTAGCTCTACACAGTATATGTCTACTGAACATATAACAATAATTTCCAGATATACTCATACACAATCAACTACCGCGAAACCACCACTAAGAACCACCTCAAAGATTCCATTAAGCATGCAACCTGCAGAACACACTCCTAGGTCTGAAGAGAGATATTTGAAGTACTTGTTCCGGGAGGACACACTCCACAAGTACCATGATAACATGATGCTCAGATGAGGATCACATCCAAGTCATTGAGTGATTCCGACAACTCAGTCTGAGCTAATCCGCTAAGAAAAGGATCGGCGCCCGAGTAAATTTGGTCACATAGATACCAAGAACTCTACATAGGGTTTCAGGAATGAATAGAGGATCCGACACTAAGTCTCATAGAGGGTATTCCAACAACTCTATTCATGAAGTTCTACTGAAGGGATCATACTCCTATATAAAAGAAATGATACCAAAACCTTCAGGGGATAACCAAGGGTACGAACACTATGAACAAGTCCAAGTCACATAAGAAAAGTGGCTTAAGCCATGATGAAAAGGTTACATGGCGTGTAGTATGGTTCCACACTGTGTTCCTTACACCCAGGTACTGCCTGTGTAAACAGCCTGTGTCATTCGTTCAAGCCATGTAAAACCAAACTACACGGCGTGTAGAAATGTTTCACACCATGTTCCTTGTCCCCGGGTGCTACCCGTGTAACTGGCCCGTGTCATTCAGCTTTTCGGATTGAAATAAGCTACACATTGTGTAGAAGAATCACACGCCGTGTTCGAGAACCCGGGCTCACTCCGTGTACGCTGGTCTTGTGCCCGTACACGGTCTCTGCCCGTGTCCGTGTTGCCTGCCCATGTACCAGTACACGGGGTATCTTGTGTATCTGTCCAGGTCTGGCCAGGGAGGGGTATACATGGCGTGTCCTTGGCCATGTACCCATCCAGTGTCCGTGTACTCCCGGAGTACATTCCACGTAATCCCACCGACAAAGACACGCCGTGTAGCCCATACTACACGGCGTGTAGTTGGGAAATTTACAGAAATTCCATCTTCCTCTGTGCACCTCGTATGATCCTCTGGATCTTGATCCAACCATCCAATCAATATGAAACTCCGGATTTGGGGTTGTCCCACCCATACAAAACTGATTCTTTCGGTTTCGGGCTTTCGATTGGCCTTGAAAATGCATCTTGATCCGTCTTCACGAAAATGCTCGAAGAACGGTAATTTCCAAACAACATCAATTCATCTGCCATTGTCATCGCCGCACCTCCTCTAGGTCGCCTCACGGTTGGATCTTGAATTTCAGTTCGTTGCACCAACAAACGAAAGTGCAATGATCTATTTCCTCCATGAACGTGAAGAACACATGCGAAGAACGTGTAAGGACCAGGGGAGAAATACACAAAAATCGAGAGGGACGAACCTTGATCGATGTTCGTGTCGATCTTGGTTATTCACCATTATATGGTTGAACAGAAACCAAAAAAAATTCAAGAATCAAATCCCCATGTTTCCCGAAAAATATCCCATCCCGCAAGAATGATTAATCCACGGGCTAATATTTTCATGGATTAGTCCGTGTTCATCTTGGAAATCAAAAAACTAGGAAGAATATCACAAACAAACATCCTACCTGGATTATGCGGCGTTCGTCGGCGATGATCTACTCGTCGCGTCGTCGTTGCCGGTGAAAATAGTCACGAACGTCGTCGCCGTGTCGGGAGGTCTTCTCCAGAGCCTCCAGAGGAAATCAGGGTTAGGTGTATTGTAATCCTGGCCCTCCCTACGAAATCTCTATTTAAAAGAATAAAATATTCAGTTGCAACAAGGATTTAAATAAAATATTTTAATAAAATATTTTATTACGGTTACGCCCAAAAGCCAGATTTCACTACCGACCTTCACCGGCCGAAGTTAGGCCTCGCCTAAGGTAAAATTGCTACTCTGAATTAAATGGTGCAATCAGATTTATGATCTGTGCAACCATTAAGGAGTTATTCCACTTTTTCAGGAAAACCGCACGCCCACATTATTTAATTATTAAATTAAATTAAAAAATTTGTTCCGGGCCCACCGGGCCTCGAAACTGCATGATGTCTCAGAGCATGGTCTTAAATTAATTCCCATATAATATTAAAATAATTCATGAAAAAATCAGGGACATTACATCAAACCCACCTTAGGTATTTTACGTCCCAAAAAGCCAAACAAAGGCTACTAAAAAAGATGTCGGTACTGCACACGAATCTGAGCCTCCCGCTCCCACGTGCTCTCCTGGAGATTTCTGTGCTTCCACCGTACACACACCAAGGGAATAGCTCGCCCATGAAGGATCTTATCCTGTCGATCCTCGATCTCTACTGGATACTCTGTAAAGGTCGCCCCATCACCGATGTCCATCTCACCCCAGTCCATAACGTGCGATGGATCATGCACGTACCTCTGTAGCTGTGACACAGGGAAGATGTTGTACACACGATCCATCTAAGGAGGTATAGCCAAGTGATATGCCACCTCTTCAACTCTACTCAGAATCTGAAAAGGGCCAACGAACCTCAGAGATAGCTTACCGCCTCGGCCAAATCTCTGCAATCCCCGCCGAGGTGAGACCCGAATGAACACATAGTCTCCCTCCTCAAACTCCAAAGGCCTCCGCCTCCTGTTGGTATAAGACTTTTTCCGACTCCGTGCAGTCTTCATCCACTCCTGGATGACCTGCACCTTTTCTGTAGTAGCTCTCACCATCTCTGGGCCCACAGTGCTGACTCTCCCAGGTTAGTCTAGCAAAGTGGTGACCTGCATGGTCTCCCGTACAGAGCCTCGAATGGTGACGTACCAAGAGTGCAATGATAACTATTGTTGTAGGAAAATTCTACCAGTGGTAGGTGATCCTAAAAGATACGATCGAAGTCAAGAATACAAGCTCGAAGCATATCCTCTAGGACATGGATGGTCCACTCTATTTGACCATCAGTCTGGGGATGAAACGCTGTGCTCAAGCGTAACTGAGTCCCAAATGCTTCCTGTAATCTCATCCACAACCGGGATGTGAAACAAGCATCATGATATGAAACGATCAAGTATGGAACTCCATGAAGTCGAACTATCTCCTGCACATACAGGCGCCCCATGCTCTCTACTGAACTCTTCTCCCGTATGGCTAGGAAGTGGGCCGACTTGGTGTGTCGATCAACGATCACCCAGATGGAATCATATCCCCTGGATGTACATGGTAAACCTGTCACTAAGTCCATGAATATCGCATCCCACTTCCACTCTGGAACCTCAAGGGGATTAGTCCAACCTGCTGGCACCTGGTGCTCAGCCTTTACTTGCTGACAAGTAAGGCAGAGAATGACAAACTCGACCACACACTTCTTCATTCTTGGCCACCAAAACTAATGTCGGAGGTCCTGATACATCTTTTCAACTCTTGGATACACGTCCAAATGTGATTTATGGAACTCCCTCAGAACCTCCTCCCACAATGTCACTGGTACTACCGTGCGTCCTCTGAAAAGAAGAACGTGCTCCTCACCTTCTGAATATCCATCAGCAGCATCACATGTGGATATCTGAGCACGTAGAGTCTCACAGCTAGCATCCTCACATTGTACTTACCTGAATCACTATAAGAGTGGAGGGGTAATAACCATCGACTGAAGGTAAGCTCCCTAATCTCCATCCACGAAGGATAATTGTAAGGAGGCAAACTGCCTCGTTGCCTAATCCAGCTACTGCGAACATGATTTCCTACTGAGAGTATCTGCCACTAGATTCCCCTTCCCATGAGTATAAACGATCTCAAAGTCGTAATCCTAGAGGAACTCAAGCCATTGCCTCTATCTCAAATTCAGAACCATCTGAGAAAAGATATATTTCTGAGACTCTTTTTGATCAGAGTAGACGGTAAACCGCTCGCCCATCAGGTAGTTCTGCCAAATCTTCAATGCGAAAACTACCGCTGCCATCTCAAGATCATTGGTCACATAGTTTTTCTTGTGTGGCTTCAACTGACATGAGCCATAGGCAATCACCGCTTTCCTCTGCATCAGGACACAACCAAGCCTGGTTCCTGATGCGTCACAGAACACTGTGTACTCGACACCCTCCTCCGGTAATCTGATGATCGGGGCACTCGTCAAACTCTGTATCAATTGCTGGAAATCCTGCTGGAATCTCTCGGTCCACAAGAAAGGCTGCCCTTTTCGGGTCAAAGCTGTCATGGGTGCTTCAATCCTGGAGAAATCAAGGATTAATCTCTGATAGTAGCCTTCCAACCCAAGGAAACTCCACACCTTCGTCACGCTCTGGGGTGGATCCCATTCTAGCACTGCCTCCACCTTGGCTGAGCCCACTGCTACACCATCTGCTGAGATGATGTGTCCCAGAAAGTGGACCTCCTATAACTAGAACTGACACGTTGAGAGTTTCCAATTCAATTGGTGCTATCGGAGTGTGTCTAGAACCATCCTTAGGTGTCTCGCGTGCTCCTCCTCGGACGCAGAGTACACGAGGATATCATCGATGAAGACCACTACAAACCGGTCTAGATAGGGCTGAAAGATCCGGTTCATGAGTCCCATGAACACTGCCGGGGCGTTCGTCACACCAAAGGGAATCACCAAGTACACATAGTGACCGTAGCGACATCTGAAAGTCATCTTCGGTATATCCTCATCCCGTACTCACAACTGATGATAGCCTGATCGTAGATCAACCTTCGAGAACCATCATGCCCCTCTCAGCTACCTGAAGAGGTCATCGATCCTCGGTAGTGGATACCAGTTCTTCACGGTCACCTGATTCAAGCGCTGATAATCCACACATAGAATCATGCTCCCGTCCGCCTTCTTGGCAAACAAAACTGGGGCCTCCCAGGGTGAAATGCTGGGTCTCACAAATCCCTTCTCTTGCAAGTCATCCAGCTTCACCCTCAACTCACGATGCTCTGCAAGAGCCATATGATATGCCAATGCTAATATCGGTGTCGTCCTGGGTTGAAACTCAATGGAGAAATCTATCTTCTGACAGAGAGGTAGCCCGGGGACATCCTCCGGAAAGACGTCCTCGTACTCAGCCGCTACTACTGGAAACTGGTAACTCGTAACATCTTCTGAGCCGTGGGATAGGCTAGACAACTGATGTGAAATTGGTTGTGCCCTCCTATGAACGAGTCCATCCTATGCTGCCTGGGTCTCTCTTTCACCAAAAAAACTGAACCTCGTTCCATCACTGCAGACACACCACACCCTTCGCCTAAAACAGTCGATCTAGGCATGAACTGTGGATGGCCAATCCATACCAAGAATGACATCGTAAGGCCTCGAATCTACCATTAATAGGTTCCAACCGAAACTCTCACCTTCAAGGGTCAAGTCACACTATCTACAGATGTGTGTGATATCTGAATCTTCCCTAGTCGGTGTTTCTAATTGTAAGGGTTGAGTCAATGGCTGAACTGGAATCTCAAGGTCTTGAACAAGATAAGAAACCAGAAAGGAATGACTAGAACATGTGTCTATAAATAAAGCATCCAAGGTAGAGAAGACACATATAATATCTCTAATCATTACGGGAGTACCTGGGTCATAAGCCTCTGCCGCCTTCAGTTATCCCTACCTCTGTCCACCAGCTCCCTGAGCCTGGGGTGGACCTCTTTGGGGCGGTGGTGGTAAAATATGAAAACGTCGACCACCTCCAGCTGCTCTCCCATCTCCTCTACCATGTCCGACACCCCAAGGATCTGTCTGCTCCACACGTTGCCTCTGCCTCGGTGGTCCATCGACTGCTCCCGTGTCTGTAGTACGGCGGGTCGGACAATATCGAGCGAGATGTCCCCTGCTATCACATGAGTAGCATCACCACTCTCAAGGCTGGATGGATGTACCATACGAGCCCTGTATGGAAGATCCCCAATCATGGGATCTCCTCTTAAAACGTCTCCCACACCTGGGTCCCTGACGTCGGCTCCCTACTGTCGAGGTCTCTGCTCCAGCTCGCCCACTACTGGCATCTATCGGCTGTCTCTTCTCTTCCAAGAAGCTCTCAACCACCAGAACCCACTCGAGCACCCCAACATAAGTAGGAATTATCATAGGGATGATTCTAGCTCAGATATCTCTACGCAAGACCTACTCAAAAGTCCGAGATCTGAAGTACTGATCTCCGACCATATCCATCAAGTACCGTGAGAGGTCGGTAAACCTCGACGAATAGTCATCCACCGTCATGGTTCCCTACTGCAGTAGAATAATCTCTTGTATGTGTACTACTCTTAGGGTAACTGGTGAAAACTCCTCTCTGAAAAGACACTCAAACTCCGACCATGTTAGTGTCTCCTCGTTGTGGGTCTGGATAACTAAACTACACCATCATCCTACCATGCCCTATAGAAGGCTCGCTGCCAGGATCACCATCTATTCTGCTGGTGTCCTGACCGAACGGAAGACTCTGGCCTCTGCCTCAAGCCAGTCCTCTGCTGCCTGAGGGTCATTATCGCCTTGAAATTGGAGGGGTATCTTTCTCTGAAACTCGTGGAGTGTGCTCAGACTGTGCTCCTCCTCCACTGGCACAGTAGGTACTAAACACTGCTCCACAGGTGGAGGGATAACTGGAACACCACCTAGTGGTAAAATCGGGGGATCTGATCCATGTATCGAGGATTCATCACTGAGGGGTTCATCCTTGTGATCGAGCAGCTAGATCCTAGCCGGTGTGCATCGCATATGCATCCTGTTAAAGAAACAAGATGTATCTCAGTCAGTGAGTATATCTGGAGAGCTGACTCAAAAAGGGCATGGAAACCACAACCCATTCCTATATGATGCATGTACCATTATTTTTCCCCGCAACTACTGTTCCCATGTTCCAAGTTGAAAAGAAGGTTTTCAGAGTCTTGGTGTATGGATACATCAGCCGCCCTCACCAACACTAGGGTCCTTGGCCTCAAATCCGAACTCAAAACACTTAACACGGATGCCCCAAACCAAGTCACAGACTCTCAGTCCAAAGGTAGAACTGACCACCTCTGATACCACTCTGTCACAACCCGTCCCAGTGGGGCCTGATCCACAACTCCCCAAGCCCGCCTCCAATAGGCCAGGGGCTGGTGACTATCATCCAGTAGGCATGCAACTAACATTAGAGGCATTGCCTAACCTATACACACGCACACACATATTCAATCCCACAAAGATGAAAAGTAAAAACTTCTAAAAATGGAAAAGATTCATTCATACACTAAAACCCAACCATAGAGTACGATAGGAATGTAAAGTGCAGGAAAGTGAATCCCTGGGCCAAAGGTACAAGCCTACAAGAAATAAAGTTTGTAACAAAGTCCAACCTGTAAGGAAAGGTAAAGGGACTGAAATCTGTAGTCGTAGGAACACACCTCTGCCCGCCTGATCTCACTGAGCACCATGTGGTCTTGGTCCACCTAGAATTCTGTCAAAGGCTCGCTCTTCTGTACAAGACACGACACGTGCAGAAAAATCCCATGCAGGGGTGAGTATAACAATTCCCAGTAGGACACCCCGAAACCACAAAAAAATACAACAAGGGAAAAATACCACAAAGAATGATACAATCATCTCTACAAATTATATGTCTACCGAACATATAACAAGAATATCTAGATAAACTCATACACAATCGACTACCGTGAAACCACCACTAAGAACTGGCTCGAAGATTCCACAGGCCTGAAACCAGGAGAACACGCTCCTAGGTTTGAAGAGAGAGATTCGAAGTACTTGTTCTAGGAGAACACACTCCAAAAGTACCTTGAGAACATGATGCTCAGATGAGTATCACAGCCAAGTCATGGGGTGATTCCGAAAACTTAGTATGAGATAATTCACTAAGAAGATGATCATCGCCCGAGTAAAGTTGGTCAAGTCGATACCAAGAACTCTACCTAGGGTTCTAGGAATGAATAAAGGATCCGACTCTAAGTCTCATAGAGGGGATTCCAATAACTCTATTCAGGAAGTTCTGCTGAAGGGATCATACTCATGTATAAAAGAAATTATACCAGAACCTTCAGAGGATAACCAAGGGTACGAACCCTAATAATTAGTCCATGTCACAGAAGAAAAGTGGCTTAAGCCATGAAGAAAAGGTTACACGACATGTTGTATGGTTAGACGCCATGTTCCATAAACCTGGGTACTTCCCGTATAAATAGCATGTGTCATTCGTTCAATCTGTGTAAAACCAAACTACATGTTGTGTAGAAAAGGTACACGCCATGTTCTTTGACCCCAGGTACTACCCTTGTAACCGGCCCGTGCTAATCGGCTTGTCGGATGGAAATAAGCTACATGGAATGTAGAAGAATCACACGTTGTGTCCGAGAACTTGGGCTTGCTCCGTATACGCTGGCCATGTGCCCGTACATGGTCTCTACCCGTGTTCGTGTCACCTGCCCGTGTACCAGTACACGGGGTATCCCGTGTATCTGGCCGGGTCTGGCCGGGGAGGGGTATACACGGAAATTCCTTGGCCATATACACTGCCCATTTACTTGTACTCCCGGAGTACACGCCATGTAATCCTGCCGACGAACACACGCCGTGTAGCCCATACTACACGACGTGTAGTCAAGAAATTTCCAGAAACGCCATCTTCCTCCGTGCGCCTCGGCTGATCCTCCATATCTTGATCAAACCATTCGATCGATACAAAACTCCGAATTTGTGGTCATCTCGTCCCTACAAAACCGATTCTGTCAGTTTCGGGATTCATATTGGCCTTGAAAACGCATCCCAATCCGTCTGCACGAAAATGATCGAAGAAGAAGAACTTCTGAACCACATCGATTCATCCGCCTCTGTCGCTGTCGCACCTCCCCTAGGTCACCTCAATGTTGGATCTTCAGTTTCATATCTTTGTGCCAACAAACTAATGCGAAATGATTGATTTCCTCCAAGAATGCGAAGAACACACACGAAGAGCATGTAAGGACCTGGGAGAAAAACACAAAAATCAAGAGGGACAGACCTCGATCGATGTTTGTGTCGTTCTTGGTTCATCACTGTTAGAAGGTTGAACAGAAAGCAAAACAATTTCATGAATCAAATCCCCCTGATTCCCGAAAAATATCCCA
Source organism: Viscum album (assembly GCA_963277665.1). Taxonomy (NCBI): domain Eukaryota; kingdom Viridiplantae; phylum Streptophyta; class Magnoliopsida; order Santalales; family Viscaceae; genus Viscum; species Viscum album. Next base: position 935,339,606 of record OY728157.1, on the reverse strand, counting down.
TTTCGCAAGAAATATTGATCCACATGCTAATATGTTCATGGATTAGTCCGCGTTCGTCATGGAAATCAAAAATGGGGAAGAATATCACAAATGAACATCCTACCTGGATTCCGCGGCGTTCGTTGGCGATGATCTGGTCATCGCGTCGTCGTTGCCAGCGAAAATCGTCAAGAATGTCGTCGCCGCGTAGGGAGGTCTTCTCCAAAGCCTCTAGAGGAAATTAGGGTTAGGGGCATTGTAACCCTAACCCTCCCTGTGAAATCTATATTTTTAAGAATAAAAGATATCTTTGCAACAAGGATTTAAATAAAATAAGTTAATTAAATATTTTATTATGGTTATGCCCAAAATCCATATTTAACCACCGACTTGCGCCGACCAAAGTTAGTCCTCGACTAAAGTAAAATAGCTGCTGTAAATGCAACGGTGCCCTTGGATTTCTAATCCGAGCACCCGTTCAGGAGTTATTCCACTTTTTCCGGAAAACCGCACGCACATGTTATTTAATTATTAAATTAAATTCAAACATTTGTTCTGGGCCCACAGGGCCTCGGAACTGCACGCTGTCTCAGAGCCTAGTCTCAAATTAATTCCCTTATAAAATTAAAATAATACATTGAAAAATCTGGGACATTACAAAAACCATTTAATTTCAGGTAATTAGCGGTATCTTTATTATTGAGAATACAAAATAAAACATATTAAATAACATTTTTAGTTAACATATTGTTTTAATTTTAAATATACATTGGTAATTTTTTTAGGATTATTATAAAATATTTGTATAATATTAATATAGTTTTAGAAAAAGGACATCCCACATATCGGTTGATAACCTATCACATTCGACAAGGCTGCATAATTTGAACCAAAAACCTAAGGGAAACAAGGGTACAACACCTACCACTAGCCTATCTGATGTCCCAATTATTGTGGAATTTTTTAAGTCAATGCATCAAATTTATAAACGTTTTATTGATATTAATGTTTTTTTATCAAATAGAATACCCCTGGATTTGAAAATATTTTTCGTGATTAAGTGGCTAATGTAATTTTGGAAGATGATCACTATTTTAAGTACCATGTATATGATCAATGAAAATAGAATAATATGAGATTTTATTTGAGATGTAAAAGATGATTTATATTTTGCAATAACATATGATGTTATTGGGTACTTAAGGCAATTCAATTAATTTATGGAAATGGTTAGCATATCTTTGGGATTATGTGATTTAGGAAATTAAATTTTTGGTATAAGACATTAAGAGTGATTAATGTTATTTGGAAAAATATATGTTCAAATAATTCTGATTTTGGGACTCCATCATAGTATATAATATTTTTGTGGAAGGATAGTTATTTTAAGAATGATCTATGTTGAAATATGGGCATTACTGTTGAATTTTGGAGATTAAAGACGTTTGTTATCAATAAAGGTTTACTATTTTTTGTAAATTATCTTACCTTATCTTAACCATTTTGGTTTGGTTAATTTATAAAGATAGGAGGAACATATAGTTATAATTTTGGGGACATTTGTATCCATAAAAATTTATTCTAATTTCTCAAGTGTTAAAAATCATCTTAAATACTCATTGTTTTGAGAAAAAGTTGAGTTTGTGGTGGAAATTTATTAATGTATGAAACTCTACTTCTCATGTAACTATGTTTCATTATGTTCTTAGTCTAGGATGTAAATAAATTCATTAACTCATGGGAAATTATTTTATAATAAAAATGTTGTTCATTTAACATTCTCACATAGAAATCAGTGGCGCCATTAACCCATCACATGTTTATGGTCTTATGATGGTTGAATTTTTGATAACCATTTTCTCTATCATTATCCATCAAAACATGATAGTCATATTTCTCTTCTATATCAGTGTTTTCACAAATTTTTTCTTATAAAAAATCCATGTATTCTGGTAACCATTAAAATTCCCTTTCAATCGTATTATGAATATGTATTAATAACCCTATTTATGATGTGGTTTATTCAACACTGTTATATTTTCAAATACCAAACCCTAGACAACTAAAATCAAGATTAAATTACATGGACACATTTTCATTAAGTACTAGAGAATGTAACACCCCAAAAGGTTATTATAATTTTATTTTAGATGTAACTTAATTTTATTACCACCTCTCTTTATACGCAACACCATGTGAAGCTTACACTACACAGAAAAACGAGTTGGCATGTGTTTGAGACCGGACCTGGTTTTACATAACAACAATATAATATTAAATATTATTATTTAATTTAATAAAATATAACATAGCCATTAAGTTAGAACTTATTAATATTATTAACAAACTTATGAAAATATATGGTTTAATTAATTGGTTACAATTTGATTATAAATTAATATAAGAACAAACTGAATATATAAGAAATGTTTTTTATAATGAACTTATTCTATGCTCACACATATGTTTTATGCTAATAAATTAAATTAATTACTATTAATTAATTTTATCAATAAAATATATATTTTATATATTCAATCAAATATTTTTGATTGTCTTCCAATTTATTTTATAGTCATAAGATAAGAACAAACCTAATGTTACACATAAAAACCTGTATTTTAAAAGAAATTTTACAAACTTTTAATAGTGAACCTATATGAAATCCAATTTTGACACTTATATGTACATTAATTGGAAAATATATTTTTTATTTTAAATCAAAATGTAAAAATTTACTTTTATTCAATTTTTGGAATTTTTATGATATGTTTCATGATTTGATGAAGATTGAAAAATATTAAATTTTAATTCAAAACAACCTTTTTCATCGAAATAATTTTTAATGATAAATTATATATTTGAATGGTTTTAAAGTATAAATAAATTATTTTTTAACACATCAACCCAATTTAGGTCATTATAATTAATTTTACATTGAATTTAGATAAATTATTTTCAATATTTTGCATGTTTTGAACATTAAACCCATCTTCCCATTTTTTAAATGAGATTAATTTAAAATAATTTTATGAAATTACTATATTTTGGATTTTAAAATATGTATTAAATATTTTTAATTAGTGAGTATATATTTAATAAATAGTTTTATTTTATTATTGGATATATTATTAGTAAACTTATTAATATTTTTATTACCAAAGGTAATAGTAATTCAGATAATTTTTGGTAAACAATAATATTAAAAATATTATAGAATAACCCAAAACATATCCTAATTTCTGTATATGAGATATATTTGACTAATAGTATCCATGAACCAAGGTTACAACCTTTAGAATCCACCTGGAGAGATTATAATATTTATTATGTTATATTAAATGAAAATTCAATTTTGTTACACTTGTTTTTAACATGAGAAATATTTTTAATATTGGGTAATATAAAAGATATATTTTACTATAAATTTTATTTAGAAACAAAATTATTAATACATGTTAGTATATTTATAATTTTTAGAAAATAAATAATTAAATTAAATGGTGACACATTGATGATAGAGTAATTTCTTAATTAATGGAATAATTAAATAAATTACATTATAAATATTAAAACAAATAAAAATTGAGAGATTTAATTAAATAAAAGAATTTTATTGTCTAATTTTACATATAATTAATGTTTTATAATTATTGGTTAATATTTATATTGTTGTTTTTTATAGAAGACCAAATAATTAATAGTGTCGAAATTGATGTTATTGATATTTTTAAATAATTAATATTTTATTAAATTATATAAAATATCTGAAAATATATAATTCATATAACTAATTAGGATAATTCACAAAATTTCATAAATGAATCATTTATTTTCTAGTGGGTATTTTATAAAAATTACAATAACCCTTAATATATAAAATACATGATATCATGGTATGAGTTAAAGGGGTCAATTAAGGGTTATAAAAAAGGTAAGGATTAAAATAATAATAATAGTGTGTATAAAAATTGATATATGAATAGTATTCTATTATTATCACACTAGGATCAAATTGGGGGGTTTTAATGGGCACCTTTCCATTCAAATAACTTATACATTATTTAAGTCAAAGATAGTTAAAAAAATGTCACTCTCTTTGTATTTAATATCTTCTATACGTGCACATTGGAAATAATATTGATTTGAACGAACATAAAAATATATTGTGATCCAATTTGAATAATTTTTATTATTGAAATTTATTTTAAATTATTAAGATTTTATTTAATTACCTTAAAACCTTATTTAATTCCAAAACAATATTTATTTATTTAATAGAGAAATAAAATAATTGATTTTAAATGTATTACTCATGATATATTTTGACTTCATAAGGTGTGTAATTATTTTTTTAGATATATATGATATATTATACAATTTTATTATAATTATATTCTAATTACCAATTTTTCTCTATTAATTTTCAGCCAATTTTAATATATAGTATCAAATTTGACAATAATGATATTTTATGAAATTAATATATTATTAAAATATTTAAAAATTAATTAGATGATAAATAATATCAATGGGGATAATATATGTTATTAAATGACTTACCATATTCATTTTTATTCTATTTTAATGTCTTCAGATTATTAATATACATATTATATTTTAATATTTTGAGGATTTTAGAAAATACCCCTCACATCAATTATTAAAGGGAACCTCCTACATCACCTCCTCACACCAATTAGAGCCATATATCTCGACCACTCCCAGAAAATTTATCTTAAAAAATTTAATTTAAGTTATAATGGTTTTTGTACTTCCAAAATACCTACCCAATATCACTTAAGAATAGTTTGACGGATGTTTACCAAAGAAGAGGTAATTATTTCTACTAATTCATTCAAATTCATTTCTTCTTGTACAACCTCTTCATGTGTTATTTACATTATAATAAAATAAATATAGTATCATATATATTTTAAGATGTTATTATGGATATGGGAGCACCATATTCATCCATCTATTCATCCTTGGAAAAATGAAAGCACTATATGTGCATAAATACGACTTACGATCTCCACGTCGTGGTGTAATTTTTTCTCATCACCACTTTACTTGGATATGAATAATGATGGAGATAATGTATATTGGAATATATATATTTCATATTTATGAAATTATATTTATTATGTAAAATTTATATACCATAAATTTTTTACCCTTTCCATTATTATGGGAATGATATGGTCGCTCATGCATTCGTACGACTTACAGTCTCCACAATGCGATGTGATTCATATTCCATATAAAAAAATTAAATAATAGATATAAAATTGTAATTAATGGTTAAATATGATATTTATAATATATATATATATATCTTTCTATGTATTTTTATATATATCCGATGAAAAATAACCGAGACATTCATGAAAAACATAGATAGGAAAATGAAATAGTTAACACCCAAAATAAGGGTAAAAGAATAATATTATCAACAAATGTGAAATAAAATAATATTATAGGATCGTATATGATAATTTAAATATGTATACAGTTCTAGTATACATTAATAACATGTTTAAAAAAATTATTCAAGAGAATAATTCATTTTCCTCTAATGGTTGCACAATGTAGGAATTTTTGCATCTCACTTTTTTTATGACATATGACTTATTCATATGTTATTTATTTCTTGTGGTGTAAGTCCCATTTGAAATATCATATTATTAATACCTTAATCTTATGGGTATTTAATTTTTCATTTTTGAATTTTTTTTACTTTTATAGGGATTATAATTCAAATATTTCAAAGCGTTACAAAACAGATTGATCTAAAAATATATTATGAAATTGATAATTCAATATGTGAGTAATGTTTTAGACTGATGAACATGGGTGGGGGTAGTTTTAGTCATCTCCTTTTTAGATATATAGTATCAAGGGAAAAACCAATTGGAAAAATTAGTGTAGTTTTAACTATAATGATAATAGATCTTAGCGATATAGTGGTTCATGTGAAGGATACATGATGCCCAATATTAAAGCATTCCCTTCATTTAGAATTCATTTTTTTTGTTATCCACATGATTTTCACTATGAAGAAATTTTTTGGATGAATTTTATTTTTAGATTATTGGTTAAATGGAATGTGATTTTGATATTTATCTTCATATATTGTTTATTCCTTATCAAATTATTTTAATGACATGTGATCTCAATTATCTACATTTCCATGTTGATTTGTTTTCATTGATTAAGAATAGATTCTACTATATTTAGTACCCTAACTATGATGTATCAAGTATATCCAATGTTATAGGCCTTTAAAATTTTTGTTTAGTTCCTTAAACATACTTTGAAATTAAATTTGTGAGGTTAAAGGAGGATCTGGGGAGTGTCTCAGGATCCTTTAAAGATAGGGCATTGAAAAGGAAGGAAACATACTGGGAAACATGGTTTTAATGAAACTGTGAAACCAAGGGCACACACACATCTATCCTATAACAGGTTTTAGATAGTTATAAAATGTACAATTTTTGAACGGCAAATTAATATATGTGCCTCACCTGTGCATAGTATTTTTGTGTGTAAAAAATAAAATTGGGTTCTTCCCATAATTATTTCCCTTTTTTCATTTTCATATTTTCTTTTCTCTTTCTCCTTTATTTTTTTCCTCTTCAACACATTTTTTCCTTTCCCTCCGGTGTGGAGTGCTTCCCTTCTCCCTCCATGCACTTTCCTTTACCCTCCAAGAATGTCATTGAGCTCCTCCTCACCTCCCACGGGACTTTGATCTATCACCCTTATTTATCTTCTATTTTTATCACTGCCAGATATGATGGAAATCCCTCAACATTCCCTCTCTCCTAGAAACCACTATTTTTAGTTTCCTCTATAATTCATCGTGTTATTTTCGTGTTATGAAATTTTTACCTATTTTGGGGGTTTTGTAAATTCTTATATTTTCTCTCATTTTAGTTTAAACAGAATATTGTTACCAAATGTGTGGAGTACCATGATTTCAAGGTAGTGTGACTATTTACCTTTCCTATCATTTCACAGTTTTTAGTCATTGCACCATAATGTCACTCGTTAGAACCTTACAGGGATGCTTAATACCACATATCAATTTTTTTTTTATTTGCAGTGTCTGTAGTGACCTTTTCTTATAGAAAAACCCATATTTTGGGTGTTTTCATTTCCCTTGTCCATCCATTTTGGGAGGGACATCCAATTTATCCTAATTTAGCTCATTCTTTTAGGAGGAGTTCTAATATGGTTTATTGTTCAAAATTGGAAACATGAATTAAAATGAGAATTAGACCAAAAATTAGATCCATTAGTAATTAATATGTTTAATTCTAAATGTGGGCCCATGTGTATTTCTATATTCTTCTTTTTATTCTTATTGTAGTTCCTTGATTTATCACCAATTATTATGTATAATCCATAAATTTTTATTAGTTCTAATTGCACATGCAGGTGTTGAATCCCTTTTTCATTATTTATAGTGCATATGCATGTTGATTAAATGTGTATAATTTTTTTCATATTCATTTGGTTTCTTTTATGTTATGAAATGATTCATCAAACTAATTCCATGGGGTTTTTCATATTCTTGAGATGTAGTGTGCCATTCATTAAATTAGTGCTGAATGATTTTAGAATAAATAATAAATATTATTTAATGAATTGTTTGATTATGAAATGACATGTTTCTATAATAAAACTACCCCTACAAAGGTTACCTATCTTCTAAACTAAAATTAGTGATTTGTGTTATTAGACATACTTAGTGGCCTTCCTATATAAACTATGCCATTTTTTGTTTGTCTTAAATTGAAAACCTTGATTAAATAGTATTCTTGTTAGCTTGATATATTAAATTTCATGTGATGACGTAAATTTTTTAAATATTGTTCTTGTTGTATATTCTCTTATTATTATAACCTTTACTACATTGCAATATAAGGTGTGAAATTGTTGATTGGATTAAATTTCACAATTGGACTAAATGGTAAGCATGTGATATTGAGATGATTCTATGCTATCATGTAATTATAAATGAATAGTCATGTGTTCTATGACTTGTTTGATATGTATCATTCGATACGGGATATGAGAGAACATGCATCCCAGGTTAAGGATTTTTTGGATGGACTCACCATTCTCATTGGGTTACCACTAGATGTTCTAAAAAACAAACTTGTTCTTGATAGGTACAAGTTTTCTAGGAGGGTTTTATTATGCTTGTGAGTGAGGTTGGTTCCCTAGGAGGGAAATCTTGGGCAAACCTGTTGGAATGATTGTTATTCTAGGAATCAAGTGAGAGATGGTCCCTTATGTGAGATATTTGACATAGACTCAGAGTCACCATCCTTGAGTGATATAAGGGACTCAATTTGGGATTCCTTTAATAGACCAAATATACTTGGTTATAGGGGAGGTTTGTTATTGTGCCAATTAGGATTCTAATATGATTTCCAAGGATGGGAGTGGGACTCCACCTTAGTTTTGATAGACTTTTAGAATTGCAATGATTATATTTTTTACTCATATGATATGTTTCCTTATTAATATTGTTTGATAATTCTTCTGCACTTCTGTTACCACTACCTATCATATTATCCCACTTGTATATTAAAAACAAAGTGATAACCTAATAAAAATAAATAACTTTGGGTATTCCCTATTTACATGGTTCTTGTATATATATATACTTCCCTACACATGTACACCATTCTGCTATATAACTTACCCGAAACCAAGTGGTATGGGATGGGTGTCTTATTTAGAACCTAAAACTTGGTTTACATGTTTTTTAGTCCTATGTATTTATTATATATGAATCACTAATATCAATTTATAGCATGAAATGGAAAGGTATAGACATGATCGATGTCTACCTACTAAGATTTATATCTCACACCATGCTCAAGCACCGTTTGGTAGCCGAGTGGACTTAATGATCGTAGGTATAAATAAATAGAAGAATGTTCTTTTTATGCATGATAGTTTTACTATTTAAGAAAGATCTAGGGTATAAGAGGATCATGTTTATTATCAAGATGCTGAGTAGATATTTTTCCTTTTTATAGTTTTTGATGGAATAATGCAAATTCTTGAACCCCTATCCCCCATCTACACCTATTTTTTGTATAGCACCAAAACATTTTTAAAATTACTATATCTCTAATGATTATTCAGATTATGGTAGTTATTCTATTACAGAGTGCTACAAATTAGTTTTACATCCACAACTATGTACTATTTTTATTTGTTCATATATTTAATTTCAATTTTTTCATATATTTTATACCTAATCTTGTGAAGACATAGTATACCCAAAAACACACCTAAGGCCCTCACTGTTAGTTGGTATCCTCTAGCATTCGAGGATATTCACTTGAAGTCATTGGGCCTGCAGTCTTAAGGACAAGATCAATGGAACTGAGAGTGGGATTATACAAAGTGGTATCAAAGGATACTTTTCAATTTTAATACTGTTTGGGTTATACATGATATTAGGATATAGGGATTTTTAATTTACCCTATGTTTAGATGCAGCTAACCCATGTCTAAGGGAACCTCAAATTTCCTAGGTTGGGAATAACAATTATTGATTATTCCATTTAATGTTGATATGACTTCATCGATGAATGAAATACTTGTTTTGTGATTTTATTGACATTTATACTATTTATGTGATGATTTATATTAATTCACCCTGATGAAATGAGGGTGTTACATTACATTCTTCACACTCAGAACCATAGTAATTAAAATTTCATACATACATCCATACCATGTCTATTTCCAGCGTTCATTTCTAATTTTCATGTGATTTTATCATTGATAGTTTTTATATTATGTATTTCATAGTTTTTTTGTAAATATAGACATGTTCTAGTATATCTTGCACATAAATGTTATAAATTGGGTTACGTGGGAATCCAATTTTAGTTTATAAGGTGTATGTTCCCTTATAAATTGGAATGGTGATGTACCAATTTGAATCTGTTTAAAATGAAATTAAGTGCATGGTGAAACTAAAATAAATTATCCTTTAATGAAAATAAATATCCACATGTTGTGAGACATCGACATTTATAATTACTTTTACTAGGAAATGTGTAGTAGTCTATGTGTCTTGGGATCCTTCTGATGTCCCCTTTGTTTATTTTCTTAACCTAGGTCATAGAGAAAGATTTCAGCTTTTATTCTTAGAGACAATCCATGTACCTATCCACTTTATAGATTTTCTTATCTTATGTGACATGTTTTTTGAAGGCCTTACACATTCCATTTCTTAATTCTACTTTAACTGCTTATCTGATCAGTTATAAAATCGTATCTGAGGTGTGTTCTTGACAATTATAGAGTAATAGAACTATGACATCCTTGTGTTTTACACCATGAGAGTGGCGAAGAGAACACTCCAAAGGTGGTGGGACCTGATCCACTTGTAGTGCCTCCTATGGAACATCCTCCTAACCTTCTACAGGGTAATGATGCTGAGATCAGTGATAATTTTCTAAGTTAAATGCTATCATTTTTGAGTTCTCCCAGGCCTTCCTCGACAATGGTAGAGAGTATGTGCGAATTTCAACAATACAATCTTCCCACTGTCATGAGGGATGGCGGTCCTCTTGTTGTAGAGTCATGGATATAACCATGGCATATTTTTTACACCATATAGAGATTTCTATATATATAAGGGTCATTATTGTTACCTATATGCTACATGACTCTACCAAGCATTAGTGGAATTCCATTTCACAGTTTGAGCATTAATGGGACATGATTTGGTTAGGCATCAAAACATATTTCTATAATAATTTCTTTCCACTGACCTGGAGTAAGAATTTATCCTAGTATTTCTTGAATATTTAGTAGGGATCCTTGATTATTATTTATTACTCTTCTTATTTCATTGAGATTCAATGTTTTGATCTATTTTTGACCGGTGAAGAGTTGAAGACTTCCAGGTGTTATAAGGATGGGTTTGAGCCTACTATCCACTCAAAAGTGAATGAATTTTGGTTGAAACCCATTATAGATATTGTAATATGGGATCTAATTATGGAATGGATTCCTAAAGAGGCAAGTAGTGTAATCCATGCATGTTTTGTTTTACATCATGCTAATGGTTCTTCTAACGGCACAAAGAGTCGTATCGAAGGTGCACATGGGTAGGTGCTAGCCCAATGAAACTCGCAAATTCTATAGTATGTAAAATTTGTGGAATTAAAAGATAGAACAAACCCCAATGCATGAGTAACCCAATCAAATACCGATCTGGTAGTAGGATGGGTCGTATTCAATGCTTTTCCTATTCTACTCCTCTAACAACTTATTGCAGTGGATCTGTATGAATACCTAATCAAGTATGAGATCAGCGAAACTATATTGGGATAGATTTTTTTCTTCTACTAGATGAATATGGAAAGGTGGAAATGTTTTTGGATGAGGCATTCAGGCTTCATAACACTAGCATCAGTAGAGTGGATTTTTCAAGCTAGTTATACAACATCTCAAGGCTGGGGTTTAGTTCATATGTATGCAGTGTATCCAGCACCATAAGAGGAAAGTCAAGGTCCATCTATGTTTATAAGCATCATTCTGGTATCATTTATGTTACTTTATTACTTTATTAATTTGTTTTATTGGTCTGTGCCTCTTACCTTAGGGGTTATCAGGTAGCACCCTCAGATCTTAAAACTCTTTTCTTGTTTCATGTGAATAGTTTCCCTTAAGTTCTACTGTTGATGATTCATATTCTTAAATAGTTATATTTGTTTCAAAACAACACAATTGTTTTGAGTGGTTGTCATGTGTTCTTTATCTTGATCCAAATATGGGATTTTTGAAATTATTGGTTCTATTTGGATGGGATTGACAAGGGAATGGTTGACTACTTTTTAAGTCATGTGACTCTTCCTCCTCTTGCTTTTCAGTGATGGATGACTTAGGGGATACTTTTTTTGTTCTTCAGTCAAAAGATCAATTTTACTCATTGTTCAATATTTATCATGGACCATCAGATACATCAACACATATGGTTGATAAACCTATGGATAATATCAAGGAGTTTTGACTATTTAATCTTAGGGTAGTATATTTTGATATATTTTGAAACTATTTTCATGTTAAATGGTTCATATAACTATTTGAGTTCAGGGTTAATAATATAATTTGGTGTTTTTTCTCTTTGAGTATTTTCCATATCTAGAGTAGAGTGATAAGGGAATTTATATGGGTCTATGATCATCCCAATTTGTAGGATGTGGTTTTAAATAAGAATTGTGTGTTTGAAATGTTTTTAGGTTTTTTTGGATTTTAGGCCTAATGCCTTATCATGTGGGAATGTGAATTTGGATGCATCATGAGAAAAGAGGTGTAGCTGAGTTCTTTTAAGAATTTCAACTAATAATGGTTCGAAAGTGATTATTTTTACCTTTCCAGGGATGGTTTGGAAATGCGGGGATCACTCCTCCCTTATTATGGAAAATGTGTCACAAATTATTTTGATGATTCTTCAAATCCTCTAGTGCACTCTCATCTTAAGGAATTCCTTTTCCCCAACCTAGGTATCATCTGGGTACACTGAGAGAGCATTGGTCATACACAATGCTAATGTTTTAAAAATACATTGGGATTGTTCTGGTGGTTTTGATCAATGTAACACTCCAAAAGAATGGTTTTATTAAATTTTGGGTTGCTCCTAAGGGATACATGGTTTTTTTCCAAAGTAGGAACATCTAGGAAGGACTCAGGGACACCATCTATTCTCCTCTTTACTAGAATTATAGGTGGTTTCTACTTGGATGTTTTTCAATGTCATTGAGGTAAGGTGATTTCCTTATACAGACATCTCGATCATAAGTGTGGAATATGGATTTCCTAGGATGATCTCCTTGGATTCCAGTTATTGAATCCAATTTTATTATGGAATTTTGATGAGATTGGAAGGGGTGTTTATCCATTATAATCCAAATGCGTTGAGATAAATGGATGATTCTATGATTTTATCGCGACATGATATCTTATGAAGCCCTTTTTCTACAGAAGTAACAAGTGGATAGTTGTGATATTCAGTGAGTGTTCTCAAAGAAAACACAGAGCTAATTTTCTTTAAAATTCATTGAGTTTAAAATTTTTTTATGCATCTACTCTATGAGCCTATAATTTCATTAGTTCTTGCCTAGTATTGGCTTGATTTTTCTTCCTCTAGTGTCATTTAGAAGTGTTCATCTTTGACTCAGCCCTTCATTCAGATCATGTTTTGTGTTTCATTCCATCAGTTCCATTGGATTGATATAGGCACATGTGAAAAAATGGTTATAATATTGATGATAGAATTGTTCATAATTGGCCTTCAATGCTTGAACGTGTGGTGAAGTTCCATATAATGGTTTAATGAGGAGAAGATGATGACATCATGCCTCTATTTGAATGAACTCAGAAAATATCTATATCTAGGGATTAGTTGGAGTTTGTGTGTTGGTTTTAGTTACATAACATATGATTCATTTGTTATGGTGATACTTGAAGTTTCATTGGGAATTTGGAAACACACCACCATCTTTATAATGAACCTTCAAGAACCTAATAGGTTTGGTGATGTTTTTGTAGTTTCGGAAAACATCTTGGGGTGAGAATTTTTAATGAGGGGATGTTGTAACGTATAGCATCCCGCCTTTTTATAACATAAACTTTCATTACATTACCAAAAACTGAGGATCTTTATGGTTTAGTGTCTTGGAAACTAGGAACATAATACATGAAAACAACATAAAACATTCTTCTTAAACACTTGAGAGGCTTCTCCTTAAGTTCATCCTAGGTTCATTACTCCATCTCATAACCTGGGGACATACATCAATGAAAGGGTGACCAGAAGGCCCAGTAAGGGAAACAAGAGAAACATTTTACATGTGAACTTGAGATTCTTCAATAAGGTCAAGAAAATAACTTTAAGGCATGAGAAAGAAATCATGAAAAATTTCATAATAAAAATAAAATTTTTCATAAATTGAAGATGTGGCTACATCATTTAACATATAAAACCATGAACATATCACCAAGGTCCATCCCCAAGGTTTCATTTGAATATTACCAAGGTTATTCACCAAGGTATCGTGAAAATTGTAATCTCTAGTTGTTACATAAATACCCAATGAATTGGAGTGCTATCAGGGTGCACCCTCAAATTTGACTTTATTATCATGTGAGCCACATATATCATCATCAAAAATTTCATAAATAACCCATATAGCATAAAGTAGACGAGTTTCATTTCATAATCATAATGTTTTTTGAAAAAAACTACTTTAAAGACATGATCTTTATGTCACTTTAAACCCACGGAAAGGGAAAGCGGGTTTCATGTATGTAAATACCCGAATTTAAAATAGAAAATATTGGTATATAAGTGAATACCCATATAGAAGAGATAGCTTTGAGTATTCACTTAATAAAATAAAAGAACTTTAGAAAAAGAGAGAGACATTTTGAGATGAAAATTCTGCAGCATAACGGCTATGTTTCGGGGTTTTAAAAAACATTGAAAAAAGAGGGGACATGGGTCAAACATTCATAAATGACCCATAAAATAGTATAGGGATAGAATAAGAAGGATATATGAACATGGTAATGAAATTTTAAGGACATACCATTTTAAATGAAAAACATTGAAGGAAGATAAACCTTAGACTTCTCTTATGAAAATTCGGCAGCCTAACGACATCACTTAAACTTCAACAAAATGATTTGAAAAGATAAAATAGGGTCCCTCATCATGTGAAAATAATTGTTCAATATGATAGATATAGAGACCATACCCCAGCATAATAAAAAAAGAACTTGAAAGACTTGACATGAAAGTAGAATTTTGAAAAGAATGAGAAGGGTGAAAGAATCCCCTTAAACATTCGGCAGCCTAACGACGTCACTTAAACATTCTTAAAACGAATTGATGAAAGCAAGATGGGGTCTCTCATCATGTGAACATGAAAAGGGAAGTAATATGAATATATAAGAACATCCTCCAACATACGAACATGGAGTATAAAAGTAATGACATAAAATAGATTACTTGAAAAGAAAGAGAGAGGTTGGATCCCTTACCTTAAAACGTAACTCTTAACACTCAAAGGTTTGGACCTTGAGGGCTTGGGGGAACCTTGGGAGGACTCCTTGGGAGGAAAGGAGACCAGAAATTCGTGGGGGAGAGTTGGGAGTGAAAACTAAAGGAGTAAAGGGTGGGTATTTATAGGGAAAGTGATGGGACAAGGCATTAATGGCCAAGGGACACCTCACAAGTGCTTTTCTCAAAACCATGTGCTCTCCCATGGAATTTACCATGGTTTTAGGCCACATGGGTCCCCCAATACAATAATTCATCACCTTTTGCCGGCCAACCGTTAAAATATATCATGACATCACCATGACACAGTTATGATGTCATTAAACACACCAAAACCCTAAAAGTGCATTTTTACTATTCACAAAAAAATTCATCTTTCTCAGAAAAATCCCAAAATTTCACCTTAACCAAATATCGATGCTCTAATTACAAATATTAACTCCATTTTATAAAAATAATTTTCTAAATATTTTTAATTTTCTTTTTAAATAAAACACTATTCACCGAGAATTCATTTTTCTCAGAAAAATCCTCAAAAATTGCCATAACATAATATCAATGCTCTGAGTTGAAAAATAAAGTCCATTTTATAAAAAAAATTATAATTATTTTAATTAAATTTTTAAATAAAAAAACTATTCACCTGAAAAAACTAATACTTGATTAAAAATTTATGAAACCGTTATTTAACCATTTTATTGAATCACATTACTTAATCAAGGCATCCAAATTATATTAAAACATTCTTTAAATGATATTACTAATTCATTTTGTCACATTACTAATCCTAAGCGTAAAATCACTTTTCATAATTTACTATTCATCAAAAATTAAGTTGATCTTATTAGACTCCAAATTCCTTACTGAACACTTTTGTAGAAGACCATTTTTCAAAAATCCTTACACATCATTAATTATTTAAGGTTTACATAAATATTTTAAAATATATTTTTTCCAAAAATTTTCAATAAAATACATCCTAAAATTATCTGGACATTTGAAATTTCACAAACATCACTAAAGGAAGAAATCTCAATTTATTCATCCCAAAGGATTGCACAAAGAAGCTACGATCTCATCACATAGCCCCTTATAACACCGGCATATGACCTAAGTGTAAGGTGTGCTATGGTGATAGAATCTGAGGTAGGCTCAGATAACATTGCCCTAATAGTAATCTCTACAAACTTGAACTTCTCCCGCAGGTGTTTCCGTTCAAGCTTGACATGCTAGAGTTTAGCTTGGGCTTGGTCCAAAGCGAAGCCCAAAGATGCCACCTCCTTCCCAAGTTCTAATAAGTGGGATTAATAAGGTTAGAGTCTACTGGATGAAGCCATCAACTCCTCTTTCTGCATGAACCATTAACATCTCTATTAAATCATTAAGTGTAAGTTAATATACTATTTAAAAAGTTTGGGTGTAATAGCCAGAGATTTTATGAAAAATATTCTTTTTAATTTTATTAATGTCTTGTGTTGTACGATACACCAAAAGGAGCTTGCACAACACGCATCTTTGACTTGCCTTGCACGCAATCGCAACCTTCCTCGATAGCGTGTGTAGTACGCAATACCGAGTTTCACGAAACAACGATATTCTATTGAAATATTATTAAAACTAGCCATTATGAATAGTAATAACCACTTTTTAAAATTTTTAGCTCTCAAAATGGACTTTATTTTTGGATTTGGAGTATCGAATTTAGCCTAGGGTGAAATTTTGGTACTTTTCGGATAACTTTGATATTCTGATGAATAGTGAAAATTAATAAATTATAATTAAAAACAACCTTTTTAATCGAAATAATTAATAGTGATAAATTATAAATTTGAGTGGTTTTAAAATATATTTAGAATATATTTTTACAATTTAATACAATGTTGGTCTTTGAATGTAATTTCACATTTAAACCAGACAAAATCAAGTGTCAATCTTTTGATAGATATTGTTTCTTAAAAACACGCTATTTGTTTTAACAACGGGATTTAATTATAAAATTAATTAATGCAACTTCTATGTTATGAATTTGGTAAAATAGACTTCATTTTTGAATTTGGAATATGAAATATATCTTTGGATGAAATTTTGGCATTGTTCTGAAAAACATCAATTTTTGATGAATAGTGAAACTACTAAGTGGTAGTTAAAAAACTGAATTTTTCATAAAACATAATTTTACCGCTTCTGTGAATGGAATTTCAAAAATCCAAGAGACACGGTTGATGTAAGTAAATAAAATGTCATTCAATGAGATGAAAATAATTTTTGGTGAATAGTAACTTTTTACTTTTATTTACCACGGTTAAAAGTAAATAGGGTAATTAAGGGTAATAATGATATTAATGTTACCCTAACACATGTCCTAATTCTATTGTACAAGTGTATCTAGACCAAAACAACCTTAAGTGTAAAATATTATCATTTAGGCCCACTTGTATTAGATTAGGACATTTATTATTATTTAATTCAAAGAAGAGTTAAAAGAGTTAAAATCAAAGTTTATTTACTAAAACATTTTTAAATTAGGGTTGTACATAAGATAAATTCAATTGTAAATATTCATTAGAAAGATAAAAATATTTTCTACATAATGGTATTTTATTTGTAATTTTTAGACATCAAATAATTTAATTTATTTATGACACAAAGATGATGCAGTAATTATCTTATTAATGAAATATTGACATAATTGATATTATAAATACCCAAATAAATGTAATTTAAGACTTTTTATGAATTACACTAATTTTCTAGGTTACTATGATATATTAGTGTTGATTTAATCAACTTGGTTCGAACATATAATTCTGTTATGACTTTAAAAAAAATCATATATCAAATAGTGTCAAAATTGACACAAAATAGTTTTTAAATCAAATATTATATTATTAATTGTTATGTTATTCCTAGAAATCTATGGTTCGGACAAATGACTTAGATAAAGATATATGTATTAATAATAAACAATTTGGGGTTCGTTTGGCATGTTATAGTAAGTGTATTAACCATATAGTGAAAGAAAACAAAAAGACACGGTAAAAGTTAAATTATTTAACTTAGAGTTAAATCTAATTGATAAGGTTAAAATATTACCCTAAACTTGTCTAAATCCTATTGGTTGATATGATTTCGACCCATCCCCACTTTATCTTCGAAATAAGACCCTTTGGAACCATTATTACCCGATTTTGACTTTAATATAAAATAATATTTTGAGATATTCCTAAGGTGCCCCTCTCCTCCATTATAAAAGGACACCTCCTCCCCCTCCTCCTCACACCAATTTGAGCACTCAAGCTCGGCCAACCCCTGCCAAAATCCCTTCTCCACTTCCCTAGAATAATCCTAGAGGTCCTGTTCTTCTTCAAAGACCAATCTTAGTTCCCTAAGTGGAGGATTCAAAGAGGCGTTTCAAAGAAGAGGTAATATCCATTACCGATCTTTTCAATTTCTTTCTTCTTCAAATTATTCTTCTTTAGTTGTTTCATTAAAAAGTAATAACATCAGTATTACTTACATACTGATATTTTATTATAAATATGAAACAACCCTAATTCACCTTCTATCCATCCTACGGAAAAATGAAATCACCGCGCGTG
Organism: Viscum album; assembly: GCA_963277665.1. NCBI lineage: Eukaryota > Viridiplantae > Streptophyta > Magnoliopsida > Santalales > Viscaceae > Viscum > Viscum album. The sequence goes on along the minus strand of OY728157.1, from coordinate 935,320,919 downwards.
CGTACGTACGAAATACCGTCTCCACGCCGTGGTGTAATCTATTTTCCACCACCACCTTAATAGGATGGGTATAATGGTGTAATGAGTAACTATATATGATTATTATAAAGTTATATTGATACTGAAATAGTCTACATACACTTCAACACAATTCCATGACCATGGGAACGATATCATCGCTCGTGCGTAGGTACGGACTACAGTCTCCACGACGTGATGAGATTCATTCTCAATGATTAACCATTCATGAATGATTATAAAGTATATCTAATAAGTACTAATGAAATATATGACATAATAATGATACTGGATTTATGTAAATTTATATGTATGTCATCTACTTAATTCCATTCACTTCAATAAGGAAACGAAAACAACGTTCATGCGTACGTACGGACTACCGTCTCCATGAACGGTGTATTTCATTCCATTTATCAACATTATATATATATATATATATATATATATATATATTCTGAATATATATTATATATAAATCATTTTTTACATTCTGGATATAAGTAATCATGATCCAAGTATTCATATTAATAATTACAAGTTAAAAACACGAACGACAAATGAGACGATTTTACCCAAAACGCTACTTTAACATGAATTTACAAAAGAACAGGTAATATAAAGTCATAAGTGGACCATATATGATATAATAACAATGAATATGATTCTGGAATAAGTCAATAACATGATTTAAATCATTATACAGGAGGTTCGGACACTTACAAAGCAAGTCGGACCTAAGTTAAGGGAAATATCACAATCTCATTTTTATCCGAGATTGTTTATACTTTGGTATTTACTGGGGAGTATTTTATCATCCACATCCATGTTCCCTCAATATGTAATATTGTTTCCATCCACTTACACTAGTTTAAATCCAATTTTACCCTTCGGTGAGTTTTTAGTAAAGAATATGAAAGGAATCTTTTGTCGTTTTTTCGTACGAGGTACTCATTGACTTTTCCGACAAAAGTACGAAGAATGTTTTTTTAACTTATACAGCATGAATGGATTTCTAAAACATTATTTCCAAGAAGCTTCCTTTACAAGTTTTCAAGTTTATTTTTAATCAACTTCTTTTAGTTTAAAATTTTATGACATGTTAAGAAAGGAAAAGTGTTTTTGAAGTAGAAAGGATATTTTCCTCAAGAATGGAGTTCAAATGTTTTATCAAAATTATTTTCCATCTACGATAATATAGGATTCTGTTTTTATCCCTATTATTACATTGATTTGATTATGTTGTGAGGGAATTATTGTTATGAAGTCATTTACCTTATATGATTTGTTTTATGATGTCATGATGTTTCAAGAATCCCATTTTTGTTACATGTGTTATGCGATGATGTATGATTTATGATTATCCGGCACACATAAGAAAGGATTCATTATAAGATGGGTGGGACCTATATCTCCCTCCAATGCATTGGGTAAAGATTTCATATCTCATGAGATAGACATGACTGAAATGGTAGGTTATACCGGTTCAGTGAAACAGGACTGAAATGAGGGTTACTCGATTCAGAAAGGGACTTTGTCCACTGAGATAGTCTTGGAAATGAGTCATTACTTACAAGAAATGATTCTCTATGATTATGTATGTATTCCACAATGTTTCATGTTTTAAGTTATGATTATTGGGATTTCATTTCACTACTATGATTTATCCCATGTTATGAAATTATGCTCTCTTTTGCAGGTTAACATTTCCAAAATGTTATGTTCCTATGAATATGATGTGATTGATATTTCTTTTGTTTACCCTTACTGAGAATTTGAGCTCACCATTTTATGTTTTCTTTTCCCTAGGATATAAAGAAAGGTTTAGGTAAAAAAAATGTAAGATCTTTCTGGGAGATATTGAAGATCTTTCACCACGATTAGAAGATTACGTTCCGAGTTTCCAAAGACACTAAACTATTACAATCATTGTGTGTGTGTTTTTGTTATGTACTAAGTATTCCTCAAAAGTAATGTAATGTCCATGTACATTAAGCTTCGGGTATCTACAATTGGTATCAGTGGAAAGGTTTAGTCAACCTTTGGAAACTAGGATGCGAAAGCGTTAGTGAGATCCCTATAGATATTTCTAAAGTATGTCTAGGGATGTCCCTAAGGATAAGTATACGTATAGGATAGTCCTAGAAATATGGTAACGATCATAGAATTTAACCTAAGATGTTATATATTGAATTTACTCCCACTTTATTATGATTTTTGCCTCTAAAACCATTCTTTTTGGGTTTTAGAAAATGGCTGAAAATAAGGTGATTCACGATAATGGAGGATATGATGGAAAATGGAATGATATTTTTCATGAGAAACCAAATGAAATGGGAATTGGAAGTCCAAACATCATTATTATGCCTAATTAGAAATCTCATAATATGATCAATAAAGTAAAAGTTGGTAAGTTTCCTTACTCGGCTAACAAGAAGAAGATGGAGTTTCATGATGATCATAGAGGAAAGAAAGTTCAATTTCCCCTATGTAAATCATGTGGGAAGAGGCATCAAGGAGAATGTTTCAAAGGAACTGGAAGATGCTTTGGGTGTGGAAAATAAGGACATGAATCCAGTAAGTTCAAAGGAAAAGGATCAGTTAACGCTAGGGATGAGGATAATGGTATTGCTACAACATCAACAATGGTTAAATGTTTTAAATGTGGAATGTACTGGCATTATTCAAACCAATTCCCTAAGGAAAAGTCTCATGAAGAGAATTAGTATGGTCGTATGGGTAGGATTTATGTTGATGATGATGAAGAGACTACAAATGATATTTGAGATGAAAGAATTGTTGAAGCTCGGTCAATGGTTTAAGAATGTAGTGGAATGATTACATGTTTATCCTGTGTAATGTTGTAGAAGTAATCTCATGGTAGTATGGAATAAAGAGACATCTAAGGATTGTTACACTGTTGCCTTTCCTTGAGTTTTGAAAGTGTATGATTAATGTTACCAGCATCCATGAAAGGTTATTCAGATATTTTTGGAATGTAGATGATATGCGCATAATGAAGGGATAAGGAGAAAATTAAATGTTTGATAGTATTCATGAGCTCATGACTGATATAAGGATAATGTTATATCATGGTTTGAGTATATAGAATTTTGAGGATTTTGGAATGTGGAAAGAGTTAACTTTTAACAGCACTCATGTTTTCAATAAGGTTCAATGGGTATTCAAGAGAGTACATGATTAAGGCCTTTGAATTTTTGGAATGTGACCAATAAGATATGTCTTATGATATATGGGGATAAACGATGGTATTAAATATGTGAGAGTGGACTGCAGTATTATGGATAAGCCTAACGATTGGATTGGATTATGTTGGACATAAGTTAGTATTGTTTGTTTTTCGATATTATTGATGGGATGTTATAGTAATATAGCTTTAGGAAAAGGACAACCTGCAGGACGGGCGACATCCCATCGTGTCGGACCAGGCTGTGGGAATCAAACCCATAACCAAAATGCGACTGGCCTTTATCGCCTACCACTGGCCTACAGGAAGTCCATGTTTAGTAGAAACTAGTTTTATTTTATTAAGCGGTATGATATATGAAGTATAAGTCCATTTTAGGAACCATATATGATTAATCTCACTAAAGAATGACTTATGTATATTTAATAACTTTTGCTAACATTTTGTTTGAGACAGATGGAATGACCTATCATACTAACACTTCATGAATAACAGATTCAAATTCATTTATTTAAGAGATGAAGTGGAAATTGTTCAAGGCACGAACAATAGTGAGATTGTACCAAAATAAAGTAAGTATCTATTCTAATTCAAATTCTTCAACTTTAGGGAAACGATCTTGAAAACCAAAAATGTTGTCCCAGTGCTCTTATATCTGATTAATCAGATGGTACCATAGATCATCACAAATTTATGGATTTGTGATTGTTGGCTTTTCCATAGCCATGTTCTCTACCACTCTCCATCAGAACATGATGGTTAGATTTTTCTTCCATATCCATATTTTCACCTATGTGGAAACCCAGTGATTAGTTTATTTGGGTAATCATTACATTTCATACTTTTGTTTTCAAAGCCATGTTTTGGTATTCCTTTTTACGATGTGTGTTTCTATCAAAGAAAATTTCGAATAGTAAACCATTTATAACCCCGAAGAATTTCGAGGGCGAAATTCATTTTAAGGGGGGTAGAATGTAACAGCCCGAGATTTTATGAAAAATATTCTTTTTAATTTTATTAATATCTTGTGTTGTACGCTACACCAAAAAGATCTTGCACAACACGCATCTTTGACTTTCCTTGCACGCAATCGCAACCTTCCTCGATAGCGTGTGTAGTACGCAATACCGAGTTTCACGAAACAACGATATTCTATTAAAATATTATTAAAACTAGCCATTATGAATAGTAATAACCACTTTTTAAAATTTTTAGCTCTCAAAATGGACTTTATTTTTGGATTCGGAGTATCGAATTTAGCCTAAGGTGAAATTTTGGTACTTTTCGGATAACATTCATATTCTGATGAATAGTGAAAATTAATAAATTATATTTAAAAACAACCTTTTAATCGAAATAATTAATAGTGATAAATTATTAATTTGGGTGGTTTTAAAATATATTTAGAATATATTTTTACAATTTAATACAATGTTGGTCATTGAATGTAATTTCACATTTAAACCAGACATAATCAAGTGACAATCTTTTGATAGATATTGTTTCTTAAAAACACGCTATTTGTTTTAACAGTGGGATTTAATTATAAAATTAATTAATGCAACTTCTATGTTATGAATTTGGTAAAATAGACTTCATTTTTGAATTCGGAATATGAAATATAGCTTAGGATGAAATTTTGGCATTGTTTTGAAAAACATCAATTTTTGATGAATAGTGAAACTACTAAGTGGTAGTTAAAAAACTGAATTTTTCATAAAACTTAATTTTACCGCTTCTGTGAATGGAATTTCAAAAATCCGAGAGACACGATTGATGTCAGTAAATAAATGTGGTTCATTGAGATGAAAATAATTTTTGGTGAATAGTAACTTTTTACTTTTATTTACCACGGTTAAAAGTAAACAGGGTAATTAAGGGTAATAATGATATTAATGTTACCCTAACACATGTCCTAAATCTATTGGACAAGTGTATCTCGACCAAAAACAACCTTAAGTGTAAAATATTATCATTTAGGCCCACTTGGATTAGATTAGGACATTTATTATTATTTAATTCAAAGAAGAGTTAAAAGAGTTAAAATCAAAGTTTATTTAGTAAAACATTTTTAAATTAGGGTTGTACATAAGATAAATTCAATTTTAAATATTCATTAGAAAGATAAAAAGATTTTATACATAATGGTATTTTATTTGTAATTTTTAGAAATCAAATAATTTAATTTATTTATGACACAAAGATGATGGAGTAATTATCTTATTATTGAAAGTTTGACATAATTGATATTATAAATACCAAAATAAATGTAATTTAAGACTTTTTATGAAATACACTAATTTTATAGGTTACTATGATATATTATTGTTGATTTAATCAACTTGGTTCGAACATATAATTCTGTTATGACTTTCACAAAAATCATATATCAAATAGTGTCAAAATTGACACAAAATAGTTTTTAATTAAAATATTATATTATTAATTGTTATTTTATTCCTAAAAATCTAAGGTTCGGCCAAATGACTTAGATAAGGATATATGTATTAATAATAAACAATTTGGGGTTCGTTTGGCATGTTATAGTAAGTGTATTAACCATATATTGAAAGCAAACGAAAAGACACGGTAAAAGTTAAATTATTTAACTTAGAGTTAAATCTAATTGATAAGGTTAAATTAATACCCTAAACTTGTCTAAATCCTATTGGTTCATAGGATTTCGACCCATCCCCACTTTAGCTTCGAAATAAGACCCTTTGAAACCATTATAAACCGATTTTGACTTTAATATAAAATAATATTTTGAGATATTCTTAAGGTGCCCCTCTCCTCCCTTATAAAAGGACACCTCATCCCCCTCCTCCTCACACCAATTTGAGCACTCAAGCTCGGCCAACCCCTGCCAAAATTCCTTCTCCACTTCCCTAGAATAATCCTAGAGGTTCTGGTCTTCTTCAAAGACCAATCTTAGCTCCCTAAGTGGAGGATTCAAAGAGGCGTTTCAAAGAAGAGGTAATATCCATTACGGATCTTTTCAATTTCTTTCTTCTTCAACTTCTTCTTCTTTAGTTGTTTCATGACAAAGTAATAACATCAGTATTACTTACATACTGATATTTTATTATAAATATGAAACAACCCTAATTCACCTTCTATCCATCCTACGGAAAAATGAAATCACCGCGCGTGCGTACGTACGAAATACCGTCTCCACGCCGTGGTGTAATCTATTTTCCACCACCACATTAATAGGATGGGTATAATGGTGTAATGAGTAACTATATATGATTATTATAAAGTGATATTGATACTGAAATAGTCTACATACACTTCAACACAATTCCACGACCATGGGAACGATATCATCGCTCGTGCGTACGTACGGACTACCGTCTCCACGACGCGATGAGATTCATTCTCAATGATTAACCATTCATGAATGATTATAAAGTATATATAATAAGTAATAATGAAATATATGACATAATAATGATACTAGATTTATGTAAATTTATATGTATGTCATCTACTTAATTCCATTCACTTCAATAAGGAAACGAAAACATCGTTCATGCGTACGTACGGACTACCGTCTCCATGAACGGTGTATTTCATTCCATTTATCAACATTATATATATATATATATATATATTCTGAATATATATTATATATAAATCATGTTTTACATTCTGGATATAAGTAATCATGATCCAAGTAATCATATTAATAATTACAAGTTAAAAACACGAACGACAAATGAGACGATTTTACCCAAAACGCTACTTTAACATGAATTTACAAAAGAACGGGTAATATAAAGTCATAAGTGGACCATATATGATATAATAAAAATGAATATGATTCTGGAATAAGTCAATAACATGATTTAAATCATTATACAGGAGGTTCGGACACTTACAAAGCAAGTCGGACCTAAGGTAAGGGAAATATCACAATCTCATTTTTATCCGAGATTGTTTATACTTTGGTATTTACTGGGGAGTATTTTATCATCCAAATCCATGTTACCTCAATATGTAATATTGTTTCCATCCACTTACACTAGTTTAAATCCAATTTTACCCTTCGGTGAGTTTTTAGTAAAGAATATGAAAGGAATATTTTGTCGTTTTTTCGTACGAGGTACTTTTTGACTTTTCCGACAAAAGTACGAAGAATGTTTTTTTTTAAATTATACGGCATGAATGGATTCCTAAAACATTATTTCCAAGAAGCTTCCTTTACAAGTTTTCAAGTTTATTTTTAATCAACTTCTTTTAGTTTAAAATTTTATGACATGTTAAGAAAGGAAAAGTGTTTTTGAAGTAGAAAGGATATTTTCCTCAAGAATGGAGTTCAAGTGCTTTATCAAAATTATTTTCCATCTAAGATAATATAGGGTTCTGTTTTTATCCCTATTATTACATTGATTTGATTATGTTGTGAGGGAATTATTGTTATGAAGTCATTTACCTTATATGATTTGTTTTATGATGTCATGATGTTTCAAGAATCCCATTTTTGATACATGTGTTATGCGATGATGTATGATTTATGATTATGTGGCACACATAAGAAAGGATTCATTAAAAGATGGGTGGGACCTATATCTCCCTCCAATGCATTGGGTAAAGATTTCATATCTCATGAGATATACATGACTAAAATGGTAGGTTATACCGGTTCAGTGAAACAGGACAGAAACGAGGGTTACTCGATTCAGAAAGGGACTTTTTCCACTAAGATAGTCTTGTCAATGAGTCATGACTTACAAGAAATGATTCTATATGATTATGTATGTATGCCACAATATTTCATGTATTAAGTTATGATTATTGGGATTTCATTTCACTACTATGATTTATCCCTTGTTATGAAATTATGCTCTCTTTTGCAGGTTAAGATTTCCAAAATGTTATGTTCCTATGAATATGATGTGATTGATATTTCTTTTGTTTACCCTTACTGAGAATTTGAGCTCACCCTTTTATGTTTTCTTTTCCCCAGGATATAAAGAAAGGTTTAGGTAAAAAAAGCGAAGATCTTTATGGGAGATATTGAAGATCTTTCACCACGATTAGAAGATTACGTTCCAAGTTTCCAAAGACACTAACCTATTACGATCCTTGTGTTTGTGTTTTTGTTATGTACTAAGTATTCCGCAAAAGTAATGTAATGTCCATGTACGTTAAGCTTCAGGTCTCTACATTGGGTCGTTACATTCTTCCTCCCTTAAGAAATTTTGTCCCCGAAATTTTATACTTGAGGCCTAGTCAAAAATTTGAGGGTACTTTTGCTTCATTGTTTCCCCAGGCTCCCAAGTCGCTTCTTCATATTTATGATTCCTCCACAACACTTTCACAAGGTGCGTAGTCTTGTTTCGTAGAACCTTGTCTCTATGGTCCAAGATCTCCACTGGCTACTCCTCATAAGAGAGGTCATGTTCTAGTTGTACCACCTCTGGGTTCAGTACATGCGAAGGGTCGGGTCTGTACTTCCTCAAGAGAGATACATGGAAGACATCATGAACTTGAGACTGGTTCGGTGGAAGTTCTAGAGATTGGCCACTACTCCTATGCAATCAAGGATTTCATAGGGGCCAATGTACCTAGGGTTGAGCTTCCCTTTCTTCCCAAACCGCATGAATCTCTTCCATGGATAAATTCGAAGGAAGACTTTGTCGCCAACACCAAACTCCAAGTCCCTTAGACGGTTGTCAACATAGCTCTTCTACCGACTCTGAGCAGCCTTTATGTGTTGTTGGATGGCATGAACCTTTTCTGTCATCTCTTGCACAAGATCAGTCCCAAGAAGCTTTCTCTCACCAGTTTCATCCCAACAGGTAGGAGTTCTACATCGTTTTCCATATAGAGCTTCATAGGGTTCCATCTGAATACTCGAATGGAATCTGTTGTTATAGGAGAACTCAACTAATGGGAGGTGTTGATACCACCCCCCTTTAAATTCCATTGAGCATAATCTCAGCATGTCTTCGAGTGTCTGAATAGTCCTTTTAGATTGTCCATCAGTTTGAGGATGATAGGCCATACTAAAATTCAATTCAGTATTCACAGCATGTTGAAGACATCTCCAGAATTTTTTTGTAAATCTTGGATCACAATCAGACACGATGGATAGTGGTACCCCATGCAGCCTTACCACTTCCTTTACGTATATCATGGAAAGTTGATCCAGAGATAAATCTTCCCGAATAGAGATAAAATGGGTGGTCTTGGTGAGACGGTCCACAATAACCCATATCGCATTGTTTCCTTTGGATGTTTTTAGGAGACCAATTACAAAGTCCATGGTGATATTATCCCACTTCCATGCTGGTATGGGTAGCGTTTGTAATACCCCCTTAGGATGTTGTCGTTCTGTCTTTACTTGCTGACACACCAGGCACCTTGTAGTGAAATCAGCAATCTCCCTATTCATGTTATCCCACCAGTAATGATCACGAAGGTCTGTATACATTTTAGTGCTTCCTGGATGTATAGAGAAAGTAAAGTTATGAGCTTCATCCATCAGTTCTTTCTTTATCTCCGGAATATATGGAACACATATTCTTGTATGAAATTTCAATAGACCTTCGTGATCAATATTGAAATTAGGTAATTTCCTATCTTTTAGAGCCTCAAACTTCTCCTGCAGTAAAGGATCTTCTTTTTGAGCCATCTTGATCTTCTCTAGTAATGAAGGTTGAGAAATCATTTGGGATAAGGTTGATGATGTCCCTTCCCTTACAATTCCCATGTCCAGTTTTACTAGATCTTTAATCAAGGGATCTCCTAGGATCCTCATTGTTGCCAGAACAATAGGATATTTCCTTCTTAATGCATCTACAACTTTGTTTCCTCTTCCAGGGTGATAATGAATTGAACAATCATAGTCCTTAATAAACTCCAACCATCTCCTTTGTCTCATGTTCAATTCTTTCTGTGTGAAAATATACTTTAAACATTGTTGGTCGGTGTATATATCACATTTCTCCCCATAAAAATAGTGCCTCCATATCTTTAGAGAAAAAATAACTAACGCTAGCTCTAGATCATGTGTAGGATAATTCTGCTTATTAATCTTCAACTATCGAGATGCATAAGCAATTACATTGTTATTTTCCTTGAGGACACACCCAAGACCTTTCAGAGATGCATTGCTAAAAATAACGAATCCTTCTCCGATAGAGGGTTGTGTTAACACAGGTGCAATAACCAATCTCTTCTTCAGCTCTTGGAAACTTTACTCACATTCCTTTATCCAGATGAACTTAACCCCTTTTCAAGTCAACTTGGTTAGCAGATTAGAAAGCTGTGAATAGTTTTTCACAAACCTCCTATAATATCCTGCTAAACCAAAGAAACTACTAATCTCAGTTACTATTGTGGGTTGAGGCCACTCCTCCACAACCATTGTCTTTGTAGGGTCAACCTAGATTCCTTCATTGGTTGCGATATGCCCCCAGAAGGCCACTTGTTGTAACCAAACTCACACTTTCTGAACTTTCCAAAGAGCCTCTCCTTCCACAGAGTTTTCAAAATAACCCTCAGATGATCTTCATGCTCCTCACGACTTATTGAATATATCAAAATATCATCAATAAAAACTACCAAAAAGTTATCAAGGTAGTCCTTAAAGACTCTATTCATCAAATCCAGGAAAATAGAAGGAGCATTAGTCAATCCGAATGGCATAACAGTAAACTCATAATGCCCATATCTTGATCAGAAAGCAGTCTTTGAAATATCTTCCTTCTTCACCCCCAGTTAATGATAACCAGATCGAAGGTCAATCTTGGAGAAAACTTGATCCCCACGAAGTTGGTCAAATAAATCATCAATTCTTGGAAGAGGGTATTTCTTCTTCACTATGATCCCATTCAGTTCTCTATAATCAATGCATAGCCGCATTGATCCATCCTTCTTCTTCACAAAGAGAACTGTTTCTCCCCAAGGAGACACACTCAGTCAGATAAACCCCTTCTCCAACAAGTCTTGGAGTTGTTTTTTTAACTCCACTAATTCCACATTTTCCATTCTATAAGGGGACTTTGATATCGGTTTAGATTCAGGTACGAGCTCAATGGATAACTCTAACTCTCTTTCTAGGGGAGGTCCAGGTAACTCCTCAGGAAACACATCCATGTATTCCTGAACAATCAGAACATCTTCTATTTGTCTGCTCTCTTTTCCTTCTTCATCATCACCGATTAACTCCATAATGAAAGCTATAAGACTTGCTTCTAGATAGGGATCAGTTCGGGATATCTCGCCTTGGAAGATAACTGTAGATTGTTTATTCAAGACTACTGAGATTTCCTTACTTCTGCATTTGATCATAGCATTATATATTGAGAGCCAGTCCATCCCTAGTATAACATTGAATTCCAACATAGGAATTACTACTAGATTTGTGATAAGACTGTGCTCACCAAAGTAAACACTAGAGTCTCTAAATACTATTGATGCAAGGATAATCCCACTTTGAGTCTTGACTAACAACTCTACCTCTAGCAGTTTGGGGATTGATTCTATATTCCTTGTAAACTTAGATGAAATAAAGGAATGCGTAGAAACAGAATCAAATAAAGTACTTACTAGCTTTGAGAGGACAACAAGATTACCTGCTACCACATCGTTCGGAGCTTCAACTTCAGTTGTTGTGATAGCAAAAGCATGACCTTGTTCCCTTGGCCTTTGCTGAGGTTGATGGTGATTCCCCTCCACCGCCCTCGGATTTGGACATTGATTAAAAAAGTTCCCAAGCTATCCACACTTGAATCATGTGACTTCAGGTAGGGCCAGAACCATCTTTCCTCTGTCGTTAGTGTTGGGAAGTTGAGGCTTCACATCACTATGAAAATTCCGAGAAATATGGCCTTCTCTTCCACACCTGTAGCACTTACCACTTTTGATCAAGCAGTTCCGTGAATGATTCTTCCTACATTTATTTCATGTGGCATGTTTCATATGCTTTCCACCTCTTTCCTGATCAAAAATTCATCCCAGACTTGGTTCTAGAGTTCTCTTCTTCTCATTATATTTGTGAGACCACTGTGTCTCCCCAAACTCTAGTTCAACTTTCATGTCACTTCGAACTATTTCTTCATAGCTATCATAGTACATGTTGTCTAGATTCTTCCGCAAATGAGGTCGTAGTCTACCAAGGAATATATCAACCTCCTCATTAGGGTCCATGAGAAAGCTTGAGGTATAATGGGAAAGCCTGGTGAAGTTCATCTCGTAGGTTCCAACTGATTCATTATCCTTCTCCTTCAGCTCGAGAAATTCTTTCTCCATTATCGTTCTCATCGAATGAGGGAAATACTTATTAAAGAATATTCCATGGAACTCTTCCCACTCCATAGAATCCATCTCTCCCCGTGGCTTCATGTTTTTGATCAGTGACCACCACTGATCAGCTTCTCCCTCTAGGCGGTAAATAGAAAGGGCGACTTTTTCTTTTTCCGAACAATGATGTACAGAAAAGATCTTTTCAATGGAGCTTAACCATTGTTCCACAACCAATGGGTCAATAGATCCACTAAATGTTGGTGGTCGTTGAAACATGAATGACTCAACATAATTTTGTTCCCTTCGTGGTGGGATCGGCCTCTCACCTTGATTCAAGTTATTACTCATAAATTGAGTCAGTTGGTTCATCATTCGCAGGAATGTTTCCATTCCGACTTCCATCGGAGGGCCGTCAGCACATGGTGCATTGTGGTCACCATCTGCACGGTTCCTCCTATTTCCCACCATTTTCTAAAATAATAAAACCTTTGTGAGAAACTTATTTCATTTATGAATCTTTTAACTAAGACTTCATACTTAGACGATTACACTTCTCTATAATTCCTTCATAATGGTTCATAAAAAGCTTGTGATTAACCAAACATATCCCCCGAGAGTGTCGTAACCAAGAGTAGAGCAAGGCCCGTTATCGTGCACCAGTTCCCATTCGAGTCTAGCTCAAAGTGGTGTTTTCGGGTTTTACCCCTATGTACATCTGTGCCAGAGCCGCCTCTACCTACTCGTATCTAGACAGGGATGTATTTGTTTGATAAACCACTTACTCAGTACTTACCAAAATACCAAGAAGTTTTCCTATATTTAAAATTTTCTATAGAGTTCTTTCTAAAGTTTTTATATCCTAATTTACACAAATAACTAAACCACAATTTGATAGAAACTATAGCATCCCACCTTTTTATAACATAAACTATCATTACATTACACAAAACTGAGGATCTTTAAGGTTTAGTGTCTTGGAAACCAGGAACATAATACATGAAACCAACATAAAACATTCTTCTTAAACACTTGAAAGGTTTATCCTTAAGTTCATCCTAGGTTCATTACTGCAACAAATAACCTGGGGACATACATCAAAACAAAGGGTGAGCAGAAGGCCCAGTAAGGGAAACAAGAGAAACATTTTACATGTGAACTTGAGATACTTCAATAAGGTCAAGAAAAGAACTTTAAGGCATGAGAAAGAAATCATGAGGCATTTCATAATAAAAATAACATTTTTCATAACTTGAAGATGTGGATACATCATTTAACATATAAAAACATGAACATATCACCAAGGTCCATCCCCAAGGTGTCATTTGAAAATTACCATGGTTATTCACCAAGGTATCGTGAATATTGTAATCTCTAGTGGTTACATCATTACCCAATGCATTGGAGGGATATCAGGGTGCACCATTAAATTTTCCTTCATTATCATGTGATACACATATATAATCATCAAACATTTCATAAATAACCCATATAGCATAAAATAAATGGGTTTCATTTCATAATCATAACGTTTTGTTTTTGAAAAAAACTGTTTTAAAGACATGATCTTTATGTCATATTAAACCCACGGAAAGGGAAAGCGGGTTTCATGTATGTAAATCCCAGAATTTAAAATAGAACATTTTGGTATATAAGTTAATACCCATATAGAAGAGAGATCATTGAGTATTCACTTAACAAAATAAAATAACTTTAGAAAAAGAGAGAGACATTTTGAGACGAAAATTCTGCAGCATAACGGCTATGTTTCGGGGTTTTAGAAAACATTGAAAGGAGAGGGGACATGGGTAAAACATTAATAAATGACCAATAAAACAGTATAAGGATAGAATAAGAAGGATATATGAACATGGTAATGAAATTTTAAGGACATACCATTTGAAATGAAAAACATGGAAGGAAGATAAATATTAGATTTCTCTTATGAAAATTCGACAACCTAATGGCGTCACTTAAACTTCAACAAAATGATTTGAAAAGATAAAACAGAGTCTCTAATCATGTGAAAATAAGAGTTAAGTATGATATATATAGATATAATACCCCAGAATAATAAAAAAAGAACTTGAAAGACTTGACATGAAAGTAGAAGTTTGAAAAGAATGAGAAGGGTGAAAGAATCCCCTTAAAAATTCGACAGCCTAACGGCGTCACTTAAACATTATTAAAACGAATTGATGAGAGAAATATGGGGTATCTCATCATGTGAAAATGAAAAGGGAATTAATATGAATATATAATAACATCCTCCAACATAAGAACATGGAGTATAAAAGCAATGACATAAAAGATATTACTTGAAAAGAAAGAGAGGGGTCGGATCCCTTACCTTAAAATGTAACTCTTAAAACTCAATGTTTTGGATCTTGAGGGCTTGGGGGAACCTTGGGAGTACTCCTTGGGAGGTAAGGAGACCAGAACTTCTTTGGGGGAGTGTTGGGAGGGAAAAATAAAGGAGGAAAGGGTGGGTATTTATAGGTAAAGTGAGGGGACAAGGCATTAATGGCCAAGGGACACCTCACAGGTGCTTTTCTCAAAACCATGTGCTCTCCCATGGAATTTACCATGGAGTTAGGCCACATTGGGCCCCCAATACAATAATTCATCACCTTTGGCCGGCCAACCCTTAAAATATCTCATGACATCATCATGACATAGTTATGATGTCATTAAACATACCAAAACCCTAAAACTGCATTTTTACTATTCACTGAAAAAATTCATCTTTCTCAGAAAAATCCCAAAATTTCACCTTAACCAAATATTGATGCTCTAATTACAAATATGAACTCCATTTTATAAAAATAAATTTCTAAATATTTTTAATTTACATTTTAAATAAAACACTATTAACCGATAATTCATTTTTCTCAGAAAAATCCTCAAAAATTACCATAACATAATTTCAATGCTCTGAGTTCAAAAATAAAGTCCATTTTATAAAAATAATTTTATAATTATTTTTAATTATATTTTTAAATAAAAAAAATATTCACCCGAAAAAACTAATACTTGATTAATAATTTATGAAACCGTTATTTAACCATTTTATTGAATCACATTACTTAATCAAGGCCCCTAAATTATATTAAAACATTCTTTAAGTGAGATTACTAATCCATTTGGTTACATTACTAATCCTAAGCGTAAAATCACTATTTATAATTTACTATTCATCAAAAATTAAGTTGATCTTATTAAACTCCAAATTCCTTACTGAACAATTTTGCAGAAGACCATTTTTTGAAAATCATTACACATCATTAATTATTTAAGATTTACATAAATATTTTAAAATATCTTTTTCCCAAAATTCATCAATAAAATACTTCCTAAAATTATCTGGACATTTGAAATTTCAAAAACATCACTAAAGGAAGAAATCTCAATTTATTCATCCCAAAGGATTACACAAAGAAGCTATGGTCTCGTCACATAGCCCCTTATAACACCGGCATATGACCTAAGTGTAAAGTGCGCTATGGCGAGAGAATCTGAGGGAGGCTCAGATAACATTTCCCTAGTAGTAATCTCTACTAACTTGAACTTCTCCTACAGGTGTTTCCATTCAAGCTTGACACGCTGGAGTTTGGCTTGGGATTGGTCCAAAGCGAAGCCCAAAGATTCCACCTCCTTCACAAGCTCTGTTACGTGGGCTTCATAAGGTTCAAGTCTACTAGATGAAGCCATCGACTCCTATTTCTACATTAACCATTAACATCTCTATTAAATCGTTAAGAGTAAGTTAATATACTGTTTAAAAATTTTGGGTCATTACATAATGTCCCTAAATTATCTAAATTTATGGATCATTATTATTATTTAATTCAATAAAATTCCCTTAAAATAAAACATGTGAGGTTAAAGGAGGATCCATGGGCGTTTGGGGAACATATTGAAGCATGGGCACCAAATGATCATGTGATCTATTGAAGGGTTTAGATAGTGGGAAAATAGAAAATCATCACAAGGTTATTTATGTCTTTATCATTTCCCATGCATAGTGTTTTTTAAGCATAAAAAATAAAATTGGGTTCCTCACTTTAAATTTATTTTTTGATTTACATTTTTTTTATTTTTTCTTTTTCCTTTTGTTTTTAATCGTTCTTTTTCCCTCCTCCAAATATTTTTTATCCTTCCCTCATGTGTGGAGCACCTCCCATCTACCTCTGAGCACTTCCCTAATCCATCCAGGCATTGTTCCGAGCAGCTCCTCACCTCTCATGGGGTATTGATCATGTACACTTAATTCTCATACATTTTCATCATCATCAAATGTGCTAGAAATATATTGGTACACTCTTTCTCTTACACCTCACAACTTCATGTTAAATCCATCACCCATCACACTATTTTTGTATGACATGTTTTTCCCTATTTTGGTGGTTTTGTTAATTCTTATATATTCCCCCATATTATGTTGAATCGAAGCTTGTTACCAGACAAGTAGAGTACCATGACGTCGATGTGTGTTGCCTATTATTTTATCTTATACTTTTGTTTCTTTTTAAACATCATGATATTATGCCACTCATCAGATCCTTCTGAAGAAGTTTGATACCACATAATAAATTTTTTAGGTTTCATTAATGTATCTTTATCAACCAATATATATAGAGGAATCCATATTTATGGTGTCGGCCTTTACTTTGGCCATCCATTTTTGGCACGCCATCCATTTCATCCTATGTTAGCTCATGCCTTTGGTCGGTATTTCCCTTGGTTTAATCTTTTAAATTGATAACATCAATTAAAATGGGAATTGGCCCATAAATTGGATCCCATGAAAATACATAAGTTTAATTATTAATTTTTAGACCATGTGTATTGCAATAAGATTTTTCAATTCTTGTTTTAGTTTCCTTCTTTCTCACCAATGCTTTCACTTAATCTATATATCATACCTTACTTTTAATTTATCATGAAAGTGGTGAATCACTATTTCCTTATGTCTAGTTCTGATACATGTTTATTAAATTTATATACTTTATGTTATATGCCTTTTATTTCTTTTAGTATGTTTCTAGATTCCTATGATTAACACCTTATAGTTGCTCATATTCTTGTGATGAGATGTTCCTTGAATTTAATTAGTATCGAATGAGTTTAGAATAAATGTTAAATATAATTAAATGATTATTTAAACAAATAAATTTCATGTTATTATAACAAAATCCCTCAAATGGTGGTTTAATATCTTCTAAACTAAATGCACTAATTTGTGTTATTAGAGATGCTTGGTTTCCATACTATATATACTTCATGATATTTTTTGGATTAAATCGAAATGAAAGATTAAATGGTAAGCTTAATATCCTATTATATTAAATTGTATGTGATGACATGAAATTGTTTAAATGTTATTTTTGATTATGTTGTTCTTATGATAATGATTATTACCTTGTAATATTGAATGGAATGCATGTAATATTGAGATTCTAATCTATTCTAATTGAATTATAAATGAATAGACATGTGTTATATGCCTTTCTTGATATGGATCAATCGATACGAGCTGAGAGAGAACATGAACCCTGAGTGAAGGTTTTCAGGGATAGACTCTCCACGCTCAGTGGGTTTCTAATTGATGCACTGAAAGAGATACTTTGTCATTCCTGGTATGGGATTACCGGGTGTGATTTCTTATGCTCATGGGTGAGGATGGTCCCTTGATGAGAAACTGAGGATGAACCTACTGGAATGATGGTAATTCCTATACCCTGTATGAGATATTTGGAATAGACTCAGATTCTATATACTTGGGTGATACAAGGGATGTCATATAGTATTAATCGTATAGAATCAAGGTACTAGGTTATATAGGATGTTTCTATTCTGACCCTCGGTATTCTGATATGATCACCAATGATGGGCATAGGAATTCACCTTGGTTTTAATAGACTGTTTTTTTAATTTATTGTTTGTTTACTCATATGAGTGGTTTTCTTGTTATTATTGTTTGATAATTCTTCGGCACTTGTGATACTGATGCTTTCATTATTGGAACCCTTGTACGTTGAAAAGGAAAGTGAGATCATAATCCAAAGTACCTATTTGAAGCATGCCTTGTTCACTTGGTTCTTATATATATATATATTCATCCATACAAATACACTGTATTCAGTTTAATGGATTAGGCCGATGTAGGTGGTATGGGGAGGGTGTCCTCTTAGGATCCCAAACATAGGATTACATGTTTATGTATTAATTTCTCAGTCTATAATATATTTGAAACACTATTGTCTATTTATAGTACAAAATGAAAAGGTCTAGAAAATGTGGGTTTTAACCTATTGGTATTTATATCTCACACCCTACTCAGGCATTGTTTGGCACTTGAGTATCCATAATCAATTTTATTATGGATAAACGGAAGTGGGATTCTTCTGATTATTGATTGTTTGGCTGTTTAAGATGTAGATTTGGGGGTATAAGACTGATCCTATGCTAGAGATGATGAGTAGCACTTTATGTTATTTTTTTAGATTGTGATGGCATGTTGTATATTCTTGTACCCCCTTTCCACTATACTACTATTTTTGTATAAAACCATGACATTAACATCATTATTAGATCTATTATGATTATTTAGCTCACACCAATTGTTCCTTTATATTTTCCTGCATATTTGTTTTACTTCTACAACTATCTAATATTTTTAATACTTCAACTATTTAATTTATATTCATTATAAAGTGGAATGATGAATCCTACATGGTAATAGTCTTTACAAGGACACATATAATACACTCACTACTATTCAGCAGCCTCTAGTGTTCAGGGAGATATTCTTGATGTCATGTGGTCGACCGTCTCACAACCCTATTCAGTGGCACTTGGGGTGGGACACTAGACTTTCTGATCATATAAGGTCTCCCCTATCTTATGTTTTATTTTTCTTAGGATCCCATGATGTATATTATGATTGATATGCAGGGTTAAGGTAGGAGAACAATGGGTTTCGAAAAAGAAAATATTTTTGTTTTTTATTTTTCAAATTTAATTTAAATTTCAAGTATGTATCTCGTTTACTAATACTAATAACCTATTTGGTCCATTAGGATGCAACTTATTATAACTTATGTCAATGTAATAAATTAGGGAAATGACTCTAGACTTCTGGCGGTCCAAGATTTATCAATTTTTTATTGAAAAAACTCATGGATTTCAAAATCATTATTTTTTAATGCATTTTTTAATTAATAATAGAATTATATATTTGGAATAAATCTCTAAGATATTGGCATGATTGGATCATCTACATTCCAATTTTTAAGGGTTTTGTAAAAGAGATAACTAGTCCTAATCTATTTATAAAAATATTACAAAACTTTTTTTATTAGATAAAATTTTTGACGATGATATTATATTAGGATATTCATGAAATTATATATGTGCAAATTTTTAATAAATAATACAATGTGAATTTTAAACGAGATTAATGGGTGAAGTAATTTTTTTTTGGTTTTAACAATTTTCAAAATAAAGATGTAATTATTTTAAATCAATGTAGTTACTTTAAATAACCTCTAAATTTTTTTGGTTCTGATAATACTAAATGTAGTGATACTCCCATGATTAAAAATTATAAGACAGATTGTCAAGACCCTTCCCTTGGGGCCCGCGTCATGACTACCCCCAGCCTTCCTTCCATAGGCCATGGGCTGGTGACTAGAACCCGAAAGGATTATCCCTAAAACAAGAAGAAATTTCCTTTAAACATATACAAACACAGAGAGTAGAAGACAAGAAGAAGCAAACAAAAAGTAAACTACTGCAGTAAAAGAGTTGTAAAAGTAATGGGGGCTGGAATACAAGCCCATGTAAAAAGTTACATGTACAACTGAAATGTACAAATAGTTGAAAAGTGAAAAGTAGCTTATGGATCGGCCACCATGGATCCTACCTGAAGGGTAGGTAGTCATCACGATCCATATTCCCTGTGTTACGTCACACCAAATCTTCCACCTCTAAGCATCGTCCAGTACTTTCTCTCTCAGTCTTGATCAATGCTATACATCATTTGCACAAGACACAACCAGGTGCAGGTGAAGCCCGTGTAGGGGTGAGTATAATGATACTTAGTAGGGACCCTGAGACCCCATAGGTATAATAATGTTCCACAAATGAAAAACCAAAAAGAAATACATTAACTCTACTTAGGTATATGACAATAAATATAACTACACTATTGAAGTTAAAAGTACCACGCAGGTATCCCCATGAATATAGTACCACGAAGGTAAAAGTACCACAGAGGTATCACCACGAAGGTAAAAGTGCCACACTGTTATCACCACGAAGATAATACCATGAAGGTAAATGTACCACGCATGTATCCCCAAGAAGATAGTACAATGAAGGTAAAAGTACCACATAAGTATCACCACGAAGATAGTACCACAAAGGTAAAAGTACCACATAGGTATCACTATGAAGATAGTACCACGAAGGTAAGAGTACTGTAGGATCGAAATAATGATGTAGATGCTCAATATAAAAGAGGGGGGGGGGGTGAATTGTACACTTTAAAAATTTCCTTTGGGACCTTTAAAGTGGATTACGAATAACTATATTTTCTTTAGATAATGAATGTTCTAAGTTTAACAAAGTTAAACTAAGAAATTTCACAAAACCCCTAACACCAATTGAAAAACTGGAATAAGGAATGAAGTTATAAACTTCAAGATCTATGTACTTTCTTAAAACTAGAAAGAGATTCTAAAAGTAGGTTCTAGAAATATGGATCTGGAAATTGAAACATAACTAAAGATTACAATATAAGATTCTACCTTAAAGCATATAGAATCTAAATGAAACAGAGTACAAGTAGGTAAGTATAATAAAGTTTTACTTTCCTTACAATACAATATGCAGGGAAAACAAACAGGTAGTAAGACTAAAAATAAAAAAATATAAGTCTTTTAACCCAAAGATAAGGGTATCCAAAAACCATTGATAAAGGTCCCTTGATTTATACTTTCAAGTAAGTCTGTCTTACCCACACCATGGTAAGCCCTCGATATGAATATCGGAATCTCTGTCTTGCTATCCCCGCAAGCCCTAAACTTCAAGGTAGTTGGTACCTCTGTATTCCTTAGCAAGGAAGCCCTAAAACTTTAAGGAAGTCAGCACCTCTGTCTTCCTATCCCCGGAAGTCCTCGAATATAATCACCAACATTCGGAGTCGCATGAAGCAAAAACTGAACGAGCGGTTCAGTACGCACAATGAATGAAAAGCTTTCTCTCTCTAGAAATCACCTTAGTAGCGTGTGGTCTCTAGATCGATCAACTTCATTGTGTTTGGAGATCTTTCAAATGAGCTCTTATTTATAGGCTCGGTCGGCCTCCTTTCCAATGGTCATATTTTCCTTAAAAATCGGAGGGACCTGTACACGTGTCACTTAACCAACGGTTAGTTTATAACGGAATAGAAGACATCGTTTTATAACAAAACAAGTGTAACAGAAAGTACGACATCGTTTCAAGATTAGTTAAAAACGTTGGAGTGAAGATTTGGAATGTAAGCAAAATGTCAAAGAGTAGATAAATTATAAAAGAGTAAGTAAAATGAAAGTTCGGAGACTAACCAAAAATAAATCTGATTCTAATACTTAATAAATATATGGATATAGATAATGAAAATATGATAAGGATAAGTTTCCTTAAAAAATAAATTTTCCTTATAAAAAATTTTCCTTATAAAAGTAGTTTTCCTTATAAAAGGAGTTTCCTTATAAAAGCAGTTTTCCTTATAAAAGCGGTTTTCCTTATAAAAGCAGTTTTTCTTATAAAAGCAGTTTTCCTTATAAAAGCAATTTTCCTTATAAAAGCAGTTTTCCTTATAAAAGCAGTTTTCCTTATAAAAGCAGTTTTCCTTATAAAAGCAGTTTTTCTTATAAAAGCAGTTTTTCTTATAAAAGCAGTTTTCCTTATAAAAGCAATTTTCCTTATAAAAGCAGTTTTCCTTATAAATGCAGTTTTCCTTATAAAAGCAGTTTTTTTTATAAAAGCAGTTTTTCTTATAAAAGCAGTTTTTCTTATAAAAGTGATTTTCCTTATAAAAGCGTTTTCCTTATAAAAGCTCTTTTCCTTATAAAAGCGATTTTCCTTATAAAAGCGATTTTCCTTATAAAAGGGATTTTCCTTATAAAAGCGATTTTCCTTATAAACGCGATTTTCCTTATAAAAGCGATTTTCCTTATAAAAGCAATTTTCCTTATAAAAGCGATTTTCCTTATAAAAGTGATTTTCCATATAAAAGTGATTTTCCTTATAAAAGAAATTTTCCTTATAATAGAGATTTTCCTTATAAAATCGATTTTCCTTATAAATGCAATTTTCTTTATAAATGTGCTTTTCCTTAAAGATAATGTGTTTGTGATTTTCAAAACAAGAAGGAATGGAAAAGTCATAAGGAAAACCTTATTGACTCAACAAGTACCTCACAGGTAAAAGACTTAGTTCAAACAGAGTCTCTACTCAAACCTGTATTTCTGTGATGTATAGAAGTACATATGATTAGTCATGAAGCTAGATTATCTTATTATATCTAGAGGCACTTCTCATAACCATAAATTTTCTGACCCAAATATGTTTGATATGTAACTAACCCCTGTAAAGATCCACATAGGATCTGACCCACCTAGAGTTGACAGGTTCTAACCCCCGCAATTACCCACACAGGATCTGGCCCACACAGGATCAGTTTGTGCTGACCCACACAGGATCGTTGAGCACTTCCCACACAAGAACTGACCCACAAAATATCGCTATGTGCTGACCCACACATGATTGGTATGTGCTGAACCACATAGGATCACTGCGTGCTGACCTTCGTATGATCGGTCTCTAACCTCCACCTCACTGACAGCCACTCGATTCCTCGCACCTGGGGCACTCGAGTTCTGAAATATCTACCCCTAGAGATATCGATCATACCTCGAACACCACTAATATACACAAAGGAGCAACCCAAAGGTCTTCCATGTTGTAAGGTTCCAATGTGACAGACAGTGTGTCAATCAAATTCCTGGTATGTGAATAATCGATTTTTTGTACCGTATAATCCTTTCCTGCTAATGAAGTATCATGCTCATCTGAATATTGAAGTTTTCAATAAATCTAATTCCATCAAGTATCTGTTCAAGTATATTACCAAAGGTAATCATCGTGTAACAACAGCTCTATATGAAACCAACACTACTGTATTGTTAGGCAATAATGTCGATGAGATTAAAATTTATTATGATTGCCGATACGTCTCTCCTTGTGAGGCCTCTTGGAGGATATTTTCCTATGATATCCACTATAGATATCCTCCAGTTGAAAGATTAAATTTTCATTTACCGGGCCAAAATAGTGTTATGTACACTGACAATGATCATATTGAAGATGTCTTGAGAAAGGAAAATATTTCTGAATCAATGCTTAGGGCATGGTTTCAAGCTAATGTTTCTTACCCGGAAGGAAGATGTCTCACATTCGCAAGATTTCCTACTAGATTTGTATTCCACCAACGTGAAAAAATATGGTGTCCAAGAAAGTAGGGGTTCAGTACTGGTAGACTTTATTATGTGCCACTGACAACTGGAGAGCTATATTACCTCCGGTTAATGCTCACAAAGATGAGAGGTTCAACTTCTTTTGACAGTATTAAAACTATCAACAACATTATTCATGGTACTTTTCATGAGGCATGTTTATCATTGGGACTTCTTGCTGATGATAGAGAATTTATTGATGCAATAAAGGAGGTGTGGACTTGGGCTACAGGATGGTGTATACGTAGACTTTTTGCCAACAAATTGTTTTCAAACAATATGTCTCACCCAGACATTTTGTGGCATGAATCATGGGAGCTCCTCTTTGAAGACATTCTCTATGCGCAACAAAATAGGCTAAAAATTCCTTGTATATGTTTTATTATTGCTAAATATATATAATGTGAAATGTGTAGTTGTTAATTCAGTAACTTTTTCTTCCTTATTAATAGATTTTACTAATTAAATAACAATATTTCATGATTCCATTTAGATTTGACACTCACGGATCATCAAACAAAGATGTATGCTTTTCCTGAAATAGAAAATCTCCTGCAGAGGAATGGTATATCGCTTCAATCATTTCCACCAATGCTCGTTCCATATTCTGAAATTGTCTCTCAACGAAATTAGTTGGTAGCTGATGAAATAAATCATAACAGAGAGAGTCTTTGGAATGAGTATCTGACTTTGCATAGTAATCTTACAGATGAACATGATTATGTGATGAGTACCATTATGTCTTTATTAACTGCATCCGTAGGAGGTTTCTTTTTTTGCATGGTCATGGAGGCACAAGTAAAACTTATATTTGGAAAGTATTGACATCATTACTTTGGTGAGAAGGTAAAATTGTTCTGGAAGTTTCATCCAGCGGCATTGCATCATTACTGCTACCGGGTGGGATGACATCACATTCCAAATTTCGAATTCCTATTTCTATTTTAGAAAACTCAGTTTGCAATATTCAACAGGGGAGTGATGTTGTGGATCTTCTACAGTTAACAAATCTTATTATTTGGGATGAGGCACCAATGATTCATAAGATTGTTTTGAATCTGTCGACCATACATTAAATGATATAATGTCCATATAAATTGAGAATGCCTAAAAGTTTCCATTCGGTGGAAGAACTGTTGTATTGGGTCAGGATTTCAGGAAAATACTACTGGCCATACCAGGTGGTAACAAAAATGAAATAGTTTCTTTAAGTATAGCTTCTTCATACTTGTGGCAACATTGTCACATTCTAACACTTACAAGGAACATGAGATTGCTTTCCAATTCGCCTACAATTACAGATGAGGTTCTGGAATTTGCTAAATGGACTTTAGATATTGGCGAAGGTCACATTGCACAACTAAATGATGGAGAAGCTAAAATTCCAATTCCATATGCATAACTTCTTGCTTCGACTGAAGATCTTATTTCTAAAATTGTTGAACATACATATCCAAACTTCATCTGTAATCATGCTGATGTTAATTATCTTAAAGATCGTGCGATCTTAGCTCCAACTCAGGATATTGTTGAAGAAATGAATGAGTACATGATGTCCCTCACGTCTTCTGAATGCAAAGATTATTTCATCTCAGATTCAGTTTGTGGTGAAAGTTTTGATATAGATAGGCCAAAAAACATTTACACGCTTGATATGTTAAATGGGATTAAAGTTTCAGACATGGCTTCTGATAAAATTACACTCAAAATTGGGGTTCCTGTCATGCTGCGTTGAAATGTAGATCAGTCTGTGGGATTATGTAATGGGACTCGCTTGATTGTTAAGTAGTTGGGGGATCATGTCATCAGAGGAAGAATTCTATGTGGATGTAATTTAGTATATCTTTCTTTCATTCCATAATTAAATACAACACACTCCAACAGTTGGTGGCCTTTCAAATGGAAAATAATATAATATACTTTGACTATTTATTATGCTATGACTATTAACAAAAATCAAGGACAATCACTGTCTTCTATTGGGTTGTATCGTCGAAAACCTGTGTTTTGTCATGGTCAATTATATGTTTCTCTAACTAGAGTAACATCACCATTAGGTTTGAAAACTGTAGTTGGTGATAATAATCCCACAACTTGTGAGTCAACGAAGATATTGTCTACAAATAAATATTCCATAGATTGTGTTAGGTATATGTAAAATTTTATGTTAAACTATCATTGTTCAGTTCTGCTCAATTTATTAATACTTGATTTTATGAATGTTAATGTTTCTGATTATGACCTCTTTGTAAAAAAAATAAACCATCACATTCATACCAAACTGTCACGATCAATTACCCATTTGAATGATATCACACCTGATACCGATGAGACATTGAAGATACAAGTGCGTATTTTGAATTTATGGGGAAACACATCATCCAGGTACTCCAATGACGTTGTGGCGATTGATATGATTCTTGGTGATATACAGGTAAAATCATAAAAATAATATAGTTCATATTATCTTTATTTTTTTCATTTCTCTTATCAATTTATATATACCACATATTTGTCAAGTTGATTTATATGTCTTTAAATTATTGACATTGTTATAAATTTATTTCTACAGAAAGCGAAGATACACTGTACTATTATTGGGCGTCATATTCTATCTAAGTTCAAAAATATATTGCGGGAAGGGATGTGCAATTTCATATAAAACTTGCAGATAGCTGCAAATCAAGGTACCTACTTAGGAACTAGACATGCATGTCGAGTAATATTCACATAAACCACGCATGTGCGGCCATGTGATGCAGCGCTGCCACATTTCTGTTTTGATTTTACTCCCTTGGAAGACAAAACTCAAAGAAAAGTTCCAAAACAACATTTAATAGGTAAAATTTTACTGAGATTTATGAAACATTTTATTTCTGTTATTATAGTATGTTTGTTGATCAATGTTCCATTTTACGGATTATTGTCAACTTTTATTAGCTTATAATATAGAATATTTTCTTCTTTCTTAAATGATTTAGAAATTATTGGATATTTATGTTGCTCACATCCTCTTGAAGCATTAGGTAATAGTAATTTCAAAATGAAAATTGTCTTACAGGATAAAAGGTTATTCATTACGTCATTTTAGTATGTCTGACCCGCTGTTCATATCTAACATTATAGGGTAAATGCTATTCTTTAGTGGGTAACAACATAAATGCAGTTTATGGGGTGACTATGCTAACAAGATGTCTTTTTTACTTGGAAGAAATCATAAGTTCATCAACTATTTTAATATTGAAACTCATCAGAGTTAAGAAATTAAATAGTATGCTCTCTAAAAACACAATGCCTTATTGCCATTCCGTTTATTGAATGTTTTTAAAAGTTTTAAACTAGTAATCCAACTAAAATTAATTTAAAACTACTTTTAGACACTATTATTTTGAAAACTTCCATTCATGCGATGAAAATCCTTTTCAATCTTGATATTGATGATGTCGAATTATTCCGAAAAAGTTTTTCTATATAGTTGATTTTATTGTCATTTTTGAATATGCTGTCTAATGTTTATTATATTATTCATGTAGATGTTATGTTTGAAATTTGAGTTTCATTTTTCAATTTTTGGATGAACATTTATAATGTCACCGGAGATTCAAAGTCCAGCACCAACAAACCCATCTTCATTCTCAACACCATTGTTGTATTGGGAAAATAAAAAACCATTTCGGAAGTGAAGAATTGTGATCGGGTATGTAGTATATGACAAATTTAGAAATTTAATTATGCATTTAATATTCTCTTGTACCTATATATTATTGTACAACTTCATTATCTACATTATTCTCAATGTTGGACATCCTACAAAGTGCTTGATTTCCATCACCATAAAAAAAATTCAAAAAATTCACAATTGGTTCTATGATTCATGCAATTCTTGCATGAAAAAAGTGCATTATGTTGATGGAAAAAATTGGTGCAACAACTACATGAAATCTGCAACTTGCATTGTTCCCAGTTTCTTATTTGTTCTTCTTCATAACAATTTATTAGTTACTTTATATATCATTAGTAAATAATTTAACTTATCCTAAATCACTTTTTAATTATATTTATAAATCAATAGATTTCGAGTGTAGCGCTTGTGACTGATTGCAAGGAATCCTAACATTTAGTTTTTTTCATTAAATAAGGCTGATGATGAGCACAGTTTTCATACTGAATTGATTGTTTTCAAATAAAAAAGGGTTCTCCTATCAATTGAAGTGTCAAACTATAATATTCAAAATCATCACCATTCATTAGAACAAAACTCATACAAGGTAATATTCATCACCGACAACAAAAACTACATTACCAACATCAATGATAACTTCACGGAATTTTAGGTAGATTCTATTGCATATCCTTATTTTCATTAATATAGATTGAATGAAAATAGTTATTTGTATTATTATTTATATAAAGCATCATCAGATAAGTGTCTCTACAAATGTATGTAGTGTGCATTATCATCGTCAGATATAATATAATAAATTATCATCATTTTTACTTCCCTGCGTGTAAAGAACATGCCACTGAATTAATTCTTTCTTCTTCTATCATAGGTGCATCAGAATGTTGAATCATTTCAACTCAGTACAAAGGATGTCTCTATATTTGAAACATCGTCTGTGGTATCATCAAACATTCAGGTATATATATATTTTCTCCCTTTGAGTTTGCTTTACAATCCATTATTTTAATCCTACATTGTAATTTCTCCTAGATCTGATGCTTCATTCAACTACGTTCTATATGCAGAAAAACCAACTGAATGATTTTTGTAATGAAGATGTTATTGAGAAAACTCATCATATCCCACCTAAAAGTGCCAGTATAGAAAGTCAAACAAAAAATATGGGAATCCGAATGAAGGATAAATTGAAGGACAAAACAGAAAAGAATGAATGATATGTCCTGCAGGTATGAAAGGTAATACGATATCAAGTGATTGTATCTTCTAATTTCTTTTCAGTCATCTTACTTAGTTTATTCTAACTATATTACATATCCAACATTAGTTGATGTATTTCAGTGCTGGTGGGAGAAGGGGTAGGGCAGGGAGGTTAGTCCTGGTGGGGGCTTGTGGGAAAGGGGCTGGTCAGGTAGGAGGGCCCTGGTGGGGTTGCTGCTGGGAAGGAGGGAGGATGAGTTGGAAGGGTTATGTGCTGGGATGGGGTGGCAGTAGAGGCTTCTATGGTGGGATGGGAGGGAAGGGGTCGGGCAGGGGGGAGGGGAGGGAAGGGGTCGGGAAGGGTGGGAGGGGAGGGGAGGGGATGGACTGAGAATGGGTGGGGGTGGTGATGGGAAGGATTAAGGACAAGTTGGAAGGGGGGACAGAACTATCGAGGGGTAGTGCTGGTCAGGGGGGAGGCCCTCTGTAGTTTTTTTTATCATTGATAGTGAAAGATGTTCAGTTATCCATTAAATTTAAGATGACGTAATTTTAACTTTTATGTGCAGGTTCAACAACAGCTTTGGGTGGGGGTGTATTATAAGGTGCTCCATGCATGTATTCAAATTACATTATTATGTAATGTTACTCTTTATATTTTTATTGGATCATTGGATGGTTTATAGGGATTAAATTACACAACACATGAAGGGGTAGTCTGTGCTGCAGTACTTACTTCTATAGTTGGAAGGGGGGACATAACTGGTGGGGGAAGTGGTTGGCCAAGGGGTGTTATGGGGGAAGGGGCTAGAATGGGGGGGATTGCTGGGGGAAGGGGCTGGAAAGGGTTGGAGGAGATTATAGTTAGTGGTGAGGGGAGGGGAGGATCTGGGCGGGTTGCAGAGTAGAAGAGGGTAGGGGGAGGAAGATGAGGGTAGGGGGTACGGCCTGGAGGGGGAAGAGGTTGTCCAGGGGGTGGGGTTATGGAGGAAGGGGCTGGAAAGGGGGGATTGATGGGGGGAAGGAGCTAGGAAGGGGGTAATGGTGGGGGAAGGTGCTGGGCAGGGGGATGCTGGGTAGTGGGGGTACTAGAAAATGAGGGAAATTTGGGGGGGGGGTTCACCCCTTAATGATTTTTAGTGTCCGATTGTGTTGAAAAATACCATTATAAGGTATTTCCATGTTATTCTTATTCTATTTCCATCGAGGGATTTAGGAGTCTGTATCAGATTTATTCAATATCATGAGAAAATTGTTTTTATACATTGGGGTTCCCCCCTTTATAAATAGGAAGACCCATGGAGGTATATTGCACCCCATTTATCACTGTTTTGGTGTCAATATCACACTTTTTTAGAATTCACTACCAATGTATGTTTCTCATGTATAATTCCATACAAAATTTTTACCTCTGAATACACATCAAAAAATAATGTAGCAATGTCTGAGGGATAATGGTTTCTTTGCGCCATCACCATATTTCCCCCTACACTTGCATAATTTCTGATGAAACCTAAAGTAATTAGTTATATATGCTTATTATATTTTTGGCACACTACATTTATTTCCTACTAGATTCCCTATTTCTCTAAAATGACCATTAAAATATAGTGTTTTTTGGAGGATTACCTATATGGGAGATTCTGTTATAATTTTATAGAATATATTCAGGGGTTGGGCATGTTGGAGGGGAGGGGAGGGGAAGGGAGGGGTTGGGTAGGTTGGAGGGGAGGGGAGGAGGGGAGAGGATGATGGCAGGGTGTAGGGGGATTCTTGGGGAAATTGTTGGGTAGGGGGAGGGGAGGGGCAGGGGCTGGGAATGATTGAGGGGAGGGGAGGGGAGGGGAGGGTGATGTCATGTGGAAAAGGTTGGGTAGGGGGGAGGGGAGGGGAGGGGAAATTGCTGGGAAGGTTGAAGGGGAGGGGAGGGGAGGGGAGGGGAGGGCGATGGCAGGGGGAAAAGTTTGGACAGGGGGAGGGGAGGGGGGGATTTGCTTGGATGGTTGGAGGGGAGGGGAGAGTAGGGGATGGGCAGGATGGAGGGGATGGGAGGGGAGGGGAAGATGCTGGGAAAATTGGAGGGGAGGGGAGGGGAGGGGTCGTTGCTGTGCAGGTTGGAGGAGAGGGGAGGATAGGGGAGGAGAAGTTGCAGGGAAGATTGGAGGGGAGGGGAGGGGAGGGGCTAGGCAGGCTTGAGGGGAGGGGCTGGGCAGGCTGGAGGGGAGGGGAGGGGAGGGGAGGGTGATGGCAGGGGGGAAAGGTTGGGCAGGGGGAGGGGAGGGGCGGGTCAGTTGCTGGGCAGGTTGGAGGGGAGGGTAGGGGAGGGGCTGGGTAGGATGGAGGGGAGGGGAGGGGAGGGGGTGGGAGCAGAGGATGATGGCAGGGGGTGCTGGTGGAAAATGATGGCCAGAGGTGGGGAAGAGGGGAGGGGAGGGGAAGGGAGGATGAGGCCAATGGGGAGGGGGATGCTACTTTGAATGTTATTTTCATTCATGTCCATTTATATATTTTGATTTATAAACTTATGTTGTGTGCTTCCTTTCCATATGAATGTTCTTTTCCAGTTGGATATTTCATTCATGTCCATTTCTCGATGACAATAATACTTATTCTGCATATTCAGGTATTATTATATTGTATACTTATGTTGTATATATTCTTATGTTGTATTCTTATGCTGCATATTCAGGTACTCTTATGATGTGTTAGACAAGGAAGATTCTAACCAATCTTATATTGGTGAGGCAAAGATGAAATGAATTGGGAACATCTTTTACTTGCGGGAAATTTACTCCATGTCTAAATATCAAAACATCTCTATTTTTGAACAAAAATTTGTATTGTATTATAATTTTTCCTCGGCACATCTCATTTTTTTATTAGATAAACTATTATTTAAGTAACTCCTCTTCAACTTTGTCTTTCATAGTAGGCAATATTGTTTTCCTAAATGCAGTTTATATTGAAGTCAGGTTTACATCCTTGACTATTCCAATGAGTTTCACATTACAATTGATGTATCTTAATTTAACATTTTATATTGATGTCTTATTAATAGATTCACTTATAATTCCAAATTATTCACCACTTATATGTGAGTAAAATATAGTAAACGATACTATTTCTTCGAAACTTTTACAAATAGTACTCTTAAGAAGATATATAATAAAATATCATGTTTCATAAATAGTAATCAATAGTTAATAATAAGAATTATTTTATAGTGTTGTGCATCGCATGGGAGGAGTACTGGTGATACTCAGTAGGGACCCCGAGATTCCATAGGTATCATAAAGGTCCACAAAGGAAAAACCAAAAAGAAAGACATTAACTCTACTTAGGTATATGACCATACATATAACTACGTTATTGAGATATACTCATCTCATACATGAGATATATATATCAAAAAGGTAACATCATGAAGGTAGAAGTACCACACAGTTAACACCATGAAGATAGTACCATGAAGGTTAAAGTACAACACAGGTATCGCCACAAAGATAGTACCACAAAGGTAAAAGTACCACACATGTATCACCATGAAGATAGTACCATGAATGTAAAAGCAACATACATTTATCACCACAAAGATATTAAAACCAAGGTAAAAGTACCACACATGTACCACCATGAAGATAGTTCCATGAAGGTAAAAGTACAGAAAAAGTATTACCATGAATATAGTACCACGAAGGTAAAAGTACCACAGAGGTATCACCACGAAGATAATACCACGAAGGTAAAAGTGCCACACTGGTATCACCATGAAGATAATACCACAAAGGAAAAAGTACCACACAGGTATCACCAAGAAGATAGTACTACAGAGGTAAAAGTACCACATAGGTATCACCACGATGATAGTACCACGAGGGTAAAAGTACGACATAGGTATCACCATGAAGATAGTACCACAAAGGTAAGAGTAACTCACAGGTAAAAGACTTATTTCAAACAGAGTCTCTGCTCAAACTTTTTTTTCAGTGATGTATATAAGTACATATGGTTAGTCATGAAGCTAGATCATCTTATTCTATCTAGATTCACTTCTTATAACCATACATTTTCTGACCCAAATATGTTCAATATGTAACTAACCCCCGCAAAGATCAACATAGGACTTGACCCGCCCAATGTTGACAGGTACTAATCCCCGCAATGACCCACATAGGATCTGAACCACACAGGATCAGTTTGCGCTGACCCACACATGATCGTTGAGCACTACCCACACAATAACTGACCCACACATGATTGGTATGCGCTGACCCACACAAGATCTGGCCCACACATGATTGGTATGTGCTGAACCACATAGGATCGCTGAGTGCTAACCTCCGTGTGATCGGTCTCTAACCTCCGCCTCACTGCCAGCCACTGGATTCCTCGCACCCGGTGCGCTCGAGTTCCAAAATATCTAACCCTCGAGATATCGGTCATACCTAGAAAACCACTAAGATACTCAAAGGAGCAACCCAAAGTTCTTCCATGTTGTAAGGTTCTAATGTGATAGATAGTGCGTCAATCGGATGCCCGGTCTGTGAGCTATATGTGTTTTAGCTCCGTGGGGTCCGGTTGGATTCGGGTTTGATCCAACCCATTCATTCTTAAAATGTCTCAAAAATTTAATTGGATTATATCAAGAGGACCATCTCAATCGAAGGATCTCAACAACATATACTGATCATCATAAGGTTTTCGGGTTCTCATGATATGACCCTTTAAGTATTTCTGGTCCTGGTTGGGCCCAGGACCTGTCTGAGACGGTCGGACCGACCCGAACCGACCTGGCCTGGCCCCCAAGGGGGAATCCCATGAATGTGGCCAGCAAGGGTGGCCCATACAGAAAATGGATGGCTTGGTAGTGTTGGATCATGGTCGGCCCGAGGTGGGGTGTGGTCCGGTTAGAGGTAGGGCACGGCCCGACCTAGGGGGTGTGATCATTTCCAAAGGGTAGCACAACCCACTACGGGGTCCACCCATGATGACGCAGGGGGTGTGACCACCCAAATCTCTATAACTATTGTATTTCCTAGAGTTCATTCAGTTTGAAAATATTTGGCGTTGTGTGGGTGCCAACCGGTCGCTTCGGAACCCATCAGAGGTGCAGGTTCAGCCTCTCCATATCTTTGGCCACGAATTCTTGTCCATTGGTAGCGCATTGGTCGCGCCACCTCTTGCTCTTTGGTAGCATGTTGGATGTGACAGCTCAACTTTTGAGGCCAATAGAATTGTCGTCCACCTCCTCTTATCACCACAACTGACGAGCTGCAGCCCTCTGCTCACCAACTAGAGGAGACGGTGCGCAAAACCTCCTCCATTTGACACGGATGATGAGAAACATACATTTTTTATCTCCCCAGTGGTTCAAGACGGAATGCAGCACCTCTTCTATAGTTTTCTAGTGCGGACCATTCTGATGACCGCCTCAACATTGTGTCACAACCTCCTCTTCTGGCCTTCATCGATGTACGCCTTCTTTATAGCTGGTCAGTGTCACTGTGCTGGTGGTATTCCATGGTGAATAGAAAGGTGTAGCAAAGATTGCAGTGGGTTTGTGCTGTGTTTGTTAGGACAGATCCCCCACATTATATCCTAAAGAAGATGGAGGATAGAGGGGTTCAATAAATTCACTAGACATAAATAACAATCAAAACCCCTACCTCATGAATCCATTGGAGAACATCTGTGCTTAATGGTGGGCCATGTTCTTCGTCCCCACAACAGGTTCCCAATGATGCCACTCATATGTCATCTTTTAGTTCATGGTTCAGTGTTATCCGTCACCTCCCACTAGAATCAGCTTCATCCTGTAAGGTTTCGGCTTCATGACACTCCTTCATCACTTCGTTGCTTGAAGTTATGACAATACACCTCCCCTAACTCCATATATATAGGAGCGAGGAGGGTAAATAATGTTGTGGGAAATTAATGGGGGATCATAAATTATAAACCGTTTTAATTCCCTAATGAATTCGTCACTTAGTATTGGCAATTCATTCCATTTATTGGCTTGAAAATTGTTGGCCCCACAATCCCATTTTTCGTTGGAGTATAAGGATGGAAATAAAGTAATAAAATAATTTTACATTATTTTATTTCTTTTAAAAAGTGAAAAAACATATCATTTTCTCTAGAACTACTATGGTGAAATTAAATTATCCCTTAAGCAAATCCCAGCTCTGTGGATTCAATGGTTTCATCAGATTCATAATCTGAGCACCGGTTCAAAAGTTAAGAAATTCCGCTCTCGCGTTAACTGAACGTACCCAAAAAACGATCCGAAATGTTTTAATAGTCACCCGCAACTCACTTCAGCCGAGGTTAGGCTACGAATAAGGAAAAAATCCCAATGAACTCAATGATACTCTCATATTTTTAATACGAGTTACCATTTAGATGTTATGAAATTTACAGTACAATAATTGTAAATTAATTATTTTATTGACGGCCAAAAACTAACTTTCACTAGTGCTCTGTGCCGGCCAATATTAGTTTCTTCCTAAAGAGAACATACCCTCATGAGTTTAGTTGTGGTCTCATATTTTTGATACACGAAAACGTTCATCAGTTATAAGAATTTATAAAATTAAATAAATTTATTTAATTATTTTATTTACAACTATGCCATTTTTGGGGTTTTCCACTAGAAGCATGTGCTGACTAAACTTATGTCACGCCTAGGGTAAAGTCACCATCTTGAACGCAATAGTGCCCAAGGATTTTTGATCCGAGCAAACTTTTAAGATTTATTTCACTTTTTCTGTAAAAGTTTTGTAGCGCGCTAATTAAAGCTTAAAAAAACTTCAACGTATCAATCCGGGCACTCCAGGCCTTGGAATGACACACCATCAGATTTCGCGATCTCGAAATAATTTCAAATAAAAAACATTATACGGAAATTATGAGATATTATATTCTACCAACCATAGGAAATAATATCCCCAAAATCTAAAACATAGGAAAATCAAAACAAATGAGGGTATTGAGCATGAATTTGAGCCTCCCGCTCCCATGTGCTCTCTTAGAGGTCCCCATGCTACCACCAAACCCATACCAGTGAGATCTACTGTACACGAAGGACTCACTTCTATCAATCCTCTATCTCCACCAGGAACACTATTAACGACACCCCATCATCAATGTTCAAATTTCCCTTAGTCGATAACATAGAATAGATCATGCACACATCTCTTCAGATGCAACACATGGAAAACATTATGCACGCGGTGCATTTATGGGGCAAGGGATAGATGGTACGCCACATCTCCCACTCTTATGAGAATCTAGAAAGGTCTGATGAACCTCGAAGAAAGTTTACCGCCCCGGTCAAACCTTTGTAATACACATCGGGGTGAGACCCGTTGGAAGACATGGTCTCCCTCCTCAG
This sequence comes from Viscum album, assembly GCA_963277665.1. Classification (NCBI taxonomy): domain Eukaryota; kingdom Viridiplantae; phylum Streptophyta; class Magnoliopsida; order Santalales; family Viscaceae; genus Viscum; species Viscum album. The sequence continues at coordinate 935,284,599 of OY728157.1, read as the reverse complement.
ACTCCAATGTTAACCATCTCCTATTGGCATAAGACTTCTTCCATTGCTTTATTCATCCCTGGCCACCAGTACTAACACATGATGTCCTGGTATACCTTCACAAATATAGGATATACCGCTAAGTGGATGTATGGATCTCCATCAACACCACCTTCTAATGTGCCAGTGGTACCATGTTGTGTCCTCTAAGGAGGATGACATGCTCCCCGCCTTCAGAAAATCCTTCAGCAGACCATTATGAGGATATCTAAGCACGTCAGGCCACGCAGGGATTGACTCAAGCTCTACCCCTTGAATTTTATGAAGAATTTGGGGAGTGACAGTCATAGAATGGATGTAAGATTCTCCATCTCTATCCAAGAAGGAAATCTGCAATGCTGCTAGCTGCTCTGTCACCTCGCTCAGCAACTGTAGGCCAAAACTCCTTCTGAGAGAATCTACAACCATGTTTCTCTTCCAATGAGTATAGAATATCACAAAGCAATAGTCCTCGAGGAACTCTAGCAATCGTCCCTGACTGAAGTTAAGGATCTTCTGAAAGCTTTACTGGCACATCTCCATCCATAATAATGTATCCCCCTTCTTCGTCAAAGCTGATAAGGGTACTACTACCTTGGAGAAGTCTGTTTCAAAACTCTGGTAATACCCAACCAATGCAAAATTCCCTCTCCCATATGGGAGGTAATTTTTGGAACATCATTTGAAAAGATGTCCCCACACTATGCCACTCCTTTTATAAACCGAATACCCAAAACTCCATCTACCATGAGGGTATGGCTGGCTGACTCAATAGTTATCGGCTGCACCCTCCTATTCATGAGCTGATCTTGTGTTGTATGGGTTTCCTATTTCATTGACCAAGGATAAACCCATTCCAACAATATATATATACTAAATCCTTTTTCCTAATATATACAATCTGATTCTGAACCATGGATATATAGTCCATACACAAACTAACGTCGTAGGGCCTCGATGTTTCCACCAAGAGGTTCCAACAGAAAATCTCACCTCAAGGGTCGAATCACACTGTAAGTGTAAGTGTGATATTCGAGTCTCCTTACAATGGTATCTCCAGATATAAGGGTTATGTCAATGGATTAACCGAAAACTCTAGGTATTGAACAAGATTCATGGAAAGAAGAAAATATTGGATCATATGTCTATTAATATAGAAGCTAGTAGTAGACATAGACCATACCTCAAATAATTCCTTGAGCCCTTGGTTCGCACTTCTTGACCACATGAATCTACTCCCTTTCCCTCCACTCTAGCTCCGTAATCCAGTTGGGGACCACATTGGGGTGGTGGTTGTAACATGTTGAAATTTATACAACATCATGTTGCTCCCCTTGCTCCACTTCCATGTCTGCTAGCCTACAGATTCATCTGTCCTTAACACTTCCTCTTCCTGAAACATTTTACACCCCTAAGTCTCTAAGACTAGAATCAGTATCCTAATTTCCCACAACTAACATTAACTGGCTATATCCACTCATCCAAAGATAATTCAACAAAAATGTTTCACTCAGTCACTCTAAAATAAGTAGGAATGCATAGAGGAATAGTGTTGTCTCGGATGTCCCAAAACACACCTCGATCGAAGGTCTGAGCCCTAAATCATTGAACCTACTGTATTCATCAAGTACATGGTATGGTTGGTATGCCTCAATGAATAATAAGCTACCGACATGTCGTTCTATTGAAATTGTAGAATCTCTAAGGAACACTCATCCCTTAGCTCATTATGGAAAGAGACCCCCTTCTTTGAGGAACTTTCTAAAGATTGAGCACATAAAAAGTCAACTCTTAACTAGATCATGGTAATATATACATTATCATCATGCTACTAATCTACATATAAGGCTATCTACTAGGAAAACTATTTGATCGAATGGTGGCCTCGCTAGACGGAAACTCGACAACCTCCTCAAGCTAGACCTTTACAGCACGTGAGTCGACCTCACCTCAAAATATGAGGGGTATCTGAGGCTGAAAAATTTGTAAGGAACTATTCCTACATGTTTTCTCTACCAGGACATTCGGTTGTAACTCCTGAACAATGGGTAGTGATATAGATGGCACACTACATGAAGGTACTATCTCAAGAAACGATCCATGTACCAATGCTTATTCCCCCTGTGGACCATCCTCATGGTCATGCAATGGAAAAGACTACCAACTAAGATCACCATCTTCTTTACCGGTGTCTAAACTAAGAATAAAACTCTTTCAATAGCCTCCATCCAGTCCTCAGATTCCTTGGAATCTGTCTTTTCTTGGAATCCCGGAGCTCACTACTGCTAAAACTCATGCAACACACTCAATCGGTGTGCACCCTATAGTAGTGGGGCTAGTGTAATCTGCTTCCCAACGGGTAGTGGTGCTACTCGTGCACCACCCATAGGAGTTAACACCATAGGAGGGCCCTAAACTGAAGCCTCGTCTCTCGGTGGGCCTTTATCATGTACTCACTTAGGAATTCTAACTGGATTTCTACGCGGCGGCATCTTAATAAAGAACAGGTGCGCCACGATCATGAAGTTATACCAGGTGAGTTAACTCCAAAGAAACCAAAGGAAAACATTTCCAAATCACATTTAATCAGTGTTTTCATGCACCAAGACAGAAATTAGAATTCAGGGTCCTAGTGTATAGATACGTCGACCGCCGCACCAACATCGGACTCCCCGAACTGAAAACCACACTCAAAACTCTTAACACTATTGCTACATAAAAATTTTAGAGACATATTTCAATGGTAGAAATTACTCCTCTGATACCAATTTGTCACGAACCATCTCCCATGGCCCATTCCATGACTACTCCAACCCCGCCTTCCATATGCTAGGGGCTGGTGACTAGAACTAGAAAGGCATATCCTTAAAACGGGAAGGAATTTACCTTAAACCAGTATAAACACACAAAGTAGTATGAAAGAAGAAGAGAACAAAAATAAACTTCTGTAGGAAATGTGTGATGAAAGTAAAGGGGGTCGGAATACAAGCCCAACTGAAAATTACAAATAGCTAAAAAGTGAAAAGCAGCTCTTGGATCATCCGGTACAGATCCTACTTGAACGGTAGGTACAACTCACAAGTAGTAGTCCCTGCGTCACTTCAAGCCAAATGGTCCACCTCCGAGCACCATCCAATCCTCGCTTCGTTAGCATCGATCAATGTTGTACATTATCTGGACAAGAAAAAACCAGGTGTGGTCGAAGCTCGTGCAGGGGTGAGTATAATGATACTCAGTAGGGACCCCAAGACCCCATAGGTCTTCTAAAGTTCAACAAAGGATAAACCACAAAGAAAGACATCAACTCTACATAGGTATATTCCGAGATATATACCTAATTTATCATGATATAATCATATAATACAAGATAGAATTATACCACAAATGAAAACACCATGATGGTAGAAGGACCACACAGGTAACAACACGATGATAGTACCACGAAGGTAAATGTACCACACATGTATCACCATAAAGATAGTAACACGAAGGCAAAATTACCACAAATGTATCACCACCAAGATAGTTCCATGAAGGTATAAGTACTACACAAGTATCACCATGAAGATAGTACCATGAATGTAAAAGTACCAAGAGGTATCACCATGAAGGTAGTACCACAAAGGTAAAAGTACCACACATGTATCACCACTAAGATAGTACCACAAAGGTAAAAGTACCACACATGTATCAATACAAAGATAGTACCACAAGGTAAAAGTACCACAAAGGTATCATCATGAAGATAATACCTCAAAGGTAGAAGTACCACACATGTATCACCATGAAGATAGTACCATAAAGGTAAAAGAACCACACAGGTAAATGACTTAGTTCAATCCAATTATCAGGTCAAACTAGGTTTTCAGTGAAGTATAGAATTATAGATGATTAGTCGCGAAGCTAGATCTTCTTATACTATCAAGAGGAACTACTTTAGACCATATAGATTCTGAGCCACACATGATTAAATAGTATCTAACCCACGCAATGATCCACACAGGATCTAACCCCGCCCAGAGTTGATAGGTACTAACCCCCGCAATGAACCACACAAGATCTGAACCACACAAGATCAGTATGCGCTGACCCCCAATCCCCAGAACTCCCAAACGGCCTGGAGGACGTTCTGTTTGTGAAGCGGCGGCCCCCTATTGGTGCAGCCTGGTTTCTATGGAACCTGCAAGAGGTGAAGGTTCGGCCATCACCGCGGCTTCATCCATAGATTCTTTTCTGTCGGCGGTATGCTAGTCGCACCGCCTCCTGATCTCTGGCAGCACGCGACGATGTGCCACACTACCTCAGTTCACCACGGTTGATGAGCTGTGAAACCTTTTTTCTCACAGGCGGCGTGCGACAACGTGACACACCTCCTCCGCAGCTGGCCTGTGCTGACCATTCTGATGACTACCACAACTTTGTGCCTCTTCCTCCTCTTGTGGTGTGTGTCGGCGAACACCTTCTTCATAGCTAGTCGATGTCGCCGTGCTGGTGGAATTAAACGGAGATGTGAGGGTGTTGCATTGATTGTGGAGGGTACGAGCCATGTTCGTTAGGCTACCCCCTCTGTGTTGGCTTGTAAAAAAGAGGGAGGATAGAAGGGTTCAATAAAATCACTTGAAAAAAACAAGAATCAATACCTATACAACGTGAATCCATTGGAGAACGTCTACACTTGAAGGTGGGTCATGTTCTTCAACCCTGAAACACATTCCCAATGACGCCGCTCATACTTCGTACTTTGGTTCGTGGTTCAGTGTCACCTGTTACCTCCCGCTAGGATCGAATCCATCCTCTAAGAGTTCGTCATCATGAAACTCCTTTAGTACATCGTTTCTTAGTGAAGATGTGCTGATACCCCTCACCAAACTCTATATATATGGGAACGGGGGAGGGTACCTAATGATATGGGGAATTAATGGGGGATCATAAATTCGGAACCCTCATAATCAGCCAATGACATTGTAACTTAGGATTGGCTGGTCATGCAATTTATTGTCATGACACATCACTGGCCCCAGACACCACTTGTCCATTATAGGGTATGAATGAAAATACAATAATAAAATAATAATATTTTATTTCTTTTAAAAATTCACAAAACATATAATTTTCTCTTGAACTACTCTGGTAAAAGTATAGTCTCCCTTAAGTGAATCCCAGTGTTTTTGATTCAACAATTCCCTCAGATTTTTAAACTGAGCACCGGTTAAAATGTTAGGAAACGCTGCTCGCATGTTTTTTGAACGTAATCGAAAAATGATTAGAAAATTATTAACAGTCACCCTTGACTCATGTCGGCTGAGAATAGGTTCCACCTAAAGATACAATTCTCCAATGAACTCAACAGTACTCACTTATTTTTAATCCGAGTTACCATTTAGAAGTTATGGATTTTACAATAAAAAATTTTCACTTAATTATTTTATTTACAGCAAAAAACATACATTCACTGGTGGCCCGTGCCAGCCAATGTTAGTATCTTACTAAAGAGGGAATAACCAAATGAGTTCAGTGCTGGTCTCATATTTTTAATCTAATTCACTGTTAGTGAGTTATAAACATTTGATAAGTAAAATAATATTATTTAATTATTTTATTTATGGTTATTCCATTTTCAGGTTTTCCCACTAGAGGTGTGCGCCGACTAAACTTATGTTGCACCTAGGGTAAAACCGCCATCCTAAACGAAACGATGCCCTCGTATTTTTGATCCGGGCAACTGTTTAATATTTATTCCACTATTTCAAGACAACTACATAAGCACCCTAATTAAGGTTTAACAAAATTTTAACGGATCATTCTAAACACTCTGGGCCTCGGAGTCACACGTCGTCATATTTTTTTGTCGCAAAATAATTCTATATAAATAAAAAACGTATATGGAAATTCCAAGACATTACATATATCTTTATGAAATTAGAAAGTAAAAAAGCATTATCCAGTTAAAAAAGTAAGATTGTAATTTTATGATAAATAACTTATAGCAGGAAAAATATTATGTTTAGTCTTTTTATGTGTTCTCATTTGCAATAAAATCCCAAAATATCTCATTTACATCATGTTAAATAAAATTTTAAATACCACATGTATACAAAATATTTAGTACTATTTGATAATAGGGGAAATTTTTTTGATTTAGCGACTTATACAGACGAAGACAATGGTGGATGTTTGTTAGAAAAAAACCACATATAGAACATGACACCTTTTAAGAAAGTAAAAATTATCTTACTATACTAAAAATGAAAATATTGTTATACTATTTACTGCTGTAGATTAAAAAATAGATACTGGAATTTGTTTTCTCAAATTTTATGGATGAAACACACTTTTATAGATTAAATATATCAATTCAAACATGTACCTATAAATTTTAAAAACATTATTAGGATAAATATTTACAAGAAACATGTATATGAGTCTAGTAAAAAAATATTCATGTTAGAAATCACTTTTTAAGCGGTCATTTCCAAAAAAAAATTGAATAACTATTGATCTAATAGGTACTGAAAATTATCTTGTTGTTATTTTTACAAAAACCGTGAATTATGAGAGATTAAACTATATCAAACATAAACTAGGAATTATATATTTTATATAATCCATTATCATAAAATTTACAACCTAATAATATTTACCATTGAATGATCCACCATTGGGTGATCCACCATTAGGTGATCCAATATTCAAAATCCATCATTAGTGATCAACCATATGGTGATATGGTATTGGGTGATCCGACATTAGTGATCCACCATTGGGCGATCAATCATTGGGTGATCCACTATTGGAGATGTCAACTGTTGGGATTCTACGGATAAATTTTATGTTCTTATGTGTTATCAGTCATATTTTCAATCCTATATTTTTTATTTTATTTTATTTATTTATATTTTATTATATTTTGAATTATCAAATGCATAAATTATAAAATTGAAATTAAATTCAATTAAGGAGGCCTCTCTTGCGCATGCCAAGAGTTTGATCCATTTCAAATTCTCATCTATCCCCACCTTTAACCAACCTCACTCTCTACCTTCACATTTTGAATTAGTTAAATTGGGATTGTAAAGAACCCCTCGGTGTTGTATACTAATAGATTATGACCTGTGAAGGAATCTATTAGATAATTGAGTCATGTTGTTGTATGGTCGAAGTCTCCTCTACTTGTAACACAAGTGGTTGTTGAAAATAAATCAATAATAGAATAAAGGATTTCTTAACGAAATTCATTTTTTCTCAAGGTGATATAGGGATATGGATTAATAGATTAGATCTGTAGGAATGATTAACCATTTTATCGGATGTTGGTTAACCAGTTTAACCAATCTTATGAGTAAAGGTTTAGTGAGAATAAATATATCATTCAAAGTATGGTAGATAGAAAATAGGTATATTATATTTAAAATAATACACTAATTACATAAATTTTCTTCTCTGAGTGGTTTCTGATAACTATCAAGATTTTATACCAAGTGTTAGTGATATGTTTGTGTGTGAGGATGTCCTTTTGTAACATAGTGAGAATGATATATTGAGAGAGCCTACCAATAATGAACTAAATGGTGAGAATAAACTTCTAATCAAATTCATTATGAATATGATATGTCTTAAGAAAGGGAATTTTAGAATGATGTGGTACTAGGATTTGATTATTTTATTCCTTTTGAAATGTGGTGTTAAAATTAATCTATTTAGATATCCCAAGTAACATATGATAAAGATGAGTATAACCATATTAAGTTCAAACTCTTTGAGCAGTCCTATGATTATATCAATTATTCTAGAAGCTAAGGTATTGGTTGATGAGGACAAGAGAGAAGAGATAAAATGTGGTTGCTTTTATTTAAGAAAATTTACCTATAAAATAATGAAAGTAAATATGAATAGATTAATTAACAAATGGGTTGAGGATAATGACATGATATATTAGGATTTTAATCTTATGGATCACCCTACTATACCATGGAATATTGTTTACTCTAAAATCTAACCAGATGATTTTATTACTTATTCTGGTAGGGGATGTAAATGAGGATGTAGGTGAGGCGCAAGAGAAAGTAACTTCCCCTTTTGAGATGGTACTGATTCTGATATTTCTAAAATCCAAATGTTTTCAAATGGAAGAGATATTCCAATTGTTTCTATCATTAATATAGTGATTCATTTGAGTGAATGAGAAGAAAGGGGTACACAATTCTTTAGAGATGAATACATTTAGAGTTCATCTGAGACCTATAGAGATGCAGTGGATGTGTTAGATGCTTTTAGAAGTGGTTTTTAATGTTGAAATATTAAACGACCATGTGATATTGAATGTCATGATGATGAGGATGATACTGTTGAAAGGTAATAGTCACATCCATATCCTGTTGTTTCAGTTCATGATAGGTGTATAGGTTATGAGAGACCTGGTTTTTTAGGCTAATAATGATGTTTTAACTATTATAGGTGATCTGAGGGAATAATTTTATGTGTTATAATCCCTATATTCTAACATTCTAAAATTGATTCATTGTCATGAAACCTATACAATAGATGGTGATGGAGATGTTTCTAAGGTGAAGATATCTCATGGTTCCAATTTTCATTCCATTTCATACCCTGACTCAGATAAAGATGGTGATTGTGATGATGATCGTAGAATTACATCAGAACATTATGGGTCTACTATCTCAATTCCATGAATAGATCATAAGGGATCTTATATTGAAAGAATTGATTAATAAGGGTATGTTTAATCACTCACATCTGATGTGACAATATTTAATCCAGAGGATGAATATGTTTATGAATATATTTTATAGTAGGTTTATTCTCTTATTCGTACACCTTTTTTACAGTTAGATTATGTGTCTAATGATTATTTAGAATCTATTTCACTAATAATGATTTTTTTAATTTAACCATGTTCTCAGATCTTAGTCTCCTAGAGTTACCCAGCTTTTTGAATATAATAAGAGGCCTATCATTGAACTAGTCATCTTAAATATTCATCCAAATATGTTTTTGTATATTTTGAAATTTGATATTGAGAATATAAGATTGACTAATGAGATGAATGATATGAAATTAATTATGAATGCGATGAGTATAAGTTTTTCTTCTAGCCAGGCATCCCTTTTGAAGAGGTTTGAGACATTACCCCTATTATTGTCTCTATATCCTATACTCTACCTCCTTCATTCTCAATTTATGGTGAGATTTTGAGAGATACGGTCATGGAGGAGGTTCATGCCCTCATGGATGATCTTAATGCATATCATCTAGAAGAACTTCGATAATTCAAACTGTATGGTTAGTATGTATATATAAACTAGTTAGGGGTGTTTGAAAATTGCTTGATGTGATAGAGAATCTATCACTAAGGCAATCAAATAATGCATTTCTTGATTTTATACTAAGGATAAGTTTGATTATCATTTTACGTTCCATATAAATAGTGAACGGATGCCTTATGTGACTAGGGGAATTAATTAATATGAATACCATATTAATTTCTTATCCCCTCAACTCAAGGTTTTTATTGATGGGAGTAATGTATTATTCACTATTATAGAGAGAGGAGGGAACATCATCTGGGATGTTTTAAACTTGATGAATACATTTTTGTATGTATATTGCATATCAGTTGTGGAACCTAAGTCTATTATTCTCTCTTACATCCCCTATGATCCATAAACTCTGCATATGTCTCCTCAGTTTCAACCATTTTTCATGTCATTGGCTGAAGAAGTATGGATTCTCTAGCCAGTGGTGATCTGTGAGCTTCCTCAGACTAAATCTTCCCCTTGTCTTCTACCTATATGCCTTATGTTACCAGAAAACGAAATTTTCCCATTTGAACTTCATTCCAATGAGATGAGAGTGATTTTTTCTAGGATTAGTCATTGAAATGGATTTTTTTTCATTGTATTTTTCTCTTTGGTATTTAATATTTTGGATGACATATTTTAACCACTTCGATTTTTATTTATTTATATTAATTTTTTATTGTAATTTTGATAATCCTAAAATGAGGAGAAGTTATATTATCCGAATTTAACTTTAATGTTATTATTTTAAATTTTACATTAGAATGTTGACATGTTATGTAGACGATAACTTCTTTATTTTTCTACTTATTCATATTGTTGATTTTATAGTTTTCTACATCATGTTAATATTTCGGGTCATCGAATGGGGAGTTTTTTGGAACCTCTATATTTTAATGCTGAAAAATATTTATTATTATGTTTCTAGAGAGATTAATATTTTATAATTGTATATAATTTGTGGAGAAATTTGACAATGTTTAGATCTATTTTCAGTTCAAGGGATTTACCTTTGGTAATGAGGATAAAATAAAAGTTCAAAATGATTTACCCTTAGAATTGATGATCCTCTATTAGTTCAAAATGATCTACCACTGGCTCTACTGGTATAATATTAAGGAAAATTATGTATCAGTGACTCGATCTGCGGATGACTTAATCTACCTCAAGATAACTAATACCAGATATGCTATTTCTTGTTATGCTACCTTCATATATTGTACAATTGGTCTTGTTCCACCCTTAGAATTTATCTACCATTATACATGTGATACCACTAGAGTTATTATAGTTCTAGAGCATCAAACACTTTTCAGATCCTCTGCACTCTAGATCTTTCTTTTATAAGATCCACTACTATTTCAAATGATCTACCACTTCCAATTCTAACACTGCACCATGCTACCATTATTCCAATCTATCAATTGTATATTATACAACTAGTATCCTTCTATTGATATTTTTAATTCAAATTTATTGCATATAGTGTCTAGTTTAATGAAAAATTATGTAAACATCCTCATAAGGATTTATTAATGATTATTCATAAACAATTTCATGGATTCATTATATAATAAGGTTAGAATATCATAAATTATAGCTTATTATAAGGATCTATGATATCTTTGTTATTATTCTTCAATGGAGAATTATACTAGGAGTGTTATATATTTAGGATGACGCACTCATGTGCATAATTTTAGAGGATATAACTAATTATTAAGATTGTTACAAGATGATATACATGAGAGTGTTAATGTATAAAACAATCATAAGATATAGAACCTTTCATATAATGTATTAAGAGATCCTTGTAAAAGTTTTTCAATGAATATAAAAACAAGAATTATAACTTTATAACTATCTATTTTCACTAAATTTTTAGTGAATCTTGTTCAAGTTTATCACTAAGGAAAATAAGAGGACCCCCATGAATTTAAAGCTATCCAGACTAAGAAACACCACATATGTATCTATATTCATATTTTCTATATTTTTTTTAAAATTTTCATTATTTCATGTGTTTTAATACTCTATTTAATTTTAACTCACAATCTCTTATGCTTTTAATAGAGTATTCAAGACACAATTCAAAAAACATATTTAACAGAATATTCCCAAGAACTATAAAATTTTAACTTTCTGAATTTTATTAGTATCATTCCCATGTATAACTATGGAAAAGGATTTGATATTATAAACAATTTGTAATTTTTTTTTGAAAAAACTGATCCATGTTGTGGATCTGATTACAATTATTCAAATCTATTTGGTAGTAGGCAATTTCTACGCAGAGGGGATTAATTACATCATGACACTGAACCACTTACTTTTTTCTACCATGTGTCATCGATTTTGTTTTTATTTATTTGAAAGATAAATATTCATTTTATATTTCAATAATTAGACAAAAATTTAAATTAATACTTTGTCTTAAGATATGATTATATATAGTGTTTGATTAATTAATTTAGTATCCAATGTTAATGTAATTTCAAAATTAATTTAACTACAACCTAATACTGTTTGGAATTTTTAATGGATCAAAATTCTTTAATTATTTTATTTTGAAAACATTGGAACCTGAAATTATATTGGGGGGGGGGTCATTTTATATTGTTCATAACAAAAATGAATATTTTGAACTCAATTCACCACCCTTTTGAGTTTCTCACTCCAATCGATAATGAGAGAAAGTGATGTTTGTAAAAGAAACACTGTTGAAAAATATTGAACCTATTGGTGAGGGTTTAAAAATATTTTATGAACATATTTTTACATATTTTGTACTAATAATCACACATATTGTTTTATTAATATTATTTAAACACAAGTGTAATGATATTCCGTACATAGTGTAACAATATCAAAGGAATATTTTCTAGTTTATTTTTACTATTGCATTATATAAAATCCATTCTAAGGACTAGTTTCTTTCCATGCGTTATGATCCTTTTAAATACATGTTATCATATGGTTGTGTTCAATTTATTAATTAAAAAATAACATTATAACTCTTTATTTGGTGTTGAATGGTGTTTCATAATAATGAAGAACTTATAAAAGGTAAAATATCACAAATTCACTAATCCCCCTCATAGTGATCCTAATTTTCCATTCATATTACCATAGTCATCCCCTATTCTTCACTAGAATCTAAAATGTCAGTGAATTAGGCCCTAGGACTATCCAAAATCAATGATAATTTATATGATTCATCCAAAATATATTAGAGATGAAAACATTGAAAATAAATATGGATTGGTTTCCTTTAATGTAAAAGAAAAAAATTTCTCAAAATTTAGCAGGTAAAATTTATTGTGTGTGTTGTATAATGAAGAAATTGGGGAAGTTATAACATCATGTCCGTAATAAGAGAAGTTTTGATTGTGAATGTGAATGATACAGAGTTAAGTAGTGATGAAGTTAATAGTGATAAAAAGTATGAAGAAATATATATTATGTTTATATTGAAGTACATGTTAAAAGAGATATCCAAGTCAGAAATTGAGACTATGAATTTTAATAAAGGAAATGAAACATCAAACAATTATGTTTTAATAAATTTATAAAAAGAATCAAATTTATTAGAGGAGAGTACATATTTGAATGTGACTCTCCCAAAAATTAAAGATAAAATGAGGATTCTCTTATTATAGAAGATATAGTAAAATGATTATAAAACAAATATCAATGGATTATTTATAACAAGACTTCTCTAACAAGAAATGAGACTTAACGAATCTTCTATATGATGATAAATTAATTTAATTTTCATTTTTTTAATTATGCATTTTATAACAAAAAAGAACCCATTGGGGATAATATCAGAGTGTTACCAATTTTAAACTCTTTAATAAAGATCATTTTTCATCATATCTTGTTCCCTTTTATAAAATTACACTATTTAATTTATTTCTTTATAGAATTAACCCACACAAAATATCATGAACATGAATATATTAAAAAGTAGGAAATCTAAAATATGGGTGAATAGTAATTAAAAAATCAACCCTCAATTTCCATCCACCTCAAGGATTAAGTTAAATAAAATATAGATTTTTTGATTAAATCATAATTTATATGAGTGTAATATTAAATGAAATAAAAATAAAAAATATTATTTGATTACAATAATTGAATAAATCAGTATGCATAAAAACAATTTATCTTTTAGAAAATTTAAAAATATATAATAAATATAATAAAATAATTGATATTCAAAACTAAAAAAAATTAAAAAATCAAGTGCAAGGATTATGATACTAAAACTAGAAAAAGATATTATTACCAAAAAACAAATAATCCAAAGTGTAAATATTATCAATAATGTTAATTCAGTGTATCTTATCTTCATATCATCGACATACCAAAACTGTAAACCTTTCAAAATGTAAATATTTCATAATATCCTTATAATCACTCAATCTATCTAATCAGAACAAGGCATATCTTCCTATTTCATGAACCAGCTTTACCCACCCTTGATCGAGGTTCCTGATCTGGTCTTCGACAACACTTTAGTGGCATTCTTGATACCCATAGTCTAGTGTTATACACCAGGAAATCAAGAAAGAGCTTATGATAATTAATTTTCAAGAAATAATTATTTAATTAGTTGTAGAACATATCCATAAATTCTAGTATTTCCATCTATATAATGTAATTCCAGGTAAAAGACTTCCAAAGATAATTTCTAAATAAAACCCAAATAGGGGTAGTATGATAAATTAGATACAATGAAACAGAAATCCCCTCATTTCACCACCAAAAACTATAACAGAGAAAAAACTTGAGATCCATCACTTTGTCTACACATATAGAATGAATAACCAATTTAAATAAAAATGAATAGAGGGGGGTCTAATTTTTATTATATGATATGGAAACAATCACAAAGTAAAAAACATACTATCTTCCACATGACTCGATGAGTCACCATACAGTCCCAGAAATAAAACATTATAAGAGTTATGAAAAGATTAATAGGACTAGGGACAGCGATATATAATATAGGAATGAGGATATAAATTCTCAATAGGCCACTACTCACCATGTCACAAACATACCCTTTATTAATTGATCCATTTTTAGGCTAGTTTGAAGATAAATGAAAATAATTTTTTTTTAATATTTTATGAAGAAGTATGTAAGAAATCATAAATCCTTATAAATTTAAATTTTCTTCCCTTTTACATGAAAAAATCCATTTGAAGACATTTACCCCATCCGAAGCCACATTTTCTATAACACTCGTTTTAGTCCATTTCTTAAAACGAATTTAGAAAACTGATTCTAGAACACATGTATACACACACATTCAAATACCTTTAGAATATTTTTAAAAATTAGAAAAATAAAATACTCATAAGAAAAAAAATCATTCCTTACAATTTTTAAAGTAGTACAATATGCATAAAATAAATAATTTAAAAAATATATAACATAGGGAAATGCCCTAGGCTATCTAAGGTTATTGGAAACTTTGGATCATCATATAAGATCAGAATCTAAATATTAAAATATCTGATGCATGCACTAACACTATGGAGAATATGATATGTCCTATATAGTTGTAGAATTCCATCCATGACATCATATCCAAAAAACCACTAAGGAGAACATAGCTTGGCATTAAAATGTTTTTTATCTAATCCACGACACCAAAACCTTTATTTAAGTCTAAATGTTTATTTACTATCATATAATAGGAAAGTATACTTAATAAATACTTCCCCTCTTAGATAAATAAGTGTCCATTCACTTTACCCCTTTTAAAAATGGGATACTCCATTAAAAAGGGGATAATTCGTCAACCAATAAAAAATAATAAAATTTACAAAGGGCGTTAAATCAACCCACTACAATCGTCTCAAATTTTAAAGAACACATACCTATTTAACAATATTTCACTATCCAAACAAATGGGAATCATTAAAAATTTACATGAGGTATATAATAAGTGATAAAAATTTGCCAATATATCATTAATTAATTAACAAACCCCTATATAAAACATTGAATAGAAATATAAATCATGACAATTAGGATATTATAATTTGCTCAGTAATTCCACTTAAAAACTGGTTTATAAATCTAGTCTGAGTATAAATATATGTTCCCAAAAAAATTTCCATGATCGTTATGATCTTATACATTTACACACACACAAACCCATAGATATATATATACACATCCTCCAATGGAAAAAGTCAACTATTATCAAGTGAATTAGTATATATATATATATGTATACCAATATATATATATGACCACTAAATAAATACATTTAATTTCATTATATTATATTTACATGTATTCATGATATTATCTATGAAAAAATTAATATAATGGATTCTTTCTTTTAAAAATTATATAAAGTATTTCTTTATACTCATTTTATTCCAAATCAATGTTCAATATAATTTTCAATTTATGTTTCTATATATACATAAAAATTATTAAAGATAATATTTAATTAATTTTTACTTTGATTTTGTAATGACCTGAATTTTTTAAATAAAATTACCATTTTGAGTGAATAAAATTTTTATTAATTAATGTGGTTATAGAAAACAGATGAACTAATTTGGTTATTCTAGAACAATATAATATATATATATATAGAATGATTTAAAAGTAAATTGAAAAACATGAACATTTATAATTTTTTTTTGTAGACTTAATTGTGATTAGTATATATTAAGAGTTATAGTAATGTCTAATTACAAAAAAATGAGTGAAGTGATGACCTTGTCAAGTATAATAGTACCCCATAAAGCCCAATTATTAGAGTTTTGAATGGAGGTAAAATTGCATGGATTTTACCTCTAAAAATAAAAAAATAAAATTATACATGTGAAAAACAAGCTAAACCATTTATAGGACAATTAGGGTGAATTTTGGTGTAATAAGAGGTTATGTATCTATATATTGTTAGTATTTTTTCATTTTTTATTCATAATAAATTAATGATTTTGTTTATCTGTTTTCATTATTAATTTATATATAAAATTATACATGTTTTGATGGATTTTTTATATGAAGAAAAAAAATTATATTTTTGGAAAATATATAGTTCGCAAAATCTTTATGATAAATTAACTAATTTTGAAATTAATATTACATTCAAATAATAATAATATTAAATAATATTTATTTTTATATGATTGAAAACGTAATTCAATGATGTAAAATGTGATATTTATATGCTTCAGAAAACTATTATTGGTATCAAAAACATGTATTTTCTAGGAAATGAGTATTTGTATTGAAAACATTAAACTGTATTATTTATTGAATTATTTTGGAAAATGAATATTATTTTTAAAATAAGAATGTTGAAATTATCCAACAGTGAATTTTTCATAATTTAATGAGAATATCAATTTTTTGTTAAAAAAAGATACGGTATAAACATACAACTGTTATTATAAAATCAATAATGCTCCAAAAGTGATGTAATAAATACAATAAAAGGAATAATATATATATATATATATATTTCCCATCTAAAATAATAGTTTTTATGTTATTTTATTAATTTTATAAACCTTTAATAAATCCTTTAAATCCTATATTATATATTATGGTTTTGAAATCAATTCATTATGAACACAACTCACTTTCACATTAAAAATGGTATTAATTTAATACTAATATTTATTATAATTATCAAATATTTAAATCCCCTTTTATTTGGTAGAAATAGTTATCAGAAACCATGTATGGTTTTTTGTTTTGGTTTATTTTATTATATATAGTCCAAAACCTATGTTTGGAAATTTAGAAAGAATTACCCACTCTTTTTATATACATACCCAACTAATATACCACTCCTCTTCACTAAAAAAAATACTTATTATGATATTCTTATCCATATACCTATTTAATTCCATCCCAATGTTTTCCAAAAGACCTAAGAACCTCCTCACATGCATTTAAGAATGCCCTCTCAGTGTAAGGGGATTTTCTACTTCTATTTATTTATCCTCTAACATTGTATTATTACATTGTATTTGCAATGTTTTATGTTGGAATGAGTTTTTACACATCCTTTTTTCTATCCTAAAGTGTCATGTTTTATGTAGTTTCAAAAATTCCTATATTTCCTTGATGTTTCCATCTTATATAATGCTTTTATGTTCTTTTTTATGATTCCAACCCATATAATTATAAATTAGTATTCCTTTGGACTAGAAACTATTAATTTTATCATGTTATAATTTAATTATTACTTTATATGGATTTATAGATCACCCATTTCATATGTATGTTCCCATGTTATGATCTATAGTATTGGAAGATCGATGGAAGATAAGGGAATGTTTCATAATTTTTAAATAAAGTTTTTGACCCATGTTTCATGTAATAATTATATGTCTCTATTTAGCCAAAGAAACATGGAATGATAATCTTTCTAGGATTTAATATGTACATATTTATATAATATATCATGAATCATGGTTCAATAAATATTTGGGTTGTCATATATGGTATTTGAGCAAGTTATAGTTATTTTTTGGCATTAGAGTTAGAAAAATATATTGAAGGTTTAGGGATAAGAGTAAACAATGGAAATAATATCTAAATTAAGGAAAGGTATAGAGTAAGTGGCTACACTGAAATAAAATTCATGTCTTACATTGTGCATGATAAAGTAGGCTCACTGAATACTGGGTTTGACACTCCCATGGGATTGTATTTATTATAATTATATGGTCCTTATGAACCATAATTATGGTAATAAAATTCACATAAAATATTATTCATGGAAATAGACCATCCTTAACGTAGATTGAAACCTAGAACTTAATATTCTAATGAATGTATGTTATTTAAGAATTATTCCTTTGATTTTCATATTTTACCATTATATTTATACCTTTGATGAAAATTATCATCTCTAATTCAACTTTGGATTATTTTTTTTGATTATAAAAATAATAAAATATTGAAAAGAAGGATTATAAACCATTTAATATCAAAAAATGTCTTCTGTGATAATGGTTCTACACATTTTTTCATATCACACAAGTTTAGTAGAACTATTTAATCCCCAAATCATAATGTTTCATTAGAGGTAACTATGATATTGGAAAATAGGAAAATTATTTTATCCCAACAATATATCTCTTACCCTAAACATATTTTAGGGTTGATTGTCCAAATGAACGCCCTGATACACCCTTCAGTGGAAATTGACATAATTTAGGGTATGGATTGGATTTCCTTATAAAAAGTAAACCTAAATTGTAGAGATAAGTAAACAAACCATCATATTTTTAGTTTTGAAATGATTCCACACAAGTGAAATGTAACACATTTATATTTTGTGAAATATTTTTTTATGTTCATTTAATATCTTTAATACTTTTCATTTCACACGACACAAAATATAACTTATGAAAGACCCTAGATATTCAATATTTATTTGAAAAAAAAATGTTTTCACTGATTGAAAAAATTAGATTATCTTGTATTATACATGACACTATTCTTGGATTTTGTTACACACACTGTCAGGTTCTTTCAATATCTTATGTTATACACAAGACCGTATTTTAACAAAAAACAGTATATAATTAAAATATTACATTTAAAACAGTGAGATATAATATAGATGTTAAATTTTAATTTATTACTAGTGTAAAATTAATTCTGGAAATATATGGGTTATAAAGGGAATTCATTTGCATCCAATTATTTATAGATGAAAACATACACCAATTTAAAATAAAGAAAATATTTATATTTTTATGATGCCATGGTCAGTTTGTCTTAATATATTAAATATGTTAAAATTAGGGAATGATAATAATGAAATATATATTTTGTTTAGGATCGAAATGATGAATTTAGATTCTCAATATATAAGAGGGGGGGGGGGGTGAATTTTATTCTTTAAAAATTTTTTGGGAACCATTAATGTTTAGTTTAGAAAAGTTAAACAAACATACACAATACCTCTAATTTTTTTTATACTTTAAAACCTTATGATAAAAGCTTATGAATGATTTTATGAAATGAATTATTCTCCCATAATGTGTATAGAATCTGTAATATAATCAGAGTAATGGAATTAAAATGTATAATAAAGTTAAAATTTATATATTTAACAAAGTTAAGATTACATTGTAAATAAAACAACTTGAAATATAAAACAAGTAACAAAAAGATTCATTTCACCCAAAGAAATGGGTATCCAACAACCTTGGATAAAGCTTCATGGATTTATACTTTCAATAAATTCTGTCTTACCCAAACCCATGTAAGCCCTCTATTCGAAGATCAGTTTCTTTCTTGTTATCACTACAAGCCCTCGATTTAGAAGGAAATCAGAACCTCTATCTTCCAAGCCCCGAATCCCACTATCATCATAATTAGAGTCTTCACAAAGAAAGTCTGAAACAGATGTTCACACCTGAATAGGTTCTTCATGACATCTGTACAAAGTAGTAAGAGTTGAAAGATCCGCTATCTCTCTAGAAATCACTTCATATATTTTTGATATGCGTCATGTTCATCCACTATCTACATTATTTTCTTCTCGTTCAAATAAACCTGTATTTATAGGAAAATATTCCCAACATTTGTATCCACTCCGATGGTTATATATTCCTTAAATTTCGGAGCAACTTGGACCTATTTCAAACGTACAATTTTTAGTTTATAATAGATTGTACGACATCGTTTCAATTGCAAAAAACAATGTTAAGTTAAAGATGGCGTTATGTAAGAAAAATTGGAATATGATAACATTGGAATGATTCATTAGAGAACTCTAACATTATTATGAAAAACAGATTCTTAGGAAAAACTTTATCAAGACAAGAGATTCGTAAGGAAAAGTAAATCGGATTGTGAAATAGGTATCTCATTTGTTTCGATATCAGAATCATAAAATTAAAATCACATATACACCATAATTGGTATCATAAAGAAGGTATCACTTAAACACAAGAATCAGTATCATAAAGATGGTATCACTTATAAACCGGAATCATTATCATAAAGATGTTATCAATTATACATCGGATTCGATATCACAATGATGGTATCACATATACATGGGAATTAAAATCATAAAGACAATATGAATAATGTGTAAATATAACATAATGAAAAATAATAATAATACATCTATAAGTATAACTAAATGACAAATCGTAATGATAGATCTGTAAGTATAACAGAATGAAAATATTGGATCTTAAGAAAAAAACAAAACTTAAGAACAAGATAGAACATATGAAAAAGATAGAACATAAGAAAAAGTGTTTGTGATTTTAAAAACATATAACCATAAGGAATGGAGAATTCATAAGATAACTTTATTGACTCAACAATATCCCCATTTTTGGAAAGAAAAAACAACATTGCTAAGGATAAATATATTGACTTAGATAAACAAGTTTTATAAACTTATCTTCCCCTTTAAATGAGATTTATGATGAATATGACTAACTCCCCCTTAAGTTATGTTTCCCAAGGATCATATTCTTGATCATTAGTACCTGATTTTCTTTCTTAAGAAGAAATATTCCCCATAAAAAATCATCTCCTCTTAAAAGAAAACTCCCTCTTACATGGTCATTATCCTTTCTTACTATACCCCCCCTTAATAGATTCTCCTCCTTTAAGATCTTCATTAAATTCTTCCTTTAAATAAATTCTCCCACATTGTGATTTTCAAAAAGAAGGAGAAAACAAATAATGCTGAAGCATAAGATGTACCTGTAAGTTTATGAAAGTATACATTCAAAATCAAAAGAATGATATCCAAGAAGATTCTTATGGAAATTTTGGAAATAATGTTTAGATTACAACAAAACATTTGAATTAAAAAAAAATCACCCATCCTTCTTCTTCTCATATAACATTTTCTTTATCATGGCTTTATGTTTATTCACTTCCTTATGATCTTCTTCAAACTTCTTCAACAACATCCCTTGATCCAGATTCTTCTTTTCTAATGACAATATTATTTCCTCTTAAGAATCCACCTTTCTCTCTAATTCAGCTCTGACTTCCTTTTCACGGCTTATAGATCCGGAAACAGAATCGATTTGACTAGCCTTCTCAGAGATTGACACCTTGACCTTTTAAAACTCGATTTCACAAGTATTGAAAGATCCATTTGTTGAATCCATGAAGTCACTGAACTGTCTTACCTCTTCATTGATACATTTGGAGTGGTTAAATACATTCTTACAGGTCACCTTCTGGTCTTTGTAATCAAAAAAACATTACTAAAGTAAGCTTCTATCTTGACCACCATTTCCATAAGCATATTGGTTGGTTTCGTCTTTCAATTCAAAGTTTCTTGCATCATTTGAATCCGAGAATCTATATTTGCAAGAACTAGGATAGTGCTGACCAGATTTCTTAAAGATAGCTTAACAAAGTCATGTCCAACATATGTTGAGGAATCAGAACTAGAAACATCTTTTCCTTTCTGATCTCTTCTTTGTGTGAAGGAAATTGAATTTTATATTCTCTTACAGGACTTTGTAGGTGTTTAATTTTCAGATGAGGCAACCAAAACACTCTTACCATTGATATTATTTTGAATAAGAGATTTTCATCAGATACTTGGATATCAATAAGATCTACTTGTTTATCTTCTTCCTCTTGAAACTCTTCTTCTTCACCACCTTGATTATCGACATCTTCTTTCTCTTCTTCTTCTACTTCAATTCCAACTTGTTCTTGTTCTTAAACTTGTACTTCTTCTACAACATGTACTTGTTCTTCAACTTGTACTTATTCCATAACTTCTACTTCTTCCTCAACATCTTCTTCAACTTGTTATTATTCATGTTCTTCTGAAATAGATTTAGTGACTAGACTCAAAGTAGTTCCAATGTAGTCTTCCACTTCCCTTAAAACATCATCATAGTCTTCATGAACTATTTGATCTTCTATTTCTTGAACAGGTTCTGATAAAGATAGAACATTCATGGAATTATGGATTTCCGGAGTGACAGTTGGATCCTTATGAACAACTTGAGGTTCATGAACATATTTAGATTTCATTTCTGCATCTTTTAGTAAAGACTAACAAACATACACATCCAAGGATTTCTTCTTTAACTTTTTCTCCTTCTTTTATTTCTAAAGAATTTCAACTTTCTTGATTATCAAGGCCTTAGCCTCTTCAATATTTAAGCCAAAAGAAGGATCTCCTTCCACTATGGTAGCTGCCATTTCTCTCCATTTTTCAGCTATTTCATTGGAATAGGAGTTCGGTTTCATTGCAGGAGGAGGTGCTAATACCGGTATATCAAACTATGGTACTAGAAAGCCTGGATTGACAAGTTTCCTTTTCTTGACAAACTATTTTGAAGATTCACGAACGTCTCTCTTGTTCGGGACAACAATTAATTCAAAAATTTTGGATTCTTATAAAAACTGTATCTTTGTCCTCCTTAGAGTGTCATCACTGAGAAAAAAAATATTAAAATGATTTGAGATTTATTGGCATTGGAAATTCAGTAATTGAAGGAACAAAACAATTATCCTACAGATAGTTGTCGGATACATAAGAATTTGAGATATGATGGATCCACCTTTTATTGACTGGATGGTGAGTAAGACGTACTTAACAAAATTAATCATTCTTAAGTTGAAAAGAAAGTCTAAAAGAGAGATATCCCATATTTTTAGAGAATATTTATCTCATTTTCTGGCAATAATAAATCCTTATATCCATAGAGATACCATCTAGTTTTTTTTGTCAGATTCGTAATCTTTGGATTCTTAACATACTTGACACCAAGAAAATCTAAAGCCTTGACTTTCTCAAAAGAACCTTCTTTCTCATGATGTTTTTGAGAGTATATAACAGCTTCCCCTTCATACAGTATGTTGAGAACATTTTATGCCTTATTAAAAGGAACAATATAACTCTTATCATAAACTTTGAACTTAAGCAGATCCTTACCATCCATTTGTATGAAAATAATGGATTCAGAGAACTGAATTACTAGGTCAGGAAAAACTGGATCCTGACATTTCTCCTTAGACACACATAAACATTCCCTTCTGTTAGTTCTTATCTCCTTAGAGATAAGGGAGTCATATTTTTCATATAAGTTAGGGAATATCAATCTTTCCCTAAAGATTTACCAATCTATTATTTCATTGGTAATCAGTATCTGATATGCTGAAGATTCAAGAGTCATTCGGGATAAAGGGGACAAAAGGACCAGAATGAAGACATTGGTGGCAACAGAACTTAATAATTGAGTTCAATAAGGATGGTGCGATGGTAATAAACGAGTCACCCATTATATAGACATAGCTATGGATTTTCATCATTCATAAGATAATCAAACAACTGAACATAACTAGATCTGATCTGACGGTTGAAGATGGAAATGAGAAATATGAATTCTGATCTTTTGTAGTAATTTAAACTGAAATTGAATGTTTTGATATACCAACAATTTAAACATAAGATAAGAAAATAAAGGGTAAGTAAATTTACCTTTTGGAATACTCTAAGGAGTTTTTCTTTATTATACGAAATTTCTTGGATGTTTTAGATTCTAGGATATCAATACCAAAATTTCCAATACTGAAATTTCTAATACCGAAATATTCAATTCTCAAATTTTAGAATAATGATAGGTAAAAATTTTACGATAGAAAAAAAATCTTAAAGAAAGATAAAATTTTAAGTAGAAGGAAAAGCTTTTGGAAATGGGAAAATATATACTCCCCATGAAATAAAAAGTAATTTAATGTTAGGATATAATTTAAACAATAATTATATTTGATGTATTACCTTACATAGATCATTCCTAGATTTTTTAATGTATTAAGATCTATCGACAAATAATGGTTTTGAAAAAATATCAACAAGGTGTTCTTGTGTTCTAATGAAATGAAGAATAATATCTCTTTTAAGTGTTTGATCCCTAAGAAAGTAATGTCAAATATCTATGTTCTTCACATGAAAGTGATGTGCATTGATTTTACATAGGTAAATAAAACTTTTTTTATCACACTTTATTTGAGTTTGTGTAAAACTCATACCATAGTCTGTGAGTGTGTGTTGCATCCACAACACTTGAGCAAAACAACTTCTAGCTACTAAATATTAATCTTGAGTAGTGGTAAGTGCCACAAAATGTTGTCTTTTTCATGACCAATAAACTAAGGAATCTCTTAATAAGTGACAAGATCTAGATGAACTTTTTCTATCCATTTTACAACCACCAATGTTAGCAACTGAAAAACATTTAAGATTAAAATTATTTCTAGAATAATAAAAATGTCCCAAATCTAAAGTTCCCTTTAAGTAGAAAAAATTCTTTTAACTGACTTTAAATGAGATTATTTAGTATTTTCTTGGAATCTTTCACATAAGAATAGTGAGATCCTTATGTCAGGTCGACTAGCTGTTATGTGATGTAAACTTTATATCATCCCTCTATAAGATGTCTGATCCACAAGATTCCACGCATCATCAATATCAATAGTATTTGAGGTTCTGATATGAGTAGTTATACTCTTATCATTATCAAACCCAAATTTCTTAATAAGATCTTTGATATACTTATATTGAGATATGTATGTTCCTTTTGGTTTTTGAAAAATTTGAAAACCAGGAAAAAAGGATAACTCACCCATCACACTAATCTCAAACTCAGATTTCATAAGATTCACAAAGGAATCAGTTATGGATTGCTATGTTGATCTAAAGATGATGTCATCAACATTAATTTGGGCATTCAAAACATATTTATTATTTTTCTTAATAAAAATCTATGAATTAGTAGTTCCCTTAAAATAGTTATTTTGAAGCAGAAATCCTGAAAGTCTATCATACCAATCTCTTGGGGATTGTTTAAGTCCATACAATGCGTTGGTATGTTTATAAAAATGATTAAGATGTTTTTTATCTTCAAATACAGGGGGTTGATCTACATAGAATTCCTCCTGTATATAACCATTAAGAAAATCACACTTTACATCTATTTGATAAAGTTTGAAATTAAATAATGCTGCAAAGGATAGAAGAATACGAATAAATTCATGTCTTCTATTGGAGAATAGGTTTCTTCATAGTCTATGCCTTATTGTTAGTTATAGCCTTGGAAAACTAATCTTGATTTATTTCTAAGAATAACTATATTTTCATCACATTTGTTTTTAAAAACCCATTTGTTGTACCTCTCGTACCCCTCATGGTTTAATTTTCATGATCACAATCACTCTCTTATTTATCTAATCTTGTTTTAAGTGTTTTTGTTGATAAGAAAAATGTTTCCAAGGAATTGGGCCAAGAAGGACCAAAAGTGGACTGATTTCAGTCCACCGGCCAACCGGTGGATGACCACCGGCCAGCCGGAGGTGCCTGGACAGAAGGCAACCCCTCTGTCCAGACCACTGGCCAACCGGTGTCCCATCACCGTCCAGCCGGTGGAACCCAGACAGAAGGGACAGCTACTGTCTCAGCACCAGCCAACTGGTGGCCTCCTCACCGGCCAGCCGATGGCGCCTGGGCAGAAGGTCTCTCTATTTTCCAAGCACCGGCCAACCGGTGGCACTGTACCGGTCAACCGGTGGTGCCAGTCAAACTAGCCGTTGGGCTTTGACCAGGCTTGTACTTTTGACACCCAACGGCTCCGAAGACCTCTCCAACGGCTCCGAAGACCTACAAAGGCCATATGAGGGTTCCCCCTCTATAAATAAAGGACTACGAAGGCCCGGAACATAAGTGGAACTATAAAAAAGATACGGTAGCCCACGGGAACATTTTTCCATCATTTGGCGAACCTCCGACGCATTCCTTCAAGAATCCCCAAATTGCTCCAACCCACTTCCACATCCAAGGAGCACCATCAAAGAAGCTTGGGAGCGCTCTTCATCAACACCAATCAATCCATTGGCGCCCAAGACTTCTCCACATTACGGTTTTTTTGTTTTATTATTTTGAGCATCAATTTGGGTTTGTACCTACAAAACCCTCTTTCTCTCATCTTCTCTTTGTTTGGGTTTTCACACCACCTTCAAGGTGTGAAGAGGTTAGTCAAGCCTTCCCTTTAAAAGGATTGAGTCATAGGTGAGCTAGCCCTCACCTGTAAGAAGGCTAGTGGGTTCTTGCTCAACCATTAAAAGCAAGCTGTAATAGGTTCTAGACTACCTTAAAGTCTAGTGGGTTTCTTGCTAAAACCATTAAAAAGCAAGCGGTAGTAAATCTCTCAACGGTTGAGTTGGGAGCGGAGACGTAGGCTTTGGTTTAAGCAGAACTCCATTATCAAGTTGTGTGTCTTGCCTCTTTTATTTCCGCTGCACTTCTTACTTTGATTTTAAATTGTTAATTATTTTTTAAAAGAGAATTCACCCCCCCTCTTGCCATCACTCTCCGCCCAACAATTGGTAACAAAGGAAAATTTGAGTAATACCCTAACCGGTTTCAAATTCAAGATCCTTTGTGATGGCTTCAACTTCTTTCGCCCCCGAAGGCTATTCTTTGGGTCATGCTCCATTCTTCGATGGAACCGACTATACTTATTGGAAAACCCGCATGACCACTTTTCTTAGAAGTATACTTTATCCTATTTATAAAATTGTCATGCATGGTTATTCTCTTTCCTCTCCCGATGAATCCAAATGGACTCAAGCTGATATTAAAAGTTTCGAGCTTGATGGAAAATCCATGAACGCTCTTCATTGCGGCCTTGATCATAATGAATTCAATCGAGTTTCCACATGCACCTCATCACATGAAATCTGGAAACTTTTGGAGGTTACCCATGAGGGGACCAACAAAGTTAAGGATACTCGATTAGATATGTTTCACCAAGATTTTGAAAGTTTCACCATGCACCCACATGAATCAATAACTGAAATGTTTACTCGTTTTACTGAAGTTTGAAATGGAAGAAAATCTCTTGGAGATGATGTTTCTGCAGAGACGATGGTCAAGAAGATCTTTTGGATCTTACCAAGCACATGGGCACCAAAGGTGATGGCAATTCAAGAAGCAAAAGACATCAAGAGCATGCCGGTCGAAGAGCTCATCGGATCCCTATTGACATACGAGATCACCATGAGGAGGCAAGCTGAAAAGGAAGGCAAACTGATCAAAATTCCAAAAAACATCTCCTTCAAAGTTCAAAAAGAAGAAAGATCCTCCTCCTCATCGTCTTCCTCTTCAAGCGGCAATTCAGAAATGGAGAATCTTGCCCACAAAATGCACAAATTCATGAAGAAGCACAAGAAGAAGAAATCCCGCAAGGCTCAACCCAACGAAATATCCGAGCCCGAGGTAACATGATATGGGTGCGGCAAGAAAGGCCATTACAAGCCCGATTGCCCACTCAACAAGAAAAAGGCCAAGCAAAAGGAAAAGAAGAAGGCATTCAAGGCCACATGGAGTGATAGCTCCACGTCCTCCTCCTCCTCCTCCTCAAGTGACAACGGTAAAAAATTCCTAATGGCATTTCATGAGGTATCCTCTTCCGACTCCTCATCCTCTTGTTCTTCAAATTATTTCAATAATTTATCTTATGAGGATCTCCAACATGCTAGAGATCAATTGGAGGAATATTTTCACAAACTTTCATCCAAATTTATTGCTTTAAAAAAGAATTTCAAAAAACTTTCTTCCGAAAAGGATCAACTTCTCAAAGAGAAGGAAGACTTGACCCTCAAGATCCAAAACCTTCCCGATGTTGTTTCTATGGAATCAACAATCAAGGATTTAAGGGAATCCCTAGATAAGTTCACCGAAGGTGAACATAACCTTTCAAAGCTCCTTTGTTCCCAATGCGTATCTAGAACCACCCAAGGGCTTGGCTATTCCATGCAAGCTTCCTCTTCCCATGCTCAAACTATTTTTGTAAGGGGGAGCTCCCAATATAAATTTTGCAACTATTGTAAAAAACCGGGGCACATAATTTATGAGTGCAATTGCAAAAATGCCCGGTATGGAAGGCCCAAAACCATTTTCTTTAATGATGAATTTCATAGGAGAAGACCCGCCACTAGACAAGTATGGATTGAAAAATCCCTTTTAGCGAGTCTCACCGGACCAAAATTTGTCTCGGTTCTAAAATCCTCTCCCCGGTGATTTGTTGTTTTTATTTAGGGGGAGTTAGGATCGTTTAAGCCTTTTTGCTTTATTTTCAAAACTTTCATTTCAAAACATTCAATTCAAAACTTTCAATTCAAAACATTCAATTGAAATTTCAAAAATTTCAATTGGTTTAAAAACTCTATCTAGTTTTTCAACCTTTCCCTCAATCAAGTTTTATGCCCCGTGCTATTTTGATAATCACAATGGGGGGGAAATTCTTGGTTGATTGGGGGAGAAATCTTTCTCTCATGCTTTGCTTTATTTTTCAATTTATCCTTTAAAGCATGCCTTTTATTTCAGTCTTTTACGTTGTTTGTTTTGGTGATTGTGATCATCAAAATAGGGGGAGATTGTTGTACCTCTCGTACCCCTTGTGGTTTAATTTTCATGATCACAATCACTCTCTTATTTATCTAATCTTGTTTTAAGTGTTTCTGTTGATAGGAAAAAGGTTGCCAAGGAATTGGGCCAAGAAGGACCAAAAGTGGACTGATTTCAGTCCACCGGCCAACCGGTGGATGACCACCGGCCCGCCGGAGGTGCCTGGACAGAAGGCATCCCCTCTGTCCAGACCACCGGCCAACCGGTGTCCCATCACCAGCCAGCCGGTGGAACCCAGACAGAAGGGACAGCTACTGTCTCAGCACCGGCCAACCGGTGGCCTCCTCACCGGCCAGCCAGTGGCGCCTGGGCAGAAGGTCTCTCTATTTTCCAAGCACCGGCCAACCGATTGCACTGTACCGGTCAGCCGGTGGAGCAAGTCAAACTAGCCGTTGGGCTTTGACCAGGCTTGTACTTTTGACTCCCAACGGATCCGAAGACCTCTCCAACGGCTCCGAAGACCTCCAAAGGCCATATGAGGGTCCCCCCTCTATAAATAAAGGACTAGGAAGCCCCGGAACATAAGTGGAACTATAAAAAAGATACGGTACCCCACGGGAACATTTTTCCATCATTTGGTGAACCTCCGGCGCATTCCTTCAAGGATCCCCAAATTGCTCCAACCCACTTCCACATCCAAGGAGCACCATCAAAGAAGCTTGGGAGCGCTCTTCATCAACTCCAATCAATCAATTGGCGTCCAAGACTTCTCCACATTACGGTTTTTTTTGTTTTATTATTTTGAGCATCAATTTGGGTTTGTACCTACAAACCCCTCTTTCTCTCATCTTCTCTTTGTTTGGGTTTTCACACCACCTTCATGGTGTGAAGAGGTTAGTCAAGCCTTCCCTTTAAAAGGCTTGAGTCATAGGTGAGCTAGCCTTCACCTGTAAGAAGGCTAGTGGGTTCTTGCTCAACCATTAAAAGCAAGCTGTAATAGGTTCTAGACTACCTTAAAGTCTAGTGGGTTTCTTGCTAAAACCATTAAAAAGAAAGCAGTAGTAAATCTCTCAACGGTTGAGTTGGGAGCGGAGACGTAGGCTTTGGTTTAAGCCGAAATCCGTTATCAAGTTGTGTGTCTTGCCTCTTTTATTTCCGCTGCACTTCTTACTTTGATTTTAAATTGTTAATTATTTTTTAAAAGGCAATTCACCCCCCCTCTTGCCATCACTCTCCACCCAACAATTGGTATCAAGGGAAAATTTCAGTAATACCCTAACCGGTTTCAAATTAAAGATCCTTTGTGATGGCTTCAACTTCTTTCGCCCCCGAAGGCTATTATTTGGGTCGTGCTCCATTCCTTGATAGAACTGACTATACTTATTGGAAAACCCGCATGACCACTTTTCTTAGAAGTATAGGTTATCCTATTTATAAAATTGTCATGCATGGTTATTCTCTTTCTTCTCCCGATGAATCCAAATGGACTCAAGCTGATATTAAAAGTTTCGAGCTTGATGGCAAAGCCATGAACGCTCTTCATTGCAGCCTTGATCGTAATGAATTCAATCGAGTTTCCACATGCACCTCATCACATGAAATCTGGAAACTTTTGTAGGTTACCCATGAGGGGACCAACAAAGATAAGGATACTCGATTGGATATGTTTCACCAAGATTTTGAAAGTTTCACCATACACCCACATGAATCAATAACTGAAATGTTTACTCGTTTTACTGACATTTGCAATGGAAGAAAATCTCTTGGAGATGATGTTTCTGCAGAGACGTTTTTCAAGAAGATCCTTTGGATCTTACCAAGCACATGGGCTCCAAAGGTGACGACAATTCAAGAAGCAAAAGACATCAAGAACATGCCGGCCGAAGAGCTCATCGGATCCCTCATGACCTACGAGATCACCATGAGGAGGCAAGCTGAAAAGGAAGGCAAAACGATCAAAATTCCAAAGAACATCGTCTTCAAAGTTCAAAAAGAAGAAAGCTCCTCCTCCTCATTGTCTTCCTCTTCAAGCGGTGATTCAGAAATGGAGAATCTTGCCCGCAAAATGCACAAATTCATGAAGAAGCACAATAAGAAGAAATCCCGCAAGGCTCAACCCAACGAAAAATCCGAGCCCGAGGTAACATGCTATGGGTGCGGCAAGAAAGGCCATTACAAGCCCGATTTCCCACTCAACAAGAAAAAGGCCAAGCAAAAGGAAAAGAAGAAGGCATTCAAGGCCACATGGAGTGATAGCTCCACATCCTCCTCCTCCTCCTCCTCAAGTGACAACGGTAAAAAATGCCTAATGGCATTTCATGAGGTATCCTCTTCCGACTCCTCATCCTCTTGTTCTTCAAATTATTTCAATCATTTATCTTATGAGTATCTTCAACATGCTAGAGATCAATTGGAGGAAGGTTTTTACGAACTTTCTTCCAAATTTATTGCTTTAAAAAGGAATTTCAATAAACTTTCTTCCGAAAAGGATCAACTTCTCAAAGAGAAGGAAGACTTGACCCTCAAGATCCAAAACCTTCCCGATTTTGATTCTATGGAATCAACAATCAAGGATTTAAGGGAATCCCTAGCTAAGTTCACCGAAGGTGAACATAACCTTTCAAAGCTCCTTGGTTCCCAATGTGTATCTAGAACCACCCAAGGGATTGGCTATTCCAAGCAAGCTTCCTCTTCTCATGCTCAAACTATTTTTGTAAGGGGGAGCTCCCAATATAAATTTTGAAACTATTGTAAAAAACCTGGGCACTTAATTTATGAGTGCAATTACAAAAATGCCCAGTATGGAAGGCCCAAAACGATTTTCTTTAATGATGAATTTCATAGTAGAAGACCCGCCACTAGACAAGTATGGATTGAAAAATCACTTTTAGCGAGTCTCACCGGTCCAAAATTTGTCTCGGTTCTAAAATCCTCTCCCCGGTGATTTGTTGTTTTTATTTAGGGGGAGTTAGGATCGTTTAAGCCTTTTTGCTTTATTTTCAAAACTTTCATTTCAAAACTTTCAATTCAAAACATTCAATTCAAAACGTTCAATTCAAATTTCAAAAATTTCAATTGGTTTAAAAACTCTATCTAGTTTTTCAACCTTTCCCTCAATCAAGTTTTATGCCCCGTGCTATTTTGATAATCACAAAGGGGGAGAAATTCTTGGTTGATTGGGGGAGAAATATTTCTCTCATGCTTTTCTTTATTTTTCAATTTATCCTTTAAAGCATGCCTTTTATTTCAATCTTTTACGTTGTTTGTTTTGGTGATTGTGATCATCAAAATAGGGGGAGATTTTTGTACCTCTCGTACCCCTCGTGGTTTAATTTTCATGATCACAATCACTCTCTTATTTATCTAATCTTGTTTTAAGTGTTTTTGTTGATAGGCAAAAGGTTGCCAAGGAATTGGGCCAAGAAGGACCAAAAGTGGACTGATTTCAGTCCACCGGCCAACCGGTGGATGACCACCGGCCAGCCGGAGGTGCTTGGACAGAAGGCATCCCCTCTGTCCAGACCACCGGCCAACCGGTGTCGCATCACCGACAAGCCGGTGGAACCCAGACAGAAGGGAAAACTACTGTCTCAGCACTGGCCAACCGGTGGCCTCCTCACCGGCCAGCCAGTGGTGACTGGGCAGAAGGTCTATCTATTTTCCAAGCACCGACCAACCGGTGGCACTGTACCGGTCAGCCGGTTGAGCTAGTCAAACTAGCCGTTGGGCTTTGACCAGGCTTGTACTTTTGACTCCCAACAGCTCCGAAGACCTCTCCAACGGCTCCGAAGACCTCCAAAGGCCATATGAGGGTTCCCCCTCTATAAATAAAGGACTAGATAGCCCCGGAACATAAGTGGAACTATAAAAAAGATACGGTATCCCACGGGAACATTTTTCCATCATTTGGCGAACCTCCGGCGCATTCCTTAAAGGATCCCCAAATTGCTCCAACCCACTTCCACATCCAAGGAGCACCATCAAAGAAGCTTGGGAGCGCTCTTCATCAACTCCAATCAATCCATTGGCTCCCAAGACTTCTCCACATTACAGTTTTTTTTGTTTTATTATTTTGAGCATCAATCTGGGTTTGTACCTACAAACCCCTCTTTCTCTCATCTTCTCTTTGATTGGGTTTTCACACCACCTTCAACGTGTGAAGAGGTTAGTCATGCCTTCCCTTTAAAAGGCTTGAGTCATAGGTGAGCTAGCCTTCACTTGTAAGAAGGCTAGTGGGTTCTTGCTCAACCATTAAAAGCAAGCTGTAATAGGTTCTAGACTACCTTAATGACTAGTGGGTTTCTTGATAAAACCATTAAAAAGCAAGCGGTAGTAAATATCTCAACGGTTGAGTTGGGAGCGGAGACGTAGGCTTTGGTTTAAGCCGAACTCTGTTATCAAGTTGTGTGTCTTGCCTCTTTTTTTTCTGCTTCACTTCTTACTTTGATTTTAAATTGTTAATTAATTTTTAAAAGGCAATTCACCCCCCCCCCTCTTGCCATCACTCTCCGCCCAACACCATTTTACTCTAATAATAGAAGTTTCCTTAGGTTTTTCAACCATAGTCCAAACATGATTCATTACGAATTCATTGAGTTCATAATGCCTAGCCTTTATCCAATCATTGTCACCAAAGGATTTTTTAGGAGAATTTGGTTCAACTTGAGAAATAAAATCAATATGTTTGACATCATTCCGTAAATAACATCTAGTTATTACTAGTTGATTAATATTTCCAATGGTATTATCAATGAGATGATTTATAAATAACACCTGACTTGGGTTTTTAAAGACTTTATCATCAACATATGGTATAAAATATTCAGGAGTAAATGTTTTAGAAACATTTTCTTAAACATTTTACTTACCTGAAAGTTATTCTATCAATGTTTGGTGATCATTTTTTGAAAATATATCAGAAATAAGTTCAGGTTGTTTGAAAAAAAAGGATCATTTTCATCAAAAATAACATGTACTATTTATTCCACAATTCATGTTTTTTATTGAAAACTATGTATTCCTTAGAGTTAGTGGAGTAGCCTAAGAAGATTCCTTCGTATGATTTGGGAGGAATTTTATCTATGTTTTCATTGGTATTAAAGATAAATACTTTGCATCCAAAAACATTAAAGTAAGATACCTTCATTTTCAGCCAGTCCAAAACTCATAAGGGTTTTTATTAAGAAATGGTCTAATTAAAACTCGATTAATAGTATAATAGGCAGTACTTATAGCTTCACCCCAAAATGATTAGCTATAGAATTTTAACTCAATATGGTTCTAGTCATCTCTTGAAGACTACAATTTCTTATTTCAACAGCACCATTCTGTTGAAGAGTTCTTAGAGCTGAAAAATTGTGAGTAATACATTTTTTACTATAAAAAGTTTCAAAATTTGATATATGAAATTCTCCTCCATGATCACTATTAATAGTTATCAAAGGAAGGGTTTTCTCATTTTTAACATGATCTCTAAAAATTTAAACATTAGAAAAAGCATTCGATTTCTTTTCCTAAAAATAGACCCAAGTAAATATAGTGTAATAATCAACTAAGACAAACACACAGTATTTCCTTCCAATACTTCAATTTTGTGTTGGACCAAATAAGTCCATGTGCACTAACTGTAAGGCATTAGAAGTTGTAACTTCACATATAGATCTAATGTAGATTCATGTTTCATTCCATATTGACAAGGATCATATAATTTTTAAGAATCAAACCTATGATCAAGTAAATCATTAACAGGTTACTTCTTAGAAAGTTTAATAATATTCCTTAAGTTACAATGTCTTAGTATTCTATACCAAAGCTGATAGTGATCTTCAATTTCACCTTGGAAAGGAAGATCATTACTCATATGATCTTCTAGGATTAGTATGTATACATTATCTTTCCTATGGGATGAGTGATTAAATTTATCCTTGGAAGTGTGTACTAAGCACTTTTGATTCCTCAAATTCACAAGGTATCCTTCATCACATAATTGACTTATGATGATGAGTTTGTGGTTAAGACATTAAACAAACAAAAAATTTGAAATTAAGGATTTTCCAAGAAGAATAATGCTATCTATACCGACAATTACTCGTTTAAAGTTATCTTCAAAGGTTACTTTTCCGCCTTTAGTCTTTAATTTTTTTTTGAAATAGTCATTGTTTCTAGTCATGTGATGGGAATATCCACTATACATGTAGCATATAGTGTTGGTACTTCATTATTTTACCAGAAAAAGAAGAATTAGGTTTTTGAAATCCATGATTTCTTGGATCTGGATTTGTTAGATAATAAAAAAAATTTATCTACATTTTTTTTAGAAAAGTAGACTTTATGAAACCCAAAATATTGAACATTATTTAAAGAACAGTTCTTCTTCCAATTCCCACCACTTTTACATTTAGTACAAAAGGGGCTCTTGGTGGAACACAATAATTCTTTCTAAAAATATAAATTTTTATGAGAATATCCTAATCCTTGATTATTACCATGAGGTCGGATCTAAGAATACATAGTTTCAAAATTTTCCTTACCATATGTAAAATTTTAAAGATGTTTCTTCAAAGAAAAAATTACAGAATTTATTCTTAAGACTAAATTATTATCCTCTTGAATAATAGACTTAGAGTTATGTTTATCCTCTAAAACGTCATTCACAAAAAACAGATTTTTAAGATCTTTATAAATCGTATCCTTCTCAGAATTAGCTTTCTCATGTTTCTTAGTATGATTTTCTAAAACATCATTTTTCATCTCAAGATCATTGGTAAGATCCAAAATTTCTTTTGTTAAAATAAATTCTCTCAAAAAAAATTTCTTGTTTCTTAGAGACATTACAATTTCTTATCTCTAGTAAAATAGTAAACTTATACACTTCCTCATAGGAAGGAAAATCATTATCATTATATGATGAATAAGATTATTCATTTGAAGAAAAATCATTATCAGAAAAATTTTCACTCATAGAGATGTTGGTTAAAGATTCAATAGTTCGTACCTTTTCCATACGACATTGATTTTGAAATAGATATTGGGATATTAAACTAATATTCTTTTTCTAAAGAGATTCATAATATGAATAATCATCTGAAGAATCTACACCATTGGCACTCCAAGTGTCATTGGATTTTAGCACTTTCTAATGCTTTGATCTATAGAAATTCGCCTTGTTTCTCTCAGAATTCCTTTATGTCTTGTATATTTTCTTATGTATGGGACAATCAGGTGTGATATGACCAGTTATACTACATTAAAATCATGTTACTTCTCTATCATTCTTATCTATTCCATCTTTATTATTGAATATATATTGAAATTTCTTCTCCTAAATAATATTGTTCATCCTTTGAGCGAGATTGGCTAACTCATTTTCTGAAGTTTCACTTTCACTAGATTCAGATTGAGACACAACCTTCTTAGATTTAGATATTGTGACTCCCTCAGGAGTCCTGGATTTCATATGATTTGAAGTAGTTGTAAAATTAAAACTGCCATTTCCATTCTTCTTCTTAATATTATTATCATCTCTCTTCATTCTAGTTTAATGTTAGAGAAGTGTTACAAAAAGTTTATCTAGATAAATCTATGTAACTTTTATATTATAATCTGTAGAAGTTCTCTTGGATTCCTATTCGTTAGGAAAGATGTATATAATATTTTCTACAAGAGATTTATCATCTAAACCTTTCTTACCCATTGATTGTAAGCTGTTGAAAATAGTCATTAATCATTGTTGTACCTTACATATGAGTTCTCTATAAGGAAGGAAGATACCATGATACTTAGCTTTTAGCATTGATATTCTAGTTTTGATTCCTGAGGAAGTTTCAAAGTGAGTTACTTCAAGGTTCTTCCAAATACTATTTACATCTTCACAGGATGAATTTTGGTTAAATATATATATCTCTAGTCATGGAACAAAGAAAAGTATTTGGCTCTTTATTGTTCAGCTAGTATTCCACGTTTTTTGGATTAGTAAAGGTTATATGTTCCTTAACAGGAATCTTATAATCTCTATTTAACATAATGTAGTTTTCTACACCTATGTTTGTCACAAAGGTCTTTATTCTATCTCTCCAATACTCATAGTCATTTCCATCGAACAATGAGTGTCTAGTAGGATTGAGATTATCTAGAGATCTAACATGAATGCTTGAATACTAAAAGGAATTTATTTCCACTGAACTTATTAGAATTAAAAGTTTATAATCAAATAATAAAAACAACAGTTGAGCAAGAAAACTTATATATGGAT
Source organism: Viscum album (assembly GCA_963277665.1). Classification (NCBI taxonomy): domain Eukaryota; kingdom Viridiplantae; phylum Streptophyta; class Magnoliopsida; order Santalales; family Viscaceae; genus Viscum; species Viscum album. Next base: position 935,247,599 of record OY728157.1, on the reverse strand, counting down.
ATAAGAATTTTTAAAACCTCCCTCTGATAACAATTGTAGGATCGAAATGATGAATATAGATGCTCAATATAGAAGAGAGGGAAAATTTTATTCATTAAAAAAATTGGAACCATTAATGTTTAGTTTAACAAAGTTAAATAAACATACAAAACACCTCTAAAATAAACCTTTTCTTAAACATTACATCCTTAAGATAAAAGATTAAGAAATATTTTCTTAAATGAATGATTCCACCTTAATGTGTATAGAATTTGTAAAATAATCAGAGTAACGGAATTAGAAAGTATATAAAAGTTATATTTTCTATCTTTAACAATGTTAAGATTACAATGGAAATAAAATAACATGAAATATAAAACAAGTAACAACAATATAAGTTTAACCCAAGGAGATGGGTATCCAACAACATTGGATTAAGGTTCCTTGATTAATACATTCAAGAAAGTCTGTCTTATCCACACCTAGGTAAGCCCTCAATCCGATGATCGGTATCTGTCTTGCTATCCTCGCAAGCCCTTGATTTAGAAGGAAATCAAAACCTCTATATTCCAAACCTAGAATCCCACGATCAACATGATCAGATTTTTCATGGAGAAAGTTTGAACAAGTTGTTCACAACCGAACAGGTTGTTCATGAAATCTGCACTAAGAACTTAGAGTTGAAAGAGCCTCTCTCTCTAGAATTCACTTCAAAATTTTTTCACATGTGTTAAGTTCATCCAATCTCTACATTATTTTATGCACATTAAAATGAACTTGTATTTATTGGAAAATCTTCCCAATGGTCGGCTCCACTCCAAAAATCATATTTTTCTTAAATTTAAAGGGACCTAGACACGTGTCAAACATACAACGATTAGTTTGTAACATATTGTACAACATCATTTCAATTATAAGAAATGATGTTAAGTTAAAGATGATAATTAAATAAGAAAAAAATGAATCCAATAAAGATGGAATTCTACTTTAAACAACTATAACATTATTAAGAAAAACATATTCTTAATAAAAACATTATCAAGAAAACAAATTAATAAGGAAAAGTAAATCGGATTGTGAAACCAGTATCTCATTTGTTCATGAATTGTAATCATATAATCAGAATCACTTATACACCAGAATCGTTATCATAAAGATGGTATAACTTACAAACCAGAATTGGTATCATAATGATAGAATACCTTATACACCAGAATCAGTATCATAAAGACGATATCACTTATACATAGGAAACGGTATAACAAAGACGGTATCACTTATACACTAGAATCGGAATAATGAAGATGGTATGAATAATCTGTATATCTAACAGAATGTAAAATTGAAATTATAAATCTGTAAGTATAACATAATTACAACTCATAACGATACATCTATAAGTATAACAGAATGACAATTCCGGATCTTAAGAGAAAAATAGAACTTTAAAAAAGACAGAACATAATAAAAAGTGCTTCTGATTTTCAAAACATAAAACTATAAGGAATGGTGAGGTAATAAGATAAAATTTTTGAATCATCATTTTATATAGTCAATCAAATATTTTTTATATCTATCCAATATATTTTATAGGCATAATAAAATTACCAACAAAATTTCATGCATAAAACCTATATTTTTTAAAAGGGAAATTTTATCGGCTTTAAGTGGAGACCCTATTATAAATATAGTTTTATACACTTGTAAATGTTATATTTTTAAAAAATAAACTTCTTATATTTAATCAGAATATACTAATTTGCATTTATTGAATATTTTTTAATGTTCTAAAAAGTTTCAAGTTTCAATGAATAGTAAAAAATACTACATTTTAATTGAAAAAAACCCTTTTCAATGAAATAATTTATTGTTTTAGATTTTATTTTTGATTGGTTTTAAGCCTAATTAGATCATATTTTTATCATTTAATATAATTTTGTTTATTGGAATCAATTTTACTGTGAATTTAGATATAAAAAAGTTTCAGTCTTTTGCATGTTTAAACATTAATAACCCATCATCTCACACCATCAACATGATTAATTTTTAATTAATTTGTAAAAAAATTAAGTTTATAATTTTTAAAAATGTATTTCATATTTGTAAAAATAGTTACCAAATTATTTAAATTGGTTTATTTATTTTTTGGGTATAAGGAATAGTAACAACAATAATTTTTTTATGAACATGTTGAATGGTATATTTGGAAATTATGGGTAAAAAATAATATTATAAATATTATAAAATTAACCTAAAACAAGTCCTAATAAGTATTTATTAGTGGGTTTCTACAAAAATTATCATGTTAATGTAATTATATCCTATTTAATCCATGTGGATGAGATTAATATATTTAAAAAAAATTTCTTAAATAAATATTAAAATTTTCATACTCTTATTTTTAATAACTATACCATTTTTAATATAATGTTATATATAAGATAAACTATATTATAAATATAAATTATAATGATAAAATGTTTTTAATTAACATGATAATTTATTTATTTATTTAGGATGTAAATAATTATATTAATGTCTTATACTATAATGATGCAGTAATGGTTTAATTAATAAAAATTTCTAGTAATTGATAGTTAAAATATTTAAATAAATATAATTCTATATAATTGAAGTCATAAAATAATTTTATTGATAAATTTGACATTTAAATGATATCTTTATATAGTTTTCAAAATAAATCATGTTGTTATAATGGTTTTTAAATGAATAATGATTAATAGAATCAAAATAAACAGTAATAACATTTTATGAAATTAATAATATTTAAATTATTTAAAAATAAAAAAATCTCAAAAAACGAAAAGGAAATTATATATGGTCCAAAATATCATTAATTAACCATTATGGTCCTATTTAGACTTTACATGTAAAAAATAAATTCACATTACAATAAATATTTTTTAGCATAGCTAACATTAAAATTGGTTGTCAAAGGGTTATTAAAAATGATATTGTTTAAAATTACATAAAACCCTATATAAAATTAACTATATGATTATGTTTAAATAATATAACATCTTAAATTATAATAATGTTTATTTTATTGGTATTTTAATAGAAATTGTTTTTATTATAAATTAATATTTTTATAAATCTTAAAATTGACCCTCACATCAATTATTAAATGGAAGATCCTCTTAAAATTATTCAATTAATGTTGAATCTTTTATCACAAAGAATATGTGAAATATAATCTTATCCACTTCTCAATCAACCTTTGAGAGGTTATGGTCTTCTATGAAAACAAACTCTATATTCTTTTATATAATATCTAATGGAGTAGTTCTGAAGAAGCGGTAATCACCCTAACCGAACATTTTCTTTTTATAATATTCTGTAAATACTATAAATTTATGATATTTATAAAAAAATAAAAAACTATGAAAATTAAATATGCAAATATTTTATTTTTATTATGATAATACCATTATATAATCCCTTCTCGATCACAAAAATGAATGTATCGCCCGTACGTACATACAGATTATTGTCTCAACATCGTGTTACAATTCATTTTCCATCACCATTTACTATGAGTCAAAATTCTATTCAGTTTTATATTTATATATAATATTAATGATATAATTATACATATTAATTGAAAATATGACTTATACCTTTTTACTATCCATCAAATATTTTGGGAATATGATAACATCACTCGTGCATACATATGGCATACTATATTCATGATGAGATGTGATTCGTTATTCACCAATATGTCACATGGATGGTAATAATGAAGAATTTTATGAATATATATGTTAAATTTTACATAAATATTATTATTTAATAATAATATATCATATATATTCCTTTGTTATAACCTGAGAAGAAAATGACAAAAATATTTATGCGTACATACGACCTACCGTCTCCATAAATGATGTATATAATTTTATATATCCAACTATTATGAATTAACAAGGATAAATATAATATATATATATATATATATGAAATTTAAATAATTATTATAATTCTAAATATGATTAATTCCTGATCTATGTATGAGTATTAAGAATAAAATGTCAAAACATGTGTGATAAACAAAGTGATTGTTACCTGAAACGTTGTTTTAACATGGTACTATTAATATAAAAGAAATATATAGTCATAAATGAATCATATATACTTGTATATATATGAATACAGTTATATAATATATTTATAACCATCATTGATTAATTATATAACAATTTTTCAAAAGTATGATGAGATTCATGATATAAGGTAAACGAATTTTTGTCTAACTTATATTACTGGGAGACACATGGCTTATAGACTAATTTATTTTTCTAATTCATGGTTTATTTACAACTGATGATTGTATTATATGAGTCTTACCCCAATGATTATGATATTTTAATATCTATATAACATTATTTCTTCCATGGTGTATATGATTCTACTGATTATAATGTGATGCATGATTATTTCACAATCTCACCAATATTCGGGATTATTTTGTTTTAAGTATCTATTATGGAATATTTATCCAATACATCCATATTTTCTAATAATATATTTAAAATGGTTTTTAATATTATCCTATGAGTATTTAAATTTCTTTTTATCGATGTTTTACTTTTTTTGAAATGGGTTGAATAGAATATTTTTGTCATTTTCTAAAGAAGGCTCTTTGGTACATAACCAACATAAGTGTTTAGAAGGAATATTTTTTAGCATATAGATAATGAATATATTTCTATATTTTCAAGACTTTTTAATTACATGAATCTTACTTTACATTATTAAAAGGTTACTTTAAAATAAAATTTTTTCTTTTAAAATTTAGTGGCATATTAAGAAAATTAAATGTTTTCATATCAAAAGGATATTTTCCCCAAGAATTATATTCAAGTGATATCTCAAAATTATTTTCCATTTATAATAAAATTATTTGATGTTACAAATTATTTATTTGGGACTATTATTATGATATACTATCCCTATTATTTTTATGTATGGTTTATGTTTTTGATGGAATAATATTTATGAAACCTATTTCTTTTCCATGGTGTATGTTTTTATTTAATTATGATTATGAAACACATTTCATTCCACAGATTCTGATATGATGAATTATTTATGTTCATATGATAAACTGATGTTTGATTTCATTATTAGATTGGTAGGATCTATATATCACTTTAGTGCATGTAACACCACGAGATTTTATGAAAAGTATTTTTTTTAATTTCATTAATTTCTTGTGTTGTACGCTACAAGGAGCTTGCACAACATGCATCCCTGACTTTTCTTGCATTACACGCAATCACGACCTTCCTCGATAGAGTGTGTAGTACGCAATACCGAGTTTCACTAAACGAGATATTATTATAATATCATTATGAACTAGCCGTTATGAATAGTAATACCCACATTTTGAAAGTTTATAAATTTTATCTTTCAAAATGGCCATCATTTTTGGATTTGTAATATCGAAATTGTCTTAGGGTAAAATTTTGGTACTTTTCGGATAACTTTCATATTCTGATGAATAGTGAAAATTACAAAATTTTAATTAAAAACAACTTTTTTAATCGAAATAATTAACAGTGATAAGTTATTAATTTTAGTGGTTTTAAAGTATATTTAGAACATATTTTTAAATTTTAATACAATGTTGGTCATTGGATGTAATTTCCCATTTAAACTAGACATAAACAAGTGTCAATCTTTTGATAGTTATTATCTCTTAAAAACACGCTATTTGTTTTGATGATGGGAATTAATTTTAAAATTAGTTAATGTAACTGATATGTTTTGAATTTGGAAAATGGGCATCATTTTTTAATTCATAATATCAAATATAGCTTGGGCCTAATTTTTTGTTTTTTTTCTGGAAGCTTTCATTTTTTGATGAATAGTGAAACCACTAAGTGGTAGTTAAAAAACTGAATTTTTCATAAAACATAATTTTACGGCTTCTGTGAGTAGAATTTTGAAAATCCGAGAAACACGGTTAATATCAAGGACTAAAATGTGGTTCAATGAGATGAAAATAATTTTTTTTGGTGAATAGTAACTTTTTATTTTTTTACCACGGTTAAAAGTAAATGGGGTAATTAAGGGTAAAATGATATTATTATTACCCTAACACATGTCCTAATTTTATTGGACAAGTGTAATTCGACCAAAAACAACCTTAGGAAAAAAATATGACCATTTAGGCCCACTTGGATTAGATTAGGACATTTATTATCAATTTATTTAAAGAAAGGTTAAAATAGTTAAAATCAATGTTTAATAACTAAATCATTTTTAATATAGGGTTATTAATAAGATAACTTCTACTATAAATATTCATTAGAAATATAAAAAGATTTCCAACATAATGGTATTTTATTGGTAATTTTTAGACTTAATATAATTTAATTTATTTATGATACAATGATGATGCAATAATTATCCTATTAATGAAATATTAACATAATTGATGTTATAAATACCCAAATAAATGTAATTTGAGACTTTTTATGAATTCCAATAATTTTATATGTTAATATGACATGTTAGTATTTATTTAATTATTTTTTTTCGAACTAATAATTCTGTTATGATTTTCACAAAAATCAATTACCAAATAGTTTCAAAATTGACATAAAATAGTTTTTAAAACAAATATTATATTATTAATTGTTATTATATTCCTAAAAATCTAAGGTTCGGCCAAGCTACTTATATCATTATAGTTTTATGATTAATGGACCACTTGGGGGTCGCTTGGACGTATATGGTAAATTTATTAACTATATAATATAAAAATACAAAGTGACATGGTAAATGTCAATCTAATTAACAGAGAGTTAAAAATAAATGATAAGGTTAATATAATGACCTAAACCTGTCTAAATTCTATTGGATGAGAGTATTTCGACCCATCACCACCTTATCCTAGAAATATATCAATTTGGAGCTATTAAAAACAGAATTTGAATTTATAATCAAATAACATTTTTAGTTATTCCAAAGGTGCCCCTCTCCTCCTTTATAAAAGGGAACCTCCTCCCTCTCTTCCTCACACCACTTTGAGCCTTCTTACTCGGTCAACCCATGAAAAATTCTCTTATCCACTTCCCTAGAAACATCCTAGAGGTCCTGGTATTCTTCAAAGACCAATTTTATTACCCTAAGAGGAGGTCTTAAAGAGGCGCTTCAAAGAAGAGGTAATGTCTGTTACCGATTCTTTCAACTTTATTTCTTCTTCCACTTCTTCTTCTTTGGTTTTTTCATAATCAAGTAATAAAATAAGTATAAATAATATACTGATATGCAATTATAAGTATGAAAAAACCATATTTCACCATCTATCCATCCTACGGAAAACAAAATCACCACGCGTGCGTACGTACGGAATACCGTCTCCACGCCATGGTGTAATCTATTTTCCACCACCACCTTACTTGGATGGGTATAATGGTGAAATTAATGAATATATATATGATTATTGTAAAGTGATATTGATTCTAAAATAGTATACATACACTCAAATATAATTCCATGATCATGGGAATGATATCATCGCTCGTGCGGACGTACAGACTACCGTCTCCACGAATGCGATGAGATTCATATTCCATGATTAACCATTCAAGAATGATTATAAAGTATATATAATAATTAATAATGAAATATATTACATAATAAGGCTACTGGATTTATGTATGTATATATTTATGTCATCTACTTATTTCCATTCAATACAATAAAGAAATGAAAACAGCGTTCATGCTTACGTACGACCTACCGTCTCCATGAATGGTGTTTTTATTTCCATTTGTCGATCCATTATATATATGTTTATTCTGAATATATATTATATATAAATAATATTTTACACTATGGATGTAAGTAATCATGATCTAAGTAATCATATGAATAATTAAAAGTTAATACACGAATGACAAATAAAACGATTTAACCCAAAACGCTACTTTAAGAACGGGTAATATAAAGTCATAAGTGAACTATATATGATATAATAACAATGAATATGATTCTTTAATAAGTCAATGAAATTATTTAAATCATTATACAGGAGGTTCGGATCCATACGAAGAATATCAGACCCAAGGTAAGGGATAATGTTGCAATCTCAATTGTTTTCTATCCGAGATTGCTTATACGTAAGTATTTACTGGGGGTATTTCTATCATCGATGTCCATGTTTTATAAAAGTGTTTTCATGTATGTTTAATGTCTTTTTTACCCGTTTTTGACTTTCAATACATGGTATGTAAGGAATATTTCTTTTGGTTACATTACGAGGTACTTTTTTGACTTTTCCAGCAAAAGTACGAGAAGAATGTTTTTTTATAACTTATACGGAACGAACATATTTTTTCAGTTTTATAAAGAATTATTTTCATGAAGCTTCCTCTAAAAGATTTCATGACTATTTTCAACAATATCCTTTTCTTTTAAAATTTCCTGACATTTTGTGAAAAGAAAATGATTTTGAAGAAAAAAGGATATTTTCCACAATAATTCATTTCAAGTGTTTTATCAAAACCATTTTTATCTAATATGATGTTATTTCACATGTGTATGTTTCAAGTATAATGTCTATATGATTTACATGGATTCACATTTCTAATGATGAAATGATATCCAATTTGTTTTGTATGGATTACGTTATGATGTAATGATGTTTCTGAAACCCATTTTATTATTTAGGTTATGATGAATGATTTATGTTTATTTTGTGGCACAAGTAAGAATGATTTCATTATGAGATGGGTGGTACCTGTATCTCCCTCCAATGCATTGGGTAAAGAATTATATCTAATGAGATAGACATGGCTAGAATGGTAAGTTAATCCGGTTCAGTATTACAGGACTGGAATGAGGAGTGAACTCGATTCAGAAAGGGACTTTGTCCACTAAGATGATCTTGGAAGCAATTCCTTGGCTACCATGGAAATCATTACATGTTCTTAATGGATAAAATAATTACATGTTTTATTCCCATGCTATTTTATCTTGATTTATGTTCCATTATGATATATGCCTTATGTACTTCCATGTTTTATGTTGTTGCTCAAGATTTTGATGTTTAAACATTTTGTTCATGTTTTTGAGTTCAAATGTATATGGTATGTTTTATTTTATCCATGCTCACCCTTACTGAGCATTTGAGCTCACGATTTTTATTTTTTATTTTCACCCAATATTAAAGGAATGGGTTTAGGAAAGGAAACAAAAAGTGGAAGCTCTTTATTGGAGATGTTGAAGATCTTTCACCACGATTAGAAGATTATATTACAAGTTTCCAAAGACACTAAACTATTACGGTCCTTGTGTGTCTGTTTTTATTATGTACTAAGTATTCCACAAAAGTAATTTAATGTCCATGTACATCAGGCTTCGGGTCTCTACAGTTGGTATAAGAGGAAAGGTTTAGTCAACCTTTGGAAACTAGGATGCGAAAACGTTTGTGAGATCCCTAGAGATATTTCTAAGGTATGTCTAGGGATGTCCCTAAGGATAAATATACATATAGGATATAGTCATAAAACTATGGTAATGATATTAGAATTTAACCTGAAATGTTAGATATTGAGGGTTCTACCCCTTTACAATTTTTTCCCTAGCATGATTTTTGCCTCTCACACTATTCTTTTTGGGTTTTAGACGATGGCTGGAATTCGAAAGAACCGTGTTGATCAATGTAATGGACAATACAATGACATTCCTCCTGCACAAACCAATGTTATGGGAGGTGTAGTGCAAAATCTTATTGCTATACTTACACAAGCTATGAACCATTCTGGACTTCCAAATCAGCAGAGAAGGGAACAATATTCTATTGAGTCCTTCATGAGGCAATGTCCACCATCTTTCAGTTGGTCTTCTGATGCAATTGTTGATGAACCATGGATCAGTACCACTGAAAAGATATTTTCAGTTCTTCAATGTTCTAATCATGATAAATTAATCTTTGTAGTATATCGTTTGGAAGGTGAAGCTGATCAATGGTGGAATCTTATCAATAATACGAGGACAAGAGATGAAATTGAGTCCATGGAATGGGACGAGTTATAGAACTTATTTTTCAATAAGTACTTACCTCGTATTCTTCATACAAATATGGAGACAGAGTTTCTTGAACTAAGGAAAAAGGATGATGAATCTTTTGGTATATACGAAGCGAATTTTACAAGGCTTGCATGGTATGCATCTGGATTTATCATCCAACCTGAAAGTAAAGTTGATCGATTCTTCAGTGGCTTAAAACCAAGTCTTCAATGGGAATTAAATATAAGAGACTTCAGTAGCTATGAAGAAATTGTGCGTTGTGCTATCAAGGTAGAAATAGAAGTTGGTGTTACATATACATCTCACGGTTTTGACAAGAAACGAAAAATGGAGTTCAAGGCGAAATCTCAAAATAATGGTGAAAAGTAGAGGAATGTTTCCTTATGCTCAAAGTGTGGAAATAAGCATGGTGGAGATTTCCTTAAAGGGACTAGAAAATTTTTTAAGTGTGGAAAAGAAGGTCATCGAGTAGCTGAGTGTCGATGTAATGGAAAATGGGTTGCTAATGATGTGAATAAAGAAAATACTGCATAAAACGCACCACCAACACTTCAATGATTCAAGTGCAAGGAAATGGGGCATTATGCTAATAAATGCCCTAATCCAAGGGTTATTGATGATCAACATGAGAAACCACTTAAGGAACTTAAGGCAAAGGACAACGGGAAGTCACATGCGATCACTATTGGTGATGTTGAATATGACAACGATGTAGTGGAATGATTAAGATTTTATGTAATGGGATTCCAAAATAATGATGTATATAGTATTGTAGAATATTGAAATATTTATGTATTGGTATATTGTGGTTTTAAATAATTTTATGGTACCAGTAACCACAGAAAGTGATTGAGATATTTTTGGAAAGAAGATGATATGCGCATATTGAAGGGATAAAGAGAAAATGAAATGTTTGACAGTATTCATGAGCTCATGAATGATATAAGGAGAAGGTTATTCATGTTTTGAGTATATAGAATTTTTGGATTTTAGTATGTGGAAAGAGTTAACTTTTGACATTATTCATGATTTCAATAAGGATCAATGTGTATTCATTTTTCAAGAGAATATATGATTAAGGTATTCCCATGATTGGAATGTGAACAACAAGATAATGGGGAATAAATGATGGTTGGTTGGTGACATTTCAAGTAATAGTTTTCTATATACTATGAGCTCAGACCGAAGTATTTTAGATAAAGATTGGAATGGATTATGTTGGACATAAGATAGTATTGTTTAAGGATAGAAATTTTTTCAATATTATTTATGGGATGTTATAGTAATGTAGTTTTAGAAAAAGGAAAACCTGCAGGACGGGCGATAGCCCATCGCGTCGGACAAGGCTGTGGGAATCGAACCCACAACCAAAGTGCGACTGGCATTTATCGCCTACCACTAGCCTACAGGAAGTCCCGGTTTAGTAAAAACTAGTTTTATTATATTAAGAAGTATGATATATAAATTATAAGTACATTTTAGGAACCATATATGATTAATCTCACCATAGATCAACTTATGAATATTTAATAACTTTTGCTAACCTTTTGTTTGAGACAGATGGAATGACCCTTCATTCTATCACATGATCTACTAACACTTCACGAATAACAAATTCAACTTCATTTCATTAAGAGATGAAGTGGAAATTGTTCAAGGCACGAACAACAGTGAGATTGTAAAAAAATAAAGTAAGTATTTATTCTAATTCAAATTCTTCAACTTTAGGGAAATGATCTTGAAAATCAAAAATATTGTCCTAGTGCCTATATATCTGATGAATCAGATGGTACCCTAGATCATCACAAATTTATGGCTTTGTGATTGTTTTTGTTTTCATATCCATGTTCTCTACCACTCTCCATAAGAACATGACGGTTAGATTTCTCTTCCATATCCATATTTTCAACTATGTTCTCCTATGTAGAAACCAAGTGATTGGTTAATTTGGGTAACCATTACGATTCATACTTTAATTTTTAAAGCCATGTTTTGGTATTTCTTTTTACAATGTGGGTTACTATTAAAGAAATATTCGAGTAGTAAATCATTTATAACCCCAACGAATTTCGAGGGCGAAATTCCTTTTAAGGGGGGTACAATGTAACACCCCCGAGATTTTATGAAAAGTATTCTTTTTTAATTTCATTAATTTCTTGTGCTGTACGCTACAAGGAGATTGCACAACATGCATCCCTAACTTTCCTTGCATTACACGCAATCGCGAACTTTCTCTATAGCGTGTGTAGTACGCAATACCAAGTTTCACTAAACGAGATATTATTATAATATCATCATGAACTAGCCGTTATGAATAGTAATACCCATATTTTGAAATTTTATAAATTTTATCTTTCAAAATGGACATCATTTTTGGATTTGGAACATCGAAATTATCCTAGGGTGAAATTTTGGTACTTTTCGGATAACTTTCATACTCTGATGAATAGTGAAAATTACTAAATTTTAATTAAAAACAACTTTTTTAATAGAAATAATTAATAGTGATAAATTATTAATTTGAGTGGGTTTAATGTATATTTAGAATATATTTTTTAATTTTAATACAATTTTGGTCATTAGATGTAATTTTCTTTTTAAACTAGACATAAACAAGTGTCAATCTTTTCATATTTATTGTCTCTTAAAAACACGCTATTTGTTTTGATGATGGGAAATAATTTTAAAATTAGTTAATGTAACTGATATGTTTTGAATATTGTAAAATAGACATAATTTTTGAATTCATAATATCAAATATATCTTAGGCCTAATTTTTGGTATTTTTTTGGAAACTTTCATTTTTTGATTAATAGTGAAACCACTAAGTGGTAGTTAAAAATCTGAATTTTTCATAAAACTTAATTTTCCGCTTCTGTGAGTGGAATTTTGAAAATCCGAGATAAATAGTTAATATAAAGGACTAAAATGTGCTTCAATGAGATGAAAATAATTTTTTTGGTGAATAGTAACTTTTTACTTTTTATACCACGGTTAAAAGTAAATAGGGTAATTAAGGGTAAAATGATATTATTATTACCCTAACACATGTCCTAATTTTATTGGAAAAGTGTAATTCGACCGAAAACAGCCTTAGGAATAAAATATAATCATTTAGGCCCACTTGGATTAGATTGGGACATTTATTATCAATTTATTTAAATAAGGGTTAAAATAGTTAAAATCCAAGTTTAATAACTAAATAATTGTTAATATAGGGTTATACATAATATAAATTCGACTATAAAAATTAATTAGAAAGATAAAAATATTTCCAACATAATGGTATTTTATTTGTAATTTTTATACTTAAAATAATTTAATTTATTTATAATACAATGATGATGCAGTAATTATCCTATTAATGAAATATTGACATAATTGATGTTATAAATACCCAAATAAATGTAATTTGAGTCTTTTTATGAATTAAAATAATTTTCTATGTTAATATGACATGTTAGTATTGATTTAATTAATTTTTTTCGAACTAATAATTCTGTTATGATTTTCACAAAAATCAATTACCAAATTGTGTGAAAATTGACATAAAATAGATTTTAAAACAAATATTATATTATTAATTGTTATTATATTCCTAAAGATCTATTGTTTGGAAAATATACTTATATCATGAGAGGTGTATCATTAATGGACAACTTGGGGGTTTCTTGGATGTATATGGTAAGTTTATTAACTATATAATATAAAAATACAATGTGACATGGTAAATGTCAATCTGATTAACAAAGAGTTAAAACTAAACAATATGGTTAATATAATGACCTAAACTTGTATAAATTATATTGGATGAGAGAATTTATACCCATCCCCACCTTATCCTCGAAATATATCAATTTAGAGCTATTAAAAACAGAATTTTACTTTATAATCAAACAATATTTTTAGTTATTCCAAAGGTGCCCATCTCCTCCCTTATAAAAGGGCACCTCCTCCCTCTCTTCCTCACACCACTTTGAGCCTTAATGTTCGGCCAAACCCTGCCAAATTATCTTCTACACTTCCCTATAAACATCCTAGAGATCTTTGTCTTCTTCAAAGACCAATTTTATTACCCTAAGAGGAGGTCTTAAAGAGGCACTTCAAAGAAGAGGTAATGTCTGTTACCGATTCATTCAACTATATTTCTTCTTCCACTTCTTCTTCTTTAGTTTTTTTATTATCAAGTAATAAAATCAGTATCAATAATATACTGATATTCTATTATAAGTATGAAAATACCATATTTCACCATCTATCCATCCTATGGAAAATGAAATCACCGCGCGTGCGTACGTACAGAATACCGTCTCCACGCCGTTGTGTAAACTATTTTCCACCACCACCTTACTTGGATGGGTATAATGGTGAAAGTAATGAATATATATGATTATTTTAAAGTGATATTTATTCTGAAATAGTATACATACACTCCAATATAATTCCATGATCATGGGAATGATATCATCGCTCGTGCATACGTACGGACTACCGTCTCCACGAACGCGATGAGATTCATATTCCATGATTAACCATTCAAGAATGATTATAAAGTATATATAATAAGTAATAATGAAATATATGAAATAATAATGCTACTTGATTTTTGTATATATATATATTTATGTCATCTACTTATTTTCATTCAATACAATAAAGAAACGAAAACAGAGTTCATGCGTACGTACGGCCTACCGTCTCCATGAACGGTGTATTTCTTTCCATTTATCGATCCATTATATATATGTATATTCTCAATATATATTATATATAAATAATTTTTTACATTCTGGATGTAAGTAATCATGATCTAAGTAATCATATGAATAATTATAAGTTAAAACACGAACGACAAATAAAACGATTTTACCCAAAATGCTACTTTAAGAACGGGTAATATAAAGTCATAAGTCAACCATATATGATATAATAACAATGAATATGATTCTGTAATAAGTCAATGACATTATTTAAATCATTATACAGGAGTTTCTGATCTATACGAAGCATATCGAACCCAAGGTAAGGGATAATGTTGCAATCTCAATTGTTTTCTATCCGAGATTCCTTATACGTAAATATTTACTGGGGTTATTTCTATCATCCATGTCGATGTTTTATAAAAGTGTTTTCATGTATGTTTAATGTACTTTTTACCCATTTTTTACTTTAACTACATCGTATGTAAGGAATCTCTCTTTTGTTTACGTTACAAGGTACTTTTTTGACTTTTCCGGCAAAAGTACGAGAAGAATGTTTTTTAACTTATACAGCACAAACAGATTTTTACAGTTTTATAAATCCTTATTTTCATGAAGATTCCTCCAAAATATTTCATGACTATTTTCAACAAAATCATTTTCTTTTAAAATTTCATGACATTTTGTGAAAAGAAAATGATTTTGAAGAAAAACGGATATTTTCCTCAAGAATTCAATTCAAGTGTTTTATCAAAACAATTTTTATCTAAGATGGCATTATTTCACATGAGTATGTTTCAATTATAATGTCTCTATGATTTACATGGTTTCACTTCTCTAATGATGAAATGATATCCAGTTTGTTTTGTATGGATTACGTTATGATGTAATGATGTTTATGAAACCCATTTTATTCTTTGGGTTATGATGAATGATTTATGTTTATTTTGTGGCACAAGTAATAATGATTTCATTATGAGATGGGTGGGACCTATATCTCCCTTTAATGAATTGGGTAGAGATTTATATCTCATGATATAGACATGGATGGAATGTTAAGTTAATCCGGTTCAGTATTACAGGACTGGAACGAGGAGTGAACTCGATTCAGAAAGGGACATTGTCCACTAAAATGGTCTTGGCAGAAATGCCTTGGCTACTATGGAAATCATTACATGTGGTTAATGGATGCCAAAATTACATATTTTATTCCCATGCTATTTTATCTTGATTTATGTTCCATTATGATCTATGCCTTATGTACTTCCATGTTTTATGTCATTCCTCAAGATTTTGATATTTAAACATTATGTTCTATTTTTAAGTTCAAATTTATATGGTATGTTTTATTTTACCCATGCTCACCCTTACTGAGCATTTGAGCTCACCCTTTTTATGTTTTATTTTCCCCCACGATTAAAAAATGGTTATATGTAAGGAAACAAAAAGTGGAAGATCTTTATGGGAAATGTTAAAGATCTTTCACCATGATTAGAAGATTATATTGAAAGTTTCCAAAGACACTAAACTATTACGGTCCTTGTGTGTCTGTTTTTGTTATGTAATAAGTATTCCGAAAAAGTAATATAATGTCCATGTACGTCAGGCTTCGGGTCTCTACAGTTGGAATCAGAGGAAAGGTTTAGTCAACCATTGGAAACAAGGATGCGAAAAAGTTAATGAGATCCATAGAGATATTTCTAAGGTATTTTTAGGGATGTCCCTAAGGATAAGTATACATATAGGATATAGTCCTAGAACTACGGTAACGATCTTAAAATTTAACCTAATATGTTAGATATTGAGGGTGCCCCCCTTTTACTATTTTGTTTTCCCTAGCATGTTTTTTGCCTCTCACACTATTCTTTTTGGTTTTTAGATGATTGCTGGAACTTAAAGGAACCATATTGATCAATGTAATGGAAAATGCAATGACTTTCCTCCTACACAAACCAATGTCATGGGAGATGGAGTGAAAAATCATATTGTTATACTTATACAAGCTATGAACCATTCTAGACTTCCAAATGAGCAGAGAAGGGAATAATATTCTATTGAGTCCTTCATGAGACAACGTCCACCATCTTTCAGTGGGTCATCTGATACAATTGTTGATGAACAATGGATCAGTACCACTAAAAAGTTATTTTCAGTTCTTTAATGTTCTAAACATTATAAAGTCATCTTTGCAGTATATCGTTTGGAAGGTGAAGCTGATCA
The DNA here is from genome assembly GCA_963277665.1 of Viscum album. Taxonomy (NCBI): domain Eukaryota; kingdom Viridiplantae; phylum Streptophyta; class Magnoliopsida; order Santalales; family Viscaceae; genus Viscum; species Viscum album. The sequence continues at coordinate 935,230,632 of OY728157.1, read as the reverse complement.
ATGGTGGAATCTTATCAAGAATACGAGGCCAAGAGATGGAATTGAGTCCATGGAATGTGACGAGTTATAGAACATATTTTTCAATAAGTACTTCCCTCGTATTCTTCGTACAAAGATGGAGACAGAGTTTCTTGAACTAAGGAAAAAGGATGATGAATCTGTTGGTATATACAAAGAGAATTTTACAAGGCTTGCATGGTATGCATCTGGCTTTATCATCCAACCTGAAAGTAAAGTTGATCGATTCCTCAGTGGCTTAAAACCAAGTCTTCAAAGGGAATTAGCTATAAGAGACTTCAGTAGCTATGAAGAAATTCTGCGTTGTGCTATCAAGGTAGAAATGTAAGTTGTTGTTACATATCCATCTCATGGTTTTGACAAGAAACGAAAGATGGAGTTCAAGGAGAAATCTCAGAATAATGGTGAAAAGTAGAGGAATGATTCCTTATGCTCAAAGTCTGGAAAGAAACATGGTGGAGATTGCCTTAAAGGGACTAGAAAATGTTTTAAGTGTGGAAAAGAAGGTCATCAAGTAGCTGAGTGTCGAAGTAATGGAAAAAGGGTTGCTAATGATGTGAATAAAGAAAATACTGCAGAGAACACACCACCAACACTTCAATTCTTAAAGTGAAAGGAAATGGGGCATTATGCTAATAAATGCCCTAATCCAAGGGTTATTGATGATCGACATGAGACACCACTTAAGGCAAATTACACAGGTAAGTCACATGCGATCACTATTGGTGATGTTGAATATGAAAACGATGTACTGGAATGATTAAGTGTTTATGTAATGAGATTCCAAAATAATGTTGTATATAGTATTGTGGAATATTGGAATATTTATGTATTGTTCTATTTTGGTTTTAAATAATTTTATGGTACCAATAACAATGGAATGTGATTGAGATATTTTTGGAAGGAAGATGATATGCGCATAATGAATGGATAAGGAGAAAATGAAATGTTTGACAGTATTCATGAGCTCATGACTGATATAAGGACAAGGTTATTCATGGTTTGAGTATATAGAATTTTTGGATTTTGGTATGTGGAAAGAGTTAGCTTTTGACATTATTCATGTTTTCACTAAGGTTCAATGTTTATTCATTTTTAAAGAGAATATATGATTAAGGTATTCCCATGATTGGAATGTGACCAACAAGATAATGGGGAATAAATGATGGTTGGTTGATGACATTTCAAGTAATAGTTTTCTTTATACTATGAGCTTGGACCGAAGTATTTTAGATAAAGATTGGAATGTATTATGTTAAACATATGATAGTATTTTTTAAGGATAGAAATTTTTTCGATATTATTGACGGTATGTTATAGTAATGTAGTTTTAGAAAAAGGACAACCTGCAGGATGGGCGACAACCCATCGCATCGGACAAGGCTGTGGGAATCGAACCCACAACCGAAGTGCGACTAGCCTTTATCTCCTACCGCTAGCCTACAGGAAATCCCTGTTTAGTAGAAACTAGTTTTATTATTTTAAGAAGTATGATATATGAATTATAAGTCCATTTTAGGAGCCATATATGATTAATCTCACTATAGATCGACTTATGTATATTTAATTACTTTTGCTAACCTTTTGTTTGAGACGGATGGAATGACCCTTCATTCTATCACATGATCTTCTAACACTTCCCGAATAACAAATTCAACTTCATTACTTTAAGAGATGAATTGTAAATTGTTCAAGGCACGAACAACAGTGAGATTGTACCAAAATAAAGTAAGTATTTATTCTAATTCAAATTCTTCATCTTTAGGGAAATGATCTTGAAAACCAAAAATGTTTTCGTAGTGCCCTTATATCTGATGAATCAGATGGTACCCTAGATCATCACAAATTTATGGCTTTATGATTTTTTTCATTTTCATAGCCATGTTCTCCACCACTCTCCATCAAAACATTAAGGTTAGATTTCTCTTCCATATCCATATTTTCAACTATGTTCTCCTATGTAGAAACCTAGTGATTAGTTAATTTGGGTAACCATTACATTTCATACTTTAATTCTTTATGAAAAGTTTTGGTATTCCTTTTTACGATGTGGGTTACTATTAAAGAAACTTTCGAGTAGTAAACCATTTATAACCCTGACGAATTTCGAGGGAGAAATTCATTTTAAGGGGGGTAGAATGTAACACCCCAAGATTTTTTGAAAAGTATTCTTTTTAATTTCATTAATTTCTTGTGTTTTACGCTACAAGGAGCTTGCACAACACACATCCCTGACTTGCCTTGAATTACACGCAATCGCGAACTTCCTCGATAGCGTGTGTAGTACGCAATACCGAGTTTCACTAAACAAGATATTATTATAATATCATTATGAACTAGCCATTATGAATAGTAATACCCACTTTTTGAAATTTTATAAATTTTATCTTTCAAAATGGAAATCATTTTTGGATTTGGAATATCGAAATTATCTTAGGGGTGAAATTTTGGTACTTTTCGGATAACTTTCATATTCTGATGAATAGTGAAAATTACCAAATTTTAATTAAAAGCAACATTTTTAATCGAAATAATTAATAGTGATAAATTATTAATTTGAGTGGTTTTAATGTATATTTAGAACATATTTTTAAATTTTAATACAATGTTGGTCATTGGATGTAATTTTCCATTTAAACTAGACATAAATAAGTGTCAATCTTTTGATAGTTATTATCTCTTAAAAACACGCTATTTGTTTTGACGACGGGAATGAATTTTAAAATTAGTTAATGTAACTGATATGTTTTGAATTTGGTAAAATAGACATCATTTTTTAATTCATAATATCACATACAGCTTAGGCCTAATTTTTGGTATTTCTCTGGAAACTTTCATTTTTTTGATGAATAGTGAAACCACTAAGTGGTAGTTAAAAAACTGAATTTTTCATAAAACATAATTTTACCGCTTCTGTGAGTGGAATTTCAAAAATCCGAGAAACACGGTTAATATCAAGGACAAAAATGTGGTTCAATGAGATGAAAATAATTTTTTTTGGTGAATAGTAACTTTTTACTTTTTTTACCACGATTAAAAGTAAATAGGGTAATTAAGGGTATAAATGATATTATTATTACCTTAACGCATGTCCTAATTTTATTGGAAAAGTGTAATTCGACCCAAAACAACCTTATGAATAAAATATGACCATTTAGGCCCACTTGGATTCGATTAAGACATTTATTATTAATTTATTTAAAGAAGGGTTAAAATAGTTAAAATCAAATTTTAATAACAAAATCATTTTTAATATAGGGTTATACAGAAGATAAATTCGACTATAAATATTCATTAGAATGATAAAAATATTTCCCACATAATGGTATTTTATTTTTAATTTTTAGACTTAATATAATATAATTTATTTATGATACAATGATGATCCAGTAATTATCATATTAATGAAATATTGACATAATTGATGTTATAAATACCCAAATAAATGTAATTTGAGACTTTTTATGAATTAAAATATTTTTCTATGTTAATATGACATGTTATTATTGATTTAATTAATTTCTTTCGAACTAATAAATCTCTTATGATTTTCAAAAAAATCAATTACCAAATAGTGTCAAAATTGACATAAAATAGTTTTTAAAAAAAATATTATATTATTAATTGTTATTATATTCCTAAAAATCTAATATTCAGAAAATATACTTATATCATGATAGGTGTATCATTAATGGACCACTTGGGGGTATCTTGGAAGTATATGGTAAGTTTATTGACTATATAATATAAAAATACAAATTGACATGGTAAATGTCAATCTAATTAACTGAGAGTTGAAACTAAACGATAAGGTTAATATAATGACCTAAACTTGTCTAAATTATATTGGATGAAAGGATTTAGAACCATACCCACCTTATCCTCGAAATATATCGATTTGGAGAAATTAAAAACCGAATTTGACTTTATAATAAAATAATAGTTTTAGTTATTCTAAAGGTGCCCCTCTCCTCCCTTATAAAAGGGAACCTCCTCCCTCTCTTCCTCACACCACTTTGAGCCTTCATGCTCGGCCAACACCTACCTAATTCTCTTCTCCACTTCCCTAGAAACATCATAGAGGTCCTGGTATTCTTCAAAGACAAATTTTAGTACCCTAATAGGAGGTCTCACAGAGACGCTTCAAAGAAGAGGTAATGTCCATTACCGATTCATTCAACTTTATTTCTTCTTCCACTTATTATTATTTAGTTGTTTCATTATAAAGTAATAACATCAGTATCAATCATATACTAATATGTTATTATAAGTATGAAACAACCATATTTCTCTATCTATCCATCCTACGGAAAATGAAATCACTGCGCGTGCGTACGTACGGAATACGGTCTCCACGCCGTGGTGTAATCTATTTTCCACCACCACCTTACTTGGATGGGTATAATGGTGAAATTAATGAATATATATGATTATTGTAAAGTGATATTGATTCTGAAATAGTATACATAAACTCGAATACAATTCCATAAACATGGGAATGATATCATCGCTCGTGCGTACGTACGGACTACCATCTCCACGAATGCGATGGGATTCATATTCCATGATTAACCATTCAAGAATGATTATAAAGTATATATAATAAGTAATAATGAAATATATTACATAATAATGCTTCTGTATTTTTATATATATATATATATTTCATCTACTTATTTCCATTCAATACAAAAAAGAAACGAAAATAGCGTTCATGCGTACGTATGACCTACGGTCTCCATGAACGGTGTATTTATTTCTATTTATCAATCCATTATATATATGTATATTCTGAATATATATTATATATAAATAATGTTTTACATTCTAGATGTAAGTAATCATGATCTAAGTAATCGTATGAATAATTACAAGTTAAAACATGAACGACAAATAAAACGATTTTACCCAAAACGCTACTTTAAGAACGGGTAATATAAAGTCATAAATGAACCATATATGATATAATTACAATGAATTTGATTCTTTAATAAGTCAATGACATTATTTAAATCATTATACAGGAGTTTTGGATCCATATGAAACATATCAGACCCAAGGTAAGGGATAATGTTTCAATCTCAATTGTTTTCTATCCGAGATTTCTTATACTTAAGTATTTACTTGGGTTATTTCTATCATCGATGTCCATGTTTTATAAAATTGTTTTCATGTATTTTTAATGTCCTTTTTACCCATTTTTTACTTTTACTACATGGTATGTAAGGAGTCATTCTTTTGTTTATGTTACGAGGTACTTTTTTTACTTTTTCGGCAAAAGTACGAGAAGAATGTTTTTTTAACTTATACGGAACGAACAAATTTTAATATTTTTATAAAGCCTTATTTTCATGAAGCTTCCTCCAAACAACTTCATGAATATTTTCAACAAAATCCTTTTCTTTTAAAATTTCATGACATTTTGTGAAAAGAAAATGATTTTGATGAAAAAAGGATATTTTCCTCAAGTATTCATTTCAAGTGTTTTATCAAAACCATTTTTATCTAAGATGACATTATTTCACATGTGTATGTTTCAAGTATCATGTATCTATGATTTACATGGTTTCAATTTTCTAATGATGAAATGATATCCAATTTGTTTTGTATGGATTACGTTATGATGGAATGATGTTTATGGAACCCATTTTATTCATTGGGTTATGATGAATGATTTATGTTAATTTTTTGGCACAAGTAAGAATGATTTCATTATGAGATGGGTGGGACCTATATATCCCTCAAATGAATTGGGTAAAGATATATATCTCATGTGATAGACATGGCTGGAACGGTAAGTTAATCCGGTTCAGTATTACAGGACTGGAACGAGGAGTGAACTCGATTCAGAAAGGGACTTTGTCCACTAAGATGGTCTTGGCAGCAATTCCTTGGCTACTATGGAAATCATTACATGTTTTTAATGGATGCCACAATTACATGTTTTATTCTCATGCTATTTTATCTTGATTTATGTTCCATTATGATCTATGCCTTATGTACTTCCATGTTTTATGTCGTTGATCAAGATTTTTATGTTTAAACACTATGTTCATGTTTTTAAGTTCAAATGTATATGGTATGTTTTATTTTATCAATGCTCATCTTTAATGAGCATTTGAGCTCACCATTTTGATGTTTTATTTTCCCCCTGGATTAAATGAATGGTTTTAGGTAAGGAAACAAAAAGTGTAAGATCTTTATGGGAGATGTTGAAGATCTTTCACCATGATTAGAAGATTATATTCCGAGTTTCCAAAGACACTAAACTATTACGGTCCTTGTGTGTCTGTTTTTGTTATGTACTATGTTTTCTGAAAAAAGTAATGTAATTTCCATGTACTTCAGGCTTCATGTCTCTATTGTGCATTGGGTAATTATATATATATCATCAGATAGAACTGGCTAGAATAGGGGGTGAACTTGGTTCAACAAAGATATTTTCCCACTAAGATGGTCTTGAAAGTGATCTTTGGCAGCTAATATGGGCATAAGAGTAATCCATTACAATCATTATAGTATGTGGTGTAAACACATACTACTAATATGTCATTGGTTTGGATTCATTTAATACATTTAAAATTATATTAAATGTTTATATGTCTGCCATAAATTCCATGTCTAATTCCTATATTATGTTTTCAAGGATTATGTTCTATGTTTCATTATGATTCATGTATCATGAAATTGCAATATTTATGCCACAAATCCTCTGTATGATAATTTATATTCATTGTATGATATTTTATTTCATTGATCATGTACTCATACCCTATTGCTCTTGATTATGGTTACAAGTCTCCTTTGATTACCCTTACTTAGTATTTCAGATCACCACTTTTTTATATTTTCATTCCATTAGTTTATGAATATTTGTTTTATTTTTTATTTGTCTAATAAGGTAGATGGTGGAGATGAAACAATTTTCTGATAGTATATATCACTTATGTATGAGGGTTTTGGTTTCCATGATTCCAAATTCACTAGACCAGTGCAGTCTTTGGGTGCGCGTTTTTTAATGTGTTAAGTCTTCCAAAAATTGATGTAATTTTCATGTATGTCATGCTTGGGTTGTTATAGTTGGAATCATATAACAAATTTTTTATCTAATGGATATTGGGATGAGAAAATGTTTTTCAGAACCCCACGTACATGTCTAAGGATAAGTCTATGGGTAAGGAAAATGTCATTGAATTTCAGTAAATGATAGAGTGATTGGTTTTATAATAATAAATCCCTATATGGGTATTATATGTTTATGTATATTTGAATTAGATCTATCTTGGGTAACAACACCAAAAATTTGTGTTGGACCTGACTCAAGCATAACCTGGTGCATGAGAATGGGCCTTTATGCACACTTGGTTTGACACTCTCGAAGGACATTCATTTTGAATTCAAAAAATTTTCATGAACCATAATGAAAGATTTAAATATATGTTAAATATGAATAACCTAGTATGAACCTTAGGTTTCTTTGATAAAATAAGGTTTTGAAATTAAGACATCTTATAAGTAGTTTATCAGGATTATGGGGTTCCTCATTTTGATCACTATTTCTTAATCATTGTTTTTGGTTTTCATTGATGAATTAAACCCAAAGGAACTATTTTTGTTATTGATGTGCTGATAAGTGTAATGAATTCCTTTAATAAACTAATTTTTTTGTAAGGAATGTAAAATCTTATCGATATACTCACACAAGCTATGAATCATGATTGAATTTAAAATGAGAAGAGGTGGGAATAACATTATATTGAGTCCATCATGGGGAAATGTCCACCATCTTTTAATGTTTCTTCTGATCCACTTATTGCTAAAAAATGGACCAGTTCCACTAAAAATATATTTTCTATCCATTACTATTCAGAACATGAAAACTTCATTTTGGCTATTTATTGTTTGGAATGTAAATCCGATCAATAATGGATTACTAAGAACATGGTTGAACAATTATGAATTGAATATATGGAATATGGACTGTTTAAGGGGGTATTTTTTGTTAATTACATACCTAATATTATATGAACGAATATGGAAAATGAGTTCCTTGAGATTAAGGAAAAGGATGATAAATTATCTCGTACCTATTGGGAAACATTTACAAGAAATGTGAGGAACACATATGGAATTATCATCCATACTGAAATAAAAGTTGATCGATTCTTCAATAGAAGAAATCTAACTCTCTAAAAATAGTTAGCCGAAAGATACTTTAGTAGTTATGAAGATACTATCTATTTCACAATTAATAATGAGATATAGTTTGATTTTTTATCAATCAAATGGTTTTGAGAAGAAGATAAAGATAGAGATCAAAGGAAAATAAAAATATCATAGAGAAAATAAGTGAAGACATTATTTATTCTCTATGTGTGGGATGAATCATAGATGAAATTTTCTTAATGGGTATAATAAATGTTTAATGTAACGAAATGAAGTTCATATAGAATTTAATTTCTAAAATGACATGATGAAGATAACTAAAAATGAGAATGGAGAGAAAAATACATAAAATCAACCTTCTACCCTTCAATTCATCATGTCTAAGGAAAATGGGAATTAATCTAATCAATACCAAAATCCAAGGGTTAACAATGATGATCCCTATAAAAAACCTCTAAATGATAAAGGCAGAGGGAAATTTCAAGTGATCACTCTTGGTGATGTAGAGTATGACAACAATTGTTTTTAATTATTGAGTACTTATATAACAAAATTTAATAATACTGATGTAGAAGTAATTTTATGGTATATGGTATAACAAATCATGTATTTATTGGTCAAATGTATTTTATCACAATGATTTAAGAGTATATGTTGAATGGTACTGGTAACCATGAAAAGTTATTGAGGTAATAAGGTGATCTTTTTGGGAAACACAAGATTAAAGGAACGATACCCCTTAATATTTTCATTATGTTGTGATAATGATATTTGAATAAAGATATTTTGGATATGAATAAGTAAGTTGTATGGTACTAATTACCATGGAACTGATTAATGATTTTTTAAATGTAGTTTATGCTATCATCGATGAAGTTTAAAACATTTTGGACTTAATTAATATAAACAATAATTATTAATCTATAGAAACATATATGTATTCAATAAGGATTTATGGATATTTAGGTTATTGCCTTCTTTTAAGAATATTTGATGAAGGTATTAAAATGTTTAGAATTTGACAACCAAGACTTAAATTATGATATACATAGGAAAAATGTTTAGTTGATTTAGTGAACTTCATTTTAATGTTTTTAACATTCATGCTTGGGAAGGATTATATGGTTAAACATTTCTAGAATGGTGTAATTGAAACATAGGAACTTGCTTTAGCGATTAAATTATCATCACATAATATAATGGTTTATAATTATTAGATAACTTATTGTAACCCTTTTTTTGAGAAAAATAATGATGGAATGGCCGACCATTATATTTATGGATTTCAGGATCTCCTAATGCTTCCAGAATAAAAAATTCTCCTTTTAAGAAAAATGGTCAAGGTACAACAAAGTTTGATGTCTTTATGAAATCAATTATTTATTTATTCTAATGAAAAGCATTCAACTCTAGGAAAATGAACTTGAAATGAAAAAATTTATCATTGTGCCTTTTTTTCAATAAATCATATGGTCCTTAAGATCATCACATATTTTTGATTTTCGCATTGTTAACTTTCTTTGGAACATTTTCTCTATCACTCTCTATTAGAACAGTATAATAATATTTCTCTTTTATTTCCATTTTTTCACTTCCCACCTATTTTCTCATAGGCATAATCCTAGTTATTTGTTACTTTGGGTAACAGTTGTGTTTTTAACATTCCTTTTTAATTTAATGTTTTAGTATTCATTTTTACGATGGGTGTTTCTTTGAAAGGGACGTTAATGTAATAAAAATTTGATATCCCAGATGAATTTTGATGGAGAAATAATTCTAAGGGGGGTATAATATGACACCTTGATAATTTGTGAAACATTTTTTTCATGTTAATTTAATATTTTTTACACTTTTCATTTGACACAACATTGAATATAACTTGTAAAAGAACGAAGTTATTATTTAATTACATGTAACACCAAGTCAATGTTGTGGCACATGAAACACATAGATTAGATTTAGTTATACAAAATTCTATGTTTATCTGGTATTATACACAATGTCGAGTTCTTTTGATAGCTTCTATTGAACGCAAAACCGTGTACTACCGACCTCACTATATTATTATAATATTATTATTTAATATAATAGAATATAACCTTGCTATTGAATTATAATTTACTAATAGAATTAAAAAATGTATAAAAATATTTGGTCGAAAATATTAATTCATTGGTTACATAAAAATTAGAAATCAAAATATATACGAATTGAAAAAAGGAAATAATTTTATTTTTAGGATCCCAAAGTCATTTTGTCTTAATAAATTAAATAAATTCTAATTAGTGATTTATATTGAAAACATATATGTGTTATAAATTTAATAAAATAATCTTTATATTTATCAAATGGATTATATAGGGATAAGATAAGAACAAACCCAATTTCAGGCATAGAAATCAATAATTTTCAAAAGGGTATTTTTATCAACTATTAAAGGAGACGCTATTTCAAATCCATTTTTTAACTCTTTTATATATTATATTTAACCAAAAACGTATTATTTGAATCTATAATATAAAAATGTTCTTTGTTCTAGTTTTTTGGTAATTTTTTTTAATAAGGTTCAAGTTTTCATAGATAGAAAAAATACAAAATTTTAATTCAAAAAAACTTCTTTCATCCAAATAATTTATAGTGATAAATTATAGTTTTGATTGTTTCTAAAAATTAATTATTTAAATGTTTTATCATTTATTACAATAAATTTATTTTTAATCTATTTTACATTGAATTCAGATATAAAAACATTTCAATATTTTTCATGTTTTAACTTTAGTAACCTATTTTCTAACCTTCTCAACTGGGTTAATTTTAAATTAATTACTTCAACTTAGATGTTTTGAAAATTGAAAAATTTATTACATTTTCTGTAATTGAAGGGTGAATATTATATAAATTGTTTTCTTTTATTATTGTAAATTATGAATAATTCCTTTAACAATTTTTCATTAATATAGAAAAAAATCAATTTTGTTATTAAGAGTAAAAAATAATTCAATAAATATCATAAAATTGACATTACAATTATTCTAATTTCATGGATGAGTGTGTTTATACAAAAATCATCCATGTGTAAAAATTATAACCTTATTATGCAACTTTTATAATACTAAGACATTAATTATATTTTATTTCAAGAAAATTTAAAGGTATCATACTCATATTTTTAATAAATAATCCATTTTTACATAAGATTATTCAATAGATAAATTCAAAAATAAAATTAATTTGGAAGGAAATATATTTTTATTTTTAAAAAAAAAATTATTTCTTATTTATAGAACATAAAAATTTACTTTAAAGGCTTAGACGATGATGATGTAGTTGAGGTTTAATTAATAGAAATATAAAATAAATTATTTTTTAAATATTAAATTTAATATAATTTGAAATAAATAATTTCATAAAATAATTTTATGAATTACTATGAAATTTTAGGTTTGATTTAATGTAGTAGTTTTGAATGAATATCATTTCTATTAAATTTTTGAAAAGACAACAATTGAATTGTGTCCAACTTGACACTAATTATATTTTATGAAAGCAATATTTTATTAAATTATTAAAAAAATAATAAAAATATTAAATATTGACAATTATATGAGACATGATCTATAATATCATAAATTTATTCATTTTTGTTCAATTGATACTTTAAATGTAAAAATTAGATTCTTTTGACATTGAAAACATTGTTAACATAGTAAAACTAAAAATATGTTAATTAAGGGTTAATAAAAAACATAAGGTTTAAAATATCATCATAACATATCTAAAATTTATATTTTGATGATATAAAATTATTATATCAAAATATATTATAATAAAAAAAATTGATGTATTTTGATATATATTTATTTTATTAGAAAATTAATATTTCTTGAAATTTAAGAAGTGCCCCTCACCCCAATTATACAAGGGAACCTCCTCCCTCACTTATTCACTTCACATTAGTTCTAATAGCTTGCAAAAAATCTAAAAAATTTTCATCCACACTTCTATATACACATTAATTTTTTTTTGGTCTTCCCAAAGGACGAACTCTAGATTTCTTTAGTGAAAATAAAAAGGATTTGTTTTGAAAAAGAGGTAATCACTTTAACTGATCATTATTCTTTATTACTATTAAATTATTCCTCTATATTTATAATATATATAATAAAATAATAAATTGATCATTATAAATTTATGAAATTTTATTATGATTATGAAAACACCATTAAACAATACATTTCCATCAAACAGAAAAAATCAATGTATCACTCGTGCATACGTACGACTTACCGTCTCTAAGTAGAGATACAATTAATTTAACATCACCAAATTTTATTAGGGATAATTATAATGGGTTTAATATTTATATATTATGTATATTATATAATAATAATTCTATAACGATAATATCATTTATATCTTTTTTCCAACCCTCTAATATGTTGAAAAAATGGTAACGTCGCTTGTGCAAACGTATGACTTACCATCTCCACAATGCGATTTGATTCATTATTCACATATATTTCACATGGATTGTAGTAAGGATGATTTTTTTATTATATAAGATATATATGAAATAAAAAGTAATCATTAATTATAGTATATTATATAATTCCCATTCTTTTATCCTGGAATGAAAATGAAAATAATGTTTATGCGTACATACAAACTTTTGTCTTCATAAACCATGTATTTTATTTTCTATATCTAACTATTATGAATATCCATGAATAAATATTTAAATAATATATATATATATATATATATATATATAATATTTATATAATTATTATCATTTTGGAGATTATTAGATCATGATCTATGTAAGTGGATTAAGTATCACATGTACAAACACATACGATAAACTAAGATATTATTACCAAAACGTTTCTTTAACATGAAACTATTAATAAATGGGTAATATGAAGTCATTAATGAATAATATATGTTAATATATATAATAATATGGGTTTGTAATATATTTATACTAAATTTTTATTTATTATAACGTATTTTTTGAAAAGTACTTTGAAAGTCATGATATAAGGTAAGGGGATTTCTGTCTTACTTTTATTTCATTGAGATACATGCATTATATACTACTAATTTATTCTAAGTAGTGTATTTACTAAATATTAATGAATATTATGCGTTATATATAGAATATTATTTTATTTTTATATCCATATTAATTTATTTTTTCCAGGGGTAAAATGATTATATAGATTATAATGTCATGAGATTTTATTTCACAATCTCATTAATATTCGGCATTATTTAATTTTAAGTCTCCGTTGGGGAATATTTATCTTCTACATACATATTTTCTTAATTAGTTTTATTTTTTTTAATATTAGTCTAAAAATATTTAATTTTTTTATGCATGTTTTAATTTATATGAAATTGTTTCAAAAGAAATTTTTTTAAGTTTTCTAAATGTGGATATTTGGTATTTTATATGAAAAAGTATAGAAAATAACTATTTTTTATAACATATATGGAATGAGTTATTTTTTTCATTAATTATTACTTAATTAATTTAATTTTTTCTTAGTATATTATGTGATATTTTTTTATTAAATTATTTTATTTTAAAATTTTTAATAAATTTAAGAAAAGAAAACAATTCAACGTCAAAAAATTTTTTCCTCAAGAATTATTTTCAAGTGATCACTCAAAAATATTTTCCATTTATGATAACATTTTTTGATGTTTTATATAATTAATTTGGGATATTTTTCAAAAAACAAATATCCAAATTCTTTATATGGTTGTTTTATGCTATTGATGGAATGATGTTTAGGAAACCGTTTTCTTTTCCATGGGTTATGTTACAAATGAATGATGTTTATGAAACCCATTTCATTACAATGGAATTGATGTGATGACTGAATTATGTTATTATATAAAACATATTTTTGAGTTCATTATGAGATGTTTGGGGCCTATATCTCACTCTAATAAGTTGGATAATGATTTATATCTCATGAGATAGACATGGATGGAATGGGGAGTGAACTTAGTTCTGTGAAGGAATTTGTCCAATAATATTATCTTGGGAGTGAACCTGGAAAAATAATATGGTCATGGGAGTAAAACATTACTATCGATATGGTATGGGGTGTGAAACCATAATAAAAATATGGAATTGGCATCAATTCCTTGACTACATTGGATATCATTTTATATTTTTATGTGTCTATCACAAATTATGCATCCTATTCCTATGTTTTGATTTCATGGATTATGTTCTTTATTTCATATGATTATTGTCTTTTAAAATTAAAATACTTGTGAAATGAATCCTATTTGAGATCATTAATACAAAGATTTTTATATTCTATTTACATGGGAATGGTCTCATACACTTATGGTCATGATTATGTTTACAAGTCTCCTATGTTTACCCTTACTGAGAATTTCATCCCTCCACTTTTTATGTTTCCATTATCCAAGTATAACAACATCTGAATATTTTTTATTTAAATAAGAAGGGTTATATTTGAGAACAACATATTGGGATATAATATAGGCCACTTATGTACCCATGTTTCTGTTTCAATGTTTAAAAATACACTACACTCATACGGTATTTAGGCATGTGTTTTAATAATATATTAAGTATTCTAAAAAAGTTTTGTAATGTGTATATACACCAAGACTTGGTTTATATATGAAAGGAGGAGGATAAATTTCATTTTTACTCATCATCTAAATAAAAAATATTATTTTGTTGATGATAAAGTGCATTTATCTCAAATGATTAATCATAAGGAAACGATCATTCAAGATGAAAAGATCTTTGTTAGGTAATATACTGATATGTTTCTTGAAGAATTTCCTAGTCTTCAACCAAACTTTTATGTTGTGCTCTCAATTTATATTATACCAAGGGATTTTTTAATATCCCAGACTCCATATGAAATTACTATTGTTTAACATAAAGAGTTTTGTTATCAACTACAAGTGAATCAATATAAAGGGTTTATATGCCTATGTGCTTTGATATAGGGTGTGTCATTACCCTTATTCATATAGATGGATGGGTAAATGTGACTATGTAATCATTATAACGAGATAAAAAAATATCACAATAAAGAAAAAATATCTTTTACCCTAGACTTATGAATTATTTGATCAGCTATGTGAAGCCCATTACATTTCTAAGGAATACCTTTGCTAAATATATTATTATGTAAAAGTGGAAAATGGGGATATCCCCCCGAATTATTTTCATACAATGTATGGTACCTATGATTTAATTGTAATTCTATTTTCACTCCCCAATTCTCTTACTATCTTAATGAAAATAAGGAATTTAGTATTTAGGGATTACATTGAATATTTTTTGTATTCTTTTTAGAAGATATAATTTTATGTTATAAAAGAAAGGAGGAACATGAGGATCATTTGAATGTTCTAATAATTTTCATTACAAAGAAAATACACACGAAAATTAAATTAAATTTCAGTTTTTAATAATGAATTTTAAATTTCTGTTTCATGTTATCATCATAAAAGATATACATTTAGATCCTATGATGATAGTTTCTTTTGAAAGATAGCGTATATAAAAATATGTGATAGAGATACATAGATTCAATGAATTATCTCAGATTATTTAATTATTTATGAGAAACTTATCATTATTTTAAAGCCCAAAAAATATGAAAACATAGAAGAGATTAATGTATTCCAGGGATAATTAATATAGGGATAGCCTTAAAGAGTCAGAAATAAGTTAATAAATTCACCTACACTCAAATTGCCAATATGTGTAGAAGTATTCTTGATAAATAGTGATATATCAAAAATGGATTGGGTTGTGTACTCCTACAAGATGAAAAATTTATTGCCTACATCTCATGAAAAATAATGATATGAGGGTATAACTACCCAACACATGATCTATAAATTACTATAGTGATTTTTGAATTGAATATTTAGAAACATTATCTTTATTGGGATATGTGTGACATATATAAATATCATAATATCATGAGTTATATATTCAACCAAAATGATATCAATATGTGTAAAATAAGGTGGTTAAAATTGGTCAAGGATTGTGATTAAACAATTTATTACCATATTGGGAAGGTAAAAAAAGTGGTAGATTCTGTATATAGAAAGGATCTTGTGTAACATCCCAAGTAAGTAATGAATAATAGATATTTTTATCTATGTCTATTAAAGATTAAGATAGTGTTATAGAGGCTTAAAATGAAAATAAATACAATCTTTTGCATGGAATACACTAATATTCTTAAAAGATTGTTTTAGTGCCTTTTGATGGCAAACCATTTTTGAATCTATATTTTGACAATTTTATAAACTATGTTTGTCAAAATAAAATTATTCTTTATGATTGGGACATCAAAATTTACCTTGTGTGAATTTTTGGTATTTTTCTGACAATGTTCATTTTTTAAATGAATAGTGAAAAATACTGCATTTTACATCAAAACTAATTTTTAATATAATTTATTTATATGATTAGATTATGTTTTGAAATGGTTTTGAAGTTAAATTAGAATATATGTTTACCAGTTTATCCAATGGTGGTCATTGGAATCAATTTCACGTTGAAATTAGACTTAAACTGGTGTCAATCTTTTGATACTTATTGTTTTGTAAAAACACGCTATTTGCTCTGGCAGCGGGAATTAATTATTAAATTAATTAATGTGACTTATATTATTTGAATTTTGTAAAATAGACTTCATTTTTGAATTCGGAATATCAAATATAGCTTAGGGTGAATTTTTGGTAATTTTTTGAAAAACATCAATTTTTGATGAATAGTGAAACCACTAAGTGGTAATCAAGCAAACTGATTTTTCAGTTAAATGAAAGTTTACCACTAATGTGTATTGAATTTTGAAAATCCGACATACATGGTTTTCATTAAGAAGTAAAATGTGGTTCAATGAGATTAAAATAATTTTTTGGTGAATAGTAACTTATTAAGTTCTTAATCGCGATTAGTGGTAATTAGGGTAGTTTAAGGTATAAATAATGATTTAAAAATAGGAAATGACCTAGACACATGTCCCAACCTTATTGGTTTTGTCATGTCCGACCAAGACAAGCCATGGGTCAACTTGGGGACCCCATGGAGACACTTTGGCTTGGAAATGACATATATAACTTTTTATTAAATGTTAAAGTAAAAATGACACAAACAAGAGATGTTTTACAAAAACAATTTTTAAGTGGGGTTATACAAGTCCAAAATTTGATTATAAATAGTCATTGGAAAGCTAAAAATATTTCCTATATCATAGTAGTTTTTTTCTAATTTTTGGACATTAAATAAATTAAATTATTTATGACATAATAACGATGCAGCGATGACATCATTATTTGACGATTTAAATAAAATGGAAAGATAATATAAAATCTATGAACTAAACATGGCCAAAACCAATTGGATGAGTGGATTTAGAACCCTTATCACCTTATCCACGAATTATATTAATGTGGGACCTTTTAAAACCGAAACACATTTTCAAATAATGTAATATTTCTTTACTTTCCAAAAGTGCCCCTCCTCTCCTCTTATAAAAGGCCCCCACCACTACCTCATTTCACACAATCTTCAAGCCTTTGGCTCGGCCAACCCCTGCCCATTTGCTCTCTCCACATCCCTCTCCTCATCCTAGAGGATTCCCTTTGGGCATAATCCCTTCAAAGGAAGCCTTTAGACTCAAATCAAAAGGAGTTACACTTTTAAAGGTAATTCATTCTCTCTTGTTCATTTGTTTTATTTTGCTTCTCCAACCCCCTAAACTCTTTTTATTTACTTATTTTGTAACAAAAAAAGTATCTTAAATATACTAGGATGTTGTTATATGATTTATTTGAGCTACACTCTCACACAACTACATCAAATGGTTAAAGAACATACGGTTTCCGTGGATGGAGAAATTCTGCCTCCCGAAACGATGATTGTTCAACACTCATTTAACACCTTAAAAGGTGGACATTATGATGTCACTATTTTTATATATGATATATAATATGTTTATGTTTTCCTTAAGCTTCGGTTTTTTTCATTTTGGGCATACCTTTATGGTTTCCATTATGGGTAAACACGATATCTTCATTTTAGGAAGTGCGGACTACCGCCCCCTCAAAGTGATTTGATTCGTTAAATACCATATGTGGGACATATAAAGGATGGAACTATGATATTATAAATGATATTATACTGGAATTATAATATATCTTTATATCATTATGATTCCATTCTATAAAATATGAAATAGAAATGAAAGTAGCGTTCATGCGTACGTACGGCTTACCGTCTCCATGAACGGTGCATTTCATTTCGTACCTCTAATTGATTATGTAATATTATAAATGCAATTATTTACTGGATATATATGACATATATGATATCTACATCATGAATACCATTCTGGATATAATGAACCTTTGACCAAATTAACAACATGTAAGTGTAAGAAGTCTATTTTTGACTTAAGAACCAAATACCGACAAAATGAACATTATTAACTTAAATGATTACAGGATGTTCATAACATGGTATAAAAGGAATAATGAACTTGAAAAAGGTTCATAAGCAAGTAGATATTAACTCAAGTTTATTATTCAGGAGATTAAAGAACGTTCGGGTCAAGTCGGATACGAGGTATGGGACTTCGTCTCAATCTCCTTTCATTGAGGCATATTTTATTTTATACACAACTTTATTTTATACGGTGTATAAACCCCTTTGACTTTTACGTTTATTCAAAAGGAATATTTTTTATACGAAGCATTTACTAAACGACAAAAGGGAATGTTTTTGTCGTATGTATGCGGCGACAATGACTTCTCCGCCGTCGTGACCGTTATTTGAGTTTTGGCTTCCTCTACAAGCCATACCTTCTTTTTAAAAGAAAAATAAATACCATGTTTTTCTTTTCTTTTATTTTGGTATTGAAAATGGTTTTCAAGATATTTTTTATATCAATGGGTGGTATTGATATCTTGTGATTGAATGTGGAAATGTTATGTTTCCTTTATGCATGTTTTATGTGATATGATTGTGTTATGGTTCTTGGGCATTATTATGAAGACGGGTGGTTCCGTGATAAACTGAGGGCTGGTGAGCCCGTTATAGCTCCCCAATGCATTGGGTAACGCGAAGGAGTGAAACGTTAAGGTTTCTCCGAAGAGATTTTACGGAATATACTGTGATGGGTATTCCAAACGTAACCAAGAGGGTTACTCCCTATGTAAGAATTTTATGAATGCCTCAAGTTACCTTTATGTCCTATGATATCTATGATTTATTCATGATTTTATGAGGTATGTTAAAGTACCTATGTTTTATGGGTAAAGTATGATTTCATTCTTATGTATATATGTACCCATGTTTCCTTTCCATGTTTTTATAACCCATACTGAGTTTTTATACTCATCCCAAGTTTTTGAAATGTTTATCACAGGTCAAGGGAAAGGTACATGATAAGATGATAGAGTCAAGGATGTGTCAAGAAATAATCCATGATTTATTTTAAATGTGTTTCCATTGATGGGAATGAAGAATACTATCTTTATGTAACCACTTTGTTTATATGTGGAATGTAATGCAAGTTTTTTGATCTAATTCTCTAAAACTCTAAACCCGAAAAGATCCTCAATGTGTAATCTTGTAATAAATCAAGATTAAGAAAGGTTTAAGGCTGGGGCCTTATAGCTGGCATCAGAGGTCGGTTTAGATAACTTTAGGAGTTAGAATTCTATTAAATGATTATCCAAAAGTATTTTTTTCGAAATGATGTAGCATTTAAAGATTACCATGTTGCTTCATCTAAGACATGTTTGTTCAGAATGGTTTTCCATAGAGGAAACAGGGATGCAGTGCTAGGAAGGCATACAGAAGGAAATAACCTTCCGAATCAGCATCTAGAAATGGTCGGAATTGGAACTGAACAGTTTGTTGCAGTAATGGCGCAGTTGACTCAAGAGATAAATGGTGGTGGTATCCATGCACGAGATCAGGCAGATCAACCGCAGAGGAACATGTCAGTGGTGGAACATTTAATGAGGCAACATCCCCCATCATTCAGAGGATCATCTGACCCTGTGCTAGCTAAAGGGTGGATTAAAGCACTGGAGAAGATTTTTGATGTCATGGGGTGTTCAGACAATCAAAAGGTTAGTCTTGCTATTTAACGTTTGGAAGGTGAAGCAGATCAGTGGTGGTCTATGGTTAAAAATATCAGGGATGCCGATGAGATTGATGCTCTTGACTGGGATGAATTCAAAGGTATGTTTCTTGAGAAGTATTTTCCTAAGGCTGTTCGACTTAGGATGGAAAAGCAATTCTTGGAATTGAGGCAAGAGGAAGACTCAGTGGCTGCCTATGAAGAAAGGTTCACTCGTTTGGCAAGGTATGCTCCAAATTTTATTCGAGACCTTGATAGTAAAATCAATCGTTTTTACTCAGGATTAAATCCAAAATATCGAAGGGCATTAGCTTCTCGTGAGTTTAAAAGTTATGAAAAGCTTGTTCGATGTGCTAAGAAGGTGGAAATGGAGTTTTCCGATGACCATGTTTTCTATAACAACCAGCAGAAGAAGAGACCGAGGTGGCAGGAGAAAGGTAAGAATTCTTCAAAAAAGTCTGATGGTAAGAAAACTAAGTTTCCAGTTTGTGATAAATGTGGAAAAAGGCATGCTGGGGAATGTCTTCTGAATTCTGCGAAGTGCTACCGATGTGGTAAGATGGGACATAAGGCTCGTGATTGCACTGAAAAAGATCAAGGTGAAGGTAAGAACAAATTTGATTTACAATTAGTGAAGTGTTATAAGTGCAATGAGATGGGTCACTATGAAAACGAGTGTCTGACAAAGAACTTGAGTGATGGGAAGCAGTTAGACTACAAGCAGAAAGGGGTGGTGAAATCCTTTGCAACTACTTCAGCAGATGTCGGGCCATCAAATGAAGTTGTATCAGGTACTTTGTTTGTTTTTTCGGATTATGCCAGTGTGTTGTTTGATTCGGGGTCTACACATTCTTTCATCTCTGAAACCTTTTCTAGTAAAATGGGAATACCATCTCAAGAAATGACTCCTGAACTTTTGGTAAAAACTCATGGGGGAAGTTTCGAGGAAAAAAGAATTTATAAGAATCTTCCTATCCTTATCTGTGGAAAGAACCTACTTGAAAACCTTATTGTTCTACCTCTAGTAGAGTTTGATGTTATCCTGGGTATGGATTGGCTCTCTATTTACCATGCAATGATTGACTGTAGAGCTATAGAAGTTTCTTTTCAGAAAGACTTTCAGTTTTTTTACAGGAATGAACCATTACTTTTGATAACATATCAAGAGGCTGAGAAACTTGTAAAAGATGGAAATGAATGTTACCTTTCACATGTCGTTGAAAATAAAGGAACTGTTCAGATTAATGATGTGCCAGTGGTAAATGAGTATCCTGATGTTTTTCCTAATGAGTTGCCTAGAATAATACCAGATCGGGAAGTTGAGTTCACTGTTGACTTAGTTCCTGATGCTAATCCAATTTCAAAACCCCCTTATCGAATGGCACAAATTGAACTTTTGGAGTTAAAGGAGCAATTGCAAGATTTATTAGAGAAAGGTTTCATTAGACCTAGAACTTCACCATGGGGTCCTCCTGTTTTATTTGTTAAAAAGAAAGATGGTTCTATGAGACTTTGCATTGATTATAGAGCCTTGAATAATATTACTGTTAAGAACAAATATCCTTTGCCTCATATCGATGATTTGTTTGATCAGCTCCAGGGAGCTCAGTTTTTTTCAAAGATCGACTTGAGATCGGGGTACCATCAGCTGAAGGTAAAGGAGGCAGATATTCCGAAGACCGCGTTCCGTACGAGATATGGCCATTATGAATTTCTAGTAATGCCTTTTGGGCTAACCAATGCACCTGCTGTATTCATGGACTTAATGAATAGAATTTTCCATGAGTTCTTGGATAAGTTTGTGGTGGTTTTCATTGATGATATTTTTGTGTTTTCTAAAAGTAAAGAGGAGCATGAAAAACATTTAAGGGTTATCTTGCAAACCTTAAAAGAAAAGAAACTGTATGGGAAATTCAGAAAGTGTGAGTTTTGGTTGCAACAAATTTCTTTCCTTGGTCACATTGTTTCTAAAGATGGAATAACTGTTGATCCTGCAAAAACAAAAGTTGTGGAAGAATTGCCAAGACCCACAAATGTAACCGAGATTCGTAGCTTCCTTGGTTTGGCGGGCTATTACCGAAGGTTTGTTAGAAATTTTTCATGGTTATCTAGTCCAATGACTAAGCTAACTCGGAAGGGTGTTAAGTTTATCTGGACAAAAGAATGTGATGATTGTTTTCAGGAATTGAAAAAAAGATTGGTGAATGCTCCAGTTTTGGCACTACCTTCCAGGAATGGTGAGTTTGTTATATACAGTGATGCTTCATTGAAAGGACTTGGTTGCGTCCTAATGCAGAATGATCAGGTAATTGCTTATGCTTCACGACAGTTGAAAACTCATGAGGTAAATTACCCTACACATGATTTGGAATTAGCTGGTGTTGTTTTTGCTTTAAAAATTTGGAGGCATCATTTGTATGGAGTAAAGTGTGAAATATATACCGATCAAAAAAGTTTAATGTATATATTCACTCAGAAAGAGTTAAACATGAGACAAAGGAGATGATTTGAATTAATCAAGGATTATGATTGTACAATTCATTACCATCCGGGAAAAGAAAATAAAGTTGCTGATGCTTTGAGTCGAAAAAGTAATGCTTCATTAACAATGTTGCGTTTGGAACGTGATACTTTGGTTAACGATTTGATGAACTTTGGCATAGAAGTTGTTGGTGCAGGAAGTCCTTCTGTTTTGTTTCAGGTATCAGTGAGATCATCTCTATCAGATAGAATCAAGCAAGCACAGAAGCAAGACAATGAGTTGCAGAAAATGGTAGAGCTGGTTCAGAAAGGTAAGTTGCCTGAATTCAACATTGATAATGATTGCGTTTTGAGATTTGGGAAGAGATTGTGTGTGCCTTGTGATTCACAGTTGAAGAGAGAGTTGTTATGTGAAGCTCATAGTTCTCCGTTTTCAGTTCATCCGGGCAGTACTAAGATGTATAGAGATCTGCGGGAGTATTACTGGTGGGATGGAATGAAAAGAGATATTGCTAATTTTACTGTGAAGTGTTTGACTTGTCAGCAGGTTAAAGCAGAACGGCAGTTACCGAAAGGGATGCTTCAGCCTTTACCAGTGCCAGAGTGGAAATGGGAGAATATATCCATGGACTTTGTTGTTGGATTACCGAAGACATCTCGAGGTAATAATGCAATCTGGGTTATTGTTGATCGCTTGACCAAATCTGCTCATTTCCTTTCTATACGAGATACTTTCTCTCTTGATCAACTTTCATGTTTGTATCTTAAAGAGATAGTCAGGTTACATGGAGTTCTTCTCTCCATTGTATCAGATCGTGATCCCAGGTTTACTTCTAACTTTTGGAAAGGCCTTCAGAAGTCGTTGGGTACTGAATTAAATTTTAGTACAGCTTTTCATCCTCAATCAGATGGGCAGTCAGAATGAACAATTCAGACATTAGAGGATATGCTACGAGCTTGTTCTATGGATTATCAGGGAAGTTGGGACCAACATCTTTCTTTAGTTGAATTTTCATATAATAATATTTTTCATTCTAGTATACAGATGGCACCATTTCAGGCATTATATGGGAAGCGGTGTCGAACTCCAGCTTTCTGGGATGAAGTGGGTGAAAGGAAGTTGATGGGACCAGAATTGGTAGAAGAGATGGCAGAAAAAGTACAGCTGATTCAGAAACACATGAGAATAGCTCAGATCAGGCAGAAGAGTTATGCGGATAACCGGAGGAAGGATCTATCTTTCGAGGTAGGTGATCATGTTTTTCTCAAGGTTTCTCCTTGGAAAAGTGTGATGAGATTTGGTAAGAAAGGAAAGTTGAGTCCAAGGTTCATTGGACCATATGAAATTATGGAAAGAGTTGGATCAGTTGCATACCGAGTGGCTTTACCTCCGAGTTTATCTCAGGTACACAATGTTTTTCACGTTTCGATGTTGAGAAAGTATATGCCAGATCCATCTCATGTTTTGAGTCCAGAGGTAGTTCAGCTGGAAGAGAACATATCTTATGAGGAACAACCGGTCCAGATTCTTGACCACAGGGAGCAAGTGTTACGGAATAAGGTGATTCACCAGGTAAAGGTTTTGTGGAAAAACCACATGATTGAAGAGGCAACATGGGAATCTGAAAATTCAATGAGGGATAAGTACCCCCATTTATTCGATAAGTAAATAAATTGCGGGGACGCAATTTTCTAAAGGGGGGTAGGATGTAACATCCCAAGTAAGTAATGAATAATAGATATTTTTATCTATGTCTATTAATGATTAAGATAGTGTTATAGAGGCTTAAAATGAAAATAAATACAATCTTATGCATGGAATACACTAATATTCTTAAAAGATTGTTTTAGTGCCTTTTGATGGCAAACCATTTTTGAATCTATATTTTGACAATTTTATAAACTAAGTTTGTCAAAATAAAATTATTCTTTATGATTGGGACATCAAAATTTACCTTGTGTGAATTTTTGGTATTTTTCTGACAATGTTCATTTTTTTAATGAATAGTGAAAAATACTGCATTTTACATCAAAACTGATTTTTAATCTAATTTATTTATATGATTATATTATGTTTTGAAATGGTTTTGAAGTGAAATTAGAATATATTTTTACCATTTTATCCAATGGTGGTCATTGGAATCAATTTCACGTTGAAATTAGACTTAAACTGGTGTCAATCTTTTGATACTTATTGTTTTGTAAAAACACGCTATTTGCTCTGGCAGCGGGAATTAATTATTAAATTAATTAATGTGACTTATATGATTTGAATTTTTCAAAATAGACTTCATTTTTGAATTCCTAATATCAAATATAGCTTAGGGTGAATTTTTGGTAATTTTCTGAAAAACTTCAATTTTTGATGAATAGTGAAACCACTAAGTGGTAATCAAGCAAACTGATTTTTCAGTTAAATGAAAGTTTACCACTAATGTGTATTGAATTTTGAAAATCCGACATACATGGTTTTCATTAAGAAGTAAAATGTGGTTCAATGAGATTAAAATAATTTTTTGGTGAATAGTAACTTATTAAGTTCTTAATCGCGATTAGTGGTAATTAGGGTAGTTTAAGGTATAAATAATGCTTTAATAATAGGAAATGACCTAGACACATGTCCCAACCTTATTGGTTGTGTCATGGCCGACCAAGACAAGCCATGGGTCAACTTGGGGACCCCATGGAGACACTTTGGCTTGGAAATGACATATATAACTTTTTATTAAATGTTAAAGTAAAAATGACACAAACAAGAGATGTTTTACGAAAACAATTTTTAAGTGGGGTTATATAAGTCCAAAATTTTATTATAAATAGTAATTGGAAAGCTAAAAAGATTTCCTATATCATAGTATTTTTTTATATAATTTTTCGACATTAAATAAATTAAATTATTTATGACATAATAATGATGCAGCGATGACATCATCATTTGACGATTTAAATAAAATGGAAAGATAATATAAAATCTATGAACTACACATGGCCAAAACCAATTGGATGAGTGGATTTCGAACCCTTATCACCTTATACACGAATTATATCAATGTGGGACCTTTTAAAACCGAAACACATTTTCAAATAAAGTAATATTTCTTTACTTTCCAAAAGTGCCCCTCCTCTCCTCTTATAAAAGGCCCCCACCTCTACCTCATTTCACACAATCTTCAAGCCTTTGGCTCGGCCAACCACTGCCCATTTGCTCTCTCCACATCCCTCTACTCATCCTAGAGGATTACCTTTGGTCATAATCCTTTCAAAGGAAGCCTTTAGTCTCAAATCAAAAGGAGTTACACTTTTAAATTTAATTCATTCTCTCTTGTTCATTTGTTTTATTTTGCTTCTCCAACCCCCTAAACTCTTTTTATTTTCTTCTTTTGTAACAACACCAGTATATTCAATATACTAGGATGTTGTTATATGATTTATTTGAGCTACACTCTCACACAACTACATCAAATGGTTAAAGAACATACGGTTTCCGTGGATGGCGAAATTCTGCCTCCCGAAACGATGATTGTTCAACACTCATTTAACACCTTCAAAGGTGGCCATTATGATGTCACTATTTTTATATATGATATATAATATGTTTATTTTCTCCTTAAGCTTCTGGTTTTTTCATTTTGGGCATACCTTTATGGTTTCCATTATGGGTAAACATGATATATTCATTTTAGGAAGTGCGGACTACCGCCCCCTCAAAGTGATTTGATTCGTTAAATACCATATGTGGGATATATAAAGGATGGAACTATGATATTATATATGATATTATACTGGAATTATAATATATCTTTATATCATTATGATTCCATTCTATAAAATATGAAATAGAAATGAAAGTAGCGTTCATGCATACGTACGGCTTACCGTCTCCATGAACGGTGCATTTCATTTCTTACCTCTAAATGATTATGTAATATTATAAATACAAGTATTTACTGGATATATATGACATATATGATATCTACATCATGAATACCATTCTGGATATAATGAAACTTTGACCAAATTAACAACATGTAAGTGTAAGAAGTCTATTTTTGACGTAAGAACCAAATACCGACAAAATGAACATTATTAACTTAAATGATTACAGGATGTTCATAACATGGTATAAAAAGAATAATGAACTTGAAAAAGGTTCATAATCAAGTAGATATTAACTCAAGTTTATTATTCAGGAGATTAAAGAACGGTCGGGTCAAGTCGGATACGAGGTATGGGACTTCGTCTCAATCTCCTTTCATTGAGGCATATTTTATTTTATACACAACATTCTTTTATACGGTGTATAAACCCCTTTGACTTTTACGTTTATTCAAAAGGAATATTTTTTATACGAAGCGTTTACTAAATGACAAAAGGGAATGATTTTGTCGTATGTATGCGGCGACAACGACTTCTCCGCCGTCGTGACCGTTATTTGAGTTTCGGCTTCCTCTACAAGCCATAGCTTCTTTTTAAAAGAAAAATAAATACCATGTTTTACTTTTCTTTTATTTTGGTATTGAAAATGGTTTTCATGATATTTTTTATATCAATGGGTGGTATTTATATCTTGTGACTGAATGTGGAAATGTTATGTTTCCTTTATGAATGTTTTATGTGATATGATTATGTTATGGTTCTTGGGCATTATTATGAAGACGGGTGGTTCCGTGATAAACTGAGGGCGGGTGAGCCCGTTATAGCTCTCCAATGCATTGGGTAACGCGAAGGAGTGAAACGTTAAGGTTTCTCCGAAGAGATTTTAGGGAATATACTGCGATGGGTATTCCAAATGTAACCAAGAGGGTTACTCCCTACGTAAGAATGTTATGAATGCCTCAAGTTACCTTTATGTCCTATGATTTCTATGATTTATTCATGATTTTATGAGGTATGTTAAAGTGCCTATGTTTTATGGGTAATGTATGATTTCATTCTTATGTATATATGTACCCATGTTTCCTTTCCATGTTTTTATAACCCATACTGAGTTTTTATACTCATCCCAAGTTTTTGAAAAGTTTTTCACAGGTCAAGGGAAAGGTACATGATAAGATGATAGAGTCAAGGATGTGTCAAGAAATAATCCATGTTTTATTTTAAATGTGTTTCCATTGATGGGAATGAAGAATACTATCTTTATGTAACCACTTTGTTTATATGTGGAATGTAATGCAAGTTCTTTGATCTAATTCTCTAAAACTCTAATCCCGAAAAGATCCTCAATGTGTAATCTTGTAATAACTCAAGATTAAGAAAGGTTTAAGGCTAGGGCCTTATATCTTGTAACCCTATCCATGATAAGGAATGAAATAGATTCAATATCCATGGACATAAAAAGGATGGAAATGGGAATAATAAAAGGATCTTCAACCTACCTTTATCAAATAACATCTCATACATCCACTCTTGAGAGGATCAATGAGGCGGAAAAATATGATGGGATATAATAGAGCTAGAGATATTATAGAATTAAACATTTTAAAATATAGAGTTATATGATTGTGAACCTAGATATGTGTCCTATTAAAACATGATCAGAAGAGAGGACATTTGGATGATACATATTTATCATCATTCTGTATTAAACTAAAAAGAAATAATATTTGTAGATATCTAAAACAATACATTTATAAGTATAACATAAAGAGATTAATTGATAAATTTTTTTCTCGATTCATGGTATGCCAAAATGTTAATTATGATTGAATGAATTTTAAGGGTATGATGAAACCTTTTCTAATAACAATATAAAAATGGGAAAACATAACCATGGAATTATTAAATGTACTCCCAAAGACACATAATGGACATAAATCCTTCTAAGATGTAGTTAATATCCAAAAATATCATTTGATTTCAATGAAATCAAGGAAGATATAGCTATAGACACACTCAACATGATATATGACAACCCTGCTTTTCATTACATCTTAAGCATGCTTTATTACATAAAACTTCACTTGATACAACAAAGAAGATCGAGGGGTTTAGTGTCTTTGGGGATTAGGATCATTACATAAAAACTTTAAACTTGAAATACAACATCTTTATTGAAAACTTCCTTTACAAGACCACTACATTCCTTCGTACTTAGCATTGCATGGGATAACCTGAGGACATGCATAAGAAAAGGGTGAGCTATAAAGCCCAGTAAGGGATTAAACAATGAATAACACGAGGAGTGAAATACATGTTAGGCAATAGGCATATCAATAGAGCATAAGAGAGACATGAACATAAAGGCATGATAAAGCATGGTAATCATAACATGGAAATGTGGCAACAACACTTAACATTGAATTAGCATGAGCCAAGGCTCATTGCACATGGAGCATGAGTAAACCCTCATTGCACTTGAATCATGAGTAAACCCTCGTTGCACTTGAATTAGCATGAGTAAACACTCATTGCACATGACATATCATGATACTATACTTTACCAAATGCATTGGAGCGCTATAAAGGGCGCACCCTTCTTAAACATTTCATTTCATGCATAAGTGTGCCACATGGATCATAAAACATGGATTCATAAAACATAATCATTTCTTCCACGATAAAGGAAAGTGGAATTCATACATGAAACATTATAATCAATATGTAAATGTTCATAAAGGTGAATACACTTGATGGAGAAATGGGCATGGTATTCACTACACAAAGACATTGGCTTAGAAAATCGGTGCGATTTCGGCAGCGTAACGGCGTGACATAAGAATTCATAAAAAAAGTTGATGAGAGAGAAACGGGTTCCTCATCATATTTACATGTAATGGACAGTAAGGAGATCATATATATACATGTCCCAACAATAGAAATGGAATTTAGATTCATGATACAAAAGTATTGCTTGAATGTAAAAGAAGAGAGAGAAGTTCCTTTCGGAATTTCGGCATAGTAACGGGTGTACATGGGAGGAATTTAATGAGAGAGAAAGGGTTCTCCCATCATTAAAACAATAAGAGGGAAGTATGGGGGAGGTGCGAAACCATACCCCAACATTCATAATTGAAATAAAAAGGGAAATACAACTTAAAGAAAATTGACAAAAAAAAAAGAGAAAGGAAGAAAACCCCTTACTTGGAAGTGTGCTTCCAAAGGCTAGAGAGAGGCTTGTGAGAGGCTTCTTGGGAGCTTGGGGCACCTTGAGAGGATTCTAGAGAGATTAGGGCAGAGGTTGGACGAACTTCAAGGGCTTTGAGTGAGGAGGAAGTGGGAGCTTGGGTGGGTTTATATAGGAAAGGTGAGAGAATTCTTTATTATTTAGGTTTGGGACCCCTTATACTAAAATAATCCAAACCACAAACCATCCCATGTTATTTGCCCATGGTTTCTGGAAAAGGAAAGAGGAAAACAATATTTTACAAGTCCAAGGTCCGAACTTATTAAAAAATTAGGGTTGCTTATGTGGAGGTGAGTCACACTCCCATGGAAATTAATTTAAAAAGGCAAAGTGTTGAATAAGAATTGAGGGCTCCATTAATGCTTTGAAAAGTGAGTCAAACAAACCCAAAACCTCATTATTTTAATGATAAAACATATATTGGCCGAACATAAGGATTATGGTATTTTATTACATCACCATTGGGTCATTATGATGTCATAAAACACATTATATATTTAAATGGTATTTAATTTTTACCCAAAAATTTGACTGTCTCAGAAAATTATGAAAAATTCACCGTTGGATAATTTCGACGTCCTAATTCTAAAAATAATATTTATTTTATCTAAATAATTTTCTAAATATGTGAATTTTCACTTTTAAAATAAAAACCGACATTTATAAAAAAATTCACGGGTTTTGACAGAAATGGTCTTCAAACCTTAATAAAAAATTTTAATTGCATTCATAAAATTATAAGATCATTTATATTTAATAAAAATTAATTTAATATTAATAATAA
The DNA here is from genome assembly GCA_963277665.1 of Viscum album. Lineage (NCBI taxonomy): Eukaryota > Viridiplantae > Streptophyta > Magnoliopsida > Santalales > Viscaceae > Viscum > Viscum album. The sequence goes on along the minus strand of OY728157.1, from coordinate 935,199,881 downwards.
TATTTTATTAAAATATTATTTAATTCAAAAATCCTTTAATTTAATAAAATATAATTCCTAATTAAATAATAACTAAAAACACCATTTGTACTTTAAAAACTAATTACAATGTATCAAAAATGACTAGAAATTATATTCATTATTATATATAAAAAAAATAATGTACATGAACATGGTGCTACTTATTTGTTACATAACCCCTTAAAATAGCCGCATAAGACCTGAGGGTAAGGTGTGCGATGGTGACAGACTCTTGGGGTTGCTCGGATAACATCGCTCGAGTTGTAATCTCTATAAACTTCCATTTTTCCCGTAGACGATCACGTTCGAGCTTGACTTGATGAAGCTCAGCTTGGGCTTGGTCAAGGGCAAAGCCCAAAGACGCCACCTCCTTTCCGAGCTCTGACAAATGGGCTTCGTAAGGGGCAATTCTACTGGATGAGGCCATCGCTTCCTTTGTCTGAGTAGAAAATTGGTTCGTTAAAGCCTTATATTTAAACTACCCAGATGATCACTGTTCAACGGCTATAAAAGTAATGGTCACAAATCTTAACGTAAAACTTAAGGAAGTTGACATCTTATAAAAAAACATTTTTCATAAAGAAACATTTAACTGGATCAAGAGGGATTTTCCATTAATGAAACTTTGGGTCGTTACAACATTCCCCCCTTAAGAAATTTCGCCCTCAAAATTTTCCTTTTCCCACACTAAAACAAATGTGGGTAACTTAGCTTCATCGTATCCTCCGACTCCCAAGTTGCTTCTTCAAACTTGTGGTTTCTCCAAAACACCTTGACGAGGGGCATTGTCTTATTTCGTAGAACTTTTTCTCTACGATCCAATATATTCACTGGTTGCTCCTCATAAGAAAGATCGTCTTCTAATTGTACCACCTCAGAAGAGAGTACATGTGAAGGGTCTGGTATGTACATCCTTAAGAGGGATACATGGAAGACATCATGCACCTTGGCCATAGTAGGTGGAAGTGCTAGTCGATAGGCCACAGCCCCAACACGATCAAGAATCTCGAAGGGGCCGATGTACCTTGGACATAACTTCCCATTCTTTCCAAACCTCATGACCTTCTTCCACAGAGATATGCGTAAAAAAACCATGTCTCCGACTTTAAACTCAAGGTCTCGTCGACGATTATCTGTATAACTCTTCTGTCGACTTTGGGCTGCCTTGATATGCTGCTGAATGGTTTTCACCTTCTCAACCATTTCTTTGACCATTTCTGGTCCAAGCAGCTTACATTCACTGACCTCATCCCAACATGCCGGTGTTCTACACCTTTTCCCATACAGGGCTTCATATGGTGCCATTTGGATGCTCGAGTGGAAACTATTATTATAAGAGAACTCAACTAGAGGAAGATGTTGATCCCATCCTCCTTTAAAGTCCATTGAGCACGCTCTCAACATATCCTCAAGTTTTTGGATAGTCCGCTCGGATTGGACATCAGTTTGAGGATGATAGGCCGTACTGAAGTTCAGTTCAGTATTCAGAGCATGTTGAAGACTCTTCCAAAACTTAGAGGCAAATCTTGGATCTCGGTCAGACATAATAGATAGTGGTACTCCATGCAACCGTACCACTTCCCTGATGTATATCCGTGCCAGTTGATCCAAAGAGAAATCCTCTCGAATAGCAATGAAGTGTGCAGTCTTTGTAAGACGATCCACAACAACCCAGATTGCATTGTTGCCTTTGGATGTCCTTGGAAGTCCAGTGACGAAGTCCATTGTGATGTTCTCCCATTTCCATTCAGGTATGGGCAATGGTTGCATCATCCCCTTAGACTTCTGCCTCTCTGCCTTCACTTGCTGACACACCAGACACTTTGATGTATATTCAGCGATCTCCTTCTTCATATTATCCCACCAAAAGTTTTCTCGGAGATCTCGATACATCTTTGTGCTCCCTGGGTGAATAGAGAAATTTGAACTATGTGCATCATCCAAAAGTTCCTTCTTCAGCTCCGAACTTGATGGGACACATAGTCTTTTCCCAAACCGCACAATTCCTTCTTCATTAACATTAAACTCTGAGGATTTTCCCTTTTTGATAGCTTCCACTTTTTCTTGGATTCTTGCATCATCCTTTTGAGCATCCTTTAACCTTTCCAAAAGAGATGGTTGAGCAATCATTTGTGAAAGGATTGATGATGTTCCCTTCTTTATGATTCCCACGTCCATCTTCATCACGTCTAAGAAGATTGGATCCTTCTCAATTCTCATCATTGATAGAATTGCTGGATCCTTTATACTTAGGGCATCCACCACCTTGTTCGTCTTCCCAGGGTGGTAATGTATTGAACAGTCATAATCCTTGATGAGCTCTATCCATCTTCTCTGGCGCATATTAAGCTCTTTCTGTGTGAATATATATTTAAGACTCTTGTGGTCAGTATATATCTCACATTTCTCTCCATAGAGATAATGCCGCCAGATTTTCAAGGCAAAGATCCCCGCCGCCAACTCCAGATCATGCGTTGGATAGTTTCTCTCATGGATTTTCAACTGCCTTAAGGCATAGGATATCACTTTATCATTCTGCATTAGCACACATCCTAAGCCCTTCTTCGAAGCATCACTGAATACCACAAAAAGCTCCCCACTTGTGGGTAAAGTGACCACAGGTGCAGTGATAAGCCTCCTTTTCAACTCCTTGAAGCTTTCTTCGCATTCATCACTCCAAGCAAACTTTACTCCCTTTCGAGTTAGCTTGGTAACAGGGTTGGACAATCGTGAGAAATTTCTCACAAATCGTCGATAATATCCAGCTAACCCCAAGAAGACACGGATATCAGTTACCGATGTTGGCCTCGACCATCCCTCAATTGCATCTGTTTTGGAGGGGTCCACAGATATCCCATTGCTTGTGATGATATGACCCAAGAATGAGACTTCCTTCAACCAAAACTCACACTTGCTGTACTTTGCATAGAGATTCTCCTTGCGCAAAGTCTCTAGTACAGTTTTTAAATGCTCCTCATGGTCCTCCTTGGTATTGGATTATATTAGAATATCATCTATAAAGACTACCGCAAATTTGTCTAGGTAATATCTAAAGACTCTATTCATCAAGTCCGTGAATATTGCTGGAGCATTGGTGAGTCCAAAAGGCATTACTATGAATTCATAGTGCCCGTACCTTGTACGAAAAGCAGTCTTGGGGATATCTTCCTTCTTCACCCTTACTTGATAATATCCCGACCGCAAGTCGACCTTGGAGAAGTATTGTGCTCCACGCAGCTGATCAAACAAGTCATCGATTCTTGGGAGAGGATACTTGTTCTTTATCGTGATTTTGTTAAGTTCATGATAATCGATGCAAAGCCGCATTGACCCATCCTTCTTCTTGACGAAGAGGACTGGTGCACCCCATGGTGATGCACTTGGGCGTATAAACCCTTTATCCAGATTCTCCTGTAGTTGTTTCTTCAGCTCTTCAAGCTCAACAACAGCCATTCTATATGGAGTCTTGGATATTGGTAGCGCCCCAGGTATAAGTTCAATTAAGAACTCAACATCTCTTCTTGGAGGAAGACCAGGAAGTTCCTCGGGAAATACTTCAGCGAATTCCCTCATAATAGGCATTTCTTCAAGGGTGGTTTCTTCCTTGGACTCAATCATCTGAGCCAGATATGCGTGCTCATAAGGCAGTAATATCCATGCTTGAGATGATGGAGCTAAAGGAGATTCATCTTCCTCCTGACACTTGTAAAGAATCGGGGGTCGATTCTCCATATAGAGTGTGATTTCCCTCTCCCGACAATTTATGTTGGCTCTATATAAGGAAAGCCAATCCATGCCAAGAATTGCATCAAATTCCACCAAAGGGAGTATGACGAGGTTCGCCGGGAAATTCAATCCACAGATTATAACAGGGGAGGACTTATACTCATGGGATGCAATGATTGCCCCATTTGTCGTACTCACCGACATCTTTACTTCCATGATTTGTGGTGGTGCAGGGATTATTCTACTAAACTTTTGAGATATAAAAGAATGCGTAGAACCTGAATCAAAAAGTACGTTCGCTATTCTTGAATGAATAACTAGCGTACCTGTCACCACTTTGTTGTCGGGGTTCACTTCGGCAGAAGTGATGGCAAAAGCTCTTCCTTGCTGTCTTGGAGGTTGTTGATTGCCTCCGATAACCCTTGGATTAGGGAACTGATTCGCAAAATGACCCGGTTATTTGCATTTGAAGCATTGAACAACGCGTTGAGGTTTGAATGGAGCGTTCCTCCCCTCCGTCGCAGCCGGGGGTCCTTCTTGCTGACAGTTAACAGCTAGGTGCCCTTCTCTTCCACATTTGAAGCATTTTCTTGTCCCCCTAAGGCAATTTCCAGGGTGCTTCTTTCCACACTTTTGGAAAGTGGGGTGCTGGAATTTCTTAGCGTCGTTGGATTTATCCATCGGACCACCAGCATTGAAGTCCACCTTCCGCTTCTTGTCCCCATGATACCCCTGTGATTCTCCGATCTCCATTTCAACCTTGAGGGCACATCGGACAATTTCCTCATAGCTGTCGAAGTCATGGATCGCTAATGCTTTCCGCAAGCTAGGCTTCAGCCCACCAAAGAAGCAGTCAACCTTGCATTCGGGGGTAATGACAATGCCGGAAGCGTATCGTACAAGCCTTGTGAAGTTTGCCTCGTACGCTCCCACAGATTCCTCATCTTTCTGCTTGAGGGAAAGGAAGTCCCTTTCCATCTTAAGACGGAGGGTGCGTGGAAAATATTTATCAAAAAACATCTTCCTAAATTCCTTCCATTCCAAAGCCTCGATCTCCTCCTCAGGCTTCGTATTTTTGATCAACGTCCACCATTGATCAGCTTCACCCTCCATACGATAAGCCGCCAGGAGAACCTTCTCTTTTTCAGAGCATTGTAGGATGGAGAATATCTTTTCAATGGAGTTGATCCATTGTTCAGCAATCGTGGGATCGGATGATCCACTAAAAGTAGGAGGCCTTTGTCTCATGATGCTTTCAATAACAACTTGTTCTTTCTTAGGGGGGGGGTTGAACGTTCCTCTTGACCTGTATTTCTATTCAAAACTTGAGTTAGCTGAGAGAGAAGCGTGACAAAGTTCGCGATTCCCGCTCCCATTGGATTGGGCATCTCATTGGTACAATCATCACACTGATCTTCACAACGGTTGTTAGCCCGAGTTCTCCTATTACCGGCCATTGGCTGGAATAAAAGGAAAGTTAGGGGTAACACATAAAGGGTAATCCAAAGACAAAAGTTGATGACTTATAAATAAACTTTAATCTCTTTAACTAATGAGTCTATAGGATTCAATCCATGATTTTCATGATCTTCCTTCTAACATATATTCTTAGGGGCATTTTTCCCTTAATAAGGGTTCATACTAATATTATGAATTTATCAAAACATATCCCCCGGGAGTGTCGTAACCAAGAGTGAAGCAAGGCCCGTTGTCGTGCACCAGTTCCCGTTCGAGTCTAGCTCAAAGCGGTGTTTTCGGGTTTTACCCCTAGGATACATCTGTGCCAGAGCCGCCTCTACCTGCTCGTATCCATACAGGGATGTATTTGTTTGATAAACCACTTACTTAGTATTTAACAAAACTTAGGGATGTTTTTATTATGCTTAGTCTTGTATCTAAGGCTCTACTAGGGTTTCCTAATCCCAAAAATAACTAAACCTATCCTCGGATACCAACTATGACAACCCTGCTTTTCATTACATCTTAAGCATGCTTTATTACATAAAACTTCACTTGATACAACAAAGAAGATCGAGAGGTTTTGTGTCTTTGGGGCTTAGGATCATTACATAAAAACTTTAAACTTGAAATACAACATCTTTATTGAAAACTTCCTTTACAAGACCACTACATTCCTTCGTACTTAGCATTGCATGGGATAACCTGAGGACATGCATAAGAAAAGGGTGAGCTATAAAGCCCAGTAAGGGATTAAACAATGAATAACATGAGGAGTGAAATACATGTTAGGCAATAGGCATATCAATAGAGAATAAGAGAGACATGAACATAAAGGCATGATAAAGCATGGTAATCATAACATGGAAATGTGGCAACAACACTTAACATTGAATTAGCATGAGCCAAGGCTCATTGCACATGGAGCATGAGTAAACCCTCATTGCACTTGAAGCGCGAGTAAACCCTCATTGCACTTGAATTAGCATGAGTAAACACTCATTGCACATGACGTATCATGATACTATACTTTACCCAATGCATTGGAGCGCTATAAAGGGCGCACCCTTCTTAAACATTTCATTTCATGCATAAGTGTGCCACATGGATCATAAAACATGGATTCATAAAACATAATCATTTCTTCCACAATAAAGGAAAGTGGAATTCATACATGAAACATTATAATCACTATGTAAATGTGCATAAAGGTGAATACCCTTGATGGAGAAATGGGCATGGTATTCAATACACAAAGACATTGGCTTAGAAAATCGGTGCGATTTCGGCAGCGTAACGGCGTGACATAAGAATTCATAAAAAAGGTTGATGAGAGAGAAACGGGTTCCTCATCATATTTACATGTAATGGAAAGTAAGTAGATCATATATATACATGTCCCAACAATAGAAATGGAATTTAGATTCATGATACAAAAGTATTGCTTGAATGTAAAAGAAGAGAGAGAAGTTCCTTTCGGAATTTCGGCATAGTAACGGGTGTACATGGGAGGAAATTAATGAGAGAGAAAGGGTTCTCCCATCATTCAAACAATAAGAGGGCAGTATGGGGGAGGTGAGAAACCATACCCCAACATTCATAATTGAAATAAAAAGGGAAATACAACTTAAAGAAAATTGACAAAAAAAATGAGAAAGGAAGAAAACCCCTTACTTGGAAGTGTGCTTCCAAAGGCTAGAGAGAGGCTTGTGAGAGGCTTCTTGGGAGCTTGGGGCACCTTGAGAGGATTCTAGAGAGAGTAGGGCAGAGGTTGGACGAACTTCAAGGGCTTTGAGTGAGGAGGAAGTGGGAGCTTGGGTGGGTTTATATAGGAAAGGTGATAGAATTCTTTATTATTTAGGTTTGGGACCCCTTATAATAAAATAATCCAAACCACAAACCATCCCATGGAATTTGCCCATGGTTTCTGGAAAAGGAAAGAGGAAAACAATATTTTACAAGTCCAAGGTCCGAACTTATTAAAAAATTAGGGTTGCTTATGTGGAGGTGAGTCACACTCCCATGGAAATTAATTTAAAAAGGCAAAGTGTTGAATAAGTCTCGAGGGCTCCATTAATGCTTTGAAAAGTGAGTCAAACAAACCCAAAACCTCATTATTTTAATGATAAAACATATATTGGCATAACATAAGGATTATGGTATTTTATTACATCACCATTGGGTCATTATGATGTCATAAAACACATTATATATTTAAATGGTATTTAATTTTTACCCAAAAATTTGACTGTCTCAGAAAATTATGAAAAATTCACCGTTGGATAATTTCGACGTCCTGATTCCAAAAATAATATTTATTTTATCTAAATAATTTTCTAAATATGTGAATTTTCACTTTTAAAATAAAAACCGACATTTATAAAAAAATTCATGGGTTTTGACAGAAATGGTCTTCAAACCTTAATAAAAAATTTTAATTGCATTCATAAAATTATAAGATCATTTATATTTAATAAAAATTAATTTAATATTAATAATAATATATTATTAAAATATTATTTAATTCAAAAATCCTTTTATTTAATAAAATATAATTCTTAATTAAATAACAACTAAAAACACCATTTGTACTTTAAAAACTAATTACAATGTATCAAAAATGACTAGAAATTATATTCATTATTATATATAAAAAAAATAATGTACATGAACATGGTGCTACTTATTTGTTACATAACCCCTTAAAATAGCCGCATATGACCTAAGGGTAAGGTGTGCGATGGTGACAGACTCTCGGGGTTGCTCGGATAACATCGCTCGAGTTGTAATCTCTATCAACTTCCATTTTTCCCGTAGACGATCACGTTCGAGCTTGACTTGATGAAGCTCAGCTTGGGCTTGGTCAAGGGAAAAGCCCAAAGACGCCACCTCCTTTCCGAGCTCCGACAAATGGGCTTCGTAAGGGGCAATTCTACTGGATGAGGCCATCGCTTCCTTTGTCTGAGTAGAAAATTGGTTCGTTAAAGCCTTATATTTAAACTACCCAGATGATCACTGTTCAACGGCTATAAAAGTAACGGTCACAAATATTAACGTAAAACTTAAAGAAGTTGACATCTTATAAAAAAACATTTTTCATAAATAAACATTTAACTGGATCAAGAGGGATTTTCCATTAATGAAACTTTGGGTCGTTACATGATATACATAAGGGAATTGATAATACCACATAGAATTCAACTCTATATTGTATCTGATTGAGATATGTAGTTCACCTTGAGGTTTTGGATATGACTGGATGATTTTTCTACTAGAAAAATTACAAATATATATATTGAGATAGTGTTTAATAAATTTATAAGGGTTATGGGATCCATTCCTTACCATAGTGTGGTTCTCGTATCACAAGTGTTTCCATTCTTGAATTAAAGTGGCACCTTATGAGGCTCTATATATATAGTGTTCTACGAGTCAAACACATTGTGATTAATTTAGAGATTGGAAGCTTATAGGACCTGATCATAAAAATGATTTAGTGTCACTGGAATTTTACCTTAACCAAAACCATGTTAAAATTCAATAACATGAATCTAAATGAAACGATTTATGGGGAAGTCCAATTTTATTGACATCATGATCGGAACCATGTTCACTGAACCACCCATAGAATGTACCACCATTTTACACCTTACCATTAAGATATATACGGGTGTAAACATGGTTTATGTATTTAAACCATAATATTTTTATTTTTTATGTTCTCTATTATTTAAAATAATGATTTTATTATCTATTTTATATTACTTTATATATAAAATTGTATACGAGTTGATGAAAATTATTTTTATGTTTGATGAAACAAAAATAGTATTTTTTGAAAATATATATAATTAAAAATCTCTAACATAATAAAATTTTCTGAAATAAATATTACAATAATAGAATAATACTAGAAAATAATACGTATTTATATAAAAATGATAATATAACTTAATTTAGTTCAATGTAATATTTATAAGGGTCTAAAAATTACAATCAGAATAAAATACGTATTTTCCAATAAATATGGATTTATATATAAAATTAGAAGTTATCTTATTTAGATAATTATTGTGTCATATAAATATTATTTTTCAAATCATCATGTCAAAATAAGGAAGTTAGAAGTTTTTAAAAAAATTTGAGACAGTCGAATTTTAGGGTAAAATTTAAATATGGAATAGATATATCATCTCTATTATGACATCATAATGGTGAAATTGTGATTTAATAATTTATATAATAGTAATAATTTACCAAATATATATTCACCCTTTAAAATATTTTTTATTAAGTTATTTTATTTATTTTACAAGCCTTTATGGAATACTTCAAAGACCTATAATTTTTTCAGGTTTTAAAATCATTATATTATTAACATGACTCCCATATACAACACCAATGTTATTGTTTTTATATCATTGTTTCATGGTGATATAAATTACTGAAAAATTTATTTATAAGAAACAATGGGTAGAAACATTGGGATGATTTGTGGTTTTGGATATTTTATTATTTAGAATCCAATACCAATGTTTGGAAATTAATGGGTAATTTTACTCTTTTTTGAAACAAACACCCACCCATCCAACACTCAACATCACTAAAAACCCATTTGGGTTGATTTTAATCACTATATATAACTAAAAATACCTCCCATAGTTTTCCCAATATCTTAATAAGCTCCTCTCAAGGTAAGGGTATTATCCCATCATCTTCATCATTCATGAAATTTATTCATATTATGAAATTTGATTTCAAATGGTTCATGTTTCAACATGATCTTAAACATCCCATTAAAAATTATTATAATTTATAAGTATGGAGATACCAAATTTTTTTCTCATTAGTCCCTTTCATGAATACTTATTTACAACCTTTATGCAACTTAATTTTTCTTGCGATTTTTCAGGTAAAATATTTGTATTTTACGGACCCTAACATAAACATTAACTAATGTAACTAATTAAACTATAATTCACATTCGTACATTCCATAATTATATTTTAGTTTTAGATTATTAGTTAATTAGTTCATGAACACATACACATAAAAGAATATATTACAAAGTATACACTTCTACCCAAATAAATTATTTTCACAATATGAAACGTTTAAAATAAAACATCTTTTCTCTATTTATGAAAAAAACATGAAATTAAACTATAATTTTAAATATCATTTATCTATGCATAAACACTATGAAAAAAAGTTAATTTTTTTAGTATAGAATGCTTAGTTAGAGAGATATAAAGGAATAATAAAACTATTACTCTATATATAAAACACATTCCCAATGTTATAAATTTTAAATATAAAAAATATGATGTTTATATTACCTGATGAAATCATAAGTTTCTTATAAAACCGTATAATTAATTCCTAAATCAAAAACATTTACTGGTAGAATAATTTTCATATCAGTCTTACAAATAATATATCCCTCCCAGCTACACTGGGAGTTCCCATAATTGTTATACTTAAACAAGAATTATTATATATTCCCATAATCTCTTATGAGAAACCTAACAAGTAAACTCCATCCCTTTACCCTATGCATTGTAGATATATAAAGGTGTCAAATTTCCTCTATTTAACATAGAATCATCCACCATCATAACAATTTCTATAAACCATAACTCGAACATAACACCTCAATCTTTCATAAGAAAACTATATTGATTAAAATAAATTTTCCATTTTGAAATCTATTTTTTTAAAGAATTCAGGAACATTAAAATAAAAAATTTCATTTTAAAATAAAATTTAAAATTTTAAAGGAGAAATAAAATCATTATGGTTTCATGAAATTAAAAAAATCATCTTATTCAATATAATTAAAAAAATATTTGTTTAATTAAAATAGTTGTAACTTGAAAAGAAGATTTAAAAAAAGTTCCATACAAATATAATATTATTGAAGTGGAAATTAATTAAATGAATATAATATGTGATTTAACTATTAATATAAATAATACATCATAATATTATATAAATTAATTTCAAAAATAATATTCTAACCACATAATATATTAATTATATGGTAATCCCAAAGAACCTAAATTGGGTTCAAAATCCCTTACCTTATTTCTGAAAGCATATTTAAATTTTTCTTAATGCCACATATAATAAAATTAGATACCATAATTAATTAATTAATATTCCTTTCCAAAAAAAAATTATTATTATTTTATTATTTTCATTTATAGATATTTCTATGGTTTATAAATACCTAAACTATCATTTCGAGAGTGGTAATTTCATGGCATTATAGTTGGTTTCCTTGAGTATAATTATGAGAGTTATTTTTAAGATGGAATTAAAAATATATAAGGGGAATGAAATGGTATTAATATAATTCCATTTTTTTATATAATCCTATTGATCAATTTTTTGTTATGAGTATGATTCATTTCATAATATATTAGTCGTAAATGTTTTGTCTATTCTTTTCAGTTTTTCTGAAAATCACAATTTAGTTTCATTTTATTTAATAATATGTAGATAAATTAGTTTCAATACCTTAATAAATCTATACTCTACAGATTAAAATATTTTTTTTTTCATAATAATGGTTTTTTGACAATTAGTGAAGGTGATGATGAAAAATTAAAACATGTCATCCAAGAAGGAGGTGAATCGACACGTCACACATGATATAACAATTGTTGTAGAATAAGAGGAGATGAGAAAAGGATTAATGATGAATATTATATTAACAAAATAAAATTATACTATATATATGATATTTTAGTTATAATTATATTATGTATATGGTAGGTGTGGATAATTTAGAAAGAAAAAAATAAAGAAAGATTTTAAAAGAGAAATAGTGGAGGGTTTTACCTCTGGAATGTTGTCTCCTAGAGAAACTCATTAAAGAACTTTGTTTTGGATTTCCTGTGATTATAGAATGTATTTGAATTTTTAAATAGGATTGGTAAGGTAATTGGATAGAATATGTACAAGATACCATGCTTGGTAGGTATTAGGAGAAGGGGTCGTGAGTGGTGGTATTTATAGGTAGAGGAGATGAGTTTTTTGATTATTTTATTCATTTATTAACTTTTTTGGATCATGTAAATAAATAGTGTTGATTATTGTTAATAAGTATTGTAACTAGTGATTTCGAGATCAAAAAAATGGATACTGACCCCATTAATATATCATTTATGACTCAATAATTCAATTATTTAATTATTCCGTAAATTACAATATTTCACTATTCACTAAAAATACATCAACTATAAAAAAATAACCAAATTTCACCCAATTTTTTTGATGTGTAGAAAAAAAATGAAATAAATTTTTATAAAAAAAATTATAAATACGAGCCACTTAGTTTTTTATTAAAATTATCATTTATTCAAAAAATACTGATTTTAATTTTATAACTGATTTTAAAAAATATTAAATATTAAATAATGTCTCACAAAATTATCTTATAATTAAAATTTAAAAAAATTATTTTATTAATATAATTTATGCAAATAAATATTCATGTAAATCGTTATATTAATTATAATATTTGAAATAAAAATTAATTCTTCACAAGAAGACCAACACATAATTTATCATTCTTAAAACATTTATTTATATATACCATGACATATATATATATATATATGATATTTTCACTTGTAAGACACATACATTTTATCTATACATTAATATGTATGTTTCATATTCTATAAGTATAGATTTTTTAATTTCAATGTATACCGCTTATTTCTTTCTTCATTTATAATGAATTCAACTATTTTTTCCAAAATAATAATAAAATTATTATATAAGAACCTAAGATATTAAATTACTCCCTTATAGAAGTAACATCCTCATAATTCTATTCACTTACTAAACAAGTGAGGATACACTAACCTTGTAGAATTTTTAGATTCCCATGTTGCTTTACCAACCGTGTTGTTTCCCTAGAAAACCATAACTTGGTGAATTACTTTATTCTGTCAGGATTTCCATCTATGGTCAAGAATTTGAATATTCTTTTTCTCATATGAAGGGTTATATTCAAACTGAAAAATATTAGGGCCTAAAAAGTGGGATAAATATAACAAATACTTTCTTAACATCAAAGTAAGAAAACTGTTATGTACTTGGAAAAAACACAGACGAAAATCCATTTGGTCATTAACTGATCCCACATTCTCTAGGATTTATTATGGTCTAATGAACCATGGATACTGATTCCCCTTATTACCCAATAAATCATGATTTTACATGGAGAAACATTGAGAAATCCATGATCACCTACCACAAAAGAGAGATCCTTTATCCATTTATTTGTATAACATTTTTTTATTGCTTTCAGACATCTTTAATTGTCAAAAAATCTTTTTAAATTTCCATTACATTTCCTCTAATAATTCTTTTCCCCTTAACTTTATTTCATTACATCATACCGAATACAAGAGTATAAAACTGATTTCCATATAATGCTTTAATAGATGCCTTCTGTATACTACAATGAAAACTATTATTATAAAAAACACAACAAAATAATGTTTCTGATCCCAAATTCCCTATTCATCTATTAAATAAGATCGAATAATATCCTATATTATATGAATTGGTTTCTTTAACAATCCCTCATATTGACGGTGAAAAGTTGTTTTATAATTAAAATAAATTTCCCATGACATCTGAAATCCCTTTAAATAGTTATAAGTGAACCTGAAATCATAATCAGATATAATTGAGAGAGGAACTCCATGTATCAAGACTATAGAATGGAGGCATAATTGAGAAATATGATATAAAGAAATTTTATCTCAAACAAGAAGAAAATGTGCATATTTAGTCAGTTAGTCAAAAATAACCAAATTCACATTGTTACCTTATGAGGTTGTTGGTAATCCCACTGTCAAATACATGGATATAATTTCCCATTTCCCATCTTGTACTTTAAAAGGATAAAGAACCATATATTAGTAATATTTGTCCAACTTTTATCTATTAACAAGTCAAACATATCATGGTAAACATAGAAACATATTTCTTCATAAAATCCATTATTAATACTCATGTTGATCTCTCTATATCTTAGTGCTTCCAAGATGAAGTGAAAACATAGAATAATGATCTTTACATAATAACTCTTTCTTCAAATGTGAATCAAAAGGCACACATAACCTCTTCCCAAATATCAAAACATAATCTTTATAAATTTAAATTCTAGAAAAATACCCTCTTTAACCAATTATACCTTTTTATATAACTCTTTGTCTTCCTTCTACACATTTATAATTATGTATGATAGAGAGGATTACACATACCCCAATATCAAAATAGAGGAATTTCCAGCCCCAACAACTTCCAGGACAAAATTAAATAAATCATTAACAAAGTTTCATTTTAAAAATGTATCGTGGTTAATGTAGCATAATGTTTTCAACTCAAGATATCAACCAATTTTTTTATTTTCTTATATGGTAATTGATTTTCCAATCATAATCCACTACTTCAAGACACCTTCTCTTCCTCAAGTTCAATTCATTTCAAGTGAATATATAATTCAAAATTGTATAATTAGTTTTTATTTTATAAATTTCTCCATATAAGTGATGTTTCTAAATTTTTTAAGTGAATACCATTAATTTTTATTCAAAATCTAATGTGGGATGATGTAAATCTTGAGGTCTCTATTTCTATAAAGTATATGAAAATCAATAATCATCCCACATCAGAATTGAACCAAGTTCCTTTAAAGAAGAACCATTACAGAGGAAAAATTCTCCATTTGTAGAGGGTAGGTAAAAAACCAAAGCATTCACCAATATACATTTTAGTTCATTAAAAAAATCATCATATTTTTCTATGGAAATAAATTTAATTTCTTTTCTTGTAAACATAGACAGCGAGCTTGATAAATGTGCATTGTTTTCAACAGACTGATGGTAATATCATACTATTACAAGAAAACTATAAATCTTTGTATCATTTTTTTTCATTTCTATTCATCAACCATTTTTGTTTTGTTAGGATCAACTATTATTCAATCATAATTTAAAATGTTCCCATGAAAAGAAATAGGTTTCAACCAAAAGTAACATTTTCTAAAATTTGTGAATAACATCATTTCTATTAGGGGGTGCATAAAAATAATTAAATGATAACCATGATCATCCTAACTTTTTGAATAAAACAAAATATCATCAATTAAAATAGATTCAAAATTATCCAAATTTTCATGAATGATTATATTCATAAGATCTATAAATACAATAGGGTAATTTCTTAAACAAATGTAATAAAAACAATATCATAATTACAATATCTAGTATGGAATATTATTTTAAAATTTCATCATCCTCCACCTTCAAATGATTTTACTTGGATCTCACGTCAATATTAGAATAATAATGAGCTCCCAAGAGGTGATAAAATAAGTCATCAATATGAGAAAAATAATACTAATTCATAACATTGATGTTATTCAATGCCCTATACTCAATTAAAATTCCCATAGAGCCATATTTATTTTTTTTTAAAAAAGTGCTCCCAATAGTGATGCAATCTAAATAATTTTTTTCTAGAAACACTTATAATTTATTTTCAAATTATATAAGTTCATCTTGAGCCATTAGATATAGGGTTTTTTCAAATAGGTTTAGCATCATGGACTAAATAAACAGTAAACTCAACCTCCCAATCAAGTATAATACAGGGAAACATAGTAGGAAAAAAATAATGATAACCATTTACCACAAAAAAATTAGTAATCTATAATGATCCCCTTTTTTAACAATATGTACAAGAAAACATTAATTTCCATCTTTTAAATGTATCCATGATTCATGATATTTTATCAATGGTATCTATTAATTCTTACATGAAATTTGGTACTTTTTCTATTAACCATCTTCTTTATCTCTGTAATTTATTTTAGAAAGGTAAACATAAATTCAATCCATAAGTATAACAACATCAAATTCTTCAAGTTGGAGGAAAACAAAGTTTTTATGTAAATTATTTTTACATACATTTAAATTAATATTATTATAATTTATATCCTTAATATCTCACCCATGTGTTTTTACCAGGACCACCATTTGATCGAATGACACCCTGGCTAGACGGAAACTTGGCCACCTCCTCAAGCCAGTCCTTAGCCGCTTGTGAGATGAGATTTCCACAGAAACTGAGGTGTATCTAATGTTGAAACATGTTTAAGGAACTATTCCTACATGTTTCCTTTACTAGTACTATTAGTTGTAACTGTTGACCAATGGGTAGTGATATAGTTGGAACACAACCGAAAGGTACTATCTCAGAAAACGACCCACATACCGAATCTTCTTCACCCTACGTACCATCTTCATGGTCACACACTGGAATAGACTAGAATATGAGATCACTATATGCTCTACTGGTGTCTAAAATAGGTGGAAAACTCTATCCATTGCCTCCAGTCAGTCCTCAGATTCTTTGGATTCTATCTTGCCTCAGAAACCTAGAGCTCACTGCTACTAAAACTCATGCAAAATGCTCAGTCGGTGTACAACCTCTACTGGTGGGGCTTGTAACATCCCAAGTAAGTAAATAATTATTTATTTTCTTATCTATGCCTATTTATGAATTATGTAGTGTTTTAGAGGTTTAATATGAGAATAAATCCAATCTTAAGCATGAAATACTCTAATATTTTTTTAAAGATTGTTTTACCGCCTTTTGATGGAAAACAATTTTTAAATCAATGTTTTGAAAATTTTATAAGCTCTATTTGTCAAAATAAACCTATTCATTAGAATTAGGACATTGATATTTATATTGGATAAATTTTTTGAATTTTTCTAACAATGTTCATTTTTAATGAATAGTGAAAAATACTACATTTTACTTTAAAACTACTTTTTCATTTATTTTAATTATGTGGTTAGATTATCTTTATAATTGGTTCTAAAGTGTAATTATAATATATTTTTACCATATAATACAATGGTGATCATTATAATTAATTTCACTTTGAAATTGGGCATAAACATGTGCCAAACTCTTCATAGATATTGTTTAAAAAACCCTCTATTTGTTTTGACAACAAGAATTATTTTTAAATTAATTATTTAAATTTTTTTGTTTGGAATTTGTTAAAATTTATTCCATATTTGGAATCAGCAGGTCCAAATTATGTAATTAATACTCTTTTGTTTTGGGACATTATGAATAGTAACGACGGTAATTATCATTAATTATCGTGATTAATTAGTAATCGAGTAGTTAAGGGTAATAAAATAATATCATAATAATAATAAATGACCCCAAAATGTGTCCTAATTCTATGTTTTGTGTCATGACCAACCATGGGATTCCTTATGCCAAACTTAGGGACCCCATGGAATAAGGTTTGGGTGATTGTGACACTTTATCTTTTTATTTTTAAAGATATGAGAATATCACAAAAGTATGTGACACCCAAGTAAAACCATTTTAATTTAGTCTACATAAATGATCTATTGAACTATAAATATTAATTTGAAAGATTAAAATATTTCCTCCATCATAGTAATTTGTTTATAATTTTTATACATTAAATAAATTTAATATTTTATGACACCATGATGATGCTGCGATTACCTCATTAATGAACGATTTAAATAAAATGAAAAGATAATGTAAAATATAAGACTTAAACTTGTCAAAAACCTGTTGTATGGGTAAATTTTTTGGACCCTTATCACCGTATCCTCTAAATATATCAATGTGGGACCTTTAGAATCCGAAACTCATTTTAGTATAAAGTAACATTCCTTGACTTTCCAAGAGTGCCCCTCCTCCCTCTTATAAAAGGCCCCCACATCTACCTCCTTACCCACACCTCTCTGCCCATTGGCTCAGCCAACATGTTCTCATTTTATCTCTTCACATCCCTCTCTTCATCCTAGATGCCTTACCGTAGGCATAGAGCTCTTCAAGAAACCCTTTTGGTTCAAACCAAGAGGAGTTACCTGATTTAAAGGTAATGTCTTCACTTTTATCCTTTTGTTTTATTTTTCTTCTCCAACCCCCTAACATCTTTTTATTCCTTTATTTTGTAACAAAATTTGTATATTCAATATAATATGATGTTTTTATGATAAGTATTCGAGCTACACTTACAAACACCTCTGTCTAATGGTTAAAGAACATACTGTTTCTCTGGATGGCGAATTTATACCTCACGAAACGATGATTGTTCAATCTTCTTTTAACACCTTTAATGGTGGACATTAAGATGTCACTATATTTATATATGATATGTATTATGTTTTTGTTTTTCTTATGCTTCTTTATTTTTTATTTATGGAATACCTTTATGGTTTCCATTTTGGTAAACGCGATATCTTCATTTTAGGAAGTGCGGACCACCTCCCCCTTAAAGTGATTCGATTCGTTAATTTCATATGTGGGACGTATAAAGGATGGAGTTAATGATATTATATATGATATTATATTGGAATTATAATATACCTTTATATTATTATGATTTCATTCCATTAAATATGAAATAGAAATGAATATAGCGTTCAAGCATACATAGGGCTTACTGTCATCATGAACGGTGAATTTCATTTCTTACCTCTAAATGTAATGTAATATTATAAATGCATGTATATACTGGATATATATGATATATATGATATCTACATCATGAATATAATTCTTTATATAATGGATATTTTACCACATGAACAACTTGTAATTATAAGGAGTTTATTTTTGACTCAAGTAAGAATGATCAACAAAACGACCGTTTTTAACATAAATAATTACATAGTGTTCATAACATGGTGGTAAGTGATATAAAAGGAATAATAAACTTGAAAAAGGTTCTTAAGAAAGTAGAAATTCACTCAAGTTTATTATTCATGAGATTAATGAACGATCTAGTGAATTCGGACACGAGGTAAGGGACTTCGTCTCAATCTCTTTCCATTGAGGCATATTTTCTTTTATAAAAAACTTTTTATTAAACGATGTATAAACCCCATTTAATTTTACTTTTATTAAAAAAGAATATTTTTATATGAAGCGTTTTACTAAACGACAAAAGGGAAGGTTTATGTCGTACGTATGCACTAACAATGACTTCTCTACCACCGTGACCATTATTTGAGTTACAGCTTCCTCTACAAGACATAATTTCTTTTTAAATGAAAAATAAATACCTTATTTTACTTTTCATTCATTTTGGTATTGAAAATGGTTTTTATAATGTTTTTATTATATCAATATGTTATTGATACCTTGTGATTGGAACGTGGAAATGTTATGTTTCTGTTATGCATGTTTTATGTGATACGATTATGTTATGGTTCTTGGGCATTGTTTATGAAGATGGGTGGTTCCGTGATAAAATAAGGATGGGTGAGCCAGATATTTCTCTCTAATGCATTGGGTAACGCAAAGGGGTTAAATGCTAAGGTTTCTACAAAGTGATTTAGGGAATATAATGTGATGGGTATTCCAAACGTAACCATGAGGGTTACTCCATACGTAAAGATGTTATGAATTCCTCAAGTTACTTTTATGTTCTATGTTTTCTATGAGTTATTCATGATTTGATGAGGTATGTTAATGTTCTTATGTTTTATGAGTAAAGTATGATTTTATTGATTCTTATGTATACATGGACTAATGTTTTCATTCAGTATTTTTATATACCTTACTAATCTTTTTTATGCTCATCCCATGTTTTTGAAATGTTTTTGATTAGTCAAGGGAATGTTACATGATGTGATGATAGTGTCAAGGATGTGTCATGAAAGAATCCATGTTTTGTTTTAAATATGTTTCCTTTGATGGGAAAAAAGAATTCTATCTTTTATGTAACTGCCTTGTTTAAATGTGGAATGTAATGCATGATTTATGATCTAATTATCTAAAACTCTAAACCTAAAAAGATTCTCAATGTGTAATCTTGTAAATACTCAAGATTAAGTATTGTTTAAGGCTGGGGCCTTATAGTTGGTAGAAGAGGTCGGTTTAGATAACTTTAGGAGTTAGAATTATTATAAATGATTATACAAGAATATTTCTTTATGGTCAAATTGAAATGATATATAATTTTAATATTACTATGTTGCTTCATCTAAGACATGTTTGTTCAGAATGGTTTTCCGTAGAGGAAACAGGTAAGCATTTATAGGAAGGAATATAGAAGGAAATGACCTTCCGAATCAGCATCCAGAGATGGTCGGAATTGGAACTGAACAGTTTGTTGCAGTAATGGCGCAGTTGACTCAAGTGATAACTGGTTGTGGTATCCATGCACAAGATCAGACAGATCAACTGCAGAGGAACCTGTCAGTGGTGGAACAATTAATGAGGGAACATCCCCCATCATTCAGAGAATCATCTGACCCTGTGCTAGCTGAAGGGTGGATTAAATCAATGGAGAAGATTTTCGATGTCATGGGGTGTTCAGACAATCAAAATGTTAGTCTTGTTGTTTACTATTTAGAGGGTGAAGCAGATCAGTGGTAGTCGATGGTTAAAAATATCAGGGATGCTGATGAGATTGATGCTCTTGACTGGGGTGAATTCAAAGGTATGTTTCTAGAGAAGTATTTTCCCAAGGCTATTCAACTTAGGATGGGAAAACAATTCTTGGAATTGAGTCAAGAGGAAGACTCAGTGGCTATTTATGAAGAAAGGTTCACTCGATTGGAAAGGTATGGTGGAAATTTTTTCCGAGACCATGATAGTAAAATCAATCGTTTTTACTCAGTATTAATGCCAAAATATCGAAGGGCTTTAGAATCTCACTTGTTCAAGAGTTATGGAAAGCTTGTTCGATTTGATGAGAAGGTGGAAATGGAGTTTACCGATGATCAAGTGTTCCATAACAACCAATAGAAGAAGAGACTGAGGTGGCTAGAGAAAGGGAAGAATTCTTCAAAAAGGTCTCATGGTAAGAAAACTAAGTTTCTAGTTTGTGATAAATGTGGTGAATGGCATGCTAGGGAATGTCTTATGAATTCTAGGATGTGATAATGATGTGGTAATATGAGACATAAGGTTCGTGATTGCACTGAAAAAGATCAGGGTGACGGTAAGACCAAACTTGATTTATAGTTAGTGAAATGTTTCAAGTGCAATGAGATGGGTCATTATGCAAAGGAGTGTCCAACAAAGAGCTCGAGTGATAGGAAGTTATCCGACTACAAGAAAAAAGGAGTGGTGAAATCCTTTGCAAATACTTTAGTAGATTTTGGGACATCAAATGAGGTGGTATGAGGTACTTTTTTTGTTTTCTTATATTATGCCAATGTGTTTTTTGATTCAGGGTCTACACATTCATTCATCTCTGAAAACTTTTCAAGTAAATTGGGAATTCCATCTCAAGAAATGACTCCTGAACTTGTGATAAAAACACCTGGGGGGAAATGATAAGGAAAAATAATTTATAAGAATATCCCTATCCTTATCCATGTAAATAACCTACTTGCAAACCTTATTATTTTACCTCTAGTTGAGTTTGATGTTATCCTAGGAATGGATTGGTTCTCTGTTTAACATACTAAGATTGATTCTAGAGCTAAAGAAGTTTCTTTTCAGAATGACTTTCAGTTTGTGCACAAGAATGAACCCTTACTGTTCTTAACATATCAAGAGGGTGAGAAACTTGTAAAATATTTAAATGAATGTTACCTTACTCATATTGTTGAAAACAAAGGAACCGTTCAGATTAATGATGTGCTATTGGTAAATGAGTATCCTGATGTTTTTCCTGATGAGTTTCCTGGAATAATACCAGATTGGGAAGTTGAATTTACTGTTGACATAGTTCCTGATGCTAAGCTAATTTCAAAACCCCTTATCAAGTGGCCCAAATTGATCTTTTAGTGTTGAAGGAGGAATTGTAAGATTAATTAGAGAAAGGTTTCATTCTACCTAGCACATAACCATAGGGTTCTCCTGTCTTATTTGTTAAAAGGAAAGATAGTTCAATGAGACTTTGCATTTATTATAGAGCCTTGAATAACATCACTGTTAAGAACAAATATCCTTTTCCTCATATCGATGATTTTTTTGATCAGCTCCAGGGAGATTAGTATTTTTCAAAGATTGACCTGAGATCAGGGAACCATCAGTTGAAGGTAAAGGAAACAGATGTTCCGAAGACCACGTTTCGTACAAGATATGGCCATTATAAATTTGTTGTAATGCCTTTTGGGCTAACCAAGGCACCTGATGTATTCATGGACCTTATGAATAGAATTTTCCATGAGTTCTTGGATAAGCTTGTGGTTATTTTCATTGATGATATTTTGGTGTTTTCTGAAAGTAAAGAGGAGCATGAAAGTCATTTAAGGGTTATTTTTCAAACCATAAAAGAAATCAAATTGTATGGGAATTTCATCAAGTGTGAGTTTATATTGCAACAAATTTCTTTCCTTGGTCATATTGTTTATAAATATGGAATAACTGTATATCCTGCAAAAACAAAGGTTATTGAAGAATGGCCAAGACCCAAAAATGTAATTGAGATTCGTAATTTTCTTGGTTTGGTAGGAAATTACCGATGTTTTGTTAGAAAATTTTCCTGGTTTTCTAGTCCAATGACTAAGATAACTCATAAGGGTGTTATGTTTACCTAGACAAAAGATTGTGATGATTGTTTTCAGGATTTGAAAAGAAGATTGGTGAACGATATAGTTTTGGAACTACATTCCATGAATGGTGAGTTTGTTTTCTACATTGATGCTTCATTGAAAGGACCTAGTTGTGTCCTAATGCAGAATGATCAGGTAATTGCTTATGATTCACGTCATTTGAAAACTCATGAGGTAAATTACATTACACATTATTTAGAATTAGCTTCTGTTGTTTTCGCTTTAAAAATTTGGAGGAATCATTTGTATGGTGTAATGTGTGAAATATATACCAATCAAAAAAGTTTAAAGTATATATTCACTCAGAAAGAATTGAACATGAGATAGAGGAGATGGCCTGAATTATTCAAGTAATATGATTATACAATTCATTACCATCCGGGAAAAGAAAATAATGTGTCTGATGCTTTGAGTCGAAAAAGTAATGCTTCATTAACCATGTTATGTTTGGAACGGGATAAATTGGTAAAGGATTTGATGAAATTTGGCATAGAAGTTGTTGGTGCAGGATGTTATTCTGTTTTGTTTCAAGTATCAGTGAAAGATTCTATATCAGACTGAATTAAGAAAGCACAGAAGCAAGATAGTGAGTTGCAGAAAATGGTAGAGCTAGTTCAGAAGGGTAAGTTGAATGAATTCAACATTGATAATGATTTTTTATTTAGATTTGGGAAGAGATTGTGTGTGCCATGTGATTCACAGTTGAAGTGAGAGTTGTTATGTGAATCTAAAAGTTCTTCATTTTCAGTTCATCCATGCAGTACTAAGATGTATAGAGATCATCGAGAGTATTACTGGTGGGATGGAATGAAAAGAGATATTACTGATTTTACTATGAAGTGTTTGAATTGTCAACAAGTTAATGAAGAGCGGCAGTTACCCAAGGGGATGCTTCAGTCTTTACCAGTACCAGAGTGGAAATGGGAGAATATATCCCTGGACTTCGTTGTGGGATTCCCAAAGTAACCTCGAGGTAATAATGCAATCTGGGTTATTGTTGATTACTTGACTAAATCAGCTCATTTCCTTGCTATACGAGATACTTTTTCCCTAGATGAACTTTCTCATTTTTATCTTAAGGATATAGTCAGGTTACATGGAGTTCCCCTCTCCATTATATCTGATCATGATCCTAGGATTACTTCTAACTTTTGGAAAGGCCTTCAGAAGTCGTTGGATACTAAATTAAATATTAGTACAACATTTCATCCTCAATAAGATGGGCAGTCAAAATGAACAATTCAGACTTTGGAGGATATGCTACATGTTTGTTCGATGGATTATCAGAGAAGTTGGGACCAACATATTTCTTTTGTTGAGTTTTCTTATAATAACAATTTTCATTCTAGTATACAGATGGCATAATCTGAGGCATTATATGGGAAGCGGTGTCGAACTCCATCTTTTTGGGATGAAGTGGGTGAAAGGTAGTTTATGAGACCGGAATTGGTAGAAGAGTTGGCAAAAAATGTTCAGCTGATACAGAAACACATGAGAGCAGCTAAGAGTAGGCAAAAAAGTTATGCGGACAACAGATGGAAGGATCTCTCTTTTGAGGTAGGTGATCATATCTTTTTCAAAGTTTCACCATGGAAAAGTGTGATTCGATTTGGTAAGAAAGGAAAGATGAGTCCAAGGTTCATTGGACCATATGAAATTCTGGAGAGAGTTGAATCAGTTGCATACCGAGTGGCTTTACCTACATGTTTATCTCAAGTACACAATGTTTTTCATGTTTCAATGTTAAGGAAGTACATGCCAGATCCATCTCATGTTTTGAGTCCAGAGGTAGTTCAGTTGGAAGAGAACATATCTTATAAGGAAGAACCTATCTAGATTCTTGACCACAGGGATAACGTGTGATGGAATAAAATGATTCATCAAGTAAAGTTTTTTTTGGAAAAACCACATTATTGAAGAGGCATCATGGGAATTTGAAAATTCAATGAGGGATATATACCCCCACTTATTCGATAAGCAAATAAATTACAGGGACCCAATTTTATAAAGGGGGAAGGATGTAACATCCCAAGTAAGTAAGAATTATGGATTTTCTTATCTATGTCTATTTATGAATTATATTGTGTTTTATTTGTTTAAAATTAGAATAAATCTGATCTTAAGCATGGAATACTCTAATATTTTTTAAAGATTGTTTTATAGCCTTTTGATAGAAAACCATTTTTAAATAAAACTTTTGACAATTTTATAAGCTCTATTTGTGAATATAAACATATTAAATAGAATAGGGACATTGATATTTACTTTGGATAAAATTTTGATATTTTTCTGACTATGTTCATTTTTTAATGAATATTGAAAAATACTGCATTTTACTTCAAAACTGATTTTTCATCTAATTTAATTATATGGTTATATTATATTTATAATTGGTTTTAATGTGTAATTAGAATATATTTTTACCATTTAATCCAATGGTGGTAATTATATATTATTTCACTTTGCAATTGGTCATAAACAAGTGTCAAACGTTTCATAGATATTATTTCAAAAAACCCGCTATTTGTTTTGACAACGAGAATTATTTTTAAATTAATTATTTCAATTTACGTTTTTGGAATTTGGTAAAATGGATTCCATATTTGGAATCATAAGTTCCAAATTATGTATTTAAGACTCTTTTGTTGTTGGAAATTATGAATAGTAACGATGGTAATTATCTTTAATTATCGTGATTAATTAGTAATCGGGTAGTTAAGGGTAATAAAATAAAATCATAATAATAAAAAATAACCCCAAAATGTGTCTTAAGGAAACTGGTTCTGTCATGGACGACCATGGGATGCCTTGTTCCAAACTTAGAGACCCCATGGAATCACTTTTGGTGGATAATGACACTTTATCTTTTTATTTTTAAAGAAAGGAGAATATCACAAAAGTATGTAACACACAAGTAAAACAATTTTAATTTTGTCTAAATAAATGATCTCTTGAACTATAAATATTCATTGGAAATATAAAAATATTTTCTACATCATATTATTTTTTTATAATTTTTAGACCTTAAATAAATTAAATATTTTATGACACCATGATGATGCAACGATTACCTCATTAATGAACGATTTAAATAAAATTAAAAGATAATGTAAAATATAAGACATAAACTTTTCAAAAACCTATTATATGAGTGTATTTTTAACCCTCAAAAACTTATCCACGAAATATATCAATGTGGCAACTTTAAAATCCGAAACTCATTTTAATATAAAGTAACATTTCTTGACATTCCAAGAGTGCCATTCCTCCCTCTTATAAAAGGCCCCCACCTATACCTCCTTACACACACCTCTAAAGCCATTAGTTCAGCCATTCTCGACTCATTTTATCTCTCCACATCAATCTCTTCATCCTTGAAGCCTTACCTTAGGCCGAAAGCTCTTCAAAAACACATTTTGGTTCAAATCAAGAGGAGTTACCCGATTTAGAGGTAATGACTTCACTTGTGTTCTTTTGTTTTATTTTGCTTCTCCAACCCCATAAACTCTTTTTATTCCTTTAATTTATAAAAAAACCAGTGTATTAAATATAATAGGATGTTTTTATGAGATTTATTAGAGATAAACTTACACACACCTCCGTCTAATTGTTAATGAACATTCTGTTTCTGTGGATGGAAAATTTCTACCTCACCAAACGATGATTGTTCAATATTCCTTTAACACCTTTCATGGTGGCCATTAAGATGTCACTATATTTATATATGATATATATTATGTTTATGTTTTCCTTATGCTTATGTATTTTTCATATATGGCATACCTTTATGGTTTCCATTATGGGTAAATGCGATATCCTCATTTTAGGAAGTGCGGACTACCACCCCCTCAAAGTGATTTGATTCATTAATTCCATATGTGGGATGTAAAAATGATGAAGTTAATGATATTATATATGATATTATACTGGAATTATAATATAAATTTATATAATTATGATTTCATTCCATTAAATATGAAATACAAATGAAAGTAGCGTTCATGCGTCGAACGGCTTACCGTCTCCATGAACGGTGCATTTCATTTTTACCTCTAAATGTTGTGTAATATAATAAATGCATGTATATACTGGATATATATGATATATATGATATCTACATCATGAATATAATTATGTATATAATGGATATTTTACCACATGAACAACTTCTAATTATAAGGAGTTTATTTTTGACTCAAGTACCAATGATCGACAAAACGACTGTTATTAACATAAATAATTACATAGTGTTCATAACATGGTAATAAGTGATATAAAAGGTATAATGAACTTGAAAAAGGTTCATAAGAAAGTAGAAATTAACTCAAGTTTATTTTTCAGGAGATTAATGAATGATCGAGTCAAGTCGGACACGAGGTAAAAGACTTCATCTCAATCTCCTATCATTGAGGCATATTTTGTTTTATACACAACTTTCTTTTATACGCTGTATAAACCCCATTGACTTTTACTTTTATTCAAATGGAATATTTTTATACAAAGAGTTTTACTAAATGACAAAAGGGAATGTTTTTGTCATATGTATGCGGCGACAACGACTTCTCTGCCGCCTTGATCATTATTTGAGTTTCGGCTTCCTCTACAAGCCATAAGTTCTTTTTAAATGTAAAATAAATACCAAGTTTTACTTTTCTTTCATTTTGGTATTGAAAATGGTTTTTATAACGTTTTTATTATTTCAATGTGTAATTTATATCTTGTGATTGAAATGTGGAAATTTTATGTTTCCTTTATGCATGTTTTATGCGATATAATTATGTTATGGTTCTTGGACATTGTTTTTGAAGACGGGTGGTTCCGTGACAAACTAAGGGCGGTTGAGCCTGATATAGCTCTCCAATTAATTGGGTAACGTAAAGGGGTTAAACTCTAAGGATGCTCTGAAGAGATTTAGGGAATATAATGTGATGGGTATTCCAAACGTAACCATAAGGGTTACTCCCTACGTAAGAATGTTATGAATGCCTCAAGTTTCCTTTATGTATTATGTTTTCTATGAGTTATTCATGATTTTATGAGGTATGTTAAAGTTCTTATGTTTTATGAGTAAATTATTATTTCATTGATTCTTATGTATACATGGAATAATGTTTTCATTACGTATTTTTATATACATTACTGAGATTTTTATGCTCATCCCAAGTTTTTGAAATGTTTTTCACAGGTCAAGGGAAAGGTACATGATGTGATGATAATGTTAAGGAAGTTTAATGAAAGAATCCATGTTTTGTTTTAAATATGTTTCCTTTGATGGGAAAAAAGAATACTGTCTTTTATGTAACCACCTTGTTTAAATGTGGAATGTAACGCAAGATTTATGATCTAAATCTCTAAAACTCTAAACCTAAAAATATCCTCAATGTTTAATCTTGTAATAACTCAGGATTAAGTAATGTTTAAGGCTAGGGCCTTATATGGCTTGTGGAATCTGCTTCCCAATGGGTGGGGGTGCTACAAATGAACCACCCTAGGTTTATAACACTGTAAGAGGGCCCTACACTGAAGCCTTATCTCTTGGTGGGTCGTCATCGTGCACTCTCTCTAAAATACTAGCTAGATATCTACGCATCAGCATCCTAATAATGAACAGGCGTTCCCGTATCATTAAGTTATACATGGTGAGATGAATCCAAAGAAAAAAAATTAAATCATTTCCAAAACACATGAAATTAGTGTTTTCATGAACCAAGTCAGAAATTAGAATTCAGGGTCCTAGTGTATGGATATTTTGGCCACCACACCAACTCTAGTCTCCCTGAACTGAAAACCACACTCAAGACACTTAACACTATTGCTTCATAACAATATTATAGTCATAGTTCATTAGTAGTACTGACTCTTCGGAAACCACTTTTTTCACGACCCATCCCCTGGGGCCCATGTCGTTCCTACCCCAAGCCCTCCTTCTATAGGCCATGGGCTGGTGACTAGAACCAGAAATGGGTATCCCTAAAATTGGATGGAATTTCTTTTAAACCTATACCAACACATAGAGTAGACGGAAAGAAGAAGAAACCACAATGTAAACTGTTGTATTAAATGTGTGAGGAAAGTAAAGGGGACTGGAATAAAAGGCCAACTTTAAAGGTACAACTACAACTAAAAAATACAGACAACTAAAAAGTGAAAAGCAACTCTTGGATCATCCACCACAGATCCTATTTGAGGGTAGGTATAGCTCACGATCAGTAGTCCCTGCGTCACATCATGCCAAATGGTCCACCTACGAGCACCGTCCAATCCCTGCTCTGTCAGGCTCAATCAATGTTGTACGTCATCTGCACATGAGAAAACTAGGTGCAGGCGAATTTCATGAAAGGGTGAGTATAACGATACTCAGTAGGGACCCCGAGACCCTGTAGGTCTCTTAAAGATCAAAAAAAGAAAAACCACAAAGAACGACATCCAATCTACATAGGTATAATCTCATACATATTCCCAAGATATCGTGATATACTCATCTCATACATGATTGAATTATACCACAAAGGAAACACCATGAAGGTAGAAGTTCCACATAGGTAACACCACAAAGATAGTACAATGAAGGTAATAGTACGACACAAGTATCTCCATGAAGAAAGTACAATGAAGGTAAAAGTACCAGACATGTATTACCACGAAGATAGTTCTATGATGGTAAAAGTAGCACACAACTATCACCACAAAGATTGTACCATGAAGGTAAAAGTACAACACAGGTAACACCAGGAAGATAGTACCACGAATGTAAAACTAACACATCAGTATCACCACTATGATAGTACCCAAAAAGTAAAAGTACCACACAGTTATCACCACGACGATAGTACCACGATGGTAAATGTACTACACATGTATCACCACGAAGATAGTAACACAAGGTAAATATACCACACGAGTATCACCACGAAGATAGTACCACAAAGGTAAAAGTACCACATAGGTAAAAGACATAGTTGAAAAAAATTCTCATATCAAACTTGGATTTTAGTGAAGTATAGAATTATAAATGATTAGTAAAATTGTTATATCATCTTATTATATTAAGAGGCATTGCTTTGGACCATACAGAGTCTGACCCACACATGATAAAAATTAACTAACCCCACACAATGATCCAAACATGATCTGACCCACCATGAGTAGATAGGAACTAACCCCCATAGTTAACCACACAAGATACGACCCACACAAGATCGGTATGCGTTCACCCACCAGTCCCCCAAACTCCCGAACTGCCTAGAGGCCGTTCGGTTTGCGAAACGGCGGGACTGCGTTGGCGCCACCTGGTTTCTATGGAACCTTTAAAGGTGCATGTTCGGCCTATGCTACGGATTTGGCCGTTGCTTTTTGTCTTCCGGTGTAACGCTAGTTGCGTAGCCTTCCTATCTCTGGCAGCATGCAATGGCACGCCACGCCTCCTCCATTCACAATGATTGATGAGCCACGACCCCCTTTTGCTCATAAGCGGATTGTGACGGCACGGCACACCTCCTCCATGATAGGATGATGCCAACTATTTTGATGACCACCACAACATTGTGTTGTGACCTCCTCTTGTGGCCTGCGTCGGCGCATGCCTTCTTTGTAGTTGGTCGGGGTCGCCGCACAAGAGGAATTCCATGAAGAAGCAAGGGGGTAGGAAAGATTGGGGAGGGTCCGAGCCAGGTTCGTTAGGCCACCCCCGCAGTGTTAGCTTGTAAACAAGAGCGAGGATAGAGGGGTTCAATAAATTAACTTGAAATAAATGAGAATCAAAACCCCTACCATGTGAATCCGTTGGAGAACCTATGAACTTTAAGGTGGGTTGTGCTCTTCATCACCGCAACAAGTTCCCAAAAATGCTACCCGTACATCGTCCTTTGGTTTATGGTTCGGTGTAACTCGTTACCTTTAGCTGGGATTGATTTCGTACTCTAAGGGTTTGGATTCACGACACTCCTTAAGTACTTTGTTTCTTGGAAAAGCTTTTCCAATACCCCTCCCCAAACTCCATATATATTGGAGTGGGGGAGGGTATGTAATGACATGGGGAATTAATGGGGGATCAAAAATTTGGAACCTTAATAATTACCTAATGATGTCGTAACTTGGGATTGGATAGTCAAGCCATTTATTATCTTGACACAACACAGGTTGAAGACACCACTTGTCCATTTGTAGGTAAGAATGAAAATAAAATAATAAAATAATTTAATTTCATTTATTTTAAAAATTTACCAAACATATCTTTTTCTCCAGACCTAATTTGGTGAATGTATAGTTTCCAATAAGAGAATCTTGGTGTTTTGGATTCAACGGTGCCCTAATATTTTTAATCCGAGCATCAGTTCAAAAGATAGGATACACAACTCACACGTTTATTGAACATAGCCTATAAAATTTCAGAAAATTATTAACAATCACCCTAGACTCGCGTCGGTCATGGTTAGGCTCCACCTAAAGAGAACATGCCCTAACAAACTCAGCGGTACTCTCTAATTTTCAATCTGAGTTACCATTTAGATGTAATGGATTTTACAATAAAATAATTGTCACTTAATTATTTTATTTTCGGCCAAACACTAATATTCAATGGTGGATTGTGCAGTTCAATGTTAGTATCTTCTTAAAGAGAGCATACCCTCACAAGTTCAGTGGTGGTCTAAGATTTTTAATCTGAGTCACCGTTATTGAGTTATATGCATTTGAAAAGTAAAATAATTTTATTTAATTATTTTATTTACTGTTTTTCCATTTAACAGTTTTCCCATTCTAGGCTTTCACCGACTAAACATATGTTGCACTTAAGGTAAAACTGCCATCTTGAATGTAACGGTGCTCTAAGATTTCTAATTTGGGCAACCGTTTAAGAGTTATTCCACTTTTTTAGGAAACTACTTAAGCATGCTAATTAATGCTTAACAAAACATCAACAGGTCATTCTGAACACTCCGGGCCTTAGACTCACGCACCGTAAGATTTAGAGGTCTCAAAATAATTCCATATAAATAAAAATATTATATGGAAATTATGGCACATTACATAGATCTTGATGAAATTAGAATGTAAAAATATTTATCCAGTTATGGAGGTATGAATGGAATTTTCATAAACATAACCTCTAGTTGGAAAAATATTATGTGTAGTCTCTATATGTTTTCTCATTTTCAATAAAATACCAAAATATCTCAGTTAAATCATGTTAAATGAATTTTTAAAAATTACAAGTATAAAAAATTTAGTATTATTCTATCCTAAAGAAAAACGTTTGATTTTTTGAATTATACAGATGAAGAATTTGGTGGATGTATATTAAAAAAAACACTAATAAAACGTGACACCATTTAAGAAAGTGACTATTTCTTATTATTCTAAAAATTAATATATTGTTGTACTATTTACTGATGTAGCTGAAAAAATAGATATTGGAATTTATCTTCTCAAATTTTATGGATGAAACACACTTTTAATGATTAAGTATATCAATTCAAACATGTAGCTATTAATTTTGAAAACATGATTGTGATAAATATTTACATGAAACATGTATCTCAGTCTAGTAAAAAACATATTCATATAAAAAATCACTTTTAAGAGGACATTTCCAAAAAAAAGTGATATAACAATTGAACTAATAGGTACTAAAAATTATGTTGTTGTTATTTTTAAAAAATCCATGAATTATGAGAGATTAAACTATATAAAACATGAACTAGGAATTATATATTTTATATAATCTTATATCATAAAATTTCAAACATACAAAGATCCACCTTTGGATGATCCACCATTGGGTGACCCAACATTGGAAATTCATCATTGGTGATCAACCATTGAGTGATCCAGAAACGGTGATCCATCGTATGGTGATCTGTTATTGCGTGATCCACTATTGGGTGATCACTCATTTGGTGCTCCACTATTGGATATGTCCAATAGTTGGAATCTATGGGTAAAATCTATGTTCTTATTTGTTATCAGTCCTATTTTTCTTCTTAAATTTTTTATTTTATTTCATTTACTTATTTATTATAATTTTTTTAATTATCAAATCCATAAATGATAAAATTGAAAATGAATCCAATTATGGAGGCATCTCTTTCTCATGACAAGATTTTTATCCATTTAAGATTCCCATATATCACGACCTTAAACCACCCCCGCTCTTTACCTTCACATTTAGATTTAGTAAAACTGGGATTATAAAGAAACACTCAGTGTTGTATACTAATGGATTATGACCTGTGAAGGAATCTATAGGATAATTGAGTCACGTTTTAGTTATGCCAAAGAGTCCTCTTCTTGTAACAAAAGTGGTTGTTTTAGAAAAAGAAATAGAAGAATAATGTATTTCTTACCAAAATTCATTTGTTCTAAAGGTGATTTAGGGCCATGGATTGATAGATTAGATCTATAGGAATGATCAACCATTTTATCTGATGTTGGTTAACCAGTTTTACCAATATTAATAGTGAAAGATTAGTGAGAAGAAATATATCATTTGAAGTATGATAGATGGAAAATTGGTATATTATACTTAATATAGTACACTCATTATATAAATATTCCACTCAGAGTGGTTTCTGATGACTATCAAGGTTCTATACCAAGTGTTAGTGATATGTTTGGGTGTGATAATGGCCTTATAGAACATAGTGAGAATGGTATATTTAGAAATACTACTACTAATGAAATAAATTGTGAGCGTAGACTTTTACTCAAATTCATTATGAATATGATATGTCCCAAGAAAGGGAATTTTAGAATGATGTGGTAGCATGATTTGATTATTTTATTCCTTTTGAAATGTGGGGATAAAATTAATCTAATTAGATATCCCATGGAACAAATGATAAAGATGAGTATGACCACATTAAGTTCAAACTCCTTGATCTTTCCTATGATTATCTCAACTATTCTAGATTCCAAGGAATTGGTTGATGATGACAAGGGACAAGATATAAAATGTGGTGGGTTTTGTTTAAGTAAATTTACTTATAAAAGAATTAAAGTAAAAAAAAAATACACTGATTAACAAACGAGTTAAGGATTATGACATGATATATTTGGATTTTAATCCTATGGAACACCCTATCAGACTAAGGAATATTGTTGACACTGTAATATATTAAGATGAGTTTACTACTTATTCTTATAGAGGATGTATATGATGATCTAGGTGAGGAATAAGAGAAACTAACATTCCCTTTTGAGATAGTAGTGATTGAGATATTTATAAAAGCCAAAAAAAATCAAATTGATCAAATATTCCAATTGTTTCTATCCCTAATACAGTGATTTAGTTGAGTGAATGAGAAGAATGGGAGACTGAATTCTTTAGAGATGAATACGTTTAGAGTTTGTCTGAGACCTATAGAGATATAGTGGAAGTGTTAGATGGTTTTAAAAAAGGTTTTGAATATTGAAATATTGAACTACCTCATGAAATTGATTGTCATGATGATGAGGATGATACTGTTGAAAGGGAATAGTCATATCCATCTCCTTTTGTTTCAATTCATGATAGGTCTATATGGTTTGAGAGACTAGGTTTTGTTCATCCTAATGATGATGTTTCAACTATTATAGGTGACTTGAGGGAATATATTTATGTGTTATAATCCTTATGTTCTAAAATTATAAAATTGACTCATAGGCATGAACCCTATGAAATATATGGTGATAATGATGTGTCTATGGTGAAGAAATCTCCTGGTTCCAAGTTGCTTTTCCTTTCATACCTTGAGTTAGATGAACATGGTGATTGTGACGATGATCATATAATTACAACAGAACATGATGGGCCTACTATCTCAGTTTCAAGTCCAGATCATAAGGTATGTCTTATTGAAAGAATTTATGAATAAGGTTAGGTTTAATATCTCACATATGAGGTGACGTTATTTAATCAAGTGTAAGAATAAGCTTATAAATATATTTTATAGTAGGATTATTCTCTTATTCGTATACCTTTTTTACATTTATATTACGTGTCTAAAGATTATTTAGAATCCATTTCATTAATAATTTTTCATTAATATAGATAAATTCTTATATCTCATGCTCCTAGAGTTACCTAGTTTAGTGAATCCAATAAGAGGCCTATCATTGAACTAGTCATCATATATATTCATCCCATTATGTTTTTGTATATATATGAATTTGAGATTGAGAATATAAGATTGAATAATGAGATGGAAGATTTAAAATTAATAATGAAGTTGTTGAGTTCAAGTTTTTCTACTAGCCAGGCGTCCCTTTTGGAGAGGTTAGAGGCCTAACCCCTACTGTTTCCTCTACATCCTCTACTCCACCTCCTTCATTGTCTTTTTATTTAGAGATTTTTAGAGATAATGTCATGGAGGAGGTTCACGCCATCATGGGTGATCTCACTGTATATCATTAGTAGGAACATTGATAATTCAAACTGTATGGTTAGTATATATATGTAAACAAGTCTGGGGTGTTTGAAAAAAGCTTGACGTGATAGAAAATCAATCACCAAGGCAATCAAATAATGGATTCCTTGAATTTATACTAAGGATTAGTTGGATTATCATTTTAGGTTTCTTATAAAAAATTTAAGGATTCCTTATGTGACTAGGGAAATTAATTAATATGAAAACCATCTTAATGTCTTATCTTCTAAACTCATGTTGTTTATGGATGAGAAGAATGTATTATTCATTTTTTTAGAGAGAGAAGGGAACACCATCAAGGATTTTTTGAACTTGATGAATAACTTTTTGTATGTATAATGAATATCAGTTGTGGAACCTAAGACCATTCCATTCTCTTACTTCCTCTATGATCCATACTCTATGCTTATGTCTCCTATGTTTCATCCATTTTTCATGTCCTTAGATGAAGATGTATGGAATCACTATCCAGTGGTGATTTGTGAGCTTCCTCAGGCTAAGTCTTCCCCCTTAGCTTCTACCTCTATGCCTCATGTTTCTAGAGAAATAAAGTTTTCATTTGACCTTCCTCCCAATGAGATGAGAGTTGTTTTGACTAGGATAATTCATTGAAATGAGTTTTTTTCCACTGTATTTTTTATTTTGGAATTTTTTATTTTGGATGATATATTTTATCCTGTTCGACTTTTATTTATTTACATTAAATTTTTATTTTCATTTTTATAATCCTAAAAGAGAGAGAAGTTATATTTATGGAATTTAACTTTAATGGTATTAATTTAAACTTTACATTAGAATGTTGACATGTTAAGTAAAATATAACATATTTATTTTTCTAATTATGCATACAGTTGATTTTATAGTTTTCTATATCATGTTAAGATTTGGGACAATCAAATGGGGAGTTTTTTGGATCCTTTATATTTTAATTCTAAAAAATATTGATTATTATGTTTTTATAGAGATTAGTATTTTATAATTGTATATAATTTTGTGAAGAAATTGGACTATGTTCACATCTTCCATCAGTTCAAGGGATTTACCACTAGATATGAGGATACACCAAATGTTCAAAATGATTAACCATTAAAATTGATGATCCTACATTAGTTCTAAATGATCTACCACTAGCTCTACTGGTATAATATTAAGGAAAAGTATATATTAGTGACTAGATCTGGTGATGACTTAATATACCTCAGGATATACTAATACAAGATATGATACTTCTAGGTATGCTACAATCAGATATGCTACTACTAGACTTGTTCCACTCTCAGAATTGTTTTACCATCACACATGTGCTACCATCAAAGTTATTCTAGTTAGTGAGCATAAAATACTTTTCAGATACACTATACTCTAGATCTACCTTTTATAAGATCCACTACTATTTCAAATGATCTACCATTTCCAATTATAACACTGGAATATGCTACTGTTATTCCAATCTATCATTGGTCTATTATACAACTAGTATGGTTCTATTTATATATTTAATTAAAATTTAATACATATAGTGTTTAGTTTCAGTAATTTAATGCAAACATCCTTATATGGATTTATTAATGATTATTCATAAACCATTTCATGTATTCATTAAAGAATAAGGTTAGTGTTTCTTAATTTATAGCTCAGTACAAGGATCCATGATATCATTGATATTATTATTCAATGGATAATTGGATTAATAGTGTCATAAATTTAGGATTACTCACTCATGTGCATATGTTTGTCGGATATAACTAATGATTGAGATGGTTACAAGTTTATATACATGCAAGTGTGAACATATAGAATAATCATAAGATCTTGAACCTTTCATAAAATGTATTAAGAGATCCTTGTAGAAGTTTTCCAATGAATATAAAAACTAGAAATATAACTTTACCACTCCTTATTTTCATTAAATTTTAAGGGAAACTTGTTTAAGTTTATCACTAAGAAAAATATGAGGACCCCCAAGCATTTAATGCTATCCAGACTAAGAATCACCTCATATATCTATCGATTCTTATTTTCTATATCTTTTTTTATTTTCATTATGTCATGTGTTTTAATATAGTATTTTATTTTTACACACTATCTCTTATTCTTTTACTAGAGCATTCAAGACACAATACCAAAAACCTCATTTAATAGTTTATGCACATGAACAATAACAACATTCCTTCATGAAATGTATTAGTTTTATTCCAATGTATAACTGTGGAAAATGCTTTTATATTAGACAAAATTTGTACTATTTTTTTTTTGAAAAAACCTGATCTATATTGTGGATCTGATTATAGTTATACTAATCTATTTGGTATTAGGTGATTTCCATTTAGAGGGGACTAAGACTATAGTGAGACTGAACCCCTTAATTTATTCTGTGATGTGTCATCAGTTATGTTTTTATTTATTTCAAAGATAAATCTTCATTTTTTATTTCAATAATTGAACCAAAATTTAAATTAATATATTTTCTTAAACTATGATCATATATACTATTTTATTATGTAATTGAGTATCCAAAGTTAATGTAATTTTAAAAATTGTTTTAACTATAGCCTAATACTACTTTGGATTTATTTAATGGATCAAAAATATATAATTATACGATTTTGAATAGCATGGACACTGAAATTATATTAGGGGATTCATTTTTAATCATTCTTAACAAAAATGTTTATTATGAACTCAATTCACCCCCCCTTTTTAGTTTCTCACTCCAACCGATAATGAAAAAAATTAGTGTTTATAAAAGAAACACCGTGGAGAAATACTAAACCTATTTGCGAGGGTTTCAAAAGATGTTATGAACATATTCTTACATATTTTGAACTAAGAATCAGACATATTGTATTATTAATCATATTTAAACAGAATTGTAATGATATTCCCAACTTAGTGTAAGGAAATCAAATGATTATTTTCTAGTGTATTTTTACTATTGAATTATATAAAATCTATTCTAAGCACTAGATACATTTCATGAGTTATGATCCTAATAAATACTAGTTATCCTATGGTTGTGTTTGGTTTCTTAATTTAAAAAATGATATAAATTTTTATTTACCGGTGAAAGGTGCTTAATAAGAATAAAGAACATATAAAAGGTCAAATA
The DNA here is from genome assembly GCA_963277665.1 of Viscum album. Taxonomy (NCBI): domain Eukaryota; kingdom Viridiplantae; phylum Streptophyta; class Magnoliopsida; order Santalales; family Viscaceae; genus Viscum; species Viscum album. The sequence goes on along the minus strand of OY728157.1, from coordinate 935,161,554 downwards.
TCATAGATTCACCAATCCCCCTCATAGTGATCCTATTGTTCCATTTAGATTACCATAGGCATCCACTATTCTTCACTAGAAGCTATAAATGTCAGTGAATTAGGCCCTAAGACTAGGCACAATCAATTATAATTTATATGATTCATCCAGTATATATTAGAGATAAGAACATTGAAAATAAATATGAATAGGTTTCCTCTAAAGGAAAAGAATCAATTTCCCAACATTTTGAAGGAGAAATTATTTATGTATGTTGTATAATGAAGAAAGTGGGGAAGTTGTAACATCATGTATGTAATAAGAGATGGTTTTTATTGTGAATGTGAATGATACAGAGTTCAATAGTGATGATGTTAATAGTGATAAAAAGTATGAATAAATATATATTATGTTAATATAGAAGTATGTGTTAAAAGAGATATCAATGTTAGAGAATTAGACTATGAATTTGAATAAATACTATGAAACATTAAAAAATATTGTCTTTTATAAATATCTAAAATGAATCAAATTTATTGTAGGAGAATAATGATTTGAATGTGATTCTCCCAGAAATTACTGAGAAAATGAGGATTCTCTTTTTATGGATGCTATAGTAAAATAATTATAAAAGGAATATCCATGGATTATTTATATCAATACTTATCTCATATGAAATGAGAATTAATTATTCTCTTATATGATGATAAAGGAATGTTATTTTCATTTTTTTAAATTATGGATTTTATAACCCTAAAGACCCCGAGAGGGGACAAAATCATAGTGTCACCAAATTTAAACTCATTAACAAAGATCATTTACCATAATATATTAGATCCCTTTTCAAAGGAACAATATTAAAGTTATCTTTTTATAGAATGAACCCAAACAAAATATCATGTACATGAAAATAATAAAAGGTAGCAAATCTACAATATGGGTGAATAGTAATAAAAACATCAACCCTCAATTTCCGTCCACCTCTAGGATTATGTTTAATAAAAAATAGAATTTTTTAAATCATAATTTATAAGAGTGTTAAAGTAAATGAAATAAAAATAAAAATTATTATATGATTACACTAATTGAATAAATCAGTATGAAAATAAAAAAATTAATATTTTTAAAAAATTAAAAATATATAATAAATATAATTAAAGAATGTATATTAAAAAAAATAATTCAAAAAAATAATAGGTTAAGGATAATGATACTAAAACTTGAAAAATATATTATTACCAAAAAGTATATAATCCAAAGTGTAAATATGATCGATAATCTTAATTCAGTGTATCTTATCTCTAAATCCTTGACATACAACAACTATAAACCTTTCAAAAGGTACCTCTTTCATAATATCTCCATAATAACTCAAACTATATAATCAGAGCAAGATATATCTTCTTATTTCATGAACCATCTCTATGAACCCTTGATCTGGGTGACTGCATTGGTCTCCGACAACACTTTAGTGGCATTCTTGATACCCACAGTCCAGTGTTATGCACCAAGAAATCAAGAAAGAGCTTATGATAATGAAATATCCAAAAAAATATTTATTAAGCAGTAGAACATATCCATAAATTCTAGAATATCCATCTATATGATGTAATTATAGGTAAAATAATTAAAAAAACAATTTCTAAATAAAACCTAAATAAACGTCGTAGGATAAATTATATACAATGGAACAAAAATCCCCCCATCTCACAACCAACCACTATAATAGAGATAATACTTGAGATAGATCACTATGTTTACACTTATAGAATGCACCATTAATTTAAATAAAATGAATGTAGGGGATTCTAATTTTTATGATATTATATGGAAACAATAAAAAAAATAAAAAAATTAATAACTTCCACATGACATGATGAGTCACCATACAGTCCCAAAAATAAAACATTATAAGAGTTATGAAAATCTTATGAGGAACAAGAACAGAGATCTATAATATAGGAATGAGGATGGAAATTCTCAATTGGCCACTACCCACCATTTCCAAAACATACACTATAATAATTTATAAATTTTAGGCTAGTTTAAAAATAAATACAAATCAAAAATATGTTTTTTCTATTTTATGAACATGTAAGTAACAAATCATAAAACCTTAAATTTTTTAATTTATTTCCCTTTTACATGAAAAAATTCCTTTTATGACATTTACCCATCCCAAGCTATATTTTCAATAACACCCATTTAAGTCATTTTCTTAAAACGAATTTAGAAAACTGATTCTCAAACACTTCTATACACACACACACACACACACACATTAAAATTAATTTAGAATATTTTTTTAAATTATAAAAATAAAAAACTGATAAGAGAAAAATATGCTTTAAAATTTTCAAAGTATTTAAATATGCATAAAATAAATAGTTTTAAAAATATCTACCATTGGGAAATTATTTAGGCTATCTAAGGTTATTGGTAACTATGGATCATTATATAAGCTCACAATCTAAATTGTAAAATATCCAATCCATGAAATAACACTATGGAGAATATGACTTATCCTAGATACTTGTAGACTTCCATCCATGACATCATATCCAAAAAACCACTATGGATAATATAGCATGGCCACACAATGTCATTTATCTAATCAACGACATTGAAACCATTATTTAAGTCTAAATGTTTTTTACTATAGCATAATCAAAAAGGATAATTAATATATACTTCTCCTATTATATAACTAGATTACCATGAACTTTACCCATTTTTAAAATGTTATACTCTATTTAAAAATGGATCATTTATCAACCCATAAAAATAATAAAATTATAATGGGGAATTAAATCAACCCACTACAATCAACTCAATTTTAAAAAACACATGCCTATTTAATAATATTTCACTATTCAAAAAAATGAGATTCATTTAAAATGTACATGAGGTATACAATAAGTGATAAAAAAATATCACAATATATCGTTAATTAATTAAAAATCCCCAATATAAAACATATAATAGAAATATAAATCATTCCAACCAGGACATTATAATTTTCACAGTAATTCCACTTAGTAAATAGTTTAAAAATCTAGTTAGAGTACAAATAGAAGTTCTGAAAAAATTTCCATGATCGTTGTGATCATATACATTTACACACACAAACAAACCCATATATATATACACACGTATCCTAATGAAAAAAGTCAAATACTATCATGTGAATTTGTTTATATATATATGTATACACATGTATATGTATATGACCAGTAAATAAATAAATATAAAATCATTATATTATATTTACATGTATTACATTTAGCTTCAAAAAAATAAATGGGTCACATAATAATTTGAAATTATACTTTTAAAACCAAACAAAAACATTAATGTCCTCAAAAACCCCATATTAAACCAATGGAACTTTTATTAACATAAAAATTCCTCATAATGTGATATTTGAGAAATTTAGTAAACCATTGGTGTTTGTTGTCAATAAATACCATATCTGAACTGAAAACCAAAACAGAAAAACTGCTGAATTCTTATGTAAACCAAACTGAAATATTATTTTATATTATAAATCTCATAAACATATGAAATATTATCATTGGGTATTAAAAAAAGAATTTCAAATCACAGAAACTGAGGGTTCTAAAATTAAAGAATCAAGCATCGGGAAGCCTACCTTAAATCGAAGGTGAAAGGTATAATGAATTTTATATGGGACAATGTAAGATCAAAATAGAGATTTCAAAAATTAAGTGCATGAAAAATAAAAGAAATTTTCAACCATAACCCCTTAGGTTTCATAAAAAATGAAACACTCTGAGGGAAAACAAGTTAAGAAAAAATGAGGGAATAAAGAAGATGAGGAAAAGAGAAGCTAACCAGGATCGATCACATTTTATGTTTTAAAGGAGAACACTAGAAATAAGATGAGATAATTGTGAAGAGGTTTAAATAGGGGGATTAATAACAAATAATAATTAGATTTAGGATTTAGATATATAGAGGGACTAATTTTTTGGGATTGAAAACAATAATTAAAAAATAAATAATTTTATATTTCAAGAACTAGGTGAAACAGAAAATTTACACACATGATTTTCAAACCAAATGCTAACCATCAACCCCCACTAGAAACATCGGGAACCAACATGGGTTGGATTCATGGTTAGGTAAACCATACATCAACCATTAAAAATGGATATACAATATTTCTAACCCATATTTCATGGTTTCGACACAGATATAACTAAATATAAAGTAACTCGATGATATTAATGATTTATTTAAAATTTAATAAATTAAAACAACAAAATAATGGATCATCCAAAAAATGAATATAAACAAATAGATAATAATTGTATATAAAGTGGGTGGAGGTTTGATTTCCGATCCCTATAATACCATAACATAACTGATCGGATTTACCTTAATCTCTCTAATCTTTAGCAACCGTAAAACACATTGGGTTGGATAAACCACTATAATTATATTCAGAACATACTTCATCAAGAATGATCAGAATACACATAATTATAATTAAAAAAGTTGAGTGCTTACAAATAAAAACATCACTAATTGATTCTCTAAGCTAATCCTAGATAAATAACATATAATTGAAATAAAATTCATCAATGAGTTTTTGTATACATAAATATAAATAAGTTATTAAAAATGATTGGGTTTTCTATTTTGTAATCAATCCTAAACTCAATATTCTTGATTTTAGTTTATATTTGTTTATATAAAAATATCCAGCGATCATATTCAACAATCCTTGGGTTTATTCTTATTAACATCACAATCAATTACTACATATTTTGATGAACTCATAAATATTATTAATCTTATAATATCACTGATCCGTGTCATTATAATAATTTAATATCAGGTCAATGTAATCTGACATGAAAACATAGATCTCTATATTTTCATGGTCTATATTAAAACTGAAGAAATAAATTTAGTGGGATATATTTTTGGCAACAAAAATAAATAAACAAAAAAACTATGTAATATCTTGATCTATTAAGTTTATTGTGATTTGAACCACAAAAGTGTTAAATGAATAATTGACTAAAAAATATCCCCCACTTTTGAAAATTATATGAGATATAGAAAAACTATATGTCAGAATAAATTTTAATGAAATAATACTTGTAAATTTTAATGAAATAAATTTCACCCACTCTATTGAAAAACATAAAATCAAACTCTTTAGTGAGAAAAAAGATAAGAAAATAAAATTGTCCACATTCATTAAAAAATAAAATCTTATCAATTCCACAGATTTGGAAAATTTATTCCACATTATGAAAAAAACATATATAAGTCTTTTAAAATATCTCCCACTACAAAAAATTGTTACAATAATTATTAAAATTATATACCTTATAAAAATATATTTTCTCATATTTACCCCCATGTATAATTTTTTAAAAAGAAGTTGGAGAAGTGAAAATTAATTCATTAATAAAACTCCCCATTTAATATACATATTTTTAATTTTTATATTCAGTAAATTTATAATGATATATAAATAAAAATTCTAGAATTAAAAAATATACCATATAATTAAATAGATTGAACCTTTCTAATTTTATCTTCTAATTCCTAAAAATGATCATATACCATTGAATATTATTTTGGAAAATTGATAAATTGTAAATTATTATATTCAAACCTATTAAATATGTAAACTTTTGTAAAACTAATCTAAAATATCAATTGATAGAAATATTTATGATGTTCGACATTAAATTTTATTTTAATTAAAAATAATAATGGGGAAGTAAAAATTAATTTTATTAAACCACTATAAAATAAAAAAATATGTATTTAAAAGTAAAAAAATTACTAAAATATTTCTCCCCATTTTTCTGAAATAGTTTCACAACCATGATACTTGTTAAACAAAAAGTGAATTTTAGACAATTTTAAATTTATAATTCATAACTTTTGTTTCATTAATTATAATATATAAAAAAAAAATTTAGTAAAAAATCAACTCGATGATATTTATTTGTGATAATTTCAAAACAAATTCTCTCTAAAACATATTTAGCTTCAGTATTAGATAGTGGATGATTTTTTTATTAGACCATTATAATAGATCTTCTCAAATAAAATGGCATTTTATAGACGAAATTTTCATATCTAAACTACAACCTAGAAATTCTCCATTTGAGTGACATTTTTGTGTAAAATAATTTACAGGAGAAGAAAATAATAGAATTTATAATGTATAAATTAGTAAATAAAAAATACTATTAATCACTTTTAAATGTTATTCTTTCATATTTTTATGAAATCTATAACATAAATACACAAAAATCATTGTGTATGGTTGACTAGTTGTTAGTTTTATGATAGTTCTTATTATCCCTCTATAAATTTTTTGATCCATCAATTTATTAGATTTATCAATATCATGTTTGATAAAGGATCCTACTATATAACTTATATTTCATTAGTTTTCAAAACAAAGTTTTTTAATTAATCTATAATGTTTTTATGTTGAGTTAAAATATTTCATTACTGTTTCTATGTAATTTTAAAACAATGTAAAATGCTAATCTTACCCATCATTCAAATTTTGAACACACTTTTCAGACGTTCAAAAAATTTATTGGAATGAAATTTGTGTGTCAAACCAAAAATGGTTTAATTGATATAAATTAGAAAAAATATGACTTATTTAAAATGATTCTCGATAAAAATATTAGGATTAGATTTTCCCTTACAAAAATTATTTTGATGTAAAAATATAAGAAATCTATAGTCCTAATATATTAAGTACTTTATAAGTACATAGAGTTATTTGGTGTGTTTATAATTATATTCCATAAATTTAACATTTTAAAAACGGATGATTTGTTCTGTATAAACCTTCTCTTAGAAATATCAATTAAGAAAATAATCATTATAATAATTTTGTAATTAATTAAAATTAATATATTCCAAGAAGGATTTTATGACTCAATTGGAATCATGTCAATGTATTAGTGATGAAATATATCCATATTCTACAACATCTACCACAAAATAACCCTTAGAAATATTCCTATCTTTATTCTATAAAATAATTCCATTTTCATTCCACTTATTTTAGAAACCCATTTGACCCCTATTTCCTGAATAGCATTAGATCAATCGACTATAGTCCAAACTATATTATATTTACATGGATTAAGCTATTCATGCATTATCTATATCCATTTTCAGCACCCAAGGAATAATCCACAATTTTTGTTTCAAAATTAGGTACGAATACATGATGATAATTTGTATTTCTCAAAAAACTTCTAGTTTTTACATGTTTTATTACATATACAATTATTCTATTTGGTTTATTACTTCTTAATATTGATTTGTGTCTATGTAAAAATGTTAAAAGAACTAGAAAATATTATTTCACAACATTTATTTAATTTTTTCCAATATTTTAAATATATTGCTGTAAATTTTATTAATTTTTCTATAAATTTTCGTGATTCAAATTATAGTAAATGTATAAAACAATTTCAATTGTCTAATTTATAAAATTTACCAACATATATTTTACAAAAATATCTAGACTAGTTTCATTATATTTTTAAAGAATAATTTCTTCAAAAATAGTTGTTTGTTTATGGAAAACTATATAGGATTAAATAGTTGTTGAGTTACCCCTAAAAATACATTAATATAAATGTGGATAAAAAAATGAATTTGGTCTATTTTTTCAATATGTAAAAATTACATACAAAGAATCTGACATATAAAAGTATTTGTTTTATTCTAGCCCCCAACTCATAAGCTATTTTATTAGAAAATTTTTTAGTAAATAATTATTAACAACATAACAAGATGTTCCCCATGGTTTAGACCAAAAATATCTTGAAATAGAATATGAAGATAAAAAATTTCAAGTAATTTAATAAATAATTATATTTGTTCACACAAATACACCCTTCTACTAATATTTTACTGGTTTTGAAGAGTTATGAATAAAAAATTTGTTACTACCAAAGTTTCAATAAAATAATTAAAAATACCCAACAGTGATCATTGATGGAATAAATAACAGATATGTTTTTATAATATTTAATAAAATCATGAAAAAAATTCAATGAAAAGATATATTTTTATTTTTTATGAGAAATAGTTCTATGTAGTTCTAGTGTAATCATTAACTTGGATATACAAATTGTGCTTCCCTCTAATGCATCCAGTTTTTGTAGTAAAAATAATAAATGTGCACTAAATGTATGACTATGGATGTTGAGACTTATTTAATAGAAAAAATCCTAGAATTATATCTCTTATAATGTTTACAAGCACAATAAACATTTTCATATTTAGAAACAATATTTAGTTAATCCAAAACATGGAATTTATTATAATGTATTTCTAAAATATAATTATTATAATAACTTTAATTTTTTTCCATAGATAATATAAATTTTTAGTTTCACATAATGATGGTAAAATTTTTTTGTTTAAGGTCTTAAATATATATTGTGTGTACATTATCAGGACCATAAACTTCTAGAATGAATGTAACTTATACACATTGAAGAATACATTTATCATTTTAGAAGATCACAATATGATTAGAATTACATAGCTAAATAATTCTAATATTTCTATTCTTAAATCCTAAAAGACATAAAACATTTAAAATTAATGGATTTAAATTAAAATAGACATAACTAATTTTGATGATTTCATCATATTCGTTGTCTCCAAATGAAAATCATCTAATACCAAAAAATTTAAAATTATAGAAATTGGATTTATCTTCAGTCACACATCGAGAACAACCACTATCAATCAACCACTTTTGAAAAATGTTATTACTCAACATCACTTCCTATAATTAATAAAACTATTTTGTCAGCACCAAAAAATTATTGGTTCTAGAAACAATTGAAAATAAAACTATAGGAACCCACATCATTCTTGATTATTTTTATTGATAAGATACAAGCTCTTATGAAGTAACATATTTTTGAAAAACAAACGATTAAACTTTTTTAAAAGATCCTATCATTTCAAAATATCCCCTTTGACATTTTGTCTAAAATGTATCACTTCTAAGAAAAAAACTAGTTTATTTAATTTTTTATTTTCTAGTAATATAAAAAATTCAATTAGAACATCAAGATTGTTTTAAAAATGTATAAATATTTGCACACTTTTATCTTTTAGAAGAAAAATTAAACAAAATACTTTTCAGAAAAAAAACTTCATATTTTTTTTGAAAACTATTTTCTGATCACAAGAATTCAAACTATAAAAGATTTAGGGTCTAATTCTGACAAATTTTTATAAATTTCATACATTTTTAAATTTTGTTTTTTATTTTTTTGGATCATATTTAGTACAATCATAGCTAGTTATTAATTGTTTATTTTAATTTAATATAAGAATCACAAATCTCTCAATTTACAAAAAAGTAGGAAAATAGTCCTTATCTTGTAATAAATAATCTTTTTCATCATTCTATGATGTTTAATAAAAATCATCCAATGTATATTAAATTTTTTATTTCAAAGGTAAATTTGAGATAGGTATAATAGTTACCTTAGTCATGGTGATGTATTTATATTTGTTAATTTTTTTATAAAAAATATAATATTTTATAAATTATATCACAATATTTTTATAAATAATCATATTTAGTATCTCCACCAATTTTAATCCAAGTGATTAATACCTTAGTCTATTTTTTAACATTTCAATTATAATTTATAATTGATATTATTAATATCATCTTTAATCTAGGTTGATAATTTCATATATGGACAACCATTTTAAATTTAAAATGTCTAACATCTAAAGTCTCATATAACTCATGTATTTCCCTTCTATCTTTATAATGATCATACTAGAAGTTATTATTTTGTATAATTTTATACATTGTACTGACATGTTTAGAAAATCCATTCCCACTATTATTAGAATCACTATGATTGGAATGATACATATTTTTATTCTTATAAAAATTTGGAAATTTAGTACCATAATTAAAATAATTGATATTAATATATCCAGAATCATAGGAAAAATATAATACATTATTAATCTTCTCCTTTTCAATATATTCTTCCAATTTAATATTAAAATTTTATAAGAGTGATAATTATGTTATTAATGTAAAACTTGGTCAAATTCCCAGTATCAGAATTAACTATAATAATTTCCTTGTTAATACTTGATGTAAAATATTCTTATACTTTATAAGAATTTATTTCAAGAATCAATAGATAAAATATATTTAAAAATAATTTTATAAAATGTTTCAGTAAAAAAGAATAATGTTATTTACCTAAATTATTTTTCCATACATTTCATGGTTTTATTTAAATTATATATTTATAAAATTTATAAATTGGACATGATAAATAATAAATAATTTTTTAAATAAACATATATTATATATCTTGGTATGAAATTTTAGGAAAGATTTATTATTGAGTTAATAATGAAAAATTAATTTTTTTCCAAAAATTGATTTATTTTTATTGAATCATTTTATTTAAAATTAAAATTATATTTTTTATTTAGTTTTAACGTAAAAATAACTCAGTTTTATAAAAAAATATAAAAAAATCTATATTAAAAACATTATATATTATTCTGATATATGATAAATTTTAATCTTAAAAAAAGTTTCAAAAAACTTTTTTTCATTGAATTTTGTAAAATTATATCAAAATTAATTTATTAAAATTATATAAATTTTATCATTTAAAATGAATTCCATATTTGGAATCATGAGTTTAAATTTAGTAATGAGGTCAATTTCATTTTTTGGCATTATTAACTATAACCATGATTAAAATGTATCAACCTAGTAAAGGGGAAATCAGGAAAATCAAGGTAAAAAATTTGTGATAAGTCCACATAAAATTATCTCAATTCTTATTGGATGATTTAATTTCTAAACCTGTCATTATATCTTATAAATTTTACATTTTTTAATCCAATTCACATGATTATTACATTTATTATTTTTTAATCTTTCAAAAATTACTACTTTTCCACTCCCCTCACTTATGAAAGAGAGCCTCCTATTCTCCCTTGAACACAAATTTTGATAACTCTTTTTTTGAAAATACCTTCCCAAAAATCATCCAAACATCCCAACAAACATTCTATGGGTCCTTTTATCTTAGAAAACCCCTTACTATATGTGTATAGGGGTAATCCAATTGAAGAAATCTGTGAGAATATTTATAATACATAAGAAACCTATTTCAATATTATTTATTAATATATCCACTTAAAATATTGTTCAAAATTTTTGAAATAATGAAATAACTATCATAAAAAAAATTATATATCATTAAAATTATTCATAGTATCTTCTCTATATCTTTTCACTATCTTATTAGAAATTAAAACATCACTTGCACGTACATGTGAGAAAACACCCCCATGAAGAGATGTTTTTTTATTAACCAAATATTACGGCTAGTAAAAATAATAAAAAAATGAAAATATATTATATTTTTGAAATAATTATTACTCTTTAAAAATAATATATTACTTATATTTTTATTATTTACTTCTATTGTAAATTGATAACGTTGCTCATTTGTACAAGTGGAATACCACCTCTAAGAAGGAATGAAATTCATTTTATTACCATAAAAGGATTGTTATAAGAATGGAATTAATTAATCAATATAACAAGAATAATATAATTATAAAATTTTAAATGTAAAATATTTTATACTTTCTTTATTTTCCACTCATTTTAAAAATGAAAACATCATTCCTGCATTCTTATGGACTATCATATCAATCAAATGACGTTTTTCATTTTCCCTTAACTAAAAGTATAAATGGTTTTAAAATTTTATTTAATCCATAAATTGGATTATTATATCATTTTTATTATTTTTGAGGTAAAGGAACCCAAAACCATTTCACTATAGTCAAGAAACTGAATTCATTTTGAGGTTATGAAATAAAAAACCTCAAAATGTGTAACATGAACATAAACATTAAATAACTAAAAAAACATGGTAATAGATTAAAAAAATTGAAGAATAAAATTGAAATTAATATGGAAAATGTTATTAAGATAGGGTGAAACTAATATTGTAATGACATGAGCTTTTAATGCTAGATCTTATTGATTAGATTACCACATTTTAATGATTACAAAGAATCAAATCCTAAAGGAACAACCAAAATAGTAGTTTTAAAAAACTAGATTAAATACATGATATAGATTTAACATTAGTTATAGAAAATGAAATAAATTTTATTAAAGAAATCTAGTCAAATGCATTCTTAAAAAGTTATTCAAAGATCTCTTCTTTATTACCTAGGGAAAGGGAAAAAATTAAGGGTGAGATCAAATGCCTAGTAAGGGTTAAGTATAATATATTATACAATGAATCAATAACGAATAACAAATATGATAATGAAAATAACTGAACACTTATTTCCTTTAATTAATAATCGATGAATGAAATGAATCTATTGATTTTGACATAGTTAAAATCCTCTGGATAATAAACAATGATATGAAGGAAATGTATATGTAACATCCCAAGTAAGTAATGAATAATATATATTCTTGTCTATATCTATTTATGAATTAGATAGTGTTTTAGAGGCTTAAAATGAGAATAAATCCAATCTTAGGCATAGAATTCTCTAATATTTTTAAAAGATTATTTTACCGCCTTTTGATGGAGAACCATTTTTAAATCATTATTTGGACAATTTTAAAAACTCTATTTTTCAAAATAAACTTATTAGTTATGATTGGGGAATTGATATTTACATTGGATAATTTTTTGGTATTTTTCTAATAATGTTCATTTTTAATGAATAGTGAAAAATACTGTATTTTACATCAAAACTGATTTTTCATATAATTTAATTATATGGTTAGATTATCTTTTTAATTTGTTTTAAAGTCTAAATAAAATATATGTTTACCAGTTAATCCAATAGTGGTCATTAGAATTAATTTCACTTTCGAATTGGGCATAAAATAATGGAAAACATTTCATAGATTTTGTTTCAAAAAAACCCGCAATTTGTTTTGACAACGGGAATTATTTTTAAATTGATTATTTCAATTTATGTGTTTAAAATTTTGTAAAATGTATTCCATTTTTGGAATCAGAAGGTCCAAATTATGTAATTAATACTTTTTTGTTTTTGGACTTTGTGAATAGTAACGACGGTAATTATCGTTAATTATCGTGATTAATTAGTAATCAGGTAGTTAAGGATAATAAAACAATATCATAATAATATAAAATGACACCAAGATGTGTCCTAATACTACTGGATGTGTCATGGAAGACCATGGGATGCCTTGTGCCAAACTTGGGGTCCCCATGGAATCACTTTTGTGAGATAATGACATTTTATCTTTTTATTTTTTAAAGAAATTAAATATAAGAAAGAATGTATCACCTGAGTAAAACATTTTTAATTTTGTCTAAATAAATGATCTCTTGGACTATAAATTGTCATTGGAATGATAAAAATATTTACTACAATATAGTATTATTTTATATAATTTTTAGACATTAAACAATTTAAATTATATATGAGACCACGATGATGCAGTGATTACCTCATTATTTAATGATTTAACTAAAATAAAAAAGATAATGTAAAATATAAGACCTAAACATGTCAAAAACCTATTGGATGGGTGGATTTCTAACTCTTATAACCTTATACTTGAAATCCATCAATTTGGGTCCTTTAAAATCCGAAACTCATTTGAAAATAATGTAACATTTTATACCTTTCCAAGAGTGCCCCTCCTCTCCTCTTATAAAAGGCCTCTACCTCTACCTCCTTACCCACACCTCTCAAGCCTTTGTCTCGGCCAATATCTGGTCATTTTGTCTCTCCACATACCTATTTTGATCCTAGAAGCCTTACCTTAGGCAGGAATCTCTTCAAGAAACCCTTTTTCTTCAAACCAAAGCGAGTTACCCGATTCCAAGGTAAAGTCTTCTCTAATACTCTTTTGTTTTATTTTGCTTCTCCAACCCCCTAAACTCTTTTTATTCATTTCTTTTGTAAAAAAACCATATCTTCCATATACTAGGATGTTGTTATAATAAGGATTATAGCTACACTTACACACACCTACATCTAATGGTTAAAGAGCATATTGTTTCCATGGATGGCGAGTATCTGCCTCACAAAATGATGATTGTTCAATATTCTTCTAACACCTTCAAAAGTGGCCATTAAGATGTCACTATATTTATATATGATATATAATATGTTTATGTTTTCCTTAAGATTCATTATTTTTCATTTATTTCATACCTTTATGGTTTCCTTTATGGGTAAACGTGATATATTCATTTTTGGAAGTGCGGACTACCGCCCCATCAAAGTGATTCGATTCATTAATACCATATGTGGGACATATAAAGGCTGGAGTTAATGATATTATATATGACATTATACTGGAATTATAATATATCTTTATGTCATTATTATTTCATTCCATTAAATATGAAATAGAAATGAATGTAGCCTTCATGCGTACGTACGGCTTACCGTCTCCATGAACGATGCATTTCATTTCTTACCTCTAAATGTTATGTAATATTATAAATGCATTAATATACTGTATTTATATGATATATATGATATCTAAATCATGAATATAATTCTGGATATAATGGATATTTTACCATATGAACAACTTGTAATTACAAAGAGTTTAGTTTTGACTCAAGTACCAATGATCGACAAAATGACCATTATTAACTTAAATAATTATATAGTGTTTATAACATGGTAGTAAGTGATATAAAAGGAATAATGAACTTGAAAAAGGGTCTTAAGCAATTAGAAATTAACTCAAGTTTATTTTTCAGGACGTTAAAGAACGATCGAGTCAAGTCGAACCTGAGGTACGAGACTTCATCTCAATCTCCTTTTATTGAGGCATATTTTCTATTATACGCAATTTTATTTTATAGGGTGTATAAAGCCCTTTTACTTTTATGTTATCAAAAAGGAATCTTTTTATAAGAAGTGTTTTACTAAATGACAAAAGGAATGTTTTTTTGTCGTATGTATACGGCAACAACGACTTCTCTGCCACCGTGTCCATTATTTGAGTTTCAGCTTCCTCTATAAGCCATAACTTTTATTAAAATGAAAAATAAATACCATGTTTTACTTTTATTTTATTTTGGTTTTGAAAATGGTTTTCATAATGTTTTTATATCAATGTCTTGTATTGATATCTTGTGACTGAAAAGTGGAAATGTTATGTTTCATTTATGCATGTTTTATGTGATACGATTATGTTATGGTTCTTGGGCATTATTATGAAGACGGGTGGTTCTGTGATAAACTAAGGGCGGGTGAGCCCGATATAGCTCTCCAATGAATTGGGTAACATGAAAGAGTTAAACGTTAAGGATTCTCCAAATAGATTTAGGGAATATACTTTTGATGGGTATTCCAAACGTAACCATGAGGGTTACTCCCTACGTAACAATGTTATAAATGCCTCAAATTACCTTTATGTCTTATGATTTCTATGATTTATTAATGATTTGATGAGGTATGTTAAAATTCTTATGTTTTATGAGTAAAGTACGACTTCATACATGGACTAATGTTTTCTTTTTGTACTTCTATATCCATTACTGAGCTTTTTATGCTCATCCCATGTTTTTGAAATGTTTTTCACAGGTCTTGGGAAAGGTACATGATGTGATGATGGTGTCAAGGAACTGTTAAGAAAGAATCCATGTTTTATTTTAAATATGTTTTCGTTGATGGAAAAAATGAGTACTATCTTTTATGTAACCACTTTGTTTAAATGTGGAATGTAATGCATGTTTTATAATCTAACTCTCTAAAACTCTAAACTTAAAAAGATCCTCAACGAGTATTCATGAAGTAACTCAAGATTTAGTATTGTTTAAGCTTGGGGCCTTATATTATAATTTTTTTGACATCATGAATCTTTAAAATGAAACACAATAGGGTAAATACATATTCTTGAGATTATTTATATCTGTGGGTATAAACCCATCTAATTCTTCATAGAAACAATCTATAAGTGTTTTTCACCAACTAATTTCATCTTATAAGACTGCAAATTCATCGAGGCACTTCCCTCAATCAATATCCAACTCATTTCATTAAATTAAAAATAATTACCCAAATAAAAAATAATTTATTTAATTCATAAACAATGTGCATTATTAAATATCAATATTGTGAAAAAAGATACAAATTTATCATCATTTTTCCAATTAATCATATAATATTCAATGTAAAAACCTTATTTAAAAAGAACATAAGGTTTATTAAATAAAAATATCCATCATAAAATAATAAGATATTTCATAAGAATTTAATTTTCAATGAAAAATGATTATAATAATGTGACTGTTTTAATAAAAAGTTATTAATCAAAAAAGAATGTGAGTTTTTCAAGATAATTATTTTCCCTTGGTAATATTAAATTTAATACCCTTTCCATTAGAAAAATAAATGCGAGACTGAAAAAACATTAGTTATTAATGATTAATGATATGAAATGAAAAAGGGGTAAATATACACAAAAAATTGAAATATGTTTTGAATATGAAATTTACCTCAAAGACCTAAAAATTGAGATGCAAATACCTTACCATTCACTCCCTTTTGGTTTAATTCTTCACAACCTCTTTTATAATTGTTTTAATCATGTTATTAACTTATAATTGAACCATTATAATATTTATGATATCTTTTATAATTCTTTTATAACATATTATATCATGTTCATTGATAATCATAAATCATTTTCTTCATTTCTAGTGTTAATTGGTTAGTCTTTCAAGTATTTTTTGACTTAATATTATGGTTCATATTACATAGATCATGATTTCATAATATCAAAAATATAAACCATGATGTAAAATTTATATTTATTCATTATATATATATATTTATATTAATCCATACAATTTTGAGATAGGAAATGATATGCACCATTCATGGAGATGTTAGGTCATACGCACGAATGAACTTTGTTTCAATTTTCATTTCACATTAAAAGAATGAAATGAAAATAATATATGTGTATTTTATAATTCTTGTATCATATTTTTGTCACATAAATCTAATATTTTTATTTAAACCATCCTTAATGCACACCATGTAAAGCGTGAGCACATCACATCACTTTGTGGGGGTGGTAGACCACAAGTCCACACACAATGTTATCGTATTCCCACAAAATGGAAAACATGGATGTATGTTTTATATAATAACTAAAGAATATTAATAAGTTAATAAATATCTTAAATTAAATATATAAAATATAAAAACATAATTATTTCCAATCTTGAAAGGTGTTAATGGATGAACAAATGACATCCGTTCATGTAGCAGTAGTCCACCATAGACACGAACGATTATTGCATATCCCATTTTATGGAAGTTTGTAAAGGTGTAGGCCATACCCTTAATATAAAAAAATATCATTATATTTAGGATAATGTGGTCATTAATAATTAATATATAATAATAATTGATGTGGTGGAAAGAGAAATAAAACAAAATATCTCATTAAAGAACGTTACCTATTCATCAGGTAACACCTTTTGGTTTAACGGAAAAGTCATCCTTCGTTTGATTTATGCCAAAAGTGAGTCTCCCAGTTTAAGGGAAGTAGTTTTGGGATGTTATTTGGGGTAGGTTTTAGATTATATAATGTTTATTTTTAGTTTGGAGCAATGTGATGAGTGAATGAATATTTATAGTGGAGGAGTAATGGTATTCTAGGATATATGAAATGGTAAACAATATTGGGAGGTCACCCTTACCTCAAGTTCTTCCAAAATGGAAAAATAATGGAGTAAAGGGGACTTGTGGTCGAGACACAATCACAACACCAAAAAATAAAATAATTTGTATAATTTTGTTCTATAATCTTTAAGATTATTATTTTTTATTTTGGTTTTTCATTTAGGTAACTTGATTTCCAACATATTTAATTATACCCTTAAGACGAAATTTAAGGTAGAATTTTTTGAATGTTATGATACAAAGATTATAAAATATTTAATATAATTTATAATATAATAATCGCATATGTGTTGGATATTAATTCAATAGAAGTGCACGTAATGCGTAGAATAACTACATTAACCCTAACCACACTATCAATGTTTTTACTATTTAAGGTTCAATATGTTAATTCTAAAATACCAATTGATCCATGAATAGATTATATTTTATAATTATTAATATTTAAGAATCACGTAGAAGAATATATGATTTCTTAAATTTAAAATCATTAAAAAATGATTTATTGTGAAATAAAATTAATTAAAATTATAAATCATTTAAATAATTTTAATTTCGAAAAATAAATACAAAATTGGAGATCAAATATGTTATGTTAAAAGATGTTTTAAATTATATATTCATCTAAAAGGACAATTTAAAACTATAATTCATTAAATTTACTTTACTTTTAATTTTTTTAGAATCATTTATTTTATTCAATTATAAACAAAATAACCATGTGTTTCCATTTATTAGGTGTTTAATGTAATTATATCATCTCTAAAAAATTAAAATATATTATAATGATAAAAAAACTCATTTAATAATAAAATTAATTTTTATATATGAAAATATTATTTTTTTCCCAACCTCAAAAATTTATAAGTGTAAAAGAAAGGAAGGTTTTTTTGCCTTTGTTCCTTACGTAACTTATTATATCAGTCATTTTCGTGTAATAGTGTCTAAAAAAGTAATAAAATCGCTTCCCAATGTTACAAGGGTTTAAATATTTCCATAAAAATGATACTATACAATACTTTAATTCAAAACAACATGACTTAAATAAAATAAATGAGTCTACAACAAACCGAACCCAAGATCAAAAGCAATGCTCACTACAATATAGAAGATCATATCAGCAAAAAGAACTATTAAGAACAGCTTGCATTGTCACATCGCAGCACGGCTAGCTGTCCCATGCCAAAGAGCATGGGGCCTGGTACCGATGGCCAAAGCCAAACCCTCTCAAACATTCGATTCTGAAAAGCCATGAAATAATGAGACTTCTTTGCCCTGAACCTCATATTGATCATCTTCTTGTCAATGAATGAATGTAGAATCCATTGATCCACGGTCGATTGAGACTAGAACGTCTATCAAACAACATCCAAAAGTTTGTTGCAAACTGAGAATCAACTTCTGCATCAATGTTTTTCCAAATTCAAATCCTTTAAGAATGACAGCACAAGTCGCGCAATCTCAGGCCGTTTGGACACTGCACCCCAATCCGCATCCACTGCAACGCAACCGAGAACAAATCAACACTCCGAGGACCAGAAAACCACACAAAAATAGAATCGCACCAAAACTGAATACACAACAACATCAAAAAATCACCCAACAAAAACATGAAATCAAAGATAAAATCCCATCACAAAGCTTCTGGAAATCAGAGGCGATGCAGGAGGGGGCTTCTATACAATCATACTGAAACACAATGAGGCCCATAGCCACCATATCACTCAAACGAGAAGGCCATAGAGCCTCCTGAAGCATCACATACAGAGAACGTAGTAGGAACCCTAGCCTATAACAGACTGGAACTCGATCTCGAACCAACATCGCAATGCCATTGAAGCCGATCCCACTGAAGAACATGAACATCGACCTTCCCTAACACCGTTAGAAACCGTGAACCCTCAAAAAATGAAACTTCTCAAAAAAATACTATAAAAAATTACTTAAGAGAAAATATTGTTTTTAACAAAAACGCTATGAATTTTACAATTCATCAAAAAATGAAACTGCTAAGAAAAATACAAAATTTCACCTTAAGATAATTTTTACATAAAAATATCTATAAAATAACATTAAATTTAAAATTAAAATTTAATAATGAAATAATTTTGATTTATAAAAGGTTCTCCTTTAAAATCTTGTAAATGATCCTTTAAAAAATACAACATTTTATATGTAAAACTATACTGGTTCTTATTAATTATCTATAAAATATTTTAGAAGGATGGAAAAATAATGGATTTAATATATAATATAAAAATAAATATATCTTAAATTCAACGGATATTATAAACACTACTAATCGTGGTCTTGTGTTCCTTATACACTATCAAAGGTACTCGGTATTATTTGTAACACAAACGAACTTAGTGTTGCGTATACAAAAAGCTGCAAAAAAAATTAATATAAAAGGAAAATATTTTAATGTATTTGTGTTTTAAAAATATAATTTTATTATTCTGGAGTTAGAGAGAAATGTATCTAGGCGATAATTAGTATAAGAGATTTTGTCATTAATATCTTAATTAATGTATTCCTTTAAACTCTTTTTCCTCCAAATCAATTTTCAATAAAATATTCAATGTATGTTTTTATTTATACATAAATAATTATTAAAGCTAATATTTAATTAATATTTAATTTAGTTTTTTAATGAGATGATTTTTTTAAATAAAATTCCCATTTTGAATGATTAATTTTTTATTAATTAATGTAGTTATATAAAACACATGCACTAATTTTGTTATGGTGGACCATTATAATATATAGATGGAATGAATAAAAATTAAATTAAACAACTTGAATATTTATAATATTTTTTTGATGTAGAAATAATTGTGATTAGTATATATTAAGAGTTACTGTAAAGTCTAATTACAAAAAATGTGAGAAGTGATAACCTTGTCAAGTAGAAGAGTACCCCATAAGGCCTAGTTATTAGTGTTTCAAATGTAGGTAAAATCCCATGGATTTTCCCTCTACAAATCAAAAAATATAATTATACAAGTGAAAAATGAGCTAAAACATTTATGAGGAAATATTAATCTCATTAAGATCATGGCCCAAACCATGATCGCAAATCCTATCCAAGAAAGTACCACCACCACTCACCTTACGATTTGGGTGAATGTTGGTGTAATAATAGGTTATTTTTCTATATTTTTGGTATTTTTTTCATTTTTTATTCATTATAATTTAATGATTTGGTTTAGATTTTTTCATTATTAGTTTATATATACAATTATACATGTTTTGATGGATTTTATTATATGAAGAAAAAAAATTATATTTTTGAAAAATATATAGTTTTCAAACTCTTTCTGATAAAATCAATAATTTTTAAATTAATATTACCTTAGAATAATAATAAAATTAAATAATATTTATTTTTATATGATTGAAACTTTAATTCAATGATGTCCAATTTAATATTTATATGGTTCAAAAAGCTATTATTGTTATTAAAAACAACTATTTTCTAGTAAATGAGGATTTGAATTGAAAACATTAAATTATAATATTTATTGAATTATTTTGAAAAATGAATATTATTTTTAAAACAAGAATGTTGAAATTTTCTGATGGTGAATTTTTCATAATTTAATGAGAATATCTGTTTTTTTGTAAAAAAATAGATACAATATAAACATACGACAGTTATTATGAAATATATAATACTCCAAAGTGATGTAATAAATATAATAAAAGGAATAAACAACTAAATATATATTTCACAATTAAAATAATAGTTTATATGTTATTTTATTAATTTTTAAAAACATTAATAATTCATACATATTTTCAATTATATACTATGGTTTTAAAATCAATTCCTTATGAACACAACTCACTTCCACATTACAAAGGGTATTATTTTAATATTACAAGTTTTAATAATTATAAAATATTTAAATCCCCTAAAATTTGGTAGAAATATCGATTGGAAACCATGTATGGATTTTTGGATTTTATTTTTTTATTATATATAGTCCAAAACTTATGTTTCAAAATTTATAAATAATTACCCACTCTTTTTATATAAATACCCAACTAACATACCACTTCTCTTCACTCAAAAACTACTTATTATAATATTCCTATCCATATACCTCTATAATTCCCTCCTAATGTGTTCCAATGGACCTAAGAAGCTCCTCCCATGCATTTTGAAGTCCTCTCTCAGGGTAAGGGGATTATCTACTACTATTTATTTATGCACATTCATTGTATTATTCCATTGTATTTCCAATGTTTAATTTTGGAATGAGTTTTTAAACATCCATTTTACTATCCTAAAGTGTCATGTTTTATGTTATTTCAACAATTCCTGTATTTACATAATGTTGACATCTTATATCTTGATTCTATGTTCTTGTTTATGATTCTGACCCATATAATGATAAATTAGATTTTCCCTTGACTAAAAAATATTACTTCCATTATTTAATACTTAAATAATTACATTATAGATATTTTTAGATCACAAATTTCTTATGTATGTTTCCTAGTTATGATGTGCAGTATTAGAAGATCGATGGAATATAAGGGCATGTTTTGTAGTTTTTAAATAAAGTTGTTTAACCATGTTTCATGTCATTATTATATGTCTCTATTTACAAAATGAAACTAGGAAAAATAATATTTTGGTTATTCACTATGTATATCATCATATAATATATTATAAATCAAGTTTAAATAAATATTTGGGTTGTTATATATGGTATTTGAGTAAGGTATAATAATTTTTTGGGATTAGAGTTGGAAATATTTGTTGAAGGCATTATTGATAAGAGTAAACAATAGAAAACATATTTAAATTTTTGAAATGTATAGAGTATGTGGTTTCAATGAAATAAAATTCTCATTCTAATAATAAAAGTGGACATGGCTCGAGAACAGTTTCACCTTAGGGTAATAAACCTGAAAAAAGGTACATTGGAAATTAAATCGATCATTACATAGTGCATGATAAAGTAGACTCACTAAATACATGGTTTGGCACTCCCATGGGATATTATTAATTAAAATTACAGTTTCCATATGAACCATAATTAAGGTAAATAAATTCACATTAAATTTTTTGCTTGGAAATGGACCATCCTTAACATAGATTGAAACCTAGAACTTAATTAGTTAATTAATATATGCTATTTAGGAATTATCCCTTTAATGTTCATAATTTAACATTATATTTTTTACTTTTACAAAAAAATTTCATCCATAATTCGACATTGGATTATTTATTTCTGATTATAAAAAGAATAAAATAGTGAAATAAATGATTATCAACCATTTATGAATAAAAGATGTCTTATATGATTATGGTTCTACAAATTATTTCATATCACACAAGATTAATAGAAATATATAAACCCCACATCAGAATGTGGAATTTTAGGTAACTGTGATAATGGAAGATATGAAAATTATTGTATCCCAACCATATATCTCCTACTCTAAATATATTTTTGGGCTGGTCTTCCAAATTAAACTTGTGATATTCTATTCAGTGTAATTTGATATAATTTTGGGTATGGATTGGATTTCCTTATAGAAAGTCAACCTAAATTGTGGAGATAATTAAACCAACAATAATATTTTTTATTTTGATTTGATTCCATTCATTTTCAATGTGACATGCTGGTATTTGGTGAAATATTTTTTTCGAGTTAATATAATATCTTTCATATGTTTCATTTCACATGGAACAGAATATAACATATGAAAGAACCAAGATACACTATATTTAGTTGGAAAACAATGTAATTATTTCACTGTAAAGAAAATATATTATCTTGTAGTATACAAAACACTATTCTGGGCTTTTGTTACACACACTTTCAAGTTCTTTCGATAGCCTGTGTTGTATCAAAGACCATGTTTTAATGAAAAATAGGATATAATTAAAATATTTTCATTTAATATTTTGAGATATTATATAGATGTTAAATTATATTTTATTTAAAGTATAAAATTATTTATAAAAATATATGGGTTATAAGGTGCATTCATTGGCTACCAATTATGTATAAATGAAAACATACACCAATTGTACATAAAGAAAATATTTTTATTTTTATGATTCAATAGAGATTTTATTTTAATATATTAAATAAGTTACAATTAATGAATGATATTAATTAAATATATATTTTATATAGTCAATAAAATATTTTTTATTTTTATAAAATATATTTTATAGGCATAATAAAATAACCAACCCAATTTCATGCATAAAACCTATATTTTTGTAAAGGGTATTTTTATCGGCTTTAGGTGGAGACCCCATTTTAAATACAATTATAGACACTAGTAAATGTTATATTTTTAAGAAATAAACTTCTTTATTTTTAGTCAGAATATACTAATTTACATTTATTGAATATTTTTTAATGTTCTGATAAGTTTAATGTTTTGATGAATAGTAAAAAATAATACATTTTAATTGAAAAAAACCCTTTTCAATGAAATAGTTCATAGTGTTTGATTTTATTTTTTATTGGTTTTAAAGTATAATTAGATAATATTTTTATCATTTAATATAATTTAGTTCATTGGAATCAATTTTACATTGAATTTAGAAATAAAAACCTTTCTATATTTTTCATTTTTTATCTTTAAAAACCTCTTTTCTCACACCATCAACATAATTAATTTTAAATTAATTAGTAAAAATATTTAGTTTTGAATTTTGAAAAATTTATTCCTTATTTGGAATAATAGTTTCTAAATTATTTAAATTGGTTTATTTATTTTTTGGGTAAAAGAATAGTAACAAAAATAAATTTTTATGAACATGTTGAATGGTAAATTTTGTAATTATCGGGAAAAAATAATATTATAAATATTATAAAATTAACATAAAACAAGTCTTAATAAAATTTCATTAGTATTGTTCTAGAAAAATTATCATTTGGAAAAAATTATATCCACTCTAATCCATGTGGATGAGAGTAATATATTTAATAAATGTTTCTTAAATTCAAATTAATGTTTCTATACTCATATTTGTAATAACTATAAATTTTTTAATATAGTTTTATATAGAAGATAAATTATATTAAAAATATAAATTCTAAAGATAAAATGAATTTAATATTCATGATAATTTATTTAATTTTTTAGGAAATAAATAATTATATTAATATCATATACTATAATGATTCAGTAATGGTTTAATTAATAGAAATTTCTAGTAATTGATAATTAAAATATTTAAATAATGATAATTTGATATAATTGAAGTCATAAAATAATTTTATGTATTAATTTGACACTTTAATGATGTCTTAATATAGTTTATCCAACTAAATCATGTTGTTATTATGTTTTTAAAATGAAAAATAATTAATAGCATCAAAATTAACACTAACGATATTTTATGAATGTAATAATGTATTAAATTATTTAAAAATAATAAAATTATTAAATTAGAAAAAGGGGATGAAATATGGACAAAATATAAAAAAATTCACTATTATGATTCAATTTACACTTTACATGTAAAAAATGCATTATTGTTACAATAAAAAAATTTAGCATAGTTAAAATATAAATTGGTTGTCAAAGGGTTAATAAAAATGATATGGTTTAAAATTAGATAAAACCCCATCTAAAATTAACTATATGATTATATGGAAATATTATATCATCCTAAATTCTAATAAATTTCATTTTGTTGTTATTTTAATATAAATAGTGTTTATTATAAATTAATAAGTTTATAAATCATAAAAGTGACCCTCACATTAATTATAAAAAGAAAGATCCTCTGAAAATTCCACAATTCATGTTGACTCTTCTATCTAGATGAATATATAAAATATAATCTTATCCACTTCTCTAACGATGTTCGAGAGGTTATGGTATTCCAAAATAACCAACTCTAGAGTCCTTTATTGAATATCTAAGGGAGCAGTTCCGAAGAAGAGGTAATCACCCTAACCAAACATTTTATTTTTATACTCTTCTGTAACTCCTATAAAATTATGATATATATAATAAAATAAAAAACATATGAAAATTAAATAGTATTATATTTTATTATTATTTTGAAAATACCATTTTACAACACATTCTCTATCACAAAAATGAATGTATCGCTCGTATATACATATAGATTATTATCTCGACATAGCGATACAATTCATTTTCCATCACCATATATTATGAGTCAAAATAATGATCAATTTTATATTCATATATAATATTTATTTTATAAGTATACTTATTTTTTGGAAATATCACTTATAACATTTATTTATCCATCAAATATTTTCGGAATATGATAACTTCACTTGTTCATTCATATGGATTACC
Source organism: Viscum album (assembly GCA_963277665.1). NCBI lineage: Eukaryota > Viridiplantae > Streptophyta > Magnoliopsida > Santalales > Viscaceae > Viscum > Viscum album. The sequence continues at coordinate 935,135,475 of OY728157.1, read as the reverse complement.
ATCTTAATGATGAGATGTGATTCATTATTCAGAAATATTTCACATGGATGGTAATAATGATAAATTTTATGAATATATATGTTACATTATACAAAAAATTATTCTTTAATAATAATATATCATATATTTTCCTTTTTTTTAACCAGACATGAAAATGAAAACAATATTTATGTGTACATACGACCTACCATTTCCATGAATGATGTATTTTATTTTATATATCCAACTATTATGAATATACATGGATAAATATAATATATATATATATGATAATTAAATAATTATTATTATTCTAGAGATGATGAATTCCGGATCATTGTATGAGGATTAAGAATAAAACATCAAAACATGGGCGATAAACAAAGTAATTGATACCTGAAACGTTGTTCTAACATGGTACCATTGATAAAAAGAAAATGTATAGTCATAAATTAATTATATATGATGTTATATATATGAATGCATTTATATAGTATATTTATAACAATAATAAAAAAATTATATAACAAGTGTTCAAAAATATGATGAGAGTCAAGATATAACTTAAGGGTATTTTTGTCTCACTTATATTACATGGAGACACATGCCTTATAGACATATTTTTTTTCTCATTCATGGTTTATTTACTACTGATGATTTTATTTTATGAGTTTTACCCCAATGATTATGATATTTTAATATCCATATAACTTTATTTCTTCCATGGTGCATATGATTCTACTGGTTATAAAGTGATGCGTGATTATTTCACAATCTCAACAATATTCAGTATTGTTTTTTAGTCTCCATTATGGAATGTTTATCCAATAAATCCATATTTTCTAATAATATTTTTTAAATGGTTTTTACTATTATCCTATGAGTATTTAAATTAGTTTTTATACATGTTTAACTTTTATTTAAATGGGTTGAAAATAATATTGTTGTCATTTTCTAAAGCAGGTTCTTTGGGACATTTCCAACACAAGTGTATGGAAGTCATCATTGACTGCTAATATGGGTATATATCACAACCCATCCTCGGGACCCATTCCGTGACTACCCTAAGCCCACCTTCCATAGGCCAGGGGCTAGTGACAAGTAGCAAAGGCGTAAATCCCTAAGCTGGGAAGGAATTGCTTTTATGGGAAGTAAACACACACAAACAGAGTACACAACTAGAAGCAAAGCACAAAGCAATACTGAATACAGAAGATGTTTTGGAAAGTAATAGGGGACGGAAATACAAGCCCAAAAGTGAAGTACAAGGAAAAGACAAAACATATAAAACTAAAAGACAAACAGGTGGAAGGTGTCTAGCAGCTCCTGGATCGTACACCTCAGATCCTACCTGAAGGGTAGGTACAGATAGCCTACTCAGCGCTCCACGTCAGTCCCTCTCCTCCAGGTATCATCACGTCATGACGTCCAACTCCAGGTACCATCTAGACCTCGTACACTCCACCTATATCAGTGCTGTCCGCCGTCTGCATCCAACAGAATGAGGTGCGGGCATTGCCCGTGCAGTGGTGAGTACAAAGATATCCAGTAGGGACCCTGATACCCTCAAGGTCTCACAAAATACTCAAATATAAACCACTAAGTATGAATCCATAGATAACTATTACTTAGTTATATGCCCATTCATATACCAATGTTATCTTGTAACCCATCTCAAACATGAGGAAAACACAAAGGTCATTGACTCAACTCAAACCAGGATGTTCATTATCAAAGCCAAGGCTACTGGAGAACTCCTCCTCTGTCGAGAATAGTGGGACTTTTGCGACACTAAGGAACTTCTCACTAACCTTATACTGATGAGGTACTCCTACTATTGAGTACCGTGGGTCTGCTATTAACTACCAGGTGCTCCTCCGCTCTGGGTCTGCCCCCGACTACCAGGCGCTCCCCCTAATAGCCTGGAGAGGTACTCCTCCTGTCGAGTACCATGGGTCTTCCGCCAACTACCAGGCACTCCTCCACTGTGGGTCTGCCGCCAACAACCAGGCGCCCACACTTAGCTAGTCGAATCACTCTGAGTCAAATTAGTCAAACAGTCATCAGGTCTACCAACTACTAGGTCTCCGTACTCTGTCTGCTAGTCACTGGAAGGATCCGCTCCACGAGCTACTGGAAAAAAATCTAACTGTTGCAAAGTCTAACGTAGATGTATCTTAAAGGTCCATCTCGTCAATGGGATCTCAACGCAACAGACGACACGTCATTTGGATGCTCAGTCGGTTATTTATTTTCTCTTTATTCCTGGGGACCCGGTTGGTTTCGTGTAAAACCAACCTGACCGTATCTCATTTATACCCCAAACTCCCCTGGGTTATTCTCAAAAGGAAGGCTTTGTTCCAAGAATAGCAACATCTCGAACGGACCGAACCGGCCCAACCAGGTCCTAACCGAGGTCTGACCTGGTCCGCAGGTCCGACCCAGTCTGAGGAAACGACCAGGCCTGAATGGGGAAGCTCAGCCAAGCTTGAAGGGGAGGCCCATCCTGAGGGCGGCCCAGCCGAGGGTGGCCCGACCAAAGAGGCCGCCCAGCCTGAAAGCATGTCCTGACCCGAAGGCGCGGCCTAGCCCGTGGGGGCGGCCCGGCTGGCTGGCCGCGGGACCCGGCAGGCTGTCGGCGTGCGGGCAGGCCGTGGGGCACGGCCGGCGAGCCGCATGCCGGCCGACTGTGGGGGAGAGGGGGGTTCTACGCCCCCTGGTTTCCGAAGGAACCGGCACTAGGTGTCGGTTTGGTGTACTGTGGGACACGAGCGGTCCCTCTTGTAGCACGCACAGGCTGTCAGCTTAGCCGGCCGACCTCCCCTGTCTGTTGCGGCCTTTGGCCGCGTATCTTCTCTCGTGCGGTGTGATGCCACCCTGCCCCTCTGGCACCACCGCGGACCGCTTGGCCCCAGCCCAGTTCTTTGCACGGTGAGATGGTGTCATTCTCCTTTGGCGACCTGGTGATCCTTGCGCCGCCAATTCCTCTCGCGGTCGACCCGTCACTGGCCACCAATGCTCCACCACAGTCCTCTCTTCCGGTGGCGCCGTAGCGCCACCACCATCATCAACCAATCAAGAACCAACAGAGATATGTGTGGGATGTGTTTGTTTGACCTGCGCCCTCCGCATTAGGTGATAACAATTGGCCAACATTGAACCACAATAAACGACGAGGAATGAGGATTTAATTCAATCAAAACAAACCCCTACATCGCTTGTCGTTGATCATTGATGAAGTGACGGGATGGCGGCATAGATTTTTCAATGTAAGAAAGCACCCGTGGTAGGATATCAAGGAAGAAGCACCATCGACGTTCATTGCGGTCGAATCCTTCTTTTGGTCCCATTGAAGAAGGAAGAAGATGTTCGACAACATTCTTTGCATTCATCGCGTTAATCATTGGAAGAAGGATTCTCCGTTGAGATCTTTCTCAAAGGGTTTTCCAAGATCTACCAAGTTTCCAACCAAAAATAATAGAGGAAAAGTCTATTATTTTTAGGCACAACAACACAAAGAGTTTTGTTTAATTAAATTATACAACTCATTTAATTAATTGGGGTGAAATGGATTCGAAATTCGAAAAAGGGAGAGGGAGAGTTAGAAATAAATGAAGAGAGGGTTGGCACAATTATGGGGGAAGTCCAAGAGTTACAAGGGGTTAAAGCCCATGTGGTCCCCATGTTAATTATCCTCACAAGATAGGTTATATGATGGTGGGTCCCACCTTCATAACCTCCAACTGGAGGTTATGGTGTGGTGGCCCCCACCTCAAACCTCCACTTGGAGATTTTTAACCGCCAAAATAAAAATAAGCCACACTTATGTTTATTTAACTTTATTCTTAAAATCTTCATAAACTAACTTCAATTTTCGCTAGAATTCAACTGCGTTGAAGGTATCACTAAGCAATCACTGAGGCTGCGAGCTCCAAGGTGCCCTCATATTTTAATTCAGAAAACTGATTCAAAAGTTATAAAATCCCGCTCGTACGATTATTGAATTTACCTGAACAAAATTTCATAAATTGATTCTGGACACATCAGGCCTCGGAATCAAGTGCTGTCAGAAACTGCAGACTCCTAAAATTCCAATGTATTTAATAAAAAAAATTCAATGGAAATTTCGTGTCTTTACTGTTTATGTTTAAACCATGACTATCAATATAGTATGTGGAGATAACCCATACTACTAATATATTCTTGGTTGGGATTCATTTAATACTTTTAAAATAATATTATATGTTTATATGTCTACCAAAATTTCCATGCATAATACCTATACTATGATTCCATGGATTATGTACTTTATTTCATTATGATTCATGTATCTTGAAATTCCAATATTTATTCCTTGAATCCTCTTTATGAACATTTATATGCATTGTATGATCTTTTAATTCTTTGATCATGTACTCATACCCTTATGCTCGTGATTATGTTTACAAGTCTCTTTTGATTACCCTTACTGAGTATTTGAGATCACCACTTTCTATGTTTCCATTCCATTAGGTTATGAAGATATGTCTTATTTTTAATGTGTCTAATAAGGTAGATTGTTGAGAAGATCCTATTGGATGATAATATATATCACTAATGTGTGAGGATTTTGGTTTCCATGTTTCCAAATTCACTACACCAATACGGTCTTTGGGTGTTCATTTTTAAATGTGTTAAGTCTTCAAAAAATTGATGTAATTTTCACGTACATCATTCTTGGGTTTTTATAGTTTGTATCAGATAATTTTTTTATCCAGTAGATAATGTGATAATAAAACCTTTTTCAGAACCCCATGTACATGTCTAAGGCTAAGTCTAAGGGTAAGAAAAATATCATAGAATTTTGGTAAATGATAGAGTGATTTTTTTCTTAAAAATAAATCCCTAAATGGGTATTTAATGCATATATAGATTTTGAATATATATACCTCGGGGAACAACTCCAAAACTTTGTGTTGGACTTGAATCGAGCATAACCTGGTGCATGATAGTGGGCCTTTATGCACACTTGGTTTGACACAGACTAGGGATATTCATTTGGAATTAAAAAAAATATTTATGAACCATAATGAAGGATTTAAATATATGTTAGCTATGGATATCCTTCAATAAACCTAAGGCTTAATCGATAAAGTAAGGTTTTGAAATTATGAAATTTTATAAGATGTTATTAAGGATTATGTGGTTCCTCAATTGGATAACTATTTCTTAATCATTGTTTTTGGTTTTAGTTGATGGATTAAATACAAAGGAAATGTTTTAATTATAAATGTGATGAAAAATGAAATGATTTAACCCCCTAAGAAACTATTTTTTTGTGGGATGGAATGTAAAATCTTATCGCTAGACTCACACAAGTTATGAGTCATGATAGTATTGAAAATGAGAAGAGGGGGGGGAATAAATTTATGTTGAGTCCTTTATGGGTAAATTTCAACCATTTTTTAAAGGGTATTCTGATCTACTTGTTTCTAAAAAATGGATTTGTTCCACTAAAAGGATATTTTCCATCAATTACTATTCAGAACATGAAAAAGTCATTTTGGTTGTTTATTGTTTCGAATGTGAAGCCGATCAGTAGTGAATTACTAAAAATATTATTGAACAATTAGAAATTGAATATATGGAATAGAGACTATTTAAGGGGTAATATTTATTAATTACATACCTCATATTCTATGAAAAAATATGGAAAATGAGTTCCATAAGATTAAGGAAAAGGATGAAAAAACATTGGTTCCTATGAGGAAACTTTTACAAGAAATGTGAGGTACACTTCTGGAAATATCATCCATACTGAAATCAAGGTTGATCAATTCTTCAATGGTGGAAAACTAACTCACTGAAAAGAGTTAGCTGAAAGATACATTAGTAATTATGAAGAGACTATATGTTTCAAAATTATGTATGAGATTGAGTTTTAATATTTTATCAATCTTATTGTTTTTACAAGAAGATAAACCTAGAGTTCAAAGAAAAATAAAAATATCATAGAGAAAAGAAGTGAATAAATTCTTTATTCTCTATGTTTGGGATCAATCGTAGATGAAATTTTCTTAATTGGAATAATAATTGTTTCATGTATTGAAATGAATGTCACATGGAATTTAATTTAGAAAGTGACTTGAAGTAGTTGACTAATAATGCGAATGGAGAGAAAACTACACAAAATCAACCTTCCACACTTCAATTCTTCAAGTCTAAGGAAAATAGGGATTAATCAAATCAATACCCAAATCCAAGGGTTAATAATGATGATAAACTTCAACAACCTCTAAAAGAAAATAATAAAGGGAAATCTCAAGTGATCACTCTTGGTGATGTAGAGTATGACAACAAATTTTTTGAATGATTGACTTCTTATGTAACAATATTTAATAATAATGATTGTGAAGTAATTTTATGGTATTATGGTATAGTAAAACATATATTTATTGGTCAACTGTATTTTTTTCACAATGATTTAAGAGGATATACTCTATGGTACTAGTAACAATGAATATTTATTAAGGTAATAAGGTGATATATTTGGGAAACAAAAGATTAACGAAATGATACCCAATAATATTTACAATGTGTTGTGATAATGATATTTTAATAAAGATATTTTGGAAATGAATAAGTTAATTGGATGGTACTAATTACCATGGAACTGATAAATGATTTTATAAATGTTGTTTATGCTATCATAGAAGATGCTTAAAACTTTTTGGACTTATGTCATATAACCAATAATTATTAAACTAAAGAAACATACATGCATTCAATAAGGATTTATGGAAATATAGGTTATTACCTTGTTTCAAGAATATTTGATGAAGGTATTCAAATGATTAGAATGTGACAACCAATACTTAACATATGATATACATGGGATAAATTTTAAGTTTAATTGGTGAACATCATTCTAATGTTTTGAACATTCATGCTTGGGAATGATTATATGGTTAACCATTTCTAGAATGGTGAAAGTAAAATTTTGGATCTTGTTTTAGAGATTAAATTACTATCTCATAATATGATGGTTTATACATATTGGATAACTTGTTGTAACCTTTTCTTTGTGATAAATAATAATGTAATGACCGATCATTCAATTTATTGATCGCATGATTTTCAAATGCTTCAGGAATGAAAAATTCTCCTTTTGTGAAAAATGTTCAAGGTACAATAAAGGGTGATGTTTTTATAGAATCAATTAAGTATTTATTCTCATGAAAATTATTCAACTCTAGGGAAATGAACTTGAAATGGAAAAATTTATCAAAGTACCTTCTTTTTCAATATATCAAATGGTCCCTAAGATCATCACATATTTTTGATTTTCTCATTATTAACTTTCTCTCGACCATTTTCTCTATAACTCTCTATTAGAAAAGTATAGAATCATTTCTCTTCTATTTACCTATTGTAACTTCTAACCTATTTTTTCATATGCGTAATCATAGTTATTAGTTACTTTGGGTGACTATTGTGTTTTTAATATTCCTTTTTAATTTTGAGTTTTAGTATTCATTTTTATGATGGGTGTATCTATAAAAGGGACATTAAAGTAATGGAAATTTGATAAATTAGATGAATTTAGAGGGAGAAATCATTATATGGGGGGGTATAATGTGACACCTTGATATTTTTCAAAACATTTTTTTGTTAATTTAATATTTTTTATACTAATTAATTTCACACAACACTGAATATAAATTGTGAAAGAACCAAGTTATTATTTAGTTACGTGTAACACCAAGTTAATTTTGTGGTACATTAAACACATATATTATATTTAGGTATACAAAATTATATGTTTATATGGTATTATACACAATGTCAAGTTCATTTGATAGCTTCTATTACACGCAAAACCATGTATTACTGAACAATACTATATTATTATAATATTATTATTTTATTAAACAAAATATAACCTAGATATTGAATTAGAATTTACTAATAGTATTATAAAATGTATAAAAATATTTTTTATATGATATTAATTCATTGGTTACTGATAAATTATAAATGAAAATGTATGCCAATTGAACATAAAGAAAATAATTTTATTTTTATGATCCCGAAGTCATTTTTTCATAATAATTTTAATCAATTATAATTTGTGAATTATATTTATAAAATATATATGTTATATATTCAATAAAATATTTTTTATATTTATCAAATGGATTTTATAGGAATAAGATATAAACCAACCCTATTTCATGCATAAAAATCTATAATTTTTCATAGGGTAATTTTATTACCTTTTAAAGGAGATGCTATTTTAAATCCAATTTTTATCACTTTTATATATTATATTTTAAAAAAACATATTATTTTACTGTATAAAATAAAAATTTACTTTGCTCTATTTTGGGTAATTTTCTAATATGTTTCATGTTTTTATAAATAGTAATAAAAAAACTAAATTCTAATTCTAAACAACTTTTTTTCATCGAAATAATTTATAATGATAAATTATAGTTTTGATTGGTTTTATAGTTTAATTACATACTTATATTATCATTTAAATCAACATAGTTAATTTTAATCTATTTTACATTGAATTTAGATATAAAAACATTTCAATCTTTTGCATGTTTTATCTTTAGTGACGTATTTTATCAACCCATCAAATGAATTAAATTTAAATTAATTACTACAACTTCTATGTTTTGTATTTTAAAAAATGGTTTCAATTTTTGTAATTAATGGGTAAAAATATGTAAAATGTTTCCTTTAAATTATTTGAAATTTTGAATAATGCCTTTAATTTTTTTTAATTAATATAGAAACAAAATAAATATTGGTATTAAGGGTCAAAAATAATTCAATAAATATCATAAAATTAACATTACAATTGATCTAATTTCATGGATGAGTGTGTTTATACAAAAATAATCCTTTTCCCGAAATTATAACCTTATTATTCCACTTCTATAAGACTAAGACATTTATTATATTTTATTCAACAAAATTTAAAGATATCAAACCCATATTGTTAATAAATATTCCAATTTTATCCTAAGATTATACAAAATATAAATTCCAAAATAAAATTTTTTTGGTAGAAAATTTGTTTTTGTTTTTCAATAAAAATTATTTCTAATTTTTTGGACATAGAAAATTACTTTAAAGACCTATACAATGATGATGTAGTTATGGTTTAACAAATAGAAATATCGAATTAATGATTTTTAAAATATTAAAATAAACATAATTTGATATATTTAATTTCATAAACAAATTTTATGAATTTCATTGGAATTTTAGGGATTATTTACCGTAGTAGATTTGAATGAATCATGTTTTTATCAAATTTTTAAAAAGGCAAAAATGAAAAGTTTTCAAATTTACACTAATGGTATTTTATGAAATTAATATTTATTTAAAATATTTAAAAATCATAAAATTATTAAATATGGAAAATTGGATGATACATGGTCTATAATATCATAAATTTACCATTTTGGTACAATTGACACTTTATATGTTAAAATTATATTCTTTTAACATTAAAAACATTGCATGCATAGTAAAACATAAAATAGGTCAACTAAGGGTTAACAAAAAACATAAGGTTTAAAATTACATAATAATATGTCAAAAATTTATTTTTTTGATGAAGTTAATATACTATATCATCTTATATTATAATAAAATGAATTTTGAATGTATTTGGAATTATATTTATTTTATTAGAAAATTAATATTTTTTAAAATTTAAAAGGGCCCCTCACCCCAATTATATAAGGGCACATCCTCTATCACATAGTCACTTCACATTAGTTCTAATAGCTGGAGTAAAATCTAAAAAATTATCGTCCACACTTCCTTATACACATTAAATTGTTTCTGGTCCTCTTAAAGAACCAAATGTAGAGTTCATTAGTGAAAATATAAAGGCGCTGTTCTGAAAAAGAGGTAATCACTTTAACTGATCGTTATTCTTTATTACTATTATATTATTCTTATATATTTATAATATATTTAATAAAATAATAATTTAATCATTATAAATATGTTGAAATATTATTATGACTATGAACACACCAATATTAAAAACATTTCCATCAAATAGAAAAAATGGAAGTATCGCTCATGCATACGTACAACTTACCGTCCCCAAGTAGAGATACAATTAATTTCACATCACCATATTTTATGTGGAATAATTATGATGGGATTAATATTAATATATAATATTTATTATATAATTATAAATCTATAATAAAAATACCACTTACACCTTTTTGCTGTCCATCTAATATTTTGGGAAAATTGTAACATCGCTTGTGCAAACGTATGGCTTACCAACTCCACAATGTGATATGATTCATTATTCACATATATTTCACTTATATTGTAGTAAGGATAAATATTTTGATTATATAAGAGATATATTACATAAAAATTACACTTTAATGATCTTCTATCATATAATTCCCTTTATTTTAACCTACAGAAAAATGAAAACACCTTTTATGCGAACATAAAACCTTTTGTCTTTATAAAAATGTATTTTATTTTGTGTCCCTAACTTTTATGAATAACCATGAATAAATATTTTAATAATATATATTTTTCTATTTATATCATTATTATCATTTTGGTGATTATTAAATCAGTCTCAATGTAAGAGGATCCAGAATCACAAGTAAAGACACATAAGATAAACTAAGAGATTATTACCCAAAACGTTTCTTTTACCTGGAGCTATTAATAAATGGGTAATTTAAAGTCATGAATGAATAATATATCTTAAAATGTATATATTAATATGGGTTTTTAATATATTTATAATAAATTTTTATTTATTATAGTGGAATTTTTCACAAGTATGACGAGATTCATGACATAAGGTAAGGGGATTTTTGTCTTACTTTTATTTCACTGAGATTGAGGCATTATATACTACTTATTTCATCTATGTGGTGTATTTAACAAAAGAGAATGTAATTTATGAGTCATATATAGTATATTATGGTATTTCTATGTTCATATCAGTTTATTTCTTCCATAGGTCATATGATTATATAGATTATAATGTGATGAGATTTTATTTCCCAATCTCATCAATATTCAGCATTATTTAATTTTTAGTATCCATTGGGGAATATTTATCTTCTAAATACATATTTTCTAAATATGTTTTTGTAATGAACTGGAATTTATATGTATTTTTTTTATCTTTTTTTAAAAATAAATGGGAATTTTACGAGTCCGTGAAATTTGACGATGCATGATTCTGAGGCCTGGAGTGCCCAAAATGATCCACCGAAGTCTTGTTAAAGATTTAGTTAACGTACAGAAGCAATTTTCTTAAAAAAGTGTAATAACTCTCAAAAGGTTAGTTGAATCAAATATCTGAGGGCACCGTTATGCTCAGGATGGCATGTTTACCCAAGGAGCGACATAAGACTAGTCAGTGTGGGCCTCCTGTGAGAAAACCCCGAAATGGCATAATTGTAAATAAAATAATTAAATAAATTATTTTATTTTTCAAATGCATATAACTCACAAACGGTAACTCGGATTAAAAATCCATGACCACCGCTAAACTCGTGAGGGTATTCTTTCTTTATGAAGATACTAACTTTGGCCGGTGTGGGCGACCAGATAAATTTAGTTTTTGGCTGAAAATAATATAATTAAGTGACAATTATTTTATTATAAAATTCATAACTTTTACATGATATCTCAGATTGAAAATTCAAGAGTATCGTTGGGTTCGTTGGGGTATGTTTCACCTAGGCAGAGCCTAACCTTGACCTGTGTGGGTTGAGGGTGACTGATAATAATTTTCCGAACTTTTTTTCGGGTATGTTCATTGAACGCGCACGTGGCATTTTGTAAATTTTTAACCGGTGCACGGAATTGAAATATGAGGGCACCATTGAACTCATAGTTCCAGTATTATCTTAAGGAGACTTTCATCTCGATGGCAGTTGGTCAAGGGTGAAATTTATTTTTTGGGTTTTTCATGGAAATAATAAAATAAAATAAAATTCATTTTATTTTATATTGAGCTTCCATGTGGATATTTCAGGTGGGGTGCACCTGAACTGAACATCCAGGTGGAAGTTGGATGTGGGGACCACCAGACCTTAACCTCCCATGAGAGGATAAGGTGGTGGGGACCACCCAAACCATAACCACCAATTAGATTTTATGGTGGTGGGGACCATTCGGAATGAAATCCCCCTTTAATTGGGAGAAACCCCCAACTCCCGCAATTAATAAGGGAGAGACTCTTGAACTCCTCTACCGTTAATCTTTCCAATTCACAGCATCGTTGCACTAGTGAAAATTAATTGCCTTGCCCACTTTTTTAAATTATGTAATAGTGGTGTTGGAATTTAGGAAGGTTCCTAATAAATGAACCGTCATATATTACACTGATCGTTACGTACCTCTCCCCTCTCCTATATATATGGAGCTTGGGAGGAGGATTTGGGATGGCTTCACCATGTGACGTAGTGCTGGTAAAGTGATGTGATTCCCAACACTTAGAGTATTACAATCTCCAATAATGAACGAATCCTCCACGAAGAACGCTGATGAGGAACGTCTCTGAGTTCATCCTGGGAACCCTCTTCGATGTGGGAAATCTTCGATCGATAATCCCTCCTCATCGTCATCAACAACACAATGCACGAGTTTCTATTCGAAGTGTGTAGCGGACCCGACGAATGATGACAACACCATCTTCTCTCCCACGAATCCATCAATGAATAAAGGTGTTGGGTTTATTAAATGTTGATGCTATTCCTTTTCTATCTTCATCAATAGTTGGAAAGGAATTGTTTGCGTGTGAGTTGTTGTTCATCTTCATTTCTTGATGATCCAATTGACACCACCCTAAACACGGAGGGTGCAGGCCAAACCAACATGGCCTGACCACTCCGCCTTTCTTGATTGAAATGATCCTCATCATGGCAATGAAGAAATGAGACGCTAAAGGCGACGATGACAAAGGTCATTCTTCCCGTGACCTCTTTTGTGTTTACCTCATGATTGAAATGGATTACTTGATAACTTAGGTATATGTATGGGCATATACATAAGTGGGGTCATCTATTAAATTCATAATTTTTTGGTTTATCCTTGTTGGATTTTGTGAGACCTTGAGGGTCCCAGGGTCCCTACTGAGTATCGTTATACTCACCCCTGCACGGGTTATGCCTGCACCTTATTGTGTTGGTTGTTGACAATAGAAAACGCTGACCGAGGCTGAGTGTACCAGGACTAGACTGTACCCGGAGGTTGACCACACGATGTGAAGGAACATGTAGGAGACGGACAGACGTGGAGTGTTATGGGGGATATCAGTACCTACCCTTTAGGCAGGATCCATGGTGGACGTTCCAGGAGCTACATTCACTTTTCACCTGTTTCATCCCTTTTAGTTGTACTTGTACTTTATAGTTGGGCTTGTATTTCCGGCCCATTTTACTTTACAACACTTTTTTGTATACAGTTTTACTTTGTGTTTTGCTTCCATATCATACTCTGTTGTGTGTGTTTTCAAGTCATTAAGGTAATGCCTTTCTAGTTTAGGGATTTATGCCTTTGGTGCTACTCGCCAGCCCATGGACTATGGAAGGCGGGCTTGGGGTTGTTATGGTATGGGCCCTAGGGGACGGGTCATGACAAGTTGGTATCAGAGGATTCGGTTTTACCATTGAGCTTAGGACTCTGATCATTCCTTTCGGTGAAGAAATAGTGTAAAGGGTACTGAGTGTGGTTCTCAGTTCAGGGAGTCTAGTGTTGGTGTGGTGGCCGACGTATCCATACACCCAGACCCTTACTACTGATCTTTGACTTAGTGCCTGAAAACACTGATTGTGTGTGTGTTTTCAAAAGTTTTATTAATGTCAGCTCAACTATGTAATCTCACCAGCTGTAACTTTTGACCATGTCACATCTTTTCTATATGCCTCCACGCAGACAGCAAGATATAGTTCCAAGATAGTACATAATGATGGCCCACTGAGCGAAGAGGGTCTGGTGCAGGTCCCTTTTACTATGTTGGAACCTTCAGGTGGTCTACCAGTAGTAGCACCACCCGTTGGGCAGCAGATTCCACCAGCCACACTGCCGGATGGTGCACGCCGAATGAACGCATTGCACGAGTTCCTGCGGCAGAGGACTCCGATGTTACGAGGCGAGGCAGATTCCCTAATAGTAGAGGACTGGCTGGAGGTGATTGCTAGAGTTCTCTGCCTAGTTGAGACACCCATAGAGCAAATAGTGATCTTATCTACTACTGTATTCTAGTGAGTGACCATGTGGTTAGTCCGCATAGTGATGAGGCATCTGTACGTGGACCGTTGCCCGAGATTATACCTTCAGGTAGTGTGTCATCTATATCACTACATGTTGGTTAGCAGTTACAACTGGCTGTACCGGTAGATGAAACATGTAGGATTAGTTCCTTACATGTGTTTCAGCATCAGATACCACTCAGGTTCCGAGGCGAGCCCGACTCACATGCGGATAAGGACTGTCCTGAGGAGTTAGCGGAGAGTTCTCTATAGCATATACAACTTCATCAGGATGACATGTCTGTGTCTGAGTATTCATCGAGGCATGCTAATTGTTTTTGATACTAGATGAATACAATTTGATTAGTTCTTTTGGGATTGGAATACCGAGCAAGGTGTGTTTTAGGACATCCGAGACCACACCATTTCTCAAGATGCAAGAGAGAAACATTTCAGTTGAATGTTCTTTGGCTGAGAAAATACAGCAAGTGATTTTTAGTAGTGGTAAATCAAGAAACTAGTGCCAGTATCAGATACTTTGGCGTGCAATAAGTTTCGGGAAGAGGATGTCACAGGGGCAGATGAATCTGCCGGGAAACAGACGTTGAAGCAGATCTAGGAGAGTAGCATGAGTTTGTGTACATTTCGACATGTTACAACCACCGACCATTGTAGTCCTCACCATGCTTAGGGTTCTAGAGGACATGGGAGGAGAGATGCTACATTCAGTCAAGGAGTGTTACCCAAGGGCTCTAGGAATGATTCGAGGTACGGTCTGTGTATACTACTAGCTGCTATATCAATAGACATAGGCACCAATCATTGCATCCTTCCACAAATCTTGTCCCAGACGTAGAATATCTAGTTAAACCATTGACTTGAACCTCAAATCTGGAGATACCTTTGGGAGGAGACTTGATAATCACACTTACACCAATGGTGTGATATGACCCTTGAGGCGAGAGCTTCAGTTGGAACCTCTTGGTGGCAGCGTCGAGCCCTTACGACGTTAGTTTGGGTATGGATTGGGCAAGCAAAGTTCATACCCAGATTGATTGTATTAGAAAAAGGGGTTGTGGTTTATCTACAACGTTGGGATGGAGTTTTCCTTGGCCACAGAAAAAGGAATCCCAGGAAGAACATGATAAACTCACGCATAGGAGGGTGCAGCCAATCACTCATGAGTTGGGAAACCTCACCCTCGTGGATGTTGAAGTTGACATTGAGATATACTATACATCTAGGAATGGGAACATGGTAGCAAACACACTCAGCAGGAGGTCTGACCTACATCAGCTGAGTGTGCCAACAGAGAAGCTATCTGTTTTGCAAATATCCTTTTTGGATCAAGAAGGAGGATATTTTCTTTAGTCTCTTACAGTCACTCCAACAATTCTTCAGCGAGTCAGGGAGGCAATGCATGGGGATGCTAACTACGAGGCTTGAGGTGCTCATATATCCACAGGACAAGAACTTGATGGATTTTCTAAAGGTGGAGAGCACGTAATTTTCTTCAGAGGATGTACTATGGTGCCAGTGTCACTTCCCGAGGAAGTGTTGAGGTAGTTCCAAACATCACCTCTATCGGTACATCCAGGAGTGGAGAAGATGTACCGGGATCTCTGGCGAGAGAACTGGTGTCCATGAATGTAGAAACCAGTTGTGGAGTTTGTCTCTAGATACCTCACCTGTTAGTAAGTGAAGGCGAAGCATCAGGTACCAGCAGGCTTGGTTCATCCTTTAGTGGTCCCATAGTGAAAGTGGGATGGGATAACCATGAACATTGCGATGGGACTCCCACATACATCCAGAGGTCATGACTCGATATGGGTGATCGTCGAACGACTCACCATGTCGGCCCACTTCCTACCGATCAGAGATAAGGGTCTGGTAGAGAGCTTAGGATGACTCTATGTGGAGAAGATTCTATGACTACATGGGGGTACCTATGATGATTATTTCCAATCGTGACACACATTTCACTTCCCAGTTATGGAAGGGGTTGCAGGAGGCTTTAGGGATGCAGCTTTGTCTGAGCACCACCGTCCATCCTGAGACGGATGGTTAAGCTAAGCGGACCATTCAGACCCTCAAAGACATGTTGCATTCTTGTGTCCTCGACTTCGATCATAGGTGGGAGGATCACTTGAATTTGGTGGAGTTTGTGTACAACAATAGATACCACCCAACCATTGGGATTGCACCTTTTGAGGTGTTGTACGGGCAACGTTGTAGATCACCTTTGTCCTGGACTGACCCAGGGAGGTCAGCACTAGTGGGACCAGAGATGGTACAAGCTACCACAGATAAGGTGCAGATCATCTCGGAGTGGATGAAGACTACACATAGCAAGAAGACGTCATATGATGACAAGAGATAGAGACCTTTGAAGTTCGAGAATGACCACCACATCTCTCTATGGATTTCACCTCGATGAGGTATATAGATATTTGGTCATGGCAGTAAGTTATCTATGAGATTAATCGGACCTTTTCAGGTCCTCAGAAGAGTTGGCGAGGTGGATTACCACTTATCTCTTCCACTTCAGTTGCACTAGGTGCACGATGTCTTCCACGTATCCCAACCGAGGAGAAACATGCCGGACGTTTCTCACATCATCGACCATTGAGAGCTAGACATCGACGATGGGGAGACTTTTATAGAGGTTCTAGTGGAGATTGAGGATTGACAGGAGTGGGTCCTATGTGGATAGTCTATACCTCTGGTGTTCATTCTCAAGCAGTACGAGAACTTCCAGAAGAGAATATGGAAGCGGTGGGCTCAGATGTGTGCTCAGTACCCCCACTTGTTCCCTTAGTTTTAGTTTTGTCTTAGAGGGATGTAGAGCCCTGAGGTGGGGAGAACGTAAAGACCCAAAATTTCCATATATTTTTTTTATTTTTTTAAAATAAATGGGAATTTTACGAGTCTTTGAAATTTGACGGCGCGTGATTCCGAGGCTCGGAGTGCCCGAAATGATCCGCTGAAGTTTTATTTTGCTTAAGTTAACGCATTTAAGAAGTTTTCCTAAAAAAGTGGAATAACTCTTAAATTCTTACTCTGATCAAAAATATGAGGGCATCATTATGCTCAAGATGGTGGTTTTACCCTAGGAGCGACTTAATATAAGTCGGCGCGGGTCTCCTGTGAGAAAACCCAGAAATGGAATAATCATAAATAAAATAATTAAATAAATTATTTTATTTTTCAAATGATTATAAATCACAAATGGTAACTCGGATTAAAAATATAAGACCACTTCTGAACTCATGGGGGTATTCTTTCTTTATGAAGATACAAACTTTGGACAACATGGGCCACCAGAGAAAGTTAGTTTTTGGCCGCAATTAAAATAATTAAGTGACAATTATTTTATTGAAAAATTTATAACTTTTAAAAGGTAACTCATATTGGAAATCCAAGAGTAACATTGGGTTCACTGGGGTGTGTTTCAACTATAAAGAGCCTAACCTTGACCGGTGCAGGTTGAGGGTGATAGATAACAATTATCTGGAGATTTTTTTCTGGTACGTTTAGTGAACACGCAATCAGTGTTTTGTAAGTTTTGAATCGGTGCTCAAAATTTAAATCTGAGGGAACCATTGAACTCGTAGTGCCATTATTCACTTAAGGAGACTTTGATCTCTACGGTAGTTGGTCGAGGGTGAAATTTAATTTTTGGTGTTTTTGTGGAAATAATTATATAAAATAAACATCATTTTATTTTATTTTGATATTCCATGTGGATATTTAAGGTGGGGTTTACCATAACTAAACCTCCGGGTGGAAGCTGGATGTGGGGACCACCAGACCATCACATCCCATGAGAGTTTAAGGTTTTGGGGACCACCCGAACCATAACCTTCTATGAGAGGTTATGGTGGTGGGGACCATCCAGAATGAAAGCCCCTTTAATTGGGAGAAACCCCCCAACTCCCGTAATTAATGAGGGAGAGCCTCTTGACCTCATCTCCCATTAATCATGCAAGCGCACATCATTGTTGCGCCAATATAAATTAATTTCCTTGCCCCTTTTTTTAAATTATGTAACAACGGCATTGGAATTTAGGAATCTTCCTAATAATTGAACCATCATAAATTTCAATGATCGTTAACTACCTATCCTCTCTCCTATATATATGGAGCTTGGGAGGAGGATTTGGGATGGCTTCACCAAGCGACGAAGCGCTGGTAATGTTATGCGATTCCCAACACTTGGAGGATTAGGCTCTCCAATGAAGAATGCTTCCTCTACGAAGAACGCCGATGAGGAACGTCTCCATATTCATCCTCATAACCCCCTTAGATGTGGGACTTCTTCGACCGATCATCCCTCTTCATAGTAATCAACAAACTGACGCACTAGCTTGGATTGTAAGTGTGTGGCAGACGCGCCGAATGATGACAACACCATCTTCTTTCCCGCGACTCCGTCAACGAATAAAGGTAGGGGTTTATTACATGTTGATGTTATTCCACTTATATATTCATAAACAGTTGGAAAGGAATTGTTTGTGAGTGAGTTGTTGTTCATCGTCATTTCTAAATGAGGCAATTGATACCACCATAAACATGGAGGGAGCGGGCCCAGGCAACATGATCCGACCCCTCCGTCATTCTTGTTTGAAATGATCCTCGGCATGGCGACAGAGTGACAAGACGACAAAGGCAGTGATGACAATGGTCGTGTTTCCCACAGCCTCCTTAACCGGTACTACACTCGTGGCGCTCCGGCGGAACCAGATCAGGCCAAACCGGCCCCAGCCGAGCCGAGCCCTGGTCGATCCGGCATCCGCGCATTCCGCACACCCAACTGTACCACATCCCGACCGCCGGCTTGGTTGGCTGCGCCTTGCCTAGCGCCCTCCCGTCCGACTGTCGGCCTACCATGCGCCCTCCGGGCTACCTTCCGGCCTGTCGAGGCACACTCCTAGCTGCCTGTCGGCCTGCTCGGTGACCTCCCGGTCGCCCTGCCAGCTTGACCAAGCAGCCACCCGGCCTGCCCAGCCGCCTCCCAGACCTGACCAGGCCGCCGCCCGGCCGCCCCGACATCCTGCCTAGGCTTCCACCCAGCCTGCCAGTCCGGTCCAATCCGCCGCCCATCCTGCCCAGCCGCCCAACTGGATTCCCCAGGATGCAATCCGGTTTCGGGTCTCCCGAGAAGGCCCGCGGCCTCCATGGCGGTGCCGATGGCCGAACCGAATAGGCCTCCTGGACCGTGCAGCCCAAACCGCTCCCCTCACGACGCTGGCCAAACCAAATCGGCCGTACCCTCCGGGCCAAGTCGTGCCCCTCGCGGAGACCTCCGGGCCGAATTTGTAATGCCTCGACCCCAGAAGCCCAGAGTCGGTGCATTATTACGTATCATTGTCATGATCATAAAAGATCAAGTCACGATTGACCGATTAGTTTAGTAGGCTTGGAAGTACTAGATAAATTCGTATGGGTTACATTACATCATAAAATGAAAAACTACAACAACATTATCTCCATAGACAACACTAAGATCCCATAGTCTATCACAGGAGGTCAGTTATAATATACTTTTTGGCATCTTGGGAAAAATAATACATAGAAAGGGGTGAGCTCAGATGCTTAGTAGGGATAACATTATAGCGGAAACATTCATAAATAGACATAAACATCTAAGGCAGTGTATCAAACTAGAACAAAAGCCTTTTAAACATAAACTTCAGAATAATATGGGAAAGATAAAATCAAATAATGTCATTAACTTATTCACATAGATATTCTTATAGTCTAATGATCACATGCAATATCAATAACCACTTTCATAATAATGTACTGCATAATTACAGACTATCATAACCACATAGTAAAGGCCTTGTGCCGAGAATGAAAATATGATTTTGTCAAGGCCTTGTGCCAAGACACTAGTTTGTCTCATGAGACCTACCGATGCATCGAGGAGCTATAGTGAGCTCCACCCGTCACATTCTATGTCCAATGCATTCCTCATATGAAAATTTTGAAACATAACATAAAAATTCGTAATAATTCTAGCAAAAAAAATGTCAATACTTTATCCACAAACCATGAATGGTATAAAAATAGAACATCCACTATCAAACATAACTCATTCAATACAAATGGAATATTTTATTGTAATAGATTATCCTCAATAAAAAATAATGGAGGATATTTACATATATGAAAATAATCATCATAACTATTTGAGAGAAATGTCCCACATTTTCATGAAAACATTTAAAAGCCACACTATTTTTCAAGAGTCCATTTAAAAATAGATTTTTGAATAAAAGTGTCCCATACCAATTTGAATATTTTAAAAGGAATTTTAATTTTAAAACATTACTTTCCATATAAATAAATGCTTAAAAATTATATTTAAAACATGGACATTAATGAGAAATATTTGAAGAATAAATTTTTAAAACATTTAAAATTGATATTTTAGTTAAAGTTTCTGACAAAAAGAGAGAAACTTGAATACAAATAATTGAGGTAATCAATAATTTGTAATATCATGAAAATAAAGGGACTCATGATATACTATTTCAAAGTACATTACATACACCAAATAAAGGCGATTTGGTGTATAACAACAAAGAAGTCTCAATGGAATGTAAATTGAGATGAAATCTCTTATGAAGAATGTATCCTTAGGTTAAGGATAAATCAACAAAATAATTATGTGTGACAAATATAAATACACTCAATATGTTTGGATATTCGGTGTATATCAATCAGAGGACATTCACACATATTCTAGTAAAAAACACCAATTAATTGGATATTTAACTCAACAAATGGAGATTGAGTTAAAATTACTCTTATCAAGTTCATATCAATGAATTGAGAATTTATCAATTGAGTGATTATGTTTATCAAAAGTATATCCACATAAAGAGGAGTGTAAATTATGACATATGAAAATGAATAGTGATTCCACAAATAATCTTGGAGTAAAATAATCACTGAAGTATGCGTAAAACTGAATGAGTGGAAATTGAAATCTCAAATTACCTTAATGATTTGGTAACTTAAAAAACATACAACCATGAAAGAAGGATCTTAAAATGATGATGTAAATATCCATAAATTAAAGTATATTACACAATGAATATAATTTTGGGTAGTACACACACCACATGCAATAAATAAGTAGTGAACAATGGAAATATAACAGAATTAAAAGTTAGATAAGAAACCCCTTACATTGTAGTTTTTCCTTAGTCGAGGGTAAGTGAACCTCTTGTATAATGGTTAAATAATTTGTATTTAATTATACCAGAATCATATACATTAATATGATATCATATATGATCTTTTAATATATATTTGTTAATAATATCTTAGTATTATCGTCGTTTCGAGTGTTAACAGATTAATTTTCCTTTATATTATTTATTATGTGAGCCATATTTTTAGGGATGGGATGTATCTTATTCATATATAGATTGATATAATGTCTATAAACATTATTTTTAATCATCAAACGAAATTTAGTTTTTAATGGATATGATGGGGAATGAATCTCATCGCGTTCGTGGAGACGGTAATATGTACGTACGCACGAGTGAAAATATCACTTATTTGAAACTAAAATAATATATATTTGGATGTTATATCATAAATACAGAATCATTATCATGTTATATTTATTATTTAAATGATTTAAAGATCATTATTATACCCATCCATATAATAAATCATTGAATAACAATTACTCCATGACGTGGAGACGATAATCCGTACGTACGCACGTATGGTAAGATGTCATTAAAATAGTGGATAGAATAATAAATATGTCTGTACCATATTTATAATAACTTATCAGTATATATATTATACTGTAGTTATTCTTTTATAATGTTAATAACAAAAAATAAGATGTAGAAGAAGAAAAGAACTTGAAAGAGGGTGGTGAAATTATTACCTCTTCTTTGGTTTCTTCCTTTTGATTTGATCAAAAGGGATTCTCTAGTTGGCTTTATAACCAAATGAGGGCCTCTAAGATGATGTTAGGGAAGTTTAGAGGTTATTTGGGAAGGGGTTATCTGAGTCATAAGGATTTGATTATGTGAATTAATGAGTAGGGGGAGTTCCCTTTTATAAGAGGGGTGAGAGGCACCTTAGGAAATGCTAGAAATATTATTTTATAATAAATTCATATTCAGTTTCTAATGGCTTGAATTTAGATTATTTAAAGGTTAAGGTGGTTATAGGTCGAAAACCTCTCAAAAAATAGGTTTTAGGCAGGTTTGTGTCACTATATTAACTTTATCTTTTTGATTTAACTCTTTGTTAAATAGTCTAACAGTTACCATATCTCTTTGTAATTTTAAATTATATAGTTAATAAACATACTATATACTTCAAAGTGACCCCAAAGGGCTACATTAATGATACACCTATCATTATATAAGTCTTTTGTCTGAACATCAGATTTTTAGGAATAGAATAACAATTAATAATATAATATATGTTTTAAAAACTCATTTATGACAATTTGGACACTATTTAATAATTGATTTTTTAAAGTCATAAAAACATTATAAATTCAAAAAAAAATTAATTTATGAAGTCCTAACATGTCATATTAACCAATAAAATTCGTTGATGTAATCAAAACTTTCAAATTAAATTTATTTTAACATGTATAATTCAATTACTTGATTCTTTCATTAATAAGGAATATACTGCATCATTATTGTGTCATAAAAAATTTAATTATTAATTGTATAAAAAATATAAATAAAATAAAATTATTTTGTAAAACTTTTTACCTTTCTAATTAATATTAATATTCAAAAATATAACATATATAATCCCACGCAAAAATTTTTTTTCTAAAAGATATATGCTTATGTCATTTTTGTATTTACTTTAACTTAATTAATATAAATTGTCCTTATCACTTACAAGTGGCTTCATGAGGTCCCAAAATCGATCCAAAGATGCCCATGGTCATAAATGTATCCGAAAACAGGGTTAGGACACAGTTTTGGGTAATTTAATATTATTATAATATTATTTGTTTACCATTATTTACTGGATTTACCGTTTAACCATGGTAAATAAAATATTTACAGAAGTAATTATTCAAAATGTATAAAAAAAAGTTACCTATTTACAAAATTTTCACCTCCTAATTCTAAATATGGAATCAATTTTTCTAAATTCAAAACACATAAGTGGTAGAAATTAATTTAAATTTAGTTCCTGTTGTCAAAACAATGAGAGTGTTTTTTAAGAAATAATAAATATCAAAATATTGACATTTGTTTATGTCTTGATTAAATGTGAAATTACATCCAATTACAAATATTAGATTAATTGGTAAAAAAATATTCTAATTATAATTTAAATCCTCTCAATTGTATAATTTATCCCTATAAATTATTTAGATTAAAAAAGCTGTTTTTAATTAATGTTTAGTATTTTCACTATTCATCAAAATTTGAATGTTTTTAAAAAAATACCAAAAATTCACCCTTGACTAATTTCGTTTTTGAAAATCAAAAAATGGTGTCCATTTTGAATGATAAAATTTATATGGTTTCAAAAAGTTTTTATTACTATTCATAATGGCTAGTTTTATTGGTTTTGGTGTGTGTAAGATTTCGAAGTGGTGTACAACACATACTACTATATTATTCAAAAGGGAAGCGTACCGTGGAATCTTGGGGTGTTAGATTATCCCCTCCTTAATATAATTTGGTCGTCAAAATTTTATTAAAATTGGGCTTGCGAATATAATGTAAAATCCCACATTAGAAAAAGAGTCAGTAAAAATATCACTTTAAAATAATGAAAGAGAAGTAAAAAGGTCTCCCAAGATAACCCATACTAGGAATCCATGTAGGAATACATGGATATGGATTATAAAATAAGTGTCATGGTCTGATGGAGAGGGATAGAAAACATGATCAAGAGAAAGTTAACAACAAGAAAACCACAAACTTTTGATTGGACAAACAGTCAGTAGTGTCCCAGTTGGAAAAGTAAACAGAGAACATTTTTTTTGGTTTATGTTAAATTACATAAATATGAGGAATTCATTTATAATATTGACTAAGAAAATAATGAGATATACTTACATTTTAAGTAGTGTTTCATTCTTCAATACATTTCTACCACTAACTCATTTTTTTCAATGATGAGTATTCAAGAAGACATGGTCACACTAGAAGAGCTAGAATAAACTTCTAAAGAATCACATGATCCACAAAGAATATACTATATATTTTCCTTGTATTTACATATTAATAAAAACAAAAATGGTTAGTATAATATCTGATGATCCCCTAAAAGGATATTCCATTATAGAATGAAACACTAATATTAATTTCTAAAACTAAACCAACAATGCCCCAAAGTTAAATAAATACCATTCAATAAACAATTGTCCTTAGAATTCCATCAATATAATCCAAACTAATATTGAAACCCAAAACATAGAAGAATTTGGTTATGTAGACTTCAATGTTAAATTGTATCTCCAAATGACATCAACTACTCTTAAAGTCACATACTTAAAAGTAATTAACCTAATAACATATTCTCTATTATTGTTTAATCATTTCCATAAATAACCTAAAGCAAAATAAATACACAATAATAACATAGGTAAAAATCCACCATTACTCCTCAAATGAAATCCCATAGTATTCTATTATCCTTGGGCATATAGTGTTCCCAACAAAGCGAAAATCTTCCAAAATAACATTTATCACTCAATCACTGAATCACTTTCATATGCTAAGGGTATTCATTTGAAAAGACATTAGATCCCAAATCAAGTTATTATTGATCCAAAAAATAATTTAACTAAAAATAATTATTCACACTAAGTAGGGACTTCACGTAATCTAGTGGTAGGAGATAAATCCCAATCGCACTTTGGTTGTGGGTTCGATTCCCACAGCTTTGTCTGACGCAACGGGTAGTCACCCGGTCTGGGTGTTGTACTATTTCAAAAACTATATTTTATAACATTACCAAAATGGAATAAATTTCTCTAAATAACCATAACATAATTTAAACACAAATGTTATCCTATACCTTGCATTTTCATCCCAAAATTTAATAACTTTTAATTACCTCAAACCCAATGATCATATAAAAAATGGTTATTTATAACTATATCCACAAGATAAAAGATAATCCTTCCTCAAATATCAATTTCAAATGACAAACTGCAAGGTTACAAATAAAAGAGAAAATTATTCCAATGTAATCCCATCAACAAAGAGTACTATTACTTTTAAAAATTTATCCAACCATTTATTTCCGCAAAGCTTATTCATTGAACAAGAAAATATCCAATAGAATAGGCAATTCACTCGGGTAATGTCTAGGTCCTTTACATTTACAGAAAATGACTGTAAGTGGATTCTTGGGAACTTTTTTATTTTCTTCCATAGTACTCTTCATTTTTCCTTGGCAATTCTTCTCTTTATGTCCTTCTTTCCCAAACGTAAAGCACTTATTTGTTCCATTGAGACACTTTCTTGGGTGTCTCCATCCACATTTCATGCATGATGGAAACTGAGGATTCTTTTCTTCATGGTATCCACTACTGGAGATGTTATTATTCATCACTTTTATCTTCTTTGTAGAGTTTGGGAGTTGGTTAATATATATGTTGTTGATCATATTTTTGGAAAACACATTTAGCATGAACATGATATCTTTTATGCCTATCAACATTTCACTTTGTTGCTCATTTCCACCATTGTTCCCACCTTTTACATCATGCTCAAAGTTA
Organism: Viscum album; assembly: GCA_963277665.1. Taxonomy (NCBI): domain Eukaryota; kingdom Viridiplantae; phylum Streptophyta; class Magnoliopsida; order Santalales; family Viscaceae; genus Viscum; species Viscum album. The sequence goes on along the minus strand of OY728157.1, from coordinate 935,109,483 downwards.
CTACGACTTCCTTGAAATCCAGCCATTGACTAAAACTATAAAGCATTGTGTGAGTAACATTAGTCATAAAATCATTTCGAGAATATCATGACACCATATTATCAATTTGAAACACCTTTGAATTAACCGATGTCATTTATTCTCATCTTATATTAAAGTACTTCAAATAGGGTTGTAATGAAAATGTAAATTATCTTAATCATAACCCCTGGGAGTGTCGTAACCAAGAGTGCTACAAGACCCGTTGTCGTGCACCGGTTCCCATTCGAGTATAGCTCAAAGAGGTGTTTTCGGGTTTTACCTTTAGGTACATCTATGCCAGATCCGCCTCTACCTGCTTGTATCCAGACATAGATGTATTGCTCAGAAAACTCACAAAATATCTACAATACCAAAATTCTAGGAAGTTCTTCAATACTAATCCTCAAACTCCATCTTAGGTCTATGTTCTCTAATCATAGTTTATCTAAATCTAGCTTCCAAGGTTTGTACTAAACATCATATGATACCAACTGTAGCACCCTGAACCCATAATCCCAGAGTCGGTTCATTATTACATATCATTGGAATGATCATAAAAGATCAAGTCTCAAAAGACAGATTAGTTTAGTAGACTTTGAAGAACTAGATACATTCATAATGTTTACATTACATCATAAAATAAAAAATACAACAACATTGTCTCCATAGACAACACAGAGATCCCATAGACTATCCCTGGAGGTCAGTCATAATATACTTCTTTGCATCATGGGAAAAATAAAACATATAAAGGGCTGAGCTCTAATGCTCAGTAAGGATAACATTATAGCGGAAACTTTCATAAATAAGCATAAACATTTAAGGTAGTGTATAAGACTAGAACAAAATCCTTTTAAACTTGAATGTCAGAATAATATAGAAAAGAAAAAATAAAATAATGCCATTTACTTATTCATGTGGATATTCTAACAGTCGAATGATCACATGCAATATCAATAACCACTATCATAATGATGGAATTCATAATTCCAGCCTATCATAACCACATAGTCAAGGCCTTATGCCAAGACTACAAATAATATTTTGTCAAGGCCTTGTGCCAAGATACCATTTTGTCTCATGAGACCTACCGATGCATCAAGGAGATATAGCAGGCTCCACCCATCACAGGCTATGTCCAATTAATTCCTCAAATGAAATGTTTGAAACATAACATAAACATTCGTATTAAAACTAGCTTACGAAATGTCAATAAATTATGCACAAACCATGAATGGTATAAAAATAGCACATCCACAGTCAAACATAACTCATTCAATACAATATGAAATATTGTATTGTCACATATTAACCTCAATCGAGAATGATGAAGGATATTTAAATAGATGAAAATAATCATCAAAACTACTTGTGAGAAATGTCCCTTTTTTTCATGAAAACATTTAAAAGTCACACTATTTGTCAAGAAGCCGTTTAAAAATATATTTCCGAATCAATGTGTCCCATACCACTTTGAAACTTTTAAAAGGAATTTTTATTTTAAAACATTAATGTCCATATAAATAAATCCTTAAAAACCATTTTTAAAACATGGACATTAATGAGAAATATTTAGAAGAATAAATATATAAAACATTTAAAAATGATATTTTAGTTAGAGTATCTGACAAAAAGAGAGACACTTGAATAAAAATAATTGAAGTAATCAAAACCATGTAATATCATGAGAATAAAGGGAGTCATGAAAAACTATGTCAAAGTACATTACATACAGAGTGATTTGGTGTATAACAACAAAGAAGTCTCAATGGAATGTAAATTGAGATGAAATCTCTTATAAAGACTGTATCCTCAGGGTAAGGATAAATAAACGACATAATTATATCTAAAAAATATAAATAAACTCAATATTATTGGATATTATATGTATATCAATCATGTGGAATTCACATATATTCTTGTAAAAACAACACCAGTGAATTGGATATTTAACTCAACAAATGGAGATTGAGTTAAAATTACACTTATCAAGTTCATATCGATGTCTTGAGAATTTAAAAATAGATTGACTATGTGTATCAAATGTATATCCATATAAAGGGGAGTGTAAATTATAACATATGGAAATGAATAGTGATTCCACACATAATCTTGGAGTAAAATAATCAATGAAGTATGCGTAAAGCCGAATGAGTGGAAATTGAAACTTCAAATTCCCTTATCATTTTGGTAACATATGAAACATACACCCATGAAATAAGGATCACACAATGATGATATAAATATCGATAAATTAATTTATATTACACAATGAATACAATCCCGAGAAGTACACACACCACATGCAATAAAAAAGTGGTGGACAATGGAAATATCACGTAATTAAAAGTGAGATAAGAAACCCCTTAATTTGTACTTTTTCCTAGGTTGAGGGTAGGTTAACCTCCTGTATAATGGTGAAATAATTTTTATCGAATTATTAAATAATTATATACATTAATATGATATCATATACAGTCATTTAACATTTATTTGTTAACAATATCTTAGTATTATCGTCGTTTCAGGTGTTAACAGATTCATTTTCCTTTATATTCATTGTTATGTGTTCCATATTTGTTATGGATATGATGTATATTATTCATATAAGAATTATATCATGTATATAAACATTAATTTTAATCATCAAATGAAATTTAGTCCTGAATGGATATGATGGGGAATGAATCTTATCGCGTTCGTGGAGACGGTAATCCGTACGTACACACGAGCGATAATATCACTCTTTTGATAGTAAAATATAATATAATTGGATGTTATGTCATATATGAAGAATTATTATCATGTTATATTTATTATTTACATGAATTAAACATCATTATTATACCCATCCAAAAAATAAAGTATTGAATAACAATTACACCACGGCGTGGATATGGTAATCTGTACTTACGCACGTATGGTGACATGTCATTCAAATGATAGATAGAATAATGAAGATGGTTGTACCATATTTATAATAACTTCTAAGTATATAGATGATACTAGAGTTATTATTTTAGAATATAAATAACAAAAAAGATGAAGTGGAAGAAGAAAAGAACTTGAAAGTGGGGGGGGGGTGAAATTATTACCTTTTTTGGGTTCTTCATTTTGATTTGATCAAATGGTCTCCTTAAGTTGGTATTCAGACCAAAGGAGGGCCGCTAGGATGAAGTGAGGGATGTTGAGATGTTATTTGGGTAGGGGTTAGCCGAGGAAAAAGTCTTTGATGGTGTGAATTAGTGAGTAGGGGGGTTCCCTTTTATAAGAGGGGTGAGAGGCACCTTAGGAAAATCAAGAAATATTATTTTATAAAAAAAATTTATTCAGTTTATAAAGGATCCAAAGTGGATTATTTAAATTTTATGGTGGGTATAGTTCGAAAACCACTCAACCAAAAGGTTTTAGATAGGATTGGGTCACTATATTAACTTTATCTTTTTTTGATTAAACTCTTAGTTATATAGTTTTACATTTACCATGTCTCTTTGTATTTTTATATTATATAGTTAATAAACATACTATATACTTAAAAGAGACCCCAAAGTGGCCCATTAATGATACAAATATCATTGTATAAGTCCTTATTCCAAATCATAGATTTTTAGGAATAGAATATCAATTAATAATATAATATTTGTTTTAAAAATTCGTTTATGTCAATTTTTACACTATTTAATAATTGATTTTTGTTAAAGTTTTATAAACTTTATAAATTAAAACAAAATCAATTAAGAAATACTAACATGTCATATTGGACAATAAAATTTTGGTATGTCATCAAAACTTTCAAATTATATTTATTTTAGCATTTATAATACCAAATATTTGATTCTTTCATTAAAAAGGAAAATACTGCATCATTATTGTGTCATTAATAAATTTAATATTCAATGTCTAAAAATTATAAATAAAATACCATTATGTAAGAAAACTTTTTATATTCCTAATTAATTTTTATAGACGAAAATATAACATATATAACCATATGTAAAAATTATGTTTCTAAAAGATATATTCAAATGTCATTTTTGTATTTACTTTAACTTAAATAATATAAAGTGTCATTATAACTTAAAAGTGGATACATGGGGTCCCAAAATAGACTCAAAGATGTCTTTGGTTGGACATGTAACAACCAATAGGGCTAAGAAACGTTTTAGGGTAATTTTATATTATTATAATATAATTGTTTTACCATTATTTACCGGATTTACCCTTTAACCATTGTAAATAAAATATTTACCGAAGTAATTATTCAAAATGTTTAAAAATAAAAGTTACCTACTTACACAATTTGGATCTCTTTATTAAAAATATGGAATCAATTTTTCTAAATTAGAAACACAGAAGTGGCAGAAATTAATTTAAAATTAATTCTCGTTTCCAAAACAAAGTGCTTTTTTTTAAGAAATAATAACTATCAAAAGATTGACACTTGTCTATGTCTAGTTTAAATGTGAAATTACATCCAATTACCAATTTTGGATTAAATGGTAAAAATATTTGTTAATTAGAAATCAAAACCTCTCTATAGTATAATTTATTACTATAAATTATTTGGATTAAAAATTTTTTTTAATTAATGTTTTGTATTTTTCACTATTCATCAAAATTTGAATGTTTTCTAAAAAATACCAAAAATTTACCCTATTCTAATTTTGATATTCCGAATCCAAAAATGATTTCCATTTTGAAAGATAAAATTTATAAAATTTCAAAAAGTGGGTATTATTATTCATAACAAGTAGTTTGATTGGTTGTGGTGTGTGTTAGAACTCGATGTTGCGTACCAAACACACTACTATATTATTTAAAGGGAAGCGTACTGTGGAAGATTGGGGTGTTACAGAAATGATCACATGGCCTGTTGGGATGGGCCCAGTGGGCCGAGCTTAACCTAACAGGCTGCACCGCCTAACCGGCCGAGCCGAACCCAACAGGTCTGACCGGGTCATCCCAGACCGGGTCGGCCCAGACTAAGACGGGCTAAGTCGGTCCGACCAGGTCACACCGGAACCTGGCCCAATACCAACCCTTTACTTTCGTTAGCTATATCTTTGGCACCAAACTACTGTTTGAAGAACCGTTAGGGGAACTCTTTTTCTTGGAGCATGATGGTCCCTTTGAGTATAATCAAGTAGAGTTTGGGGTAAAGATGAGATATGGTCAGGTTGGATTGTGCACGAATCTAAGCAGGACCCCGGGTCTAAAAGGATTATAACTCACAGATCGGGTGACCGATTGACGCACCGTTTGTTGGGTTTATACCCCTAGGATGAGGCGGACCTTTGAGAGACTTCCACGTGGGACTTTGTGACAGTTGATTTATCGACATGTAGCTCGTGGAGCGGATCCTCCCGGAGACGAGCGAGCATAATTTGGAGTGATCATACGAGTTCCAGGATTACCCTCCAGCTAGGCTCGGCAGTGGGTTATCCATCAACCTCTTAGGGTTTTCCCTCCAGGTGGGCTGGGTAGTGGGTTACTCATCGACCTCGTAGGGTTTACCCACCAGGTGGGCTGGGCAGTGGGTTACCCGTCAACCTCTTATGGTTTACCCTCCAGTTGGGCTGAGAAGTGGGTTACCCGTCGACCTCTTAGGGTTTACGCTCCAGCTGGGCTGGGTTGTAGGTTACCCATCGACCTCCTAGGGTTTACCCTCCAGTTGGGTTAGGTAGTGGGTTACCTGACAATTGAGTTATCCAGTAGCTGAGGTTTCGTCAATCTGACTAAAATGTTATTTGATACTACCCCTAGATTAAAATCCTGGTTTGAGATGAGTCAGTAAGTATTGTGTTTACCTCATGATTGATAAGTATTACATGATAACTTTGGAATATGTATGGGAATATACATAAGTGGGTTATCTATTGAATTTATAATTTTTGGTTTATCCTTGTTGGAGTTTTTGAGACCTTGAGGGTCTCAGGGTCACTACTGAGTATCGTTATACTCACCCCTACACAGGTTATGCCCTTATATTGTTTTGTTGGATGCAGATGATAGACAGCGCTGACCGAGGTAGAGTGTACCCGGACTGGACGGTGCCCGGAGGTGGACAACACGATGTGACAGTACATGAAGGAGACGGTCGGACGTGGAGTGTTGTGGAGGCTATCAGTACCTACCCTTCAGTTAGGATCCGTGGTGGACTATCCAGGAGCTTCTTTCAACTTTATCTTTTTTCCCCTTTTCAGTTGTACTTGTACTTTACTGTTGGGATTGTATTTCCAGCGCCTTTTACATTGAATCACTTTTTTATACTGTTTTACTTAGTGTTTTGTTTCTAGCTGGTACTCTGTTGTGTGTGTTTTCAAGTTATAAAGGTAATGCCTTCCTAGTTTAGAGATTTATGCCTCTGGTTCTAGTTTCCAGCCCCTGGCCTATGGAAGGCAGGCTTGGGGTTGTTACGACACGGGCCCTGGGGGACGGGTTGTGATAGTTTTAGCCTTTTTAATATTATTCTATAAATATTTAAGTTTGTTTTATGAATGTCTTAATTTTTTGGAAATGGTTTTGAAAAGAATATATTTTTTAGTTTTCTAAACATGGATATTGGGGAATTTATAGGTAAAAATATGGAAAATAAATATTTTTTTAACATATATGGAGTGAATGATTTTTTTTCTTTAATTATTACTAAATTAATTTAATGTTTCCTTATTATATTATATGCTACTTTTTAATTAAATTATTTTCTTTTAAAATTTTAAATACATTTAAGAATGGAAAATAAATTTCAAAGTCAAAAGGATGTTTCCCTCCAGAATTATTTTCATGCGATCACTCAAAAATATTTTCCATTTATGATAACATTGCTTGATGTTACATATAATTAATTAGGGATATTTTTTTAAAAAAATATCTAAATTAATTATATAGTTGTTTTATGTTTGTGATGAAATGATATTTAAGAAACCTATTTCTTTTCCACGGGTTATGTTATAAATGAATGATCTTTATGAAACCCATTTCATTACACTGGTATTGATATGATGACTGATTTATGTTATTATAGAAACCACATTTATGAGTTCATAATGAGATGTGTGGGGCCTATATCTCACTCCAATGAATTTAATAATGATTTATATCTCGTGAGACAGACATGGACGAAATGGGGAGTGAAGTTAGTTCCATAGAGGACTTTGTCCACTAAAATAGTTATGGGAGTGAACCTTGAAAAATAATTTGGACACGGAAGTAAACCATTACTACCAATATAGTTTGGGGTGTAAAGAAATTATAAAAACATGGAATTGGCAGCAATTCATTGACTACTATGGAAATAATTTTATATATTTATGTGTCTTCCACAAATTCTGCATCATATTCCTATGTTTTCATTTCAGGGATTATGTTCTTCATTTCATATTATAACTTTATTTTGAAATTACATTATTTATGAAATGAATCGTATTTTTGATCATCAATACAAAGGTTATGATATTCTATTTACATGGGCATGGTCTCATACACTTATTCTTATGATTAAGTTTACAATTCTCCTATGTTTACCCTTACTGAGAATATCATCTCACATATTTTTGTGTTTCCATTCTCCGAGGTTAAGAAGATATGCATTTTTTTATGTGTATAAGAAGGGTTATAATGGAGAATAACATAATTGGATGTAATATAGGTCACTTATTTATCAGTGTTTATGTTTCCAGGTTTAAAAATACACTAGACTCATACAGTCTTGAGACGTGTGTTTTAATAATGTATTAAGTATTTTGCAAAAGTAATATAATGTGTATATACACCAAGAATAGGTTTTTATATGAATGGAGAAAGATAAATCACATTTTGACTCATCATCTCAATAATAAATATTAATTTTTTGATGATATAGTGCATTTATCTCAAATAATTAAGCATAAGAAAAAGACCATCCATGATGAAAAGACTGTTGTTAGTGAATATACTGATATGTTTCTTGAGGAGTTTCCCAGTCTTCAACCAATATTTAATAATGTTCACTCAATTTACTTTATACTAGGAGAGTTTCTAATATCCCAGACTCCATATAAAATTACCGTTTCTAAACATGAAGAGTTTAGGTAGGAACTATAAGTGAATCAATATAAAGGGTTTATACACCCAGGTGCTTCGATATGGGGTGTGTAATTCCTCTTATTCAAGTATATGGATGGGTAAATGTGACTATATAATTATTATAATGATCTCAAAAATATAATGATAATGAAAAATTATCATTTACTATAGTTTGATGAATAATTAGATCAACTGGGTGAAGCCCATTACTTTTTTAAGGAATATCATTACTCAAGATATTATTATGTAAATGTAAAAAATGGGGATATACACGTGAATTATTTTCATACAGTGTATGGTAATTGTGATTTAATAGTTATTCGATTTTCACTCACCAATTCTATTACTATCTTAATGGAAATTAAGAATTGAGTATATAAGGATTAATTTGGAAATTTATTTGTATTCTTTTTAGATGATATTCTTATATGTTATAAAAGAAATGAGGAACATGAGGATCATTTGAACTTTTTAATAATGTTAATTCCAATGAAAAGATACATGATAATTAAATTAAATATCTGTTTTTGATAGAGAAAATTAAAATTCTTATTACATGTTATCACCATAAAAGGAATATATTTAGATCATTTGATGAGATTTTCCATTGAAGGATAGCCCCGAAAAAAGTATGTGATAGGGATACATAGATTACATGAATTATTTAGGAAAATTTATTGATTTATGTAAAACATATCATAATTATAAAGCCCAAAAAATATGAAAACAGAGAATATATTAATGCATACTAGAACTGATTAATGCAAGGGTAGATCTAAAAAGTCAGAAATAAGTTAATAACTTCACCTACACTCAAATTACCGACATGTGTTGAAGTAATTTTGATAAATTGTGATGTATACAAAAATGCATTGGGTTTTGTACTACGATAACATGAATATTTGATAGCCTATTTATCATGAAATATAATTATATGAGGGTATAACTACCCAATGCATGATCAAAAATTAATATAGTGATATTTGAATTTTATATTAAGAAACATTATCTTTTTTGGGATATGTGTGGCATATATGAAAATCATAAAATCATGAAGTATATATACAACCAAAATGAGATCAATTTGTTTAAAACAAGGTGGTTGAAATAGATCTAGGATTATGATTGATCAATTTATTGCTATATTGGGAATGTGAAAAAATTGGTAGATTCTATATGTAGAAAGTATCTTGTAACTTTATCCATGATAAGGATTGATATATATTCAATATGAATTGACATGAAAAGGATGGAAATGAGAATAATAAAAGGATGTTCAACTTACCTTTATCAAATAACATCTCATCCATCCACTCATGAAATGATCAAGGAGGCCAAATAAATATGTTGGGATATAATGAAGGTGGAGACAATATGGTGTTAAACCTTTCAAAAGATAGAGTCATATGTTTGGGAACCTAGATATGTTTTCCATTAAAACATGATCATAATAGAGGACATTTCGATGATGCATATTTGTCATGTTTCTCTATTAAACCAAGGAACAATAATATTTGTAGATATATAAAGAAATACAGTTATAAGTATAATATAAATAGATGAATTGATGACTTTGTATCTCGATTCATGGTATGCCAAAATGTCAATTATGAATGAATGAATTTTAAGGGTATGATGAAAGATTTTCCCATACCAATATAGAAATGGAAATACATAAACATGGATTTATTCAATGTACTCCATATTACACCTAATGGACATAACTCTTTCTGGGAGGTATTCAGTAACCAAATAATATTAGTTCATTAAATTGAAATCATGGTAGATATAGCTATAGACAACCTCAAAAATATATACATAATGGAAGTGATAATACCACATAGAATTTCACTCCATATTGTATCTAATTGAGATATGTAGTTTACCTTTAGGTTTTGGATATGACTGGTTGATCTGTCTGAAAGAACAATAACAACTATATGTATTGAGATAATGTTCAATAGATTAATAGGGATGTTGGGATCTGTTCCTTACCATAGTGGGGTTATTGTATCACAAGTGTTTACATTTTATAATTCCAATGGCACCTTATGAGGCTCTGTTTATATAGTGGTCTAAGACTCAAAAACTTTGGCATTAATTTGGAGAGTGGAAGATTATATGAACTGATCTTGAAAAAGATTTAGTGTCACTTGAATTTTCCCTTAACCAGGACCAAGTTGAAATTCAATAACATGAATCATGAATGTAACGATTTATGGGGGAAGTCCAATCTTATTGAGATTATGACCGGAACCATTTTCCCCAAACCACCCTAAGAATGTACCACCTTTTCACACCTTACCCCTATGTTATATACTGGTGTAAAATTGGTTTACCTGTTTATACCATAATTTTTTAATTTTTTTTTATTTTAAATAAAAAAATGATTCTATATACATATTTTCTATTACTTTATATATTAAATTTTATTCCAGTTGATGAAAATTATTTTTATATATGAAAAAACAAAAATTGTATTTTTAGAAAATATATAGTATAAAAATTTTCCGACACAATAAAATTTTTTGAAATAAATATTACAATAATATAATAATTTTGCTAAATAATAAATATTTATATACAAATGATAATATAACTCAATTTAGTCCAATTTAATATTTATTAGGGTCTAAAAACTACAATCGTCCTTAAATAAGTTAATTCCAATATATAAGGATTTATTGTTAAATTTTCAAATTCTCTTATTTAGAGAATAATTGTGTAAATATAAATATTATTTTTTAAATCTTCATATCAAAATAATGAAGTTATAAGTTTTTGATAATTTTTTGAGACAGTCTAATTTAGGGAAAACATTAAATTTGGAATAGATATACAGTCTCTATTATGAAATCATAATTGTCCAAAAGTGATTTAATAATTTATACAATATTAATAAATTATAAAATATATATTTATCCTTTAAAATATTTTTTATTATGTTATTTTATTTATTTTACAAGACATTATGGAATCCTCTATAGACCTATAATATTTTTTAGGGTCTAAAATCAATTCATTATTAACATGACTCACTTCCATATCACCAATCATATTATTTTCATATATTTGGTTCATGGTTGTATAAAATAATGAAAAATTTATTTATAATAAACCATGGGTAGAAACATTGGGATGATTTGTGGTTTTGGATATTTTAATATTTATAATCCAATTCAAATGATATGAAATTAATGAGTATTTTTACTCTATTTTTAAATAAACACCCACCAATCCCACACCAAACATCTATAAAAACTCATTTGGATTGATTTTAATCTCTATAGATCACTAAAAATACCTCCCATAGTTTTCCTAATATCTTAAGAAGATACTCTCATGGTTAAGGGATTATCTCCCCACCTTCATCATTCATGAAATTTGTTCATATTATGCAATTTTATTTGAAATGGTTCATCTTTCAACATAATTTTACACATCCCTTTAAAAATTATTATAATTTACATATACTGAGACAACGTATTTTAGTCCCATTCATCTCTTGCCTGAATACTTATTTACAGCCTTTATGGAACTGAAATTAACCTACAATTATTCAAGTCAAACATTTTTATTGTATATAACATACCTTAGAAATCATATAATGTAATTAATTAAACTATAATTCACTTTCATACATTCTAAAAAATATTTTAGGTTTAGATTATTAAAGAATTAGTTCATGAACACATATATAAAAACTCATATATTACAATGTAGACACATCTACCCAAATTATTTATTTTGACAATATGAAAAATTTAAAACAAAACAACCTTTCTTTATTTATGAAAAAATCATGAAATTAAACTATAATTTTAAATATGAATTATCTGTAAATAATCACTAGGAAAAAAATTTCATTATTTTTATGAGCATAGAATGCTCAGTAAGATAGATAGAGAGGAATAATAAAACTATTAGTCCATGAATAAAAACACATTCCCAAAGTTATAAATTTTAAATAAAAAAAATAATCTCTTTAGATTACCTGATGAAATTATATGTTTCCTATAAAACCATATAATTAATAGATAAATCATTAATTTTTTTTGGTAGAATAATTTTCATATCACTCGTACATATAATGTATCTCTCCCAGGTACACAGGGAGTTACCATCATGGTTACACTTAAATAAGAATTATTATATATTCACATAATCTCTTAAGAAATACCAAACAATTATACTCCATCCCTTTACCCTATGCATTGTAGATACATAAAGGGATCAAATTTTCTCTGTTTAACATTGAAATATCCATCATTATAAAAATTTCTATGAAAAATAACTTGAACATAACACCTCAATATTTCATAAATAAAACATTGTTGAGGAAAATAATTTTTTCATTTTGAAATATATTTTTATTTTTAATAATTCGGGAATATATAAATGAAATTTTTTTATTTTAAAATAAAATTAAAAACATTTAAATGAAAAATAAAACGAATATTGTGTCATGAAATTAAGAAAATCATCTTATTCAATATAATTAAAAAAATATTTGTTTAATTATAATAGTTCTAACTTGAAAATTATATTTTAATAAAATGTCCCATACAAATATATTATCATTAATGTTGGAAATAATTAAATGAATATAATATGTGATTTAACAATTAATACAAATAATAGAATAGAATATAATAAAAATTAATTTCACAAATAATATTTTTACCACATAATAAATGAATTACATAGTTAACCCAAGGAACATAAATTCGGTTAAAAATGCCCTTACTTTATGTCTGAATGCATTTTTTAGTTTTACATAATGCCACATATAATAAAATTAGATAGAATAATTAATTAATTAATACACCTTTCCAAATATATTTTATTTATTAATATTTTATTATGTTCATTTATATTTATTTCTATGATTTATAAATACCTGAATCATTATTCCGAGAGTGGTCATTTCAGGGCATTATGGTTGGTTTCCTTAAGTATAATTATGGGAGTTATTTTTGAAATTGAATAAAAAATATATATTGGGAATGACATGGTATTAATATAATTCCATATTTTTAAATAATCCTATAGATCATTTTTTGGTTATGAGGATGATTCGTCATAGAAAATATTAGTCATAAATGTTTTGTATGTTCATTTCAGTTTTTCTGAAAATAACAATCTAGTTTCGTTTTATTTAATATTATGTAGATAAATTAGTTCGAATACATTAATAAATCTATAATATACATATTAAAATATAATTTTACCATAATAACGGCTTTGTGATCATCATTGAAGGTGATGATGATAAATTAACCCATTTCATCCAAGAAGGCGGTGAATCGACATGTCACATACGATATAACAATATTTTTAGAATAAGAGGAGATGAGAAAAGGTTTAATGATGGAAATTATATTAACAAAATATAATTAAGTATATATATGATATTTTAGCTATAATTATATTATGTATAGGGTAGGTCTGGAAAAGTTATAAAGAAAGAAATAAATAATGAATTTAAAAGAGAATTAGTGGAGGGTTTTACCTCTTGAATGTTGTCTCCTTGAGAACCGCATTAGGGAACTTGGTTTTGGATTTCTTGTGATTATAGAAGGTATAATAAATTGTTCAGAGGCTTAGTAAGGTAATTGTAAAGAATTTGGACAAGATACAATGCTTTGGATGTATCAGGAGAATGGGTGGTGAGCGACGGTATTTATAGGTAGAGAGGAGAGGTTTTTGATTATTTTATTCATTTATTTATTATTTTGGGACAAGGTAATAAATAGTGTTGATTATTGTTAATATGTATAGTAACTAGTGATTTTATGTTCAAAAAAATGGGTACATACCCCATTAATACATCATCTATAACTTGATAATTCAATTATTTAATAATACTGTAAATTTCAATATTTTTTTATTCATGAAAAATTCATCAATTTTTAAAAAATAACAAAATTTCCCCAAACACATAACTTTTCATTCATAAAACATATATTTATATATACCATGACATATAAATATATCTATATATATATATATATCATATTTTTACTTATAAGATATATAAATTTTACATATACATTAATTTGTATGTTTCATATTCTATTAGTGTAGAATTATTAATTTCAATATATTCCACTTATTTAATTATTCATTTATAATGATTTTAACTATTTATTTCCAAAACGATAAAAAAATTATTATATAAAATCCTAGGCTATTAAATTCCACCCCTTCTAGAAGTAACATCCTCAAAATTCTATTCACTTACTAAACAAGTGAGGATACACTAACCTTATAGAATTTTTTGATTCCCATGTTGCTTAATCAACCAAGTGGTTTCTCCTGAAAACCTTAACTTGGTGAATTACCTTATTCTGTCAAGATTTCCCTCCAAGGTCAAGAATATGAATATTCTCTTACTTATATGAATGGTTATCTTCAAACTAAAAAATATTAAGGATAAAAAATGGGATGAATATAACACATACTTTCTTATCATCAATGCAAGAAAAAAATTATGTACCTGCAAAAAACCGAAGAAAATACATTTGGTCAATAAATAATCCAACATTATCTATGATTTATTATAGTCCAATGAACATTGTACTGAGATTCCCTTTATTTCTCAATGAATCTTGATTTTACATGGAGAAACATTGAGAAATCCATGATCACTTTCCACTAAAGAGAGATCCTTCATTCATTTATCCATAAATGATTTTTTCTTGCATTAAGCTGTATTTAATTTCCACTAAATCATATTAACTTTCTCTTACATTTCCTTTAATAATTCCGGTCCCCTCAACTTTATTTCATTACTTCATACCAAAATACTTGAGTATGAAAATGATTTCTATATAATGCTTCAACAAATGCCTTTTCTATACTATAATGAAAAAATTATTATAAAAACTCTACAAAATAATGTTTCAGACCCCAAATTCCCTATTTTTCCATTGAATAAGATTGAATAATATCCTATAATCTATGAATTGATTTCTCTAACATTCCCTCAGATTGAGGATGAAAAGTTGTAGGGAATTTAAATAAATTCCCCATGACATATGAAGGCCCCTCAAATAGTTATAAGTGAACCTAGAATCATGATCACATATAGTGGAGAGAGGATCTCAATGAATCATAACCATCTATTGGAGGCATTGTCAAGAAAGATTATATAAAGACATTTTATCTGAAACAAGAATAAAATGTGCATATATAGTCAGTCAGTCAAAAATTACCCAAATCACATTGTTACTGAATGAGGTTGTTGGTAATCCCACTATCAAATCCATGGATATAATTTCCCATTTTTCCTACCGTACATTAGTAGGCTAAAGAATCCCCTATGGTAATAGTTGTCCAACTTTTACCTGTAAATAAGTCAAACATCTCATAGTTATATTAGGAACATATCTCTTCATTCTATCCATTATTAATACTCTTGAATATCTCTTTATATCATAGTGCTTCGAAGATGAATTGAAAACAGAGAACAATGAGCTTAAATTAATATATCTTTCTTAAAAAATGTGAATCACAAGGCACAAATAACATCTTCCAAAATATCAAAACATAATCTTTATAAATGTTAAATTCAAGAAAAATACACTCTTTAACCAATTATACCTTTTTACTCAACTCTTGGTCTTCCTTATACACTTTAAAAATTGTGTATGATAGAAAGGATTAATCTCCATTATCAAAATAGATGAATTTCCTTCCCCAACAACATACAAGAAAAAATTAAATAAATCATTAACCAATGATTCATGTTAAAAATGTATCGTGGTTAATATAGCGTAATGTTTTCAACTCATGGAATCCACCACATATTTATTTTCCTTGATGGTAATTTATTGTTCAATAATAATCCATTATTAGTTCAAGACACCTTCTCTGCCTCCGGTTCAATTCATTTCAAGTGAATATATACTTCAAAATTGTATAATTAGTTTATATTTCATACATTTCTCCATATATGTGATGTTTCCAAATTTTTAAGGTGAATACCATTGATTCTTATTCAAAATCTTATGTTAAATAACTTAAATCTTGATATATATATTCTTATTAAGCATATGCAATTAACTAATCATCCCACATCAGAATGAAATCAAGTTCCATTAAAAAAGAATTATTGCAGAGGAAAAAATATCCTTTTGTGGTAGGTAGGTAAAAAACTGAATCATTCACCAATCATTACTTTAGTTCATGAAAAAAAATCATTAAATTATTCTATAGATATAAAATTTAATTCATTTTCATGTTAACATAATCAACAAGCTAGATAACCGTGCATGTTTTTCAACAAAGTGATGGTAATATCCCACTAATACAAGAAAACTAGAAATCATTTTAACATTTTTATTTCATTTCCATTCATCGACCATTTTTGTTTTGTTAGGATCAAATATTATTCTATCATAATTTATAATGTTCCCAAGAAAGGAAATCAGTTTTAACAAAATGTCACATTTGCTAAATTTTTAAAATAATAGCTTTTCCATTAGGGGGTGTATAAAAATCATTAAATGATAATCATGATCCTCATCACTTCATGAATACACCAAAATATCATCAATTAAAATAACATCAAACTTATAAAAATATTCACGAATGATTCTATTCATAAGATCTATAAATACAATAGGGTAATTTCTTAAACCAAATGTTAAAAAAAACAATCTCATAATTACAATATCTATTATTGAATGTTCTTTTTAGAATTTCATCTTTCTTCACCTCCAAATGATTTTACTTGGATCTCACGTCAATATTGGAAAAATACTGAGCTCCCTAGAGGGGAAAAAATAAGTCATCAATATAAGAAAAATAATACTAATTTATAATAGTGATGTTATTCAATGCCCTATAATCAATGAAAATCTTAATAGATCAGTCTTTATTGGTAAAAAATAAAATAACATCTCCACATAATGATGTAATCTAAATAAAACATTTTTCTAGAAACTATTATAATTGCTTTTCTAATTCTATAAGTTCATATTGAGCCCATTGATACATGTGTTTTTCAAATAGGTTTAGCATCATGTACTTAATAAGTTATAAACTCAACCTCCCGATCAAGTATAATATAGGGAAACATAGCAGGAAAAACATAATGTTACCCATTTACCATTGATGAAGTAGTAATATATAAAGTTACCATTTTTATAAAATATGTACATGAAAACATTCATTTCACTATTTTAAATGTCTCTTTGATTCATGAAATTTTATTAATTGTATCCATTCATTCCTACAAACTATCTGATACTTTTTCTAGAAAACATCTATTTTATCTCTATAATCAATCTTCGAATGGTAAAAATAAATTCAATTCATACGTAGAATAACATCAAATTCTACAAGTTGGAGGAAAACAAAGTGTCTAGGTAAAGTCTTTTGACAAAAATTGACATTAACATTATTATAATGGGTTTTTTTTTAATATTTTACCCATGTGTTTTTACCATAAGTTCTTACTTCATTTCTTGAGGTGAAATTTTCAATTTATTAAAATATTGTCAGATATAAAATAATGTGTAGACCCTAAATCAAATAGGACACCATAACAATATGGGAAAACAAAAAATGCACATGATACCGATTAATTGGATAGAACAATATCTGTTAAAGTAGTTATAAAGGATTTCACAACACTTTTTTACTTATATTATGACTTCTTTCCATAATTTGGGTTCATAATCGGACAATTGTTTTTATAAAGAAAAATATCATTACATTTAAAAATTATTTTGTTTGTACATTAGAAATTTTGTTACCACATACATGATATATATCATTGCAATTATGATCCATATGACCAAACATTACCCACTAGAAACACTTATCAGACTTCAAAAGACATTCCCCAGCATATTTCTACTCTAATTCCCACAAACTAAAAACATAATATTCATACAATTTAAATTATTTGATGCATTCATTCATTTTTAATTCCACCTATACCACTTTTTCTTCTAGATTTTAAAGTACACATAATCATAATAAAAATATATTTTATCCTTCTCTACACATCGAACATGTTTTTCATATCTATTGTATTTATGAGGAGCCAATTTCCTTTGATATTTTGTCGTCAATCCCGAGAAGAAAAATAGATTGGGATTTCATGGACTTAGATAAAATATTTAGCATAACATTACAATCATGTCAAATTATCTTCATATACAGCCATTGAATCCTCTTCCTATATTAATTCCATTAATTTTTTCCATTCTTATTCATGTCTCCTTAGGAAAATATTTCTTCCAGAAATTATTTTTGAATTCATCCATTTCCAATGAATCAATATCTTTGTTATACCTGATATTCTTGACCATTGATATCCACTGATCAACTTACCCTTAAAAATGGTAAATATAAAGATTAAACTTTTGATGGTATGAATACCCATGACATAAAAATCATTTCTAGGGATTTAATCCACCGTTGAACTGCCATTGGGTCAGAAGATACCCCAAATGAAAGAAGGTGTTGCCTCCTAAAATATCCCACAACCAATGTATTCTTTTAAGGTTGATATATATAAAAACATGTACGGATGAAACCACTATTTATAGACTATTTCATCTTATCTTTTGTAGTAAAAAACATATTTTTTTTAATTCCCACCATTCTTGGTTGCATATTAAGAAGGATATTGTCCTCTCACTGCCATCCTAAATTATCTTCACAGTTTATTCTATGGAATACCATTATGAAAATACATATATTAGATAAAGAAACATGGTAATATTTAAAAGATACATTATTTCAATATAACTATAGAGTAAATATAATTTATGGTCATTCAATTTTCATTATCCTAAACCCTAACATTTTCTAACCCATGATATGAACCCAACTGTAAGGACCCCACCATAAAAATTACATAATCTAGTTAATTAAAATATAATTTTCTTTTATACATTCCAAAATATATTTTCAGATTAGATTTTTGGAGTATTAGGTTAAAATTTCATATATATGAAATTATATATTACAGAGAAGACAATTCTACAAATATTCCATTGTTTTTAAAATGGTGAAAATTTTAAATAAAATTGATTTGTTTCCATATAAAATCATCATGAATTTAAACTTGAATTCATTCTTTCCATTAACCATACATAAACCAGATAATATTTTAAAAAAAATTAGTTTGATAAGAAAATTCATAGTAAGGTATATAGAGAGGAATAATGAAACTATTAGTCTAGAAATGAAGTCATTTTAATAGAGTCATTACTTTCAAAAATAACAAATAATCTCTTAAGCATACCTTATGAAATCATAAGTTTTACATAAAACTATAGAAATAAAAAATAAATCAAAAAAGTTAACTTGAGGTATCATTTTCATATCAATATTAAATATAATGTAGCTCTTCCAACTATATTGGGAGTACCCTTCATTGTTAATCCTAGAAAAACAATTGTAGTATTTTCCAAAAATATATTAGGTGAAACCTATCTGGTTAAATTCATACCTCTACCAAATTCAATTGAGATATATAACGGGCTAACATTATATCATTTTATAACAGAAACACACTTCATCCTCAAAATACTCCTCAATCATAAAATGATCATAACAAATAAATCTTACATAAAAGATACATTCTTCGGGAAAATAAATTTTCCATTTTTAAATCAATATTAATTTTTATGAATTAAAAAGATTATGAATAAAATAAATTTATTGAGAATAAAATTTTAAAAATGCAAGGAAAACATAATATAAAAAAGGTATCGTGAAAAATGGAAATTGTTATTATACTATATATGTAAAAAGTTCATATTAAAAAAAAATATGTACCTTAAAAAGAGGATTTTTAAAATGATATTTCCTTAAAAATATATTATAATTGAAGTGAGTATTAATAAAATTATTTAAATATGTCTATTCGTTGTAAATACACTTAATAAAACAAAATATAATCAAAATTGATTTCACAATTAATCTTAGCAACACATAATAAATGATGTATAATTATAACCTAAAGAATAGAAGTTTGGTTAAGATTGTCCTTACCATATTTCCCAAAGAATTCTACACTTGTACTTAATGACCTATATAATAAAATCTGGTTAATTAATTTTATAATTCTCAATAGTTTACACAAATATTTTATACTATTTTGTTAAGTTATTTTAGGGAAATTTTGATGAGTTATAAATACCTGAATCTTTTTTCCTGGTCCATTTGCTTCATGGATTTACAGTTGGTTCCCTTGAGTATAATCATGGAATTTATTTTTAAATTGGGATAAAAACATAATAAGGGTAATTAAGTGATATTGATATACTTATATAATTTTATATGATCTCATTTATAATTTTCTTTATATTTTAAAATTATTAATTAGATAAAATAATAATGATAAATGTTTGGTTTGTTTTTCACAGGATATCCGACCATTAAAAACTGGTTTCTTTTTATTTAATATTATGTATATAAACTAGTTAAAAAACAAATAAATATTATAATATACATATAAAAATCTGTTTTAACAATAGTAATGGTTTTATAACTATAATTGAAGGCATTAATGGAAAATGAAAACACATTACCCGTGAAAGTGGTGAATCAACACATCATGGATGATGTTTTCATTTTTTTAGTACATGAGTAGAGGAGAAGAGGATTGATATTGAATATTCCATTATCATAATGAAATTATAGAATAAATATTATACTGGAGTTATCTTGATAGTTTGGATAGGGTAACTGCGGGTAAGCCAGAATGAAATAAAGAAATAATGAATTTAAAAGAGAAAGAATGATGTATTTTACTTCTCAGATATTTTCTCCTTGGGAACCAACTTAAGGAACCCGGTTTTGGTATTTTGGTTATACGAGTATGTATTATATGTGGGGAATAATATTAAAAAGTTAATTGGGTATAACTTAGTCAGTCTACAAGCCTTTATAGGTTTATGGAGAATGAGTGGCGAGTGGTGGTATTTATACTAAGAGGAGAGGGGTGTTTTTGATTATTCTATTCGTTAGTTTATTATTTTGGATCATGATTATCAATTGTGTAGATTATTGTAAATAATTATATTAAATATTTAATGGTATGTCAAAATTATATATTCTTACCTTGTCAATTACTCATCCATGACTCAATAATTCATTTATTTAATTATTTAGTAAATTACCAAATTTTACTACTCACAAAAAACTACAATAATTAACAAAATAAAAAAACAAACCTATATATTTACGAAATGTATATTTAAAAAAAGGAATCTATTTTTTTCGAAATATATTTCTAAATATGATAAATTTAATATTCAATTAAAATGTCATTTATTCAGAAAATACTGATTGAAATATTATAACCGATTTCATGACAAATTGTAAAACTAAACAAGGTCTCAGAAAATTATATTAAAAATAATGAAGAAATATTAATTTATGAATCAATTTTGTGCAAATAAATTTTCATTTAAATCAATATATTTATTGTAAAATTTTAAATAAAATGTTTTTATTGGAAAAAAATACCAACATAATTTTTGATTTTTTTTGAAAAATTATTTAATTGTATAATTGAATAAATATAACATATTTTTAATTATAAGATAAATAAACATTATTTATAATTTCACAAGTGATGTTACAAATATACTAGTATTAATTCATTAATTTCTATATATACGACATATTTCATTATAAATTAATAATGAATTTAACTATTTAATTCAAGAATGAAAACAATTATTCTATAAGTACCTGGGTTGTGACATGTATAGTGAATAACTATCCCATTTCCCACTCAAGGAGATTAACATATATATAAATATATTTGCTTGATCGGATACATCCGTATAATCAACCCAAACTCTTTAATTAATATATTAAAATTTATTAAAGGTATTTAGATGATGTATGATCTATGTGGCACACTAATACTTATAGATGATATAAATGTGATGAGTGATCCTACAATTTTATAGAACTCCCATGAATTGGGGAAAGTTTTTATATTATTAGATACCATTTTTGGTGTATGAGAGGTTTTCCTAAGGACGTTGTGTTATAATGACTTGCTAGTCATCCATTCATTATGATTATAATTCCATGCTTTATGTTATTTCCACAATTCATATTTTTCCATGATGATATCATCTTAAATCTTGATTCAATGTTAATGCCTATGATTCTCATGATTTTTTTGTTGCCTTTAATGCCTCTGGAATAATATGTTTTACTTATATAATGTTTTGGGTTGATTATTTCTTGATAAATATTTATTGCTTAGCCATTTATTATGTCAGTTTTGTGTTATCTCATGCAGTATGAAAATATTGACAGTATATAAGGGATTGTTTCAATGTTTTTAAATAATGTAATTTTATGCATATCTGTAGTTATTTATCTACATAACTAATTACAAAAATATACTAGGCCTCATGAGCTATTTAGATTGTATAATGTGTATATTTAGTTAATAAATCATAAATTGATTTTTAATTAAGATATGTGTGACCATATTCTTTATTGATTTAATAAGGTATCAATGAAATATATTCGATAATGGTAATTTTGACATTTTTTATTAAAAAAGTGTAAAATGTACGTTTTAAATATATTTGTATTCACTCCCATTTCAATACATCATAGAAATATTTATTTCATAAGATTTATTTACAATTTTATATGCTTAATTTTAAGGAAATTTTTTTCTCAATTTTTTGGGAATTTATATTTGTTAAATTCTTTTACTTGGAAACATAGTATTTTTCATACATAAGAGATTTCAAAATGTGTTATTTCTTATGTGATTTAATGAGAATTAAAAAAATTATTATTAATGTAAAATCTATAAGTTTTTAATTCATTTTGTGGTTATTAGACAATTTTATGAATGATGGGTCATCCTAAAATAATTATGATGAAGAGTAAGCCCGTTAATGTTCTCTAGTGCATTAGGTAAAGTGACAGATTTTACCATCGATATGTTACTCATAAAAATTAAAATTTTCAAGCCATGTTATTCCATTATAGGGATTTTTATAATTATGAATATAATTATAATTTCCCAAGGTACTTTATTTATATTATTTCAATGTTTTATAAATTAAATCACTTTTATTTCAAAAGGTAAGAAAACGAGACTATGTTTTTAAAGAATTTTTATGAATTTTTTAAAATTAGAGAGAAAGGATATTATTCATGGAATTGAATTCATATATTTTTATGTTTTACAATAAATCAAAACTATTTTGTTATTTAATTTTTAATTTTTTATGATTTTTTATGAAATCAATTACGCTATTTGTTTTTTTTCAATTAAAATATAAACATATATTTGAGATCAAATGCTCTTGAAAATAGAATAACATTTTTTTGTTTAATTCCCCTTACTAATATTTTTTTATCATCCAATATTTTAAAAGGTTTTTTCATAATGATTAAGGATGGGTAGAAAGTTTAATAATTTCATTTATCAATATAGGGGAGTTACATTGAATGAATCAAGTTTCTCATTATAAATAACTTGTTCTTTAGAGAAAATTAATATTTTGTTAAAATTTAAAATTTTTATGAAATTTGTTTTACCTAATTCTCTAAAGATACAAAATAAAAATAATGGCGTATCTCTAAAAAAGTAAAATAATTATTATAAATCAATGTAATAAAGGGTCTTAATGAAGTATGTCTTGTAACTTTTCATTTAGTCTCTTATGCCATCAGAAATATATTAACTCTTATTTCAACAAACTAATCATTGTATAATTAATTCCCATATATGGATTATAAAATATTCAATACGTTCATAATAAAATTCTTAATTTTAATTATATATTCTTGTGGAAGTGAATAAAATGATTGATAAACCACTTGTAGCATAACACTCCTAGTTTCAATAATATTGGATTATCTGAAGCGTTCAATTTCTAAATACTTTTAAATCCCATATATCATTCCAAAAAAATATCTAACTATATATATTCCTCATATCTGAATATAATAAATTATTTAAAATCTTATGAATAGCTTGAAACTAAAGTTTCAGTTCTCTAGAAATCATAGAAACAACGTTCTCGAGAATTTCCAAATATATTGTCACCTTTAAATAATTATCTATACTTATATTAATAATAAAATTATTTATTCAATCATTATAATAATCATAATAATTTCCACAATAAAATAAACATTGATTTGAAATCATATTATCAACCAATTAAATAGTTATTCCTTCAAAAATAAAAATTATTTCATCTACTAAATAGTTTGCATAAGGGAATTGATATATTTTTGAAAAACCATTTAAAAATATAAAATAACACCATTCTCGGTATCAAACATGAATATGTGATCCAATACCATGTGTTGTTTTAATAAATATTTATGCTAAACATTGGGGGGTGGGGGTTCAAATGATGAACTCCCAATCTCATCCACCTCATCGTGCATGCTGGTAGAGAATAATACTTTTTAATAAAATCACAATTTATAAGATTTTAAAATCAAATATTGTTAAAATTAAAACTATTGAAAGATAAAACTACACAACTAAATGAGTAGGAATAGTTGAAATTGTTATTTTCATGAATTCAAAATATTTTAAAAATATTAAAATACTATAGAAATTAAAAAACATTGTAGTTTAAAAACAAGGATTGGTGTATGGATAACAATCTTAAAACTCCAACACTATCCTAATTACCAAACAAAAAAACTAATCTATAGTGTATGAGGGATTGATAAACTTAATATATATTATCATGAATTCTTATACAAGGAATCCCTTGAAATTAGACCTTTAAAAATGTGTATCTATCATTATTTCCCTAAAATCTCTAAAAAAATGATTTGAAAAAGATATGTCTACCTATGCTAGTAAGCCCCTGAACAATGTAATCAAATTTATTTATGTCTTCCCATGATTTGAATTAATTGTCCATGTATGATTAGAATAAATTATATCATCAAAAAAATGAAATCCCTCTATCACAATGATATTAATTAGTAAAATTACTATGGAAAATATAGATCATTTATAATGAAAAACCATATAAATATATTATTTAAAAGACTCCCCCTAAATAAAACAGTTTTAAGTGCTCCCATTAATAAGTTGTTACAAACTCCAAAATATAGTACTATTTATAATTCTTGTGTTATCTCTTCCAGAATCACTACTAAACTATGATGTATTGATCTAAATTTATATATATCTAAGAATAAAAATCCAAATGTTAGATTATTCGAACCTCATGTTTAGTTTCACTGACATCCAAAGTAGAAACATCATCTTATAATCAAATCATTGAAATATTTTATCCTCAAATCACATTGATCTATACGGCTACAACAATCAATTATCTAATGAATTTAAATTCACATGGAACCAATGTTTTATATATTTTAATGCTTTAAATTAAACCTATTGGAAAAATTAATAGAAATTCATTATTAACTACAAAACAACTAAATTATAATGTCAAGTAAAACTAATTTCAAATTAAGTGTACTTTATTTTAAAAAATGGAAGAAAATATTCATTGAAATAATATGTGCAAGTAAAATATATTCATAATTATTATATTATACACGAAACCCATTATAAACATACTTTTTAGTGGATACATGATTTATGTGAATTCAGTCCTCACTAAGAAACACTTCCTATAAAATCTAGGTGATATAACTCTTCCCCAAGGCTCATTGCTTTTAGAATGTTTTATGGAGCATCTCAATTCCTACCAATGGTAACTCCCTTCTCATCATTTTTAACTTCTCCAAAATATATCATTTGATAGACATACATTTCTCTTACCAGGTTATCAATATGAAGGATGATCCATACACATGATATAAATAGTTCTAAACTATATCATAATTCATGATGTGATACTCTAATGTATACCATGTGATTCCTTCATAATTATAAGGATATATATATATATATAGCTCAAGGTTAGAATTTTTCAATCCATTTCATATAACTGAACTTCAAACAACACCAAAAAAATAAAATAAAATAATTATAGTATGAAAATTTCATTAAACATATTTTTCCTTTTTAATCGACCAATATAGAGATATTCATGATATAAAATGATTAATCATCTTCCCCACTCAAAATTATAAAAAAATTATATATCACCATGGTTCACACAATCTTAGAGACTTTATAACTTATATTAATATTATTTTGTTTACAACACATTTCTTTTTAAAAAATATCCTCAGTATAATTTTATTAATAAATAATTGAATATTTAGAACTCAAATATTAAATGAATACCATATTGCTGAACACATTTTTAGGTATGACTGGATTTCATGAAGGGAAATTATTAGGGTGAATTGTTTCCTTTAAAAATTATTGGAAATATTATAATTTACCTTTTAAAATAAATTTATCCTTTCTATATCTCTCAAATTCAAGTGAGGAATATAAATAAATAATAGGAAAGAACACAAGGATGTATAGTGGTTTGGGGCATATAAATCCCCTAATCTTCTTCACCAATTCTCTACTCCATGATAATGGATATTTTCACAAGTTATTCCTTTATCTCAAGACCTTCCTCAACTGAGTACAGATATTTGACATTTTACATGGTTTTTATAGGGAGTTTTGGTTATTTTATAGGGAATCATATATCCACAGCTTAGTCGGAGTAACTAAAACTTCAGCACGACTTAGAACTACAATCAAATACTCTAACAAATTGATATAGTGTGATTTTATGGATGGTATAGGTTGAACATCACAGTTTTTTGCGGCACCAGATAGATGAAATCAGATCTTCAATATAGAACAACAGCAGTAACAAAATAATCTTCCATTTTAAGTAGACATCATCTTATTCTTCTTAAAATATTAGAAAATAGATAAAGAATCTTTGTCTAGTATTTTGTCTTCTTTAAAAATTGATATAATAGTAATTTATCATGAATTTTAATTCTCTTTTCATAAGTGACAAGTTTGAAAATTAATATTTTCAGAACCGTAATTTTAATAGAGTATTCACATCTCCACTTTTCTGCATAAATATTATTTTCCTACTTAATAAAGATATATAAAGAGAATAAATATCCATCAGTTGTAATAGAATTCCATTTCTTTATGATAAAGAAATTAAATTGAGTCAATATCCACAAGAATAACCCCAATAAAAGTGTATCATCATTTCTTCTTTATTACAATAAATTATATCTCTATAAAAATCATTCAAAATAAATTTAATAGCTTCTTTAGTTATATCTCAATAATAATATAAGTGATGAAAATTTTAGTACTTCATTTAAAATCCATTCAAACGTCTCTGAATATTGTCAAAACTATTCCGGAAAACTAGCATTACAACTAATCATGTATTTTTGAAATCAAATAATTAAAAGTGTTTCATAACATACCATATAAATTGTAATGATTTATTCTATTTTATGTGATCCATTGAATTGGTTGTCAAAAAATTTTATAATGACCATTATTTCTAAGAATACCATTGCCAAAATCACAAAAAGTATCCCTAATTTAATACAACATTGTTTAAAAGTAAATCATAAGGTTCCTTCATGTAATGAAAAAATACCAAATATAGGGTTCAAAAACATAGTGTATGGTTCCTTTTAATAGAATATTATTCTTTTGAAAACATAGGGTTCCAAACAGTGTACAATTCCTTAACCATACTTTCATTTTTGTGTAACGTAGGGATCATAAGTAATTTAGGAATGATGATCCATATGTTCCACCATTAATCATAAAAAATCCAAACATTGTATTGATTAATTATACGTTCAATCTATCGAATATAGGTTATGATTAGTGATATTTGATTCCAAATTGGGGTTCATATTCTATACGTTCATTCTCTAAACATAAGGTTTCTATTCCATACGTTTACTATTACAAAAGTGGGGTTCAAATAAACCGCCAGAAAACCAGACACCTTTAATTTGGAAATTTCAATTATTTTTCATAGCCTATTAACAATAGATTAAATCATTTTCCTAGGGGGCTTATATATAGAAAATATGATGATTTTTTAAAGTATCTATAATCAATTCAATATAACTTATAAAACTCCTCTTATCTTTTAAAAAATGAAGTAATAATATTCTATAAAAATATAGTTGTGAAACTACATTCCCAATATTAGGTGAATTTATTAACCATCACAAAACAATTTTTCATATTTTTATATTAATTGAAAAAATCAAGATAAACTTATTTTATTTCCATCTCCCCAGGTTTTGATTGATTTTAGTATTTTTAGAACATGAAGTAAAATAAATACTATAGTTTTTACATATTTTAACTATAATATTTCAAAATTTCTTCAGAAAATGAAGTGATTTTTTAGAGTTTATAAAAATCATTATTTTACTTCCACATAAACTAATGATGTTTATATAATTATATTTTCTATCTAAACCAATAATGTGCTCCTGAATCCATTCAATGGGAATTAGATATCATTTTAGTTCCAATTTGAATTAATGTTGAAAACTATATGATCACTTGAACAACATGTATTAGTTGTGGAAAAATTTGTCACCATTGAAAATTTTTAATTGGCTTCCAATAGAAGCAGTTGAAATGAAGATAATCTTATTATCTTTCTAAAAGAATAAACTCCGTTATAATTCAATCAAAATTTATAATGATATAAAGTCAATACTTTTACATAAAAAATACGATACATTTTAAAAAAATTATAAGAAGACAAAGATTTACAGGGAGAAGTGATTATAAAAAAATAAATAAAAAAGTTAATGACAAGAAGTTACTCGATAATACCCCTATTTGATAATTAAAAAGCCCTAACTTATTACTAACCTTTTCACCCACTTTTTGTAAGGATAAAAAAGATGTGTTCTTGAGTAAAATATTTTTATTATTTTTTATAAATCATATGATTTTAAAATATTAACGAGCAGAAAATTAATATAAAATTTTAAAAACAAAATTTTCATCCATCGAAAAAATAAATATTTGAGAAATAAAATTCTCACCCCATTTTAAAAATATTTATTCTTCTTTTTTATCCCTTTTTATAATATATAATACTATAATAATTACATTTTTTTAATACCGTAAATTCTAAAAAAAAGTTACTATAAAAATATGCAAAAGATTAGTTATTTCATAATATTTTATTAATAAATATTGTAATATAAAATCCCCATAAATTCATTTTCCATTCATATAAATAAAAATATATAATCAAAGAGTTTTGAAATATAAAAAATATTATTTAATGAATAACAAGTTTTCATAGTGAATGGATTAAACCATTTAATTCATGTCATAAGAATAAAACATTTAAAAACATGTTAAATATATAAAACTACACCCCTTTTTACTAAGAATAAATATTTACGATATTAAATGAATTTAAATAAATTATTCTCAAGGAATATAGATAATGTAGTATAAAAACAAATAAAATAATGAAATATTTTCAAAGAATATACTTAAAAAAATTTCAAACTATTTAAATAAATGCTTTTCAAATAATTTAATTAAAATTTTACATATGTCATAAATTAGCAGAAAATTTTAATATAATAATAGAATAATTTATCACAAAAAACAAGATATAATTTAGAAAGTGAAATTATTTTAAATATCCAGATAATATATGCATGCTTACACATAAAATAAAAATTTATATAAAATCCTAATTGAATGATTGATGGTTATTGTTTAATAAAATAAATCAACATATAAATTCATTTAATATTATAATTGTGTGAAAATATGTAATATTTAATGTATAATAATATTTAAATGTAGAGGAATAATATATAAAACATTAAAAAAAATTTCCCCTATATAAAATAGTTAGTCTATTTAAACTCAATAATAAAATTAAAAAAAAGAATAATTCCTTGATTAAGCATTCAAACTTTAATGATGTTTCTATTTAATAGAATAAGAAATGAGAATATAATAAATTTCCATAATTTTCAAGTATCAACTTGATGATATAATGATGATGTTCAGTGGTGCATACTTACAATGTATCAAATATAAGGTACTTTTGGTAACGATATACTTTTGTGTCTCGTAGTGTTAGTAGATAATGATTTAGGTATCCAAATAAGTTTATTTTTATCTAACATTTTATGAATAAATATAGATAATGATTTTAAATAATGAATATGCTTGATGCTGCTAAATTTAGGGTTTCATAAATAACATCAATTTGAATAATTTTTGTGAATACAATAATATAATCATTTAATTGTATACAAGATATTTTTATTCGAACCAGGAACACAAAATTTTTTATATAATTTTTTATTTTCTATGTTACATCAAATACCATGTTTTCTATAGTTAATTTAATATTTAAAAATAATTTGATTTAAATAATTCTCTCCTTTGATATGCATCCAGGATTTTTTCTTAAAATTATTAATTTGACCCATCTATTAATTAATTTTAATTTTATTTAAATCATATGAAATATTTGACGAATTTGATCTTAAATAAGAAATCTATTTTGAAAAGATTTCACTATCAAATAAAATATCTGTGAAATATTTTCTACGATTTTTATGATCTTTATTTAAATAATCAAATTTATCATAAATCATAAAACAAATTTTATTAAGTTTATCATAATAAATACTTTTTGAATTAGAACATTAATAGTTAAAAGATTGTACCTCATTAGCATGAGCCATATGAAAAATATTACCCTTTTTATTTTGAATCTTGTCTCCTGAGATTATTGTAGACTCATAATTTGAATATTTATATTCATTAAAAGTAGCCTTCATGAAATTATTTCCATTTCGTTTTTATTTTTCTTTCCATTGAGATTTATGCAATGGGAAGTTAGGTCTCAAATTACTTTTCTTTTTTACATTCATTGCATTCGACATCATTCTATTTTTTAAGCATCAATTTCCTTTATCTATTTATTTACAACTTTCTAAATTTTTTCACAAGATGTGGTAGCTTATCAGTTAAACCCTAATGGATAAATTCAGTATCAAAAAATTCTTCCATAAAAC
Source organism: Viscum album (assembly GCA_963277665.1). Lineage (NCBI taxonomy): Eukaryota > Viridiplantae > Streptophyta > Magnoliopsida > Santalales > Viscaceae > Viscum > Viscum album. Next base: position 935,078,409 of record OY728157.1, on the reverse strand, counting down.
ATTTCTTGAAGATGTTTCCTTTTTGATATAAATATGATTTTCTTCTTCTTCTTACATCCCTATTTCATACTTCATCAAGGTTCTGATAAATTATTTCATATTTAATTATTTAACTATTCTGTATTGTTGAATATTAGATGATATTAAATTCCACTTAGAAGGTAATAATCAATGTACCATTAACGCATGATCTGGTTCTGGAATTGGAGTTTCCAAGGTAGTAACATTATTAACATCTTTTGTTAAACTTCAATTCATCAGAGTGATGCTCTCATATTCCTGGATCTTGAATGTGTAAAATATAAGTTTTTCAGTGTAATACCTTAGTTTTACAACATATTCATATATTTTATATGAATCCACAACAGTCTTCCACATCCCAAAGGTATTATAACATTAATAAACATGAATAAATTCAACAGGTACAATGTTGCATATAATTTCATTCATTGATTTATAATTAATATCATATTAATTATCCTTAGTATCATCCAACATTTTTGGTTCTACAAGTATTTAACAAGCTTTTATAATCATTATATAATCATTAAAACCAATATTATTTAAATATATCTTCATGCGAGATTTCCATCATCCATAAATATCCCCATTAGAATAAAGATCACGGATCATCAACATACCATCTCTGTAATTTTCCATTGAGATTTTTTTTGTAGGAATCTTTAACTCAGTCTTGATAGATGCATAAGATATCATCAATATTACAAAAGGGCCATCCGTCTGATAAAATTTTTAGGTCAGAATGACTTTAAAGGAGATACGAGAGGGGGTGAATTGTGTCCTTTTTCAAATCATGATAATATTATAACGTCCCTCTTAAAATTAATTGATTAGTTAAATCTCTTTTAAAGTCAATAGAGATGTAGAAATGAATAAATGAATAGAACACAAGTATATATAGTGGTTTAGGGAACATAAATCCCCTAGTTTTCTCCACCAACACTCTACTCTACGATCATGGTTATGTTCACATGTTATTCCTCTTATCACGAGACCTACCACAACTGAGTTCAAACACTTAAACCCTTAGAAGGATTTTATAGGGACTTTTGGTTCTTTTACAGGGAACTGTACATCCAAATATTAGTATGAGATATAAATACTCTTCCATGACTGAGTCCTAGTAGTCGATACTCTAACAAATCAATAGATATTGTTTTTTATGGTATTGGTTGAACTTCACAGTTTACAATAATAACTGACAGATGAAATCAGATCTTCAATATAGAATAACAAGAGTAGAAAAATAATCTTTAATGTCATGTAAAATTTTTTATTCTTAAAATATCATTAAATCAACCGAATAATGTTTTTGTAGGATTTATTATTCTTTACACCATGAGATAATAAGAATTTTCAATTAATTTCAATTCTCTCTTCAAAAGATTAAAATTCAATATAAATATTTTCATCACCATATTTTTAAGAAGGTATTCATTACTCCTCTTTTCAATGTATATATTCCTTTCCATTAAAACAGGAAGATATATATACATATATATATTTATATATAGAATAACTATCAAGTAGTTGCAATATAAATCCTCTTATTTAAGATAACAAAAACAAATTCAGCCACTAGCCTTATAAATATCCACACTAACAATTTAGCAGTATTTCCTCTTTATTATTATTGAATAAATATATAATAAATTAATTCAAATAAATTTAAAAAACATATTACATAATATATCCACAATAATTGCAGTGCTGAAAAATTTAAAACTTATATTTAAATCTATTCAAAACACTCTAAATAAAGTGAAACCAATTCCTAAAAAATTGAATCATAATTAATCCTAAATATTTGAAATCAAATAATTTCAAGAGATTCATAACATATCTTCTATATATGAATTTTTTAATACTTTTCATGAAATCCAAAATATTGGTCATGAAGTATCTTTATAATGATATTCGATACTATGAAGACTGTTTCTGAAATCATATAAAATTTCAATGATTTAAAATATCATCATTGAAAAGCCAAACGTATGGTTCCTTAATGTAATGAAAAAAATAAAAAATGTAGGGTTCAACAACATAGTGTATGGTTCCATTATATAGTGTAGGTTTTCTGTTCATATAATAGGGTTCGAACCAAAATATGGTTCCTTAAATATACTTTCATATTTGTGAAACATAGGGAACAAAAGTAACATAAGAATGATGATCCATACATTCATCCTTTTATCATAAAAATTCCAAATGTAGCATTGATTAACCATAAATTAAAACTCTAAAATGTAGGGTATGAATAGTAATTATAGATTCCAACATAGGTTTGATATTGTAAACATTCATTCTATTAATGTTGGTTTTTCTATCCTATGTTTACTATTATAAACGTAGGGTTTAATAAACCATCAAAAAACTAGACATATTTCATTTAAATATTTCAATCATTTTTCATAGGCCATTAATAGAATATTAATTATTTTATCTATAAGTCGTTTATTTATTAAATACCCATATTCTATAAAATATCTAGAATTTAATCAATCAGAATTATGAAATTCTTGATATCATTGAACCATATGAAGGAATAACATTCTGGAAAACAGTAGTTGGGAAATTGAATTCCCAATCTATGATGAATTAATTGACCACTGAAAACACATTTTTAAACTATTATTTAAACTAAATAAACTCAGAAAAACTTATTTTATTTCCATAATCATAGTTCTTGATTTATTCCATCATTTTTTAAATTTGAAAAAAAATATATATTATAGTTTTTCAAATATGTTAACTGTACAGTTGCAAAATTTATTCAGAAATTGCAGGGATTTATTAGAGTAAAAAATAACATTTTCAGAATTATATATAATTTAATGAGGTTCATATAATTACATTATATATCAAATGGTATAATTATCTAATTAATCCATTCAATATATCTCTATATATCATTATAATTTTAAATTTTCTTTAAGCCAAAAATTTCCAATATCACTTGAACAACTTGAAACGTCTTCAGTAAAAAATTTCAAGATAGAGACAATTGAATTATATTTATAAATAAATAAATTAAATGAAGACAATATTACTGTCATTAAAATGTAATAAATTCCATATGATTCTGGTCACTAATGTTTCAGATATAAAATAATTACATTGATGTACTAAATCTGAAACACATAACAAATTTATTCGAAAACAAACATTGATGGGTTGAAGTAATTATAAAAATTAAATAAAAATTATAATGACATGAATCCAATCAATAAAAAGTAATTATACATTATTTTAACTATCTTTTTATCATTAATATTTCATCCATCATTATTTATGTCATGTTCAAACAAATCTAGGGAATTTTCAAATTCAAATTCAAAATTCATACTTTTAACAACATCAAACATAATATATTTTAAATCCATATCTTAGATTGTTTCTAAGTGAATATATACCATAAATAATAAAAATTATATTCAATAATAATTCAAAAAACTCAAAATGTTCCTGAGAATAAAAAATCATAAATTCCATTGGAATTCTTTAGATTTCAATAATTATAGTGAAGAATCATACATGAGAACTATAAGGCCCGACCTTAAACCTTACTTAATATTGAATTAAATGAATAATTCACATTGAGGATCTTTTTAGGTTTAGTGTTTTAGAGAATTCGGACATAACTATTACGTCTCAAAACATTACAAAGTAGTCACATCTACTAAATTTCCATAAAATAAAAAACTCCTAAAAAGAAACATGTCTACTTCCATGTATTAGATAGCATGACTGTCGCTTGATCCCATCCTTGACCCTATTCCATATTAAGTCATGTGAAAAACATTTCAAAAAAACTTGGGGTGAGCATAAAAATCTCAGTAAGGGATACACAAATAATGAATACAATTAGTTTTTCAAAGAAACAAGTAAACCATGTACACTTTATCAAAGTAATACCTTTCACCTTTAGGAATTAGTAAAAACTATTTACTGAATAAAATATCATTACTTACCCTTTTGTAACCAAAAGATTACCAGAAAACCCATATAAAGAACACATAACATATAAAGGTGACTTGGTAAATAAACATACCTAAATGGAATAACCACACAGTCGACTTCCACACATACTTAATGGAATAGCCATACGGCCGACTTCCAAACCCAATGCATTGGGGGTTATAACGTAACCACCCGTCCTGGTATTCACGGCACCACCCGTCATATGGTTTATCACATAACAACCCGTAAAATGTCGAAGTACCATCATTACACATAAAATATTGAAAATATAAACATTTCAATAACAACATTTCATTTTCAATCAAAATAAGTAATTCCAAGATATTGAATTAGTCCATCCATTTTCAAAAATCATTTAAAAAAGATTTTTGAATCAAAGTGTCCCTTACCACTTTGAAGCTTTTATTGGAATAATAATTTTAAAACATTAATGTCCATATAAATAAATATTGAAAATAATTTTGAAAACATGGTCATTAAAGATAATGATTTAGAATAATAAATCTTTAAAACATTTAAGACGATATTTTTGTTAAAGAGTTTTTAACAAAATGAGAGACTCTTGATTACAAATAATTTAGGAATAACATTTAATCCGAACTTTATAATATCATTATAATAAAGTTATTCATGATATAATATGTCAAAGGACTGTATACACACCATATAAGAGTGAATTGATGCATAATAGCAATGATGTCTCAAAAGAAATGTAAAATGAGATGAAATCCTTTATAAAGAAGGTATCCTTAAATTAAGGATAAATCAATCTCATAATTATGTGTGACAAATATAAATACACCCAATATAAGTGGATATTAAGTTTAAAACAATCAAAGGTCATTCACACGTATTTAAATGATGACATATTCAATAACTACATGTTGAACCCAATGAAATCGAAATTGGGTTAAGAAGTTCCCTCGGTAAAATTCAACAGCCTAACAGCGTAACATAAAATTTTAAAAAAAGGGTTGATGAGAGAGATAAAGGGTATCTCATAACATGGACATAAAATTTACATAAATAAGGATATAAAAGAACATATCCCAACATAATATTATGTGAATTAAAAGACATAACAAAATAAGTCTTTTAAAAAGAAGAGGGTGAAAGGTCCCCTTACCGAGTTGGGTAACTTTCGAAAAGTACACCCCATGGAAGAAGGGTCATACAATGAAGATGTAAATACCCATAAATGAAATTATACTAAACAAAGTGTATAATAATGGGAAGTACATACACCACTCAATGTAAATAGTGGAAAACATATCATAAATGTCACGGGAATAAAAGTGAGATGAAAATTCCCTTACGAAAACTCGGCAGCCTAACGACGCCACTTAAAACTTCCAAAAATGCATTTATGAGATCAAATAGGGTATCTCAAAATATGAACATAAAAATTAAAGTATGAGGAATATAAAATAACATCTCCAAACATAAGAAATATGGGCTTAAAATAAATGACATAAAAGAGAGTACATAAAAAGAAAGAGAGAGGTTGGATCCCTTTCGAAAATTCGGCAGCCTAATGGCGCCAATCAAAACTTCCAAAATGGATTGATGAGAGAAAATAGGGTCTCTCATCATATGAACATAAAAATTACAGTAGGAGTAATATAAAAGAACATCCCAATCCTAAGAAATATGATCTTAAAATGAATGAAATAAAAGAGTGTGCTTATAAAGAAAGAGAGGGGTAGGATCCCTTACCTCGGGTCCGACTTGACTCGATCGTTCATTAACGTCCTGAATAATAAACATGAGTTAATTTATAATTTCTTAAGAACCATTTTCAAGTTCATTATTCCTTTTAAATAACTTATTTCCATGTTATAAACATTATGTAATCATTTACAATAATAATGTTTGTTTTGTCGATATTTGGTTCTTAAGTTGAAAGTGGACTTCTTAAAATTACATGTTGTTCGTGTAGTGAACAGTTCATTATATCCAGAATGATATTCATAACTTGGATATCATATATATCATATATATCCAGAATATACAGGTATTTATAATATTTAATAATCATTTATAGGTAAGAAATGAAATGCACTGTTCATGGAGACGGTAAGCCGTACGTACGCATGAACGCTACTTTCAATTCTATGTCATATTAATTGAATTAAAACCAAATGAGAGGTATGTATATTTTAATTCCAGAATTATATTCATCATTTATATTTTACATTAATAATATATAATAACTTTAAATCCATCCTTTATACATCCCACATATGGCATTAACGAATCAAATCACTTTGAGGGGGCGGTAGTCCGCACTTCCTAAAATGAAATTATCGTGTTTACCCACAATGGAAACCATAAAGGTATGCCGAAAAAGAAAAATACATAAGATTAAGTAAAACATAAACATATTATATAACATATATAAATATAGTTACATCTTAATGGCCACCTTTGAAGGTGTTATATGAGTGTTGAACAATCATCGTTTCGTGAAGCAGAAATTCGCCATCCATAGAAACTATATGATCTTTAACCATTATATGTAGGTGTTTGTAAGTGTAGCTTGAATGATTCTTATAAAAACATCATAGTATATTGAAGATAATGGAGCTTTTACAAAATAAAAGAATAAAAAGTGTTTATTGTGTTGGAGAAGCAAAATAAAACAAAATAACACCAGAGAAGACACTACCTTTAAATCGGGCAACTCTTTTTGATTTGAGCTCAAAGGCTTCCTTGGGAAGACTTCTGCCCAAATTGAGGCTTCTAGGAGTAATATAAGGATGTTTAGAGACAAAATTGGCATGCTTTGGCCGATCCAACGGCTTGAGAGGTGTGGGTAAGGGGGTAGAGGTGGAGGCCTTTTATAAGAGGAGAGGAGGGGCACTCTTGGAAAGTAAGGAAATGTTACTTTATTTTAGAATGTGTTTAGGATTTTAAAGGTCCCACATTTATGTGTTTCTAGGATAAGGTGATTAGGGTTCCAAATCCACTCATCCAATAGTTTTTGGACATGTTTAGGTCCTATATTTTACATTATCTTTCCATTTTATTTAAATCGTTAAATAATGAGGTAATCGCTGCATCATCATGGTGTCATAAATAATTTAAATTAGTTAATGTCTAAAAATTATAAAAAAATACTATGATGTATGATATCTTTTTATCTTTCCAATTCATATTTATAGTAAAAAATATTACTTGTTTAACCCCATATAAAAATTGTTTTAGTAAAACAACACATGTTAGTGACATTTTAATTTTAACATTAAATAAAAAGGTATTAATGTCATTTTCCTACCAAAGTGGCTCCATGGGGTCCCCAAGATGACCCATGGATTGTATTGGTCGAACATGACATATACAATGAGGGTAGTACATGTGTCTAGGTCATTTCTTATTATTAAAACATTATTTTTACCTTAAATTACACTAATTACCTCTAATCGCGATTAATAAACTTATAAGTTACTATTCACCAAAAACATATTTTAATCCCATTGAACCACATTTTACTTCTTAATGAAAACCATGTATGTTGGATTTTTGAAATTCAAATCACAAAACTGGTAAGTTTCATTTAAACGAAAAATCAGTTTCTTTTACTACCACTTAGTGGTTTCACTATTCATCAAAAATTGATGTTTTTCAGAAAATTACCAAAAAATCACTCTAGGAAATATTTGATATTCCGAAATCAAAAATAATGTCTATTTTAAAAAATTCAAAACATATAAGTTACATTAATTAATTTAATAATTAATTCCCGCTGTCAGAGAAAATAGCGTGTTTTTATGAAACAATAAGTATCAAAAGATTGACACTAGTTTAAGTCCAATTTAATGATGAAATTAATTCAACGACCACTATTGTATTAAATGATAAAAATATTTTCTAATTTTACTTTAATAAAAATTCAAAATATAATCTTGTCATATAAATAAATTAGATTAAAACGAGGTTTTGAATAAAAATACGACATTTTTTACTATTCATTAAAAAATGAACTTTTTTGGAAAGACACCAAAAATTTACACAAAGTAAATTTTGATATCCCGATTCTAAAGAAGAATTTTATTTTGTCAAATATAACACATAAAATTGTCAAAAAGTGGTTTAAAAGAGGTTCTCCATCAAAAGGCGGTTATTCGACCTTTTAATGAATATTAGAATGTTTACACTTAAAATTGGATTCATTTTCATTTTTAATCATCTAACATTTATTGTAAAGAGTAAAAATATTTGACAAACATATATAATCATATTTTAGTTATTTATATTAATTCCTGGCAATACAATGGCTACGTGTTAACTAACATTTAAAATAATTTTGTTTTATTATTAGAGTGCAACGTAAGATTCCAAAGGAATCCGTTGTTGTGTATTAGGTAAGCCAACATGAATAGTGTTACCTTTAAATTAATATTAATATTTTATTCAAAAAAGGGATGAATATAAAAATGTTATAATCTTTATTTACCTGGGGTGTTACATCCTTCCCCCCTTTTGGGAATTGCGTCCTCACAATTTTAAAATTGGGCTCGGAAACTTCATTGAATGTCCCACATTGGAACAAGAGTTGGTAAAACAATCACTTTAAAAGAAAGAAAGAGAAGTACAATGGTCACCCGAGTTAACCCATACTAGGATTCCAAGTATGAAAATATGGACATGGAGGAAAAAAAACGGGTCATGTTCTGAGGGAGAGTGATAGTAAACATGTCTAGGAGAAAGTTAACCATAAGAAAATCACAAACTTCTGATGGGTTAAACGGTATTGGATTCCCCAGTAGGAAAAGTTAATAGAAAAAAAATTTTGTTTTAAGTTACTCTTCATTGAGGAATTTATTTTTGAGCTTAACTAAAACACAAGGAAACATACTTACTTGTCATGTTGACTTTCATCTTTTACTATATTTCTTACACAAACTCATATTTTCTCCAAAAGATGAGTATTTAGGAAGACTTGTTCACATTAAGGGTACTATAATCAACTTATAGAGAATCACCTAATCCACAAAAGAGAACTATATACTTCCCATGTCTTTAGACTTTAATCAAAACCAAAAACAAAAAGGTTAGTACAAGATCAGGTAATCCAGAAAAGGATAACCCTTTATAAAAAGAGAATTTATTCTTAATCTCCAAAATTTGTCCAACAAAACCCAAAGTTCAACGAGGACCATTCAATAAACAATTTGTCCATAAATTTATTCAAAGTAAACAAAACTATGATTGAAACTCAAATATTAGAAGGATTTATTCACATAGTCTTCGAAGTTAAATCGTATCATTTATCTCCAAACAACATCAGTTTCTCTTAAAGTCTCGTATTGAAAAGTAATTAACCTAATCACATATCCTCCATGATAGGTTAATAAATTTCCATAGATAACCCAAAACCAACTTATTCTTAATTCATAAAATCATCTAACTAAAAAGAATCAGTCAAACTAACCAGGGACTTCACGTAGTCCAATGGTAGGCGATAAAAACAATTTCACTTTGGTTGTGGGTTCAATTCCCACAGCGTTGTCCGACGCGACGGGTTGTCACACAGTCTACGTGTTGTCCTATTTCCAAAACTACATAATTCTTAAAACGAGAAAAAATCTTCAAAAATGATCATAACATATTTTAACCTCAAGTTTATCTCATGTCTTTCATTTTACATCATATCATAGAGTAACCCATAATTACCTATAAAGTAAGGATCATATAAACCATAATGGTTACCTTTATAATTATTACTTGAACTTCCACATCGAGTTGTTCATCTCGTACATGATGCATTAGAGAACTCACCAAGGTTCAAGTGGTTGATCATGAATCCTTGAGAGTTGGTTTAGCACAACCACAAGATTCCTCATTGAATCCCCCATTTCATCCACTCTCTTAATCAGAGAACCAACACAGTTTCCATCAAACCCATTGTCACTTTGGTGACTGCTTGATCCATCCATTTACTAAAAACAGAAATGTCAGTGTGCGTATATCAACAAAATCCTCATGTACTAATGATAAAGATAAAAACTAAGATATACTTACTCATTCAATTTATCTAAAACTAGGACTCTTTCTGAAATCCTAACCATTATGGTAATGTCACTTATTCTTAGAGAATGCCCTAACCTCTAAAGTCTTCTAAACCGACCTCTGATACCAACTATAAGGCCCCAGCCTTAAACCTTACATAATATTGAATTAAATGAATAATTCACATTGAGGATCTTTTCAGGTTTAGAGTTTTAGAGAATTAGGAAATAACTATTACGTCTCAAAAGATTACAAAGTAGTCAATTATACTAAATTTCTATAAAATAAAAAAACTCTTAAAAAGAAACATGTCTAGTTCCATGTATTAGATAGCATGACTTTCCCTTGATCCCATCCTTGGTCCAATTCCACATTAAGTTCTGTGAAAAACATTTCAAAAAAACATGGGGTGACCATAAAAAGCTCATAAAGGGATACACAAAGAATAAAAACTATTAGTTTTTCAAAGAAACAAGTAAACCATGTACACTTTATCAATGTAATACCTTTCACCTTTAGGAAGTAGTAAAAACTCTTCACTGAATAAAATATCATTACTTACCCTTTTGTAACCAAAATATTACCATAAAACCCATATAAAGAACACATAACACTAAAGGTGACTTGGGACATAAACATACTTAAATAGAATAACCATACGGTCTACTTCCACACATACTTAATGGAATAGCCATACGGCCGACTTCCATACCCAATGCATTGGAGGTTATAACGTAACCACCCATCCTGGTATTCACGGCACCACCCGTCATATGGTTTATCACATAACCACCGGTAAAATTTCCAAGTACCATCATTACACATAAAATATTTAAAATATAAACATTTCAATAACAACATTTCAATTTCAATCAAAATAAGTAATTCCAAGATATTGAATTAATCAATCAATTTTCAAAAATCATTTAAAATATATTTTTGAATCAAAGTGTCCCATACCACTTTGAAGATTTTATTGGAATTATAATTTTAAAACATTAATGTCCATATAAATAAATACTAAAAACCATTTTGAAAACATGGACATTAAAGATAATGATTTAGAATAATAAATCTTTAAAACATTTAAAACGATATTTTTGTTAAAGATTTTTTAACAAAATGAGAGACTCTTGAGTACAAATAATTGTAGAATAACATTTAATTTGAACTTTATGATATAATTAGAATAAAGGGATTCATGATATAATATGTCAAAGGACAGTATACACACCATATAAGAGTGAATTGGTGCATAACAACAATGAAGTCTCAAAAGAAATGTAAAATGAGATGAAATCCATTATAAAGAAGGTATCCTTAAATTAAGGATAAATCAATCTCATAATTATGTGTGACAAATATAAATACACCCAATATAAGTGGGTTTTAAGTGTAAAACAATCAAAGGTCATTCACATATATTAAAAGGATGACATATTTAATAACTACAAGTTGGACCCAACAAAATCGAAATTGGGTTAAGAAGTTCCCTTGGTAAAATTCGACAACCTAACAGTGTCACATAAAATTTTACAAAAAGGGTTGATGAGAGAGATAAAGGGTATATCATAACTTGGAAATAAAATTTAAATAAAGAAGGATATAGAAGAACATATCCCAACATAATATTATGTGAATTAAAAGACATAAAAAAAATAAGTCTTTTAAAAAGAGGAGGGTGAAAGGTCCCCGTACCGAGTTGGGTAACTTTTGAAAAGTACACCCCATGGAAGAAGGGTCATATAATGAAGATGTAAATATCCATAAATGAAATTATACTACACAAAGTTTATAATAATGGGAATTACATACAAAACTCAAAGGAAATAGTGGAAAATGTATCAGAAATTTCACGGGAATATAAGTGAGATGAAAAATCCCTTACGAAAACTCGGCAGCCTAACGACGCCACTTAAAACTTCCAAAAACGGATTTATGAAATCAAATAGGGTCTCTAATAAAATGAAAATAAAAAGTAAAGTATGTGGAATACAAATGAACATCCCCAAACATTAGAAATATGGGATTAAAATAAATGACATAAAAGAGAGTACTTAAATAGAAAGAGATAGGTTGGATCCCTTATGAAAATCCGGCAGCCTAACGGCGCCAATCCAAACTTCCAAAATGGATTGATGAGAGAAAATAGGATCTCACATCATATGAACATAAAAATTACAGTAGGATTAATAGAAAATAACATCCCAATCATAAGAAAGATGAGCTTAAAAGTAATGACACAAAAGAGTGTACTTAAAAAGAAAGAGAGGGGTAGGATCCCTTACCTCGGGTCCAACTTGACTTGATCATTCATTAACGTCTGGAATAATAAACATGAGTTAATTTCTACATGATTAAGAACCTCTTTAAAGTTCATTATTCCTTTTATATCACTTATTTACATGTTATAAACATTAAGTAATCATTTATATTAATAATGTTTGTTTTGTCGATATTTGGTTCTTATGTCGAAAGTGGACTTCTTACAATTACATGTTGTTCGTGTGGTCAAAGGTTAATTATATCCAGAATGATATTAATGATTTGGATATCATATATATCATATATATATCCATAATATACATGTATTTATAATATTACATAATCATTTAGAGGTAAGAAATTAAATTCACCGTTCATGGAGACGGTAAGTTGTACGTAAGCATGCACGCTACATTCATTTCTATGTCATATTAATGGAATTAAAACCAAATGAGAGGTATGTATATTTTAATTCCAGAATTATATTAATCATTTATATTTAACATAAATAATATATAATAACATTAAATCCATCCTTTATACATCCCACATATGGCATTAACGAATCAAATCACTCTGAGGGGGCGGTAGTCCGCACTTCCTAAAATGAAATTGTCGTGTTTACCCACAATGGAAACCATAATGGTATGCCAGAAAATATAAATACATAAGCTCAAGTAAAACCTAAACATATTATATATCATATATAAATATATTTACAACTTAATGGCCACCTTTTAAGGGGTTATATGAGTGTTGAACAATCATCGTTTCGTGAGGCAGAAATTCATCATCCACAGAAACTGTATGTTCTTTAACCATTAGATGTAGGTGTGTGTAAGTTTAGATCTAATACTTCTTATAACAACATCATAGTATATTTAAGATACTGTATTTGTTACAAAATAAAATAATAAAAAGGGTTTAGGGGGTTGTAGAATCAAAATAAAACAAAATAACACCAGAGAAGACACTACCTTTAAATCGGGTAACTCTTTTTGGTTTGAACTCAAAGGCTTACTTGGGAAGCCTTATGCCCAATGTGAGGATTCTAGGAGTAATAGAGGGATCTGGAGAGACAAAATGGGCAGGGGTTGGCCGAGACAATGGCTTGAGAGGTGTGGGTAAGGAGGTAGAGGTGGGGGCATTTTATAAGAGGAGCGGAGGGGCACTCTTGGAATGTAAGGAAATGTTACTTTAGTTTAGAATGACTTTCGGATTTTAAAGGTCCCACATTGATGTGTTTCTAGGATAAGGTGATAAGTGTTCTAAATCCACTCATACAATAGTTTTTGGACATGTGTAGGTCTTAGACATTACATTATCTTTCTATTTTATTTAAATTGTAAATAATGAGGTAATCACTGGATCATCATGGTGTCAAAAATACTTTAATTTAGTTAATGTCTAAAAATTATAAAAAAAATACAATGATGTAGGATATATTTTTAGATTTCCATTGAATATTTAGAGTCAAAAATCTGACTTGTATATCCCCATATAAAAATTGTTTTAGTAAAACAACACATGTTTGTGACATTTTAATTTTAACATTAAATAAAAAGGTATTAATGTCATTTTCCTACCAAAGTGGCTCCATGGGGTCCCCAAGATGACCCATTGATTGTTGTGGTCGGCCATGACACATCCAAATATGGTAGGACATGTTTCTAGGTCATTTCATATTATTAAAACATTATTTTTACCTTAAATTACACTAATTACCTGTAATCGCGATTAATAAACTTAAAAGTTACTATTCACCAAAAAATTATTTTAATCCCTTTGAACCACATTTTACTTCTTAATGAAAACCATGTATGTTGAATTTTTGAAATTAGAATCACAGAAGTGGTAAAGTTTGATTTAAATGAAAAATCAGTTTCTTTAACTACCACTTAGTGGTTTCACTATTCATCAAAAATTGAAGTTTTTTAGAAAATTACCAAAAATTCACTATAGGATATATTTGATATTCCGAAATCAAAAATGATGTCTATTTTTCAAAATTCAAAACATATAAGTTATATTAATTAATTTAATAATTAATTCCCACTGTCAGAGCAAATAACGTGTTTTTATGAAACAATAAGTATCAAAAGATTGACACTAGTTTAAGTCCAATTTCATGATGAAATTAATTCCGATGACCACTGTTGGATTAAATGATAAAAATATATTCTAATTTTAATTTAAACACAATTCAAAATATAATCTAATCATATAAATAAATTAGATTAAAAGGAGGTTTGGAATTAAAATACAACATTTTGTACTATTCATTAAAAAATGAACTTTATCGAAAAGACCCCAAAAATTTTCACAAAGTACATTTTGATGTCCCAATTATAAATAAGAATTTTATTTTGTCAAATATAACACATAAAATTGTCATGAATTGGATTTAAAAGAGGTTTTACATCAAAAGGCAGTTAATCGACCTTTTAAAGAATATTAGAATGTTTAGGCTTAAACTTGGATTCATTAGCATTTTTAATCCTCTAACATTTATTGTAAAGAGTAAAAATATTTTAAAAACATATATAATCATATTTTAGTTATTTCTATTCATTCCTGCCAATACAAGGGCTACATGTTAACTAACATTTAAAATAATTTTATTTTATTATTAGAGTGAAATGTAAGATTTCAAATGAATTCGTTGTTGCGTATTGGGAAAGACATCAAGCATAGTGTTCCCTTTAAATTAATGTTAACGTTTTATTAAAAAAAGGGATAAATATAAAAATTTCATATTCTTTATTTACCTGGGGTGTTACAAGAACAAGACTGGATGACTCCATCAATAGTTTTCGTTAATTTCTACTTTCATAGTGTGATAGAGTTTGGTTTATAACAACCATGATATATATTAATAAATATATAAATTCATAACATTAATTCCCTTGATTGTTTCTTTATGGTATAAAAAGAGTGACACATTCAATTTAAATCACAATGTGACATTTGTATTGCGATGTGAAAAGATATAGAAAATAACAACATTATCAATTTAATTAAATAGTATAATATGAATTTTAATTAATGTCTGGATATGTTATCAAAAATATTATATTATTGATAATATAAATTATTGCTATATACCATCTAGAAAAATTACTTATCAAAAAGAAAATGATTTTGGGGAATTTAGCAATTCTTATTCCAGCCTTCTCAAGAATTTTGTCATATAACATGTAAAAAATTAAAAAATGTAACATTGAAAATTATATATCTACTATACCTAGTAATACCATTATGTTACATATAAGAAAATTTTACCTATTTAATTTTTTATTTTTTACTAGAATTTAATATCTTATATACAATTCACTTGATATGACTTGTCAACTGGAGTGTTTCTACATGGACATATTTTAATTTTTCTAAAATTATAATGCCTCATGAAAATAACATATATTAGTGGGTGAGTATATTTTGTATAAAAGTAAATTTTCATATTCATAGTATTATAAAACATCACTCTCGATATTAACCTTTTTCTTTCTTGGTTATTTGACCCCAAAATATAAAAAACACGAAGATATATATCCACCAATATAATATTTAATAAAAACATCATCATTAAAATCCTTAAGACATTTCTTAAGAAAATCCATAATATAGAAATTACATCAAAAAATTTATACTCTAAAAAAGTTTTCAACAAATATATATTCTATCTGTGTCCAATGAAAATTAATATGTTATATGTTATCAATTAATTATTTTCATAAACTATTGGAAACACACATCCTCTTGGTTTTAATAATCATATCATACAACTTCCCATCATTATAAACCTTTTGTGATATCTAAAAAATAAAATATAAAACATTCTAGTTGTAACAATACCCCATGGGATTTGCTTCAAAATACATTCATGAAATCCATGAATCATTAATAGATAGTTACAATATCTCCCTATTTATATTTAAATACACAATCATAAAAAATTAATTTTGTGGAATTTAATCCCCTATTTAATAATAAAATCAAAATTATTCAATATTTATAGATAATTAATTAATTAATGACCATTTTTTCCATAAAATGTTGGTGGTTATTTTCACTCTCTTCACTCCCACATTGTCAATAACAGTATTTCATGAAATATTATTAAAATATCACTATGTTTCCATTACAATAACAACCAACTAATTTAGAGAGAATATAATCTCCATTTATATTCATATACCAACTTTATAATATTCCACATTAATGAACCATGAGATCCTATTATAACTTGGCTATATAGTCCATATAAAAGAGATATAAATCACCCCATTGTAACCCATACATTCACTAAATTTATCTAATTTCTTTCCAATTTATAATTTTAGTCTCTTTAAATACTTATTATAGAGACCTTGTATTCTCATACATGGATATTACATATTTTTAGATTAATATTTAATAAATTACAAAAACACATGCATTGGGACCATAATAGTTTAGTTCCTTTAAAAAATGGAATAAAATATTTTATGCTGGTGAAAGATATTCAAATTTTCCCATTTATTACTACTCCTAGACATACGAAACATAAAACCATTATCCTTAACCCATGGAAAGTTAATATAAGAAATGGTGATCATTGATACTCAGTAGGGGTAAAAATAAGGGATATCAATCTATGATCTTTTGAAACCATAAGATAATAATAAGGGTATATGATCATGAATATAACTAATGAAGGTCATACCCAACCATTCAAATATCATAGACATGATTCATTTTAAACAAAATTATCATTTTATAAAACATGACCCATAATGGTGATATATCATCCTAAATCAACCATGAACCATATAATCATGTCATAAAAGTGTGGAACAACAATAAATGTCATAAAACATTTCATACGTCAAGTTAGAAACCAATACCATCAAAATAGTGGATTAATAATCTTCACATATTTCTCATTCTGGATCAGGGAACACCTATTTCCCATAGAAGATCACGATAATCATTTTTCCCATGGTAGATTAGGATGAACCTATTTCCCATAAGGGATTAAATATATCTACTTGTTTCCTATTGTTATATCATGAGATATAATGGTTTACCATATTCATCGGAGGGAGATAAATGTACCACCCTTAATATAATGAAAATGATTCGTATATGTTCCAT
Source organism: Viscum album (assembly GCA_963277665.1). Lineage (NCBI taxonomy): Eukaryota > Viridiplantae > Streptophyta > Magnoliopsida > Santalales > Viscaceae > Viscum > Viscum album. The sequence goes on along the minus strand of OY728157.1, from coordinate 935,060,994 downwards.
AAGATCATAAAATATTCATAAAATTAGAACTCATTATAAGAAATGGGTGTTATAAAATATTTCATCATATCATAACCCAAGGGAATGAAACGAGTTACATAAAAATCTCCTCATCAGAAATATAAACATTATAGAGAAATAATTTGAATTATATCCTTCTATCATATCCATAGTAAAGAAAAGGTATCATCAATGTATGTCAACTTAGATAAGATATTATTTTTAATGGACACATGGATAATTTTTTATAGATTTTTTTCATGAAAATATAATTTTAAAATAAATATCTAACATTAAATGAATATAATATTTGAACCAAATAAACTAATTTCTTGAAAACATTTAAAACATTTCTTTAGGAAAATATCATTTCCACAATTAAAACCATTTTAAACCATTTTTTAAATCCCTTTTTAACATTCAAATAATTTATTTAAAATCTAAAAAATTCCTAAATACAAAAAACATTTTTGTTGAAATGAACATAAAAAACATTAAGGTATTATTGAAATCATTTATAATTCATCACATGGGGAAATATTTTTCATGTCATTCATCTTAAAAATAAAAATTCCATTCAAATTATTGGAAAAACCTAATCATATATTATTTGAAAGATGACATGGAAATAATTTTGATTTTTTTAAAAAAATTTCAAACATGTATAAAATTTCGGTTCCTAAATCATTTTAATATATTAAAAAAATTGAAAACTTTTTTTAAGAAAAAATGGATTTGGAAGAAAACTGTTTTTCAACAGAAGATAGAAATGAGGTCTGATTTTCTAAAAAAACATTCATTTTAACTCTTGGGTACAAAAGAAGATAAATAAAATTAGAAAAAAGGACATCTCGTGAAAACTATATAGGATTGATAGATTCATGAGTTTTTTGAGAGGTTTGTCATAATATTGTATCATACAAACGATAATAAAAAATCTTGATAAATAATGACATCGAATCTTAAAATTTTTACCTTGTAACATTGAAATGCAATCCCCATGAAATAATATCAGTAAATTAAACATAAAATAACATGAGTATAAATAAATTCATGAAATTACATGTCATTGGGTTTTTATATACAACATGTATAATATTTAAGGGTTTTAACATAATTGTACGTCTCAATGAAGTAAAATGGAGACAAAAATCTATAACTGATTTGTTAACATTCAAACTGTAAACCCCATGAAAGAGATATCATAAAAAATATATCTAAATAATAAAATATAACCACCATAAAATTATTCATGAGAAGTATTTACACACCATAAAAGAAAAATATGGTGAATATGGAACGTGTCTCATATAAAAATAAATGTGAGATGGAAATACCTAACCTTATGTTCCGACTTCTTTCATACACAATCAAGCCTCTTATTCTAGGGGTATCGTCCTTTGGTTTTCACAAATTATTTATTTAGTTGGATTTATTCTGAAAATATGTCTTACATGATTAGAGTATTAATGTTGGGTTGTGATCTTGTTAGGGTTTGTCCAATCCAAATTGCTTGATATGCATGAAGAAGTGAGGGGAGTGAGTCCCATTTTATAATTTAGGAGGAGTGTAATTTTTTTAAACAACAAAAATTATTAAATAATAGAAAGTTAATATCACCATATGTCGCCAAAAAAATTTTAAATAACATATATTAGTTGTGATACATTTGATACAATCCTCCACCACAAAAAATACCTATTTTAAACATATCATTCAATAGCCTTTATGTGTTACTGACTTTTACAATTTTAATTTTCACCACGGTAACATTTTTTTTAGTTTAAGTAACTTATATTTTATGACTATAAAAAATGATTTATAATAGATTTTCTCCATTTAATGTAAATATATAATCCAATTTATAAATCCTATGTGTTTATAATTAATTTTAATATAAGTATATGTAACATGAAAACCGCTATTTTGACTTTAATTAGGATTACTGATTTTAAATTTTTATCACTACTAATTATGGTACGAAATTAATATAATATTATTATATAATATATATTATGAATATTCCAAATATTGAATCAATTTTCCCAAATTCATTTCACAAAATAGGAATGATTTAATTTTTAATTATGATGATAGACGTGTTTGGAATGTGGGGTTTTAATGAGAAAATGTCCAAATGTATAAAAGGTATTTATACCAAAATTCATTATGAAACTTTTTCCAATGACCAAAATAATATTAAATACAATATAATTGTACTATTTTTTACTTTAAAATAATTTTTAAATATAATTAATTTTTATAAATAAATTTAACAAAAAGGTACATTCTAATTAAAATTCAGTATTTCTCACTACTCAACAAAAAATGAATCTTTTTAGTATAATCCAAAAATATCAACCTTATCAAAATTTTATAAAATTATTTTTAATTAGAAACTTATTTTATCAAATTAATATATTAATAGTGTGAAAAACTAATATTATTGATGTTTACAGAAATAAATAATATACATTTTTAAAGAAAATTATTTTCATAACATTTAAACAAAAAACTAAAAATTAAGTAAATTTTTTTCAATATGTTTCATTTATATAAAAAAAATTAAAATTTAGTTTTGTTATTTCCTTTCATATCACTATATTTAATGGTTAGGTTATAACTGTTGATTTTAAAAAATATTCTAATAATATATAATGGTATGTTAAATCTTTGTGCCATGTATAACACAAGATGACCTAGTGTTTCATGTAACATAAACATAAGTTGGTGTAGAATGAAATTTAAGCTAAAAATGTGTTTCATGTAATGAAATATATATATGATATTAAATTAAATTATAGGGTGTTATATTCTAACCCCTTAAAATGAACTCGACACATGAAATTCACCACATTGATACCAAAAGATATGGATCCTAATGTTCTCATGTATCTTTATAAAGTTAATTGTCTCACCATAAAACATTAACCATGAAATTTGTATTTTTCATAGAACCTTTCTTATTTGTTTCATAATACCTACAAGTTTTCATCATAAAGAATATCATGATCAAGAAACACGACCTCAGAGTTTAGTAAGTGTGATGGATCATATTTGTAATTACTTGGGAGAGATACAAGTAACATATATTTAACCTGATATAATTTAATTGGATGTTAAAATTTATTATCTTACATTCTAATATAGTTCAGAACTTCAAAGGTACCAATATAAAATGGGCATATCTTTATATTAGATCGTATGAACAATTTCATCCTTTGGTTGTGCTTAGATCAATTTTCTATTCATCTCTCACTCCACGAAATGAAGATAATTTTTTATGACTAAAGAAATAATATATCACTATATAAACGAATTATAAAACCATCATACTATCTAAATTTAGAAAACAATAGTGGATGAACAATATGAATAAATATTCATATCGTGAAGTAATAGGTTAATTTTAAAAACTAAATAGAATTTTCAATATAAAACATTCCATAAATGTTTAAACATATATTCCTCCAAAAATTCAATATTTAAAAATAATTTATTTAAATTTATATAAGTAAACATAGCATTAATATCCTATATATCAGGACGTGGATCTTGATTTTCATATTAATACATGTGAGTACCTCCATCGTGTATTAACATAATGAATGATAAAAACCTGAACAACCTAAATTACATATTGAATACACACATCCTTCCAATTTATTTCTGTAAGACATAGATTATTTGACGTATTACCTAAATACAAAAATATTTTAAAATCTAACAATGATTGAATAATTCACATTTAAAAAAAATTATAAATCAATTCCAAGGTATTTAGTACCACATAATTTACATTATTCATATCATTCATTTATTTATGATTATATTATTATCTCAACATCATGAATATATTAAAGTATATCAATAACTTAATCATTTTTTTCCAAGATTGTCACACAGTCATCAAATTTATTTTCAAGGCCATTAACACCATTCAACATATTCAAGAATAACCACAATGAAAATATACTGTAATCATTAGTTATATATTTCATGGTTCATAATTCTTTAATACTCATACATAATCACTTCATTTAGCCCAATTACTTTCCAAAAAATAATATAGGCTTAATCGTATTATTCATTAAATTTTTTTTCCTATCATATTTAATTTTTAGTCACTTTAATATTAGTAATATAAACAATACTCATACAAACATGACAATTTTTTAATAAAATAATTCCCTTAGGACATCTATTTACATAATAACCGCAAGTAATAAATTTAAATAATTCATCCATTGATAATAATTTAGGGAGACCAATATTCAAATCACACTCATTAACTAAACTTTTAAATTACCAATGAAATTATTGCCCATTTGTCTTTATTTTCCATAGTCAAACCGTATTCTATTCCATTATAGACATTATCTTGAGTTTTTCTTCACAAATTTGTGGAATTTAGGATACATCAACATCATTCCCCTATGGTGTCCAATACGTAAAATCTTAGATAACTCTATCCATTTCTTCATGGGTGAGTAAGAGAGTCGGTTAAGGTGAATGTCATTATTTGTGTTTCATGATAACAATTATGGAATAATCATATTATCTATTCCTCTAGTAATCATTCTATTTGGATTCATATAAAAAAATTCCACCATATTAAATGTTAAACCTGTTCTTTTTAGTTCCCACCATTAACTGAACTCAAAAAGATAGTCTGGTTAATGAATTCCAAAGTGTGAAATGATATAATCATTAGAAATAAATTATAAAATATCTATATCATGAAACCATACTTTTAATTTATTATAATATAGGTTTATCTTTGGTTATTAATAGTTATCTTCTATTTAAATCAATCATTATATATTATCATAAATTTTTGAATTACAAAATAATTTACCATGGGTGAGTCAGCCCATGAGTGCAGAAAGGATCATTAGCATTCACTAGGTGACGATTGAGTCCAGCTCAATGGACCCATTTTGTTGTTATTGACCCAGGGCACATCTATTACAAAGACATATCCATTTATAGTAACCAAACAGTGGTCTGATTTTTTTAAACCACCCGCTTTTCTTTTAACTAAATTCCTAGATATTTTACATTACATTACATTATCCATAGACTTATCAATAAAGATATCCTGATATATATACATAGAATCATCCCTAAGGATTTTACTTATATTTTCTCATACATAATTAGACAGTTAAGTAAACACATATTATAATAAAAACTATAGGAAACCTAGCTTCTAAAATATGGATATTTTAAATTTATTGATGAATATTCATTACATTAAACAAACAAACACCTCTTAATAGTAATTGTTTAGGGAATTTTCAAACAAGGAACCCAATATTCAGATATGGTAAATTTAATTAAATGCTTCCCAAAAACATTTTCCTATTTTTTACTATTCCTAGAGATACCCCACATAAACCAATACTTCATAGCATAGGCTGGGGAAACATAATAAATGGTGTGATCATATGATAAGTAACGGTAAACATAAGATATATCAATTTGTGATCATACGAATGTATAAGATAAGAATAAGGGTATGTTACTATTAATATAACTTATAAAATATTTAACCATCCATTCATATATCATAAACATGATTCAGGTCATAAAATGTTATCATTTATGAAAACATGACCAATAAGGGTGACAAATCAGTAAAAATTAATCATGAACCATAAGGTAGATTCATAAATGTCTGGCAACAAGATAAATATTGAAAAATATTTAATATAAAATGGTCAAATACCAGTACCATCAATATAGTAGATCATAACTCATCACCTCTTTCCCATTGTGTATCAAGACACACCTATTTTTCATAGTTGAATAAGACACACATGTTTCTCATAGTGGATTAGGACACACTTGTTTCCCATGGTGCGTTAATCTTATTAAATTATTTCCCATTGTTATCTCATGAGATATAAAGATTAATCTAATCAATTGGATGGAGATGTAGGTCCCACCCATCAAATAATTAAAATAACACATATGTGTACCAAAATATCATAAAAAATTCATTATATCTAAGCCCATGAAACTAAATTGGTTACGTGAAACATTTCACCATAGCATAACCAGTCAGAAAGAAATGGGTCACATTAAAATATCTTATTCATAAATATATAAACCATATGGTTAAATAATAATATTATCATACATGGTTAATATCCAAATTAAAGTATAATTATCCTAAAATAATGTCATCTTAGATTGAAAAATATTTTTAAAATACACTTAATACATATCTTTGGGAAACTGACCATTATTTGAAAATCAATTTTTAAAAATAAAACATTCATAAGAAATCTTGGAAATAAATTTCACTAAAAATAATATCTAAAATTGATAAATGATGCTTTAAAAATATTCTAAAACTTATCTTTATTAAAATAACCTTTTATCATTTAAAAACACTTTTATTAACTTCTTTCAAAATCCATTTTCTATATTGGAATCATTTCTTTAAAATCAAAAAATTCCACAACTATTAATGAAAAAAAATTTATTGAAAAGATTTTTTAAAATATAATAGGGATGCTTGAATTCATTGAGTAGTAAAAATGTGATAAAAATTGTTCATGTCATTCGTTTTAAAAATTATTCATTATAAATTTTTGGTAAATTACAAATTAAATTGTCTAGAGAATAAAATAAATATTCCATTAATTTTTTTAAAAAGTAAAAAAATTAGAAAATATATCTTTAATAAATTTTTAAAAGAAGGTTAAAAATGTTTTTAGAAATTTTTTTATAAAACATGATGTTTAAAAAAAGGTTTTCAAATGAATATTGAAATTAGGATGGATATTCTTAAAAAAATTATTTAGAACACTTTTATAAATTGAGAGAAGAAGAAAAAGGGGAGAAATGTATTATCATCAAACATCTAATAGAGAAGAAAATTTATGATTTTATTGAGATAATTATTATAATATTATATCATTAGAAACATAATCATAACAATCCAGATAAAACATGTGATTGTATAATAAAATAGTTTCCAGTTTCGTAACAATGAAATATAATCCCCCTGAAATAATGCTATTTAATTGAATTAAAAATATAATGATGATAAATAAATTCATGATATTACATGATAAATTGGATGTATATAAAACTCATACAATAATATATGTGCATAAAATAAACATATGTCTCAAGGATGGAATATAGATATAGAAATCCATAATTGATTTGATAACATTCGAACTATAAACTGACTGAAAGAGAGATCCTCAATTGGATATATAAAAATAATAAATTTAAATAAATTAATAATTAACTAAGAACATAACAATTATATACACCAAATAAAAGAAATATTTGATGAATATGGAATGTGTCTTAAATGAATATAATTATTAGATGTAAATCCATTACCACATGCCATGACATCGTTCATATAGGTTCAATCCTCCTCTTCTTGGTTATCCTCCTTAGGATTTAACCAAAACCATTACTAGGATGGATTTATGTCCAAAATAGGGATTTAAAAATAATATGTTGGCATTTTTAAATTCATTTAGTTAACGGTGGATAGATTTAAATTTATTGAGGTTTTTAAGAAGAGGGGGGAGTGAGTGTCGTTCTATAATTGAGGAGTGTCCTTTTTAGTGTTGTAAAATGTATTTAATAAGGGATATCAATGTCACCTTCAGTGGCCTCAAAATTGATAAATAATGTAATGGGGGCATGATTAAAAGATAGACGCATCCAATAGAAATAACACATTTTTTAGAAATATCATTCCTTAGCATTTAGGTTTTACTCGATTTTACAATTTTAATCTTCACCGTTGTAATTGGTTTTTTTATCTAAAAAATTTATCACTTATGGATAAAATAAATTTTTTTCTTAATATATAATTTTTAACAAATTATTATAAATATTCAATCTAAATTATAAATTTTATTTGTCAAAATTAATTTAAACACAAGCCCATGTAATGTGCAAAACACTTTTTTAACCCAAATCATGGGAAATAATTTTTAAACTGTTTTCACTATTCGTTAAGGTTAAAAATTAATTTGAGATTATTAGAAAATATAAATATTTGTTATTAAAAATATGGAAGCTAATATTTTAAAATCCATACCTAGATGTGGATTATTTTAATTTAATAATAATCATATAAATACTACGAAAAAAGCTATGTTCTAAAGAGAAAATGCTCACACTTTTACAATGTTTTTATAAAAATTCAATATTAAACAAATTTAAATGAACTAAATCGGATTAATGGAAACATAATTCAACTATAGAAACCTTAAGAAATTTATTATATAATTCAATGTTATAAATAAATTAAACTAAAAGTTGTTTTAAATTAAAATTCAATATTTCTCTTTATACATTAAAAAAACTTTTCAAAAAAATTCAAAAAAAACCGCCATCTGATAATTTTGAAATGATTATAAAAAACATGAAGTTTATTTTATCAAATTTAAATTTTAAAATTTTGAAAAATTAATTTTATTAATGTTCTCAAAAATAAATAAAAACCATTATTTGAGAAAATAATATTTTCAAAAAAATTAAGACTTTACTAAAAAGTGAGTTATTTTTATCAAAATGTTTCTATTATATAAAAAAATATTTTTAAAATATTAAAATTATTAAAATATATTTATATCTCTCTTTCAATTACTAGGTTATAAATATCATGTTTAAACAATTATATTAATAATAAATCATGGTTAGCTAAATCTCAGTGTCTTGGCAACACAACCTAAGACAATGTTTCATGTAACACAAACATAAGGTGGAATTTAATGTAAGTAAATAAAACCATAGTGTTTCATGTAATGAAAAATATCTTAAATATTATATTTAGCTAAAAAATATTGCCTAAAATCTCATGGTGTAATTGTTATTTATTATCTTCAAGACCAGGGATATTATTTCAAATATCCTTCGTTATTGATTTAATTTCAAGCTAATTAATTTTTTAGTTAAAATATTCTTTATAAATTATAGTGATTGTGTTTTCAACATTGAAATAATTCGTCTGCTAATCTTCTCAGCCTATTGAGTTGGTGATCAGTTTAAAAAACAATATTCTACTTCCATAACAAAAATGTCATCTATATCGCTTGCTTATTTCCTCAATATTATAATATATGAGAAATAAAATTCATCCTGCATAAAAATATATCTTAATGGCCATAACACAAGACCATAGATATGTAAGAAACTAAAAAACAAATTTACGACTCGTACCACAAGTTAATCTAGTATGTTTTCTTTTTTCATCATAAAAAAGTGATATCATTTGATATCAATGATCATTTTTCCACAAGGACACTCTTAGATGGAAAAAGGACAAAAAGCCTTCAAATTATCATCAATAACTCAATCTAAATTTCTTAAGTTATATAATCTATGTATTGAGGTAATATTTTCCTGGGGAAATTACTTTTTAATTATGACACGTTAACCTCTACATATTTTGGAATCCTGAAAAATAACTAGTTTATATGACTTTATTACAAAGAAAATAAAAAATAATTCCATGATTTTTCATACTTATTCCTTTGGAAAATCATATTCTTATATGGTTATATGATATATCTTGAGATATTTATTAATATCATTTTTAATCACTGATGTTCTCATTATACCATTGTATATTTCATATAAGGATTTAACATCACTTTAATTCATGATAAATATCTACATGATTAAAAACTCTTCAACCATGCTTTTGTTTCTACATCCCAAATAGAAATAAAAAAGTGCTTTATGAAACAACATGTTGATTCAGAATTCCATTGATTCCCTTTCATGTTTTTAATGTACATATACCATGTAATAATATAAGTAACTCTAGACCACTTTATTCACTTGTATCTATTTTCCGAAATCACATCGCATGGATAATATCTCCTCTTTAAACATGAATCACATCAGATTAAAATTAAAAATAATTAAATACATTAGGATATGCATAACTTATTATTATTATGTGGTTTAATATTTGGGTTGGTTATTATAATCTAATCCTTTACTATTTATATGCTTCTATGCCTTTCCGTATACTACACTACTAGTGAAAACTTCTCTTCAAATGCTCAAACATGAATTCTTCCTCTTACATGGATTGATATTCGTTTGTTTTGTGAAAATAATATCAGTATAACTTGTTTATTCTTTTTATGTACTATATTTAAATTATTTTCAATAGTTATTTCTCTATGACATGGAAACTCTACTAGCCTCGCACATTTAATTGTTAGTGGAATGGATGAATCCACATAGACACACCTATTGGTTTTCCTTTATTATTTCCATTATACCCACTTCATTTTTTATTGAATCACAAGGATAAGTTCTCTTTTTCCATAATTGGATATGTCACATAAACTAAATGAAGTAAGAATAATGAATAACCAACCCAATGAGTATAAAAAACTATACACCAATCATTGAATTCACATCACCATATAATATGGAGATATAATTATATAAGGAGTGTATCCTATTAATAACTAGTGAAAACAAATTATATGTATCTTCCACTTTTGTTAATGAATTTTATTCTAACCATGGTTATCTAATTTTTTTAGGTTCTGAGGATGAATGAAACTTTTCATTATAAAATATAGGGCCAAATCACAATTTAGAAAATATAATAAGGAAAAAAGAAAAAGAGGAAGATATGGAATCCACATTTATCATGAATTTCATAGAACATTTATGTCTATCACATTAAATGGATTAAGAAAAATATGCACACTATTCTAACTATACATAAGAACACAAATAAGCATAAAAAAATAAGGAAATTGGGAAGATATAGGCGTATCCAAATGAAATCATTGAATAAATTAAACACACACAAAAAACATAGAAAAATAAAAATAACATAGATTATAGATAGATTTAGAAATCCTCTTTAGTTTTCTCCATACTATTCAGATTCTGGTCACCACCTCAAAGCCCCATTATAATTTCATTGGAGAGATGTCAAGAGAAGTTGTGTGGATTTAAAAAAATATAATTAGATCAACAAAAAATAATTGTAGCTCTATAACACACTCCATTCAGCTATACTAGGTATGGTCCAGATAAATTCTCAATAAAAAAGGGTTTCATCCAGGATGCAACATTATTTTTACTGTTTTCATGGAATATAGATTTATTGTTTTCTAAAAATTGAATTTTATATTAGGATCTAATTTAAAATCACATTTTATTTGTGTATATTATTGAAATGGAATATACAATAACATTTTTATATGTATTTTTTCATGTTCATCATATGAATGGGAAACAGGAAGAACATGGGATTCCAAGAAGCTGCATGACCATTAAATGCTATGAAACCCTTTCACATCATCAATGCAAGTATGTAGATGCCATGAGGGTAGTATATGGCATGAATCATGTGAAAGAAGAATCCAATAATCTATGTAAAAAGATTCAAAAAAAGGGGAGTGAGTTTTCAATTATGAAATTTTTTACTCTATTCCCCACAATTAATTGGTTTATATATATATATATATGAAAATTCCATGCCCACACATGAATTTTTCTTTAGTCAAAATAAATAGCATACATAAACCAACTAGGATAATTATTATTCCATGAATTTTAATTTATTTAGCAATAAATTTCTTAAAGAAAGTGGGGAAAATAATTAGTGATGACAATTATATTGAATAGGATTTGAAAAATCTTATTAATAGAGCATTATGATTTTGGAAGATGAAAATTTTAAAAGATCTATTCTATGAATAATTTTTGATATATTTTTTTTGTTTATGTAATTAAAAATTTTAATTTACATGAGTGATTTTCACATGCCATAATTCTATATCTCGATACATCATCATGACACAGTATTTTCCATTCTTACTTTCATATATTTCTTTATTGACTTAGGCATGTACAATTCAAGAGGTATCATAGAATATTATGAAGTCTTTATCTAAATAGAGTAACTTTTAATATGATTGACACATTATTTTTTATGAACCCGGTATCTTTATACAAAGCTAGAATTAATACTTATAATCATATTTAATCAATAAATATACTTGTTAGGAAATGATCTATGTCACAAGACAATTATATCCATTACTACAACCCTCAAAATTGATTTCTTGATATTTAAAAAAATTAGATCGGGGGAGGGATTTTTCATGGTGTAATGGGATATAAATCATTGAATATGTTTTGATGGGGGGTTTTACCTTATTATTTAGTTAATGGTTAGGTATTTTTCATTGTATTTCATTATTCACCTCTCTTGCAAAAAAAATTATATAAAAACATTAAAAGATGATAAAAATGAGACGTTTCATGTGATTATAAAAAATCACCATTAATAGTGAAAATATATTATTATTGTATGTGGTTAGTTGTTGGATGTGAGATTTTTCATAATCATATCATTTGAAAAAAAATGAAAACATTTAATAAATAAATGTGAAGAATTAGAGGTTTATTCTTTCACTATGCCTATATGTACCATGAGCTAACTTTGAAATTTTATGAGGGAATAGATATATTTAATTTGTAATCTGATATATTTATTTTTCTTATTTTTTTGAATTAATGATTTATAAATTAGTTTCAAACCTTATTTCAAGCCTTACATTTTACATCATTTACCAACCTACCATGAATCCTCATATTCAAGTGATCCTAAAAAGTGAATCCTTCATAAATAATTGCGATCTCTGCTACTAAATAGAAAAGATATATGATTCCATTAAATCATATGATAAGTGATAAGTTCATGAGGAATGTGATGATTTCCAGTGACATTTTTACCCTGATCTAGATTAGAAAAAATATTAACTAAGTTAACTTTAAAATGGAATGAAAAATAACAATGTATTGGGAAATAAAAATAGATGATTTAAAATGATTGGTAATTTCAATGGAGAAAATTAAAACACATGGTTGATTTGTTTCTTGGAAAAGTGTAGTATTAATGAATTTTATTATCTAATTCGTGAAATATTAATTCCCAATTTGATTAATTTTTTTTATTAACATTAAAGTAAAATTATATTAAGTTTATTGTACTGTGTAGTATGTTGGGATTCCATCCTCGAGGAAAAGTCTGAAAATGTTTCTGTTATTTGATATGTGTAATTCATGTATACGTTTTTTGGTGTTTTAATATTGTATTTTATATAATTCAATTTATATTACTTATAATATTTGGACTATTTGAATTGTATTATATTTTTCCGTCGGTTACAAAAAATATTTGGAAAAGTAAAAAAATGATAAAAATATCGGAGTTCAAAGAAACATGATACTATAATTTTGAAGTTGGATGCAAAAATCACATGAAATATATAAGGATACAATACATGAGTTGAGACACATTTATATCATATAAGTAACACACAACACGAGTTATCAATAGAGAGAGAATAAAATCAATAGAAAATTTTAGGTAATTCACATAGTGAGAATCCATTACACATCCTGAACTTAGTACATGATGTGTAATTATCTATATATATGTAGATTTATATAATCAGAATATTTCATATCATTCACACTATATAAACATTACACACCATGAAATCATAAAAATTTATGCCTATTAATGCAATTAAGATAGGGGGCTGACAAAAAAATCTATTTATAACCATCTTCTACTTCCACTTTAGGATATCAGTATATGTGAGGACTGAAAACACCAGACTAAGGCACGCGTTTAGAGATGTTCTATTTCTTCTCTATAGGTTTGTGTTATTCACTGTTCTCACCCTATCATGGAAACCATGATGGGTGATTTTTTTATGACATGCATGACTTTTGGGTTTTCAGTAAAAAATGTATTTTATTTTTGATTTTAATTAATTTTGGGATTTAATATCTTTTAATCATTACTAACTCTTCATAGATTTATTTTTTAATGGCCATTAAGTGGGTTTCAAAAGTGTATTTAATTTTTTATTGAATTACTATTTCTTGAGTTAATTGAATTATTTTGTTCAATGTGATATATAGTGTTTGAAATTCAAGTATGACCATTGTTTTAGTTAATACCATATGTTTAAGTATGTTTTGGGGATTTCCAATCTTTAAAATTATATGTATCTTACCATGAGAAATAAATATTTTATTATGGAGAAAATTTCCATGACCATTAGACTCTCTAGGACCTGATTCAAAAAAATACATGATTTTTAATTTCTTTTGTCATACCTTGTTATCCCATGAACCTAGATCCTTGTTTTCTTATATAATTTTTCTATTTTCTTATCCGACATAATTTTTCAATCAAATTGTTAGTATCTTAGATTAATCATATATAAATTAAAATTAATCTATTTCTTGGTTATTAAATTAATATTTTCCCTAACCATGTATTTTTGGGTTCGACATAAGACTTTATTGTGCTATGATACCTTATACTTTTCTAGTTCACTTCATTCATATTATCAATTTTTAAATTTGGTTACCTTGTGGAATTAATGATGCTGATGGGGAAATCAATTTTTTTACAAAAAAATTACCATTTTATTTATATTAAAAAAATAATAAAAAAAATATGAGGGTAAAATTAGAAAATATAAAATATGTGAAACAATTTCTCTAAATTACTACACTAGTATATTCCCCACTACTATTCTCGATAATGATAGTAAAATTTAAAAGTCACAGGTGCATCATTAAATCTACAGTGTTACCAAATTTATAAATTTATAACACATAAGAAGAAAACCAATAAACTTCATAGTTGAATATTATTTCAAATTTTGAGTTCGAACCAAAAATGATTGGTTTGGAGATAATATTAATTTAATGAGGAAGAAAAAACTAATTGTGATTTTAAAAGTTGAATATAACATTATCATCATGTGATTGAAGAATAATAAGGGAGCATAAAATAGAAACAAAGTGTCAAAAAACATTGAATCTAGGTTCATATGATAATAAGTTTTGAAATAGTAAATCAAAAATCATACCTCATGTAGAATAAGTTCCTAGAGGATTCAATGATCATGGAATATTCTCTCCATCTTATGCTCTTGTTTAATCATGTTCATGTACTTTGGATTGTAAATAATGGGTGACCATATATCTTTTTTAATCATATATTATGAACTAAACCAATGATCATGGCATAATAAAAAACAATTAATCTCAGAATAAAGTAATGAATTAAATAAAACTTGTAAATGGTCTTGCTGAAAAAAATAATGAAATTAAATCCTCTGCCAAACTCCACCAAAATTTTCATGATTTTCTTTGGAATAGATAATGGTAATGAAAAAAATTTAAAATACTAACATTTATTGAAATAAAAAATAAATAATAATTTAAATTTAATCCCCATTAATCATGTAGGACATGAAAACAATAAATCATCCCTAATGTTTTCCATGATATGGAGACAATAAAGAATAAAAAACCTACATAGTAGTAGAAATAGGGTGAAAAACACATGTCTTAGTCTAGTTTCATCGGTAATCATGTCTATTGATCACATAAAGTGGTGGATGAAGGAGGGTAAAATTAGTGTTTTTCATCCATCCCTCAACATCTATCATATTAAAATTCAGAAATTCCAATGATTTTATGATGTTTGATGTTTACATAGTGTCAAGGATACGACATCAATGACTTATCTGAATATACTTCTATTCATGATATTTTCACATTATATATTGATTTCAAGACCTGTAATGGATTCTCATAGTGTAAAATACATCAGGACATGTAATGAGTTGTAACCTATATCTCTTGATTATATTAGTTCAAGACTTCATTATATGACATGGAAATTCCTTTTCTGCAAGTACTATATCCTTCTCTATGTTCAAGTGTTTTCTATTAATATTCAATATTATGGGGTCACATGGCACTTCGTTATGACATTCTGTGAAGCATATTTTGGATCCAATATTCACATATTTTTGTTCCTTTTTAAAATATTGTGTGTATCCTACTATAAAACAATATAAAAGTAATACAATAAAAATATTGAAAATAATATATGTTAATTCAAAGTAATTACCATATTAAAACTCCCAAAATCATATGAATGAATTACACATATCATTTACCCATGAATAACTTTTATTTTCTAATTGAACAACTTTTTTAATGGGAACAAAATATTTTATCTTTTTATTCCACCTTCTTTCTTTTATATCTCAAATAATAACCATTATAGAAACCTTCTTCCTTCTCTTAACTCCATTATTTCTTCTTCTCATTCAATGAATGTTAGAATTAATAAAAAACCATTTGTTCATGATTCACTATATTTCCTTCTTCCATCAATATCCTCCAAATCCATGATTCTATTTTATAGTGAGACATATTGTTCTTGATTCTATGTTTTTCATTTCATATCCTTAATGCGTGTAGTGTTTTTCATTACAATTTCACAGTTTTTAGAAAAATTTATTCTACATTAACAAATTTATATTTTAGAAAACATCTCCTAAAAAATAATTTACCTTATTTTGTCTCTTTGTATGTGCTATAAAAACATTATTTCAATTAAATATTGTCTCTATAGACTTTATATAAACATATATAGAGTGTACAAACATTACAAAATAAATTATTCTATTACTTTATCTCCATATTGGATACTCTGACTAATCGATAAATAATACTTGAAGCATTCTACTTTTATTTTCCACATTAGAGTAATCAAAAACTATATATCTATTTTTTATTGGAATAGATTTTTAATTTGTTTATAAATTTCTTATTCATTTCAAATGACTGAAGGATCTCATCATGACACAACCATTATAATTGTTTCTATTTTACCTTTGAATTTCACTATTTTTTTCACAGATATAACATTTCCCATGGATAGATTCCAAAAAATATTCAATTGAATTTCAGGGACAAGACTTATTGAAAGGTCATCATTTATTTCATATATGTAATTTTTTAGACACATATTTTGCTTGACATGATTTCATAAAAATAGCCTTGATTCATCAATTTCCTTTGACAATTTTTCATTTCAAAATTTTTATTCAAATTAATTTACTATGATGAATCTATATTTTTATATATTTTTTAATAAATTATATTATTCCTATAATAAAATTTACTTTCTGAATTCTTCCACACAACATGATGCTCTCACTCACATTTTCTAGTCCCCTAATTCTTATCCTTTAGCTAGAAAAATAAATTGTGAAATTGAAAATTATTTTCATTATTTATAATCTTCACTTTAACTTATTTACATTATCTTAGGTAATACATTGATGATTCATGGATATTTTTTTAATGTTTAAATTCCACATATGAACATGTTTTTCAACTTTATCACTTCATTCCTTCATTTTATTATTAATTTTTTAAATGGACTCCTTTGATGTTATATATTCATTTATTAATATTTTTATTGCATAATATAAATTTATAATGTTAGAAAAAACATTTTCACATGAAAACTCTTATAATATCACTAACCCCATCTTTTCCAACGTATTCTTTTCTTTTCATCATGAAAAATATCATGAGTTATAGTTTTAGGTGATTTTGTCTTTTATACCCTCATACACAAAATATTTAGGTGATATATAATGCATATCTTCATATTTATATATAACAAATACTATATAAGTATATTCATATTTATAAATCGAAAATATTTTGTTCACAAAAATAGGAATGTCCAACTTCATGGTTGCATTCTTATTATTCTTAGTCTTCTTCTCTATTAACATATGATATTCTTCGTCAATATATTCCTACTAAGATCATTATGTTATTCATATTATTTACTATTATATGTAACATCTTTATATTATTTTAATATATATTATATACTATACAGCGTTCCCATATTGAACCACATCTAATTCAAAATCATTCGCTATGTTATCTTATTATTCATCTTTAAATCCAAGGACTAATTCAAGGTGTTGTTGAAAAAAATCCATATCTGTATATTTAGATCCATCAAAAATATAATTTCATGTCAACATAAAAAAATATTCGATTAATAACATATCACATGAGTTTTCAACATGTGCCTTTAGATATAATATAGAATCTGTTATATTAGAAAAATGACTTCCATAAAATAAATAATTTTTAAAAATAAAATAATTATATTGTATAAAATTCATAAATAAAAAATATGTTATGTTAATTACACAAGATAACACATTTAATACGATTCCACTTCTATAACATAAGACACCCTATAAAGGGGGTAAGTCAGTGTGAAAATTTTTATACTCTTTCCCTTTGGTCCATTCCCTTTAGATATTATTACCCAGTTATGGGGAACAGTTATCCATATTTCTCTTCATAAGAATCACCCACATAATATATTAATCATTTGAGAGGAATTAAAACTAACAAGGGACACATGGGTTTTATATGATTCACCTTCACTTCTCTATATTCATAGATAATACACTCAATACTGTGTTGGAGTATCAAAAATACACTATAAACTCACTATTTTAGTGGACATAATATTTAAGTGAAGTCCATCGTATACATGAATCAAATAAAATAGAATTTGGTGAATTCACTCATCATAAGGGCCCACTAACATTATATAGGTTTATAAATATCTCACTACCATGGAGGGGTCATCCGTTGTCTACTTCCACACAATGTTCTATAATATATCTATCTATTGACATGTATGCCTCTTATTAGTTTATTAATGTGAATGAATCCCCATGATAAACATGTATATTGTTATAATATTTCTCATAATTCAATATGTTATTATTCAATGTATACCATGTTTTAATCCCAAAATTCATAGTAGAGATATATTTAAATCTAGTTTCAAAGGGATGATTCTATGTAATCCAAACAAACATCAGATAGTATAAAAATATCTGGTCAAATAATAATAGAATTATAATTATCTTTATTGTATTATGTATTCCCCAATCCACCAACATGGATATATCAATGTTAATGTAAAAAAATTTAATCTATTTTTCTAATCAAAACCATACATACAAATAATGATATATATCATTCATTCACCATTTACTTTAGACCAGATATTCTTTATTAATTATTATTTTGTGGAGAATACATTTTTTTGATAAAAATGAAAATTAATATAGTTTTTTTCAATGAAATCACAAAATATATAATTTATATATTCAATAAAGCCTATGTTCCTAACCACATTTCTAATCCATATATCACTATTCACTAACCTCCTTATTTTTTATTTTCATATCTATCATTCTTTATTGTGGAAAAATGTTGTAATATATCCATTATGTTTTGAAATTCAAATATTGAATTCAGTTTTCATCCAAATTCCAACTTCAAATACATAAAATATATCTATAGAATTGTTTCCATGAAATTATGAACCATAGATAATCAAATTTATAGTTCATATCCATCCCAACAACATCCAATCATTTTTTAGAATTAATAACCATTAGTTTTATTTTATTTATCTAGATTTTAGTAGTTAATATGTGGCATCTTACATTATATCATGATACACTAATACCTTCATCAGTTTTCTTAAACTACCATTTGTATCATAATGTGATAGAATTAATCATTGTGAAACCTTTACCAATGTTTCTATATAAACTATAATTTAAATTTCTTAACTATTGTTGTATCTTATGTCCCTAAGAACCATTAAACATTCCCTTAAATCATGGCATGAATATTTTATAATGGCATGAATACATCAAAAACTAGCCACATTATTATTCATATTTTAACATATTGGGTATATCTTATTCCATTAAATGCTAAACTATTAATCCTATTTAATTGTTGATAATTTACAATATGATTACATATCAGTTTAAACCCTTATGTATCTTGAAAAATACCTTATATATCTGGAATTCACCCATTTTGGATCCAATGTGATTAGGATAAACCTTATGTAACATGTTTTAAAACATTATGTTTGGGACTTCACTTATCTTCAAGCCAAAATAATATAGAATAACATTATATTTTGTACTTTTAAATTTCATTAGAATACATGATGATATATGAAATCTAGAATAAATTACATATTAAATAGTGTTTTTTTCCTTTAAAACAATTTTGTATTCTATAAAATGTTTGAAATCATCTAGAAAACAAATGTATATACCGATAAAATATTACACGTGTCTGGACATTCTCAAATTCTCAGTAATCTATAACTTAAATGAAGGAATGATCCTTGTTTTCTAGAATTATCTATTCTTATAACTTAAAAATATTAATTATTTGTCACCATTCGTCTCTATTTATTTCAAAATATCCTCACAAGAATCTAAATTTTGAATACCATCAATAGGATCACTAAACAATCGCATATATCACCACTGTGTATGATTCCCTTATATGTTCTACTACATCACATCCCAATATATTTAATGTATCCTTATATTCGAGCTATGTATTCTAAAAATCCATACGTAAGATGAGTCTTCAATAAAAAAATATTCTAACATTGTCTTCAAAAAATCAATCATTCAGATATTTTAGAACAATACCTAAAAAACAATTAGGAAATAGACAACCTCTTAGTCTCAAAAACCATCTATCACAACCAACTATCATTATAATTTTTATTTATATTCATCAAAAAAATATAAAACATTCTTATTGTAATAATTGGTCACTCAAAATCTATTGATTTTGATTTATGGAGATTGGAGAGTGTATATTAAAGATGAAAAATACACTTTATATTATGGGTTAATGAAAAACATATTCACGTCACTCAAAATTCTGGTAAATGTAATGAAATAATTTTTTAATAAGATAAATACATATGTGAAGTGAATAAAATATGATAATGTTATTACAAGGGCATAATGAACAATAGTTTACTCGTTTCACTTTGTAGATCATAAAAATTATTATTATTTGAGATTGATGGTGGAGAATGGGTAGTGGTGTCAAAAACCTGGCCACCATTCTAGAATATATGACTAGGATTGCCCAAGGGAAAATTATTTTCTTGTTCCTATCATGAAGTGTGAAATAAATTTATTTTTCCCATATTTAAAAGTTTAATATTTTTAACTCTTCTCACAATAATGTGGATATTCAAACATCTTATATATTGTAGTTTATTCATCAAAATATTTTTGGGCAGGTGAAGAAGAAATAATGGAACAAATATTAGTAATTTCTCTAGTTTATTAATTAGTTTACCTTAATTAAATTTATTATATTATTTAATCATAAATTATATGGACATAATTTGTTTAATAGTCTTTAGAGAAGTCATGAAAAATATTTTGAATAATTTTTTAGGAGAATAATAAATGATAATAGGGTTGAGAATTGATGCATAATGCTTGATTTTTTTTTAAATATTGGTATCAAACATTATTTTAGTCCACCATATAACCCAAATAATTGGTTTTTGTTAATTGAAGAATATAAGTTTTGTGAATATGGTTTGAATGATTTTGGGGATAATGATACTTAAATGTAATTTTAGAAGAAATCAATTAGAATGATTATTCATATTAATTGTAATTACTAATATAATCTAAATATATATATGTCTATTTAAGAAAAATACTATAAAAATAATAATAAGATGAATTACATAATGAAATTTTTTATCTCATGGGTTATCATATTGAAGAGAGATAACATGGGGAATTTTGAGAAAAATGATTTTTGTCGAACATTATTTGACTATATTCCATAGGGAATGATTTTTTATTGTCATAATAAGGAAACATGGAAGATTTCTAATTATAGTTTGTGAATGTAGAAGTACACTAGTTTAATAGTATTAAAAAAAACTGATGAACTATTTATGAATGTGGTCGTGATTTAGTATAATTTATTGGAATATATGCAAAAAAATTCTAGAAATACTGAATATTTAAGAGACTTTGTTGAAGGAGGTAATGATCCAATAATATAAAGTGATAAAGTAAATCCCAAATAATATCGTAAAGGTTTCAAAAGAATGTATTGGTCAATATCATATTTTTTATTTATTGATATATAGTATGAACTAGGATAACTTTTATGACACCATTGCACACCACATTATTTTCTCAGGTCAAACCAAAAGGTTTATAAAAAAAGTAAATAATCTGTAGTGAGTGGATACTTTGAATTTCGAATGGGATTAGATTGAGAAATATCATAGAATTGAGTAATTATGTGCAATAATAATAATTTTATTTGTATAAAGTGGGTGTTCTATAAAAATTTGAATGAAAAAGGTGAAGTGATGGTAAATAAAGAAGAATCGTCCGAAAAGGTTACTATAGGGTGAATAAATTTACTTTGAAAATATTGTTGGTTTAATTTAAATTATTAAGGCCATAATAATTATATTTTATCATTACTAAAATATGATATAATATTTTCCAAATGGATATCAAATTTTCCTTCCTCAATGATGGCCATGAAGACAAATTGTATATATTATAAACTAATGGTTTTCGACATGGACATGATAAATGAATAGTTTTTAGGTTTCAAAAAAAAACTATATTTTTTAATAAAATTCATTGAGTCATTGTATTTTTATATTTAATCATGTATGAAAGTGTTGAATTTTCAAAAATTAATAGCAGAAGTCAATGTCTAATTCAAAAATGATAGAAAGGTGTGTTTTATTCCAATCATCTATGTTGATGATATAGTATTTTTTGGAATTGGATAAAAATTTTCATGTATTTTTCAACTCAAATGATGGATTTATATGAGATATAAATTTAATAAAAAATGAAGTTTTTCTAGGGTGTTCGTATTTTTTTAAAAAACGATGAAAATATTTTTTATCAATAGTTGTGTGCCTTAGAAATTTTGAATAATTTCAGTATGGAATAAAAAATGGTAGTTTCTACTAAAATTTGATTGGTAATTTTTCTAATGATTGTAAATATTAATTGGTATATCAAATATATCTTAGATAACTCATCAATAGTTTACTCTATTTAATTTATTCAAAACTAGATGTCATTTATATTTTCTCACTATGTGATCATTATAACATTTTACCAAATGTGCCCCGCGTTTTCATAATAATGTGAATAATATATCATGTAAAATGTACATTAATTTTGGGATAACACTATATAAAGTACAATTATTTATCTATGGATTTACTAATATATATTCATATATAGGTGTTGATGATATGAATTCTACATCCAATAGAATATACTTGTTTAGATAAAAGTGCATAAATTGGAACATAATGAATAAAAATAAAATTAATTTGAATAGATAGTTTGGGGAGTATGTTTCTACAATTAAAAAAATAACATTATTAATGAAATATATTGTGGATGAGAAATCAATTAGATGATCACATAGTTTAATTATAGATACACTTACTTATGGGTTGAAATAATCAATGTGAGATCAATATTTTGATATATCAAGTTTAACATTCATGACCAATTCACATAGATACAAAGCACCAATTCAAAAATAAAACTATTTGGAAGGGAGATTTGATGTCAAAGATTGTCCTTAAAAATAATCATTTGGAAGATGTATTTACCATCATATTTTCAAAAAAATCAATTAAAATGTTGTTCTTTATTACTGGAGGTTAGTCTCACTATTTTTAATGAAATTATATTATGATCTATCTCTTCTCTCACTTGTTCTTGGATTAATGTTTTCAATTTTGGAGAAAGAAAAAATTATGAATCCAAATTTTTTTTCCTTATTTGTGTAAAAATATTTTATTAACAGGTAGTATATATTTAAAAGTAATTTTTTTGACCGGGAAAATCTATAATTTTTTTAATTGTCTATTATTGGTTGAGAGTTTAAAATAATATATCATAACATTTGAGTATATGTGTTGGATGTTTTTTAGAACATGCACATGAATTGTTTTTGATAATATGAGAATAGTAGTTTTTACAATTACTTATAATTGAATGGAACTTACACTAATTGAAAAATTTGAGAATATTTCTCAATATTCTTATTTTCATTACTGAGTCCACAAATATAGGCTTAAAAGGATTGAATAAATATTCATTAAAATAGTTTAGGATGATTTATATCTAATTAGTGATAACAATATCCAATATAGGTAGATTATTTTTATTAGTATGGTTTTTCTGAGTGAAGGCACCCAAAGATTATTTTTGAGTTAAAGAGGGTAAGCACTGGTTGTTAGAAGAGGGAAGTAATTTTTTAATAAATGAT
Organism: Viscum album; assembly: GCA_963277665.1. NCBI lineage: Eukaryota > Viridiplantae > Streptophyta > Magnoliopsida > Santalales > Viscaceae > Viscum > Viscum album. The sequence continues at coordinate 935,036,895 of OY728157.1, read as the reverse complement.
GGTATTAAAGTTTTTGGAAGACCCATAAAATCATTAATTAGGCAATCTAGATCATTTAAAATTATTTTATTTCATGAAATACATGATTAATATAGTAAAAATAATATTTTTTTATGTTTTTATTATTTGATAAGGGTTTTGAGATTTTTTCCAGTAAAGAAGAAGAAATCATGACATAACAAGTAGTTATTACATCATTATTTTATTACTATTGGATAAGATGCATTTATTGGTAATGTTGATATATATGTTACACTATAATGAAATTTTTTTGATTTATATATGACCTAATTATATGTTGTGGTTAATAGTTTTCTTTGTGATGGCGGTAGTTCCAACATAAATCACAAAATTACACCGTAATGGAAGAAAATAAAAAACGGATTACCAATTAGCTCTTTTGGTCTGGTAATTTCACCATAAATCATGGTTATATATTGAAATTTTTTTATCACACCATAATTATTTTGAAAAAATTATATTTTTAAGATTACATTCATGTAACTACATACTAACCACATTTATTATTCCATAATTCATGTTGTTCTATTTCCGGTTATATAAATTGCTGGTATTAAATAAGTTTGACAATGTGGCATAATGAGTGTGACCTAGATTCCATCTTTCAAAATACTTATTACATCTTTAACATATCAAATGGTGATTTGGAAGTCATTATCGATCAAATTGATGAAAAATATGTGGTTTATGTTATAATATGAATTTATTTACTGGAATGTGATTTAGAAATAAAAAATTCAATTTTATATGATCATGGGGTGTTTGAGACAAAGACAGATATTTCTACTGAAAAAATCTTGTGAAGGGGAGATGGAGACGAATTAGAGTAATAATAATAAATAAAATAACTATATATGATCTTTATCATTCCACATCTTGATGTTGGAACACATGCATTAGATAATTTAGTATATTCATGAAGTGAATGAATAATTAAATTTATTCTCTATTATCATTCTTTTTTATATAAGTTCAGTGGTGACTAGGGGATAACGTTATCTAGGGTGATCTTATGTTTTATGGATAAAATAAGATAATGTGTATCCATTATGATCAGTACCAAATGGAATATATGTACTTTCAGATCATTACAAAGAGGAATCCATTTGTATTGAATAATGTACAATATAAATTCATTACTCATACAATGTGTGTGTTGTTCAGTGTGTCGGTGAAAAAAATATATTAAATTCATTATAATTAATAATTGAATATCTTTTACACAATTTCACTATTCGTCATCATGATTCTCAATTTTTTTGGATGGGGGGTTTTAATTTGGTATTTTTATCAATTGAGGACAAATCACTCAAAAATATTTGATGGGATGGTTTTTATTACTACGAGGTTAGTGGTATCTAGAGTTTACCTTTGTTTTATATTAGTTACAAGTGTTGTTTAATATTAAAAGTTTTGTGGTGTAATGCATAATTTTTAGAATTGAAAAAATTTATTTAATTAATATTTTGTTGTTGAGTAATGATATGTACGTCCATGGGTGGTCATATGAGTTATATTTTTTGTTATCACACAAAAAAATTTATCTTCCGTCTTTGGGAAATTTCTTTTATGCCTTAAAATTGAAACTCACTAGGGGTTTCCTTTTATTATATATAGTTAGTGTGCCTTTAGGTTTTACATTCAATGTTCCTTAATGATTTTTCCTTTTTATATGATATTATATAGTGACGGGTTATCCTCATAGTGATGTTTTGTGATACTTAATGAATCACATGTCTTGTTTTCTGAATGAGATTTGGGACAGTCCATTCAAGATATAATGTGAAATAACTAAATAGGTTATATATTGATATGACGAGATAAAATAAGTGTTGGGATAAATTCTAATATAGTTCCTTGAGTGGAAATTGTTGGGTGACATTCCAATGAAGTCTGTTTAATAATATGGATTGGGTAATATTATAACCAGATCCAATGGTTTGTAGAGGGGTTGGAGGGATAAAAAATTCGTTCCTCCGATGTGTTGATGGTTGGAATAAATGCCAACCCAGACTAGTTTTTTGTGTTTTTTATTATATATGATGAAAAAAATTCACTTGAAATAAATTATGGATTAGGAATGACGCTAACTGACAATATAGATAAATAAGATCATCGATAGTTAGACATAATAAAAATTCAGTACATTTTTTTGTGGTTAAATAAAGGATGGATACTTTTTGAAAAAATATTAATAGGATAATTGATTTTAGTATTACATTTATACTCTCTATAAATATAATTTATTCATGCTTTATATGTTTAAAATAAAAACTACTACATGATAGAGTAGGTAGGGTTGCCCATCATGGTGGATTATTAGTATTCAATGAAACACGAAGATTATTGTTTATGTCTAATTTATTTACATATCATGTTACAATAAACTGAAATATATTATATTTATTTATTGATACCAGTTATTGTGGATATATGCGTATATTACTCACACCCAACATTGTCATTATAATGTACTTTTAGACTTCATGGCTCATGATTTTGGTAAAGGAAAATCCCTAATTTCAAATGGATGAGCTCGATATTGTTAACATGGTCTGAGAGATATGATCTAGTGAAGAATTAAAACATTATTTTGTTATATTTACATTATTTTTTCAGTTTTGGAATATAAATTTTTCATATCGACTCAGTGGGCAGTCTTGTATCTTGATATATAACATTTTGAAATTTTCAAAGGTTTCATTATTTTTATAGCATATGATATATGTTTTTATGTTTATATAATCTTTATAATGATTATATTATACCGTTTAATTAGGTATGATGTCTTATATTTTTTAATTTGTTATTTATATTACCAAATATATGGAATTTTAACACAAAAATATTTTTAAAACAAAGAAATTATGTTTGATATCATATAATATACATAACCCTAAGCATAAATGATCCGTAAAATATATAACTGTTATAACCTAACCATTAAATTGGGGGATAAAAATAATATTAAATACTTTATGATATATATATATATATATTTTATACTCAATATAAATTATTAATAATTTTTTATTAAATTATAAACCAATTTTATGTAAGTTTTTTTTCTTTAAAAATATGCTTTCCTCAAAAATGATTTATATTTAATTTCATGAAAATATCTTTCCATTATAATTAGAAATTTTTTTATAAATTATATAAAAAAAGAAACTTTTTTTTAGATAACATTATATAAATTTTCTTTATGTGAAATTTTTTGATTTTTTGGAAAACATTTCTTTTTTAGTGAATAGTGAACCATACTAAATTTGGAAAAAAGAAATTTTTTTCCAATAAAATAAACAATTGAAAATCCCGATTACATTTTTTACTATTAATTATAATTTTATAATTGTTATTTAGTTATATTTAATCAGCATAATTACAAATATTTATCTTTATATTCTTTTTTAGTATAGGTTATGGTTTTTGTTTAAAAACAAATTTTTCATGAATACTGGTTTAAAGTGCATAATGGTTCTCTAGTATAATTAATTTAAAAAACCCTTAATGAATATTTTTTAAACTAAATTTATATATTATATATCAATAAAAGTTAATTTATTTCCATATAATGATTATTACTAGCCATAATGGTAATACTGAATCATCTTCTTTCATGAAAATTGAACTAATTAAAAACACTCTTTCATTGAATTTATGAGATTATTTTGAAATTAAACCCTAATAATTTTTTGAAATTAATTTGGTAAAATGGAGTAAATATTTTTAATAATAAAAATTTAAATTATATTATAAGTACAAATTAATTTTTGGCCATAATGAATAGTGAAATGTTACAAATTTATTTCCTTGATTAAGGTGAAAACCATTTTACTAAGGTTTAGACAAAAATTATAAGGATTAATATCACCTAAAAATATATTAAATATGTTTTTTACAAATTTAGACCTTATAATTAATAATTATTTAGAATTATTCATTTCTGATCCTTTTAACTTGTGAAAAATGTAAGTACAAATTTTTCCTTTCAAAGATTAAAAGAATGAGGCTCACTTCACCAATAAAAGGACACCCCCTCCTGTCCCCTTCATACATTAAATGTGTAACGCCTCGACCCCAGTTACCCAGAGTCGGTGCATTATTACATAACATTGGCATGATCACAAGAAAGATCAAATCTCGGAAGACCGATTGGTTTAGTAGCCTTTGAAACACTAGATATATTCATAAGTTTTACATTACATCATAAAATGAAAAACTACTACAACAACATAATGTTTCCACAGTCCACACTATAATCCCCTCATAATATCCCTGCAGGTCAATCATAACTTACATCTTCACATCCTGGGAAAAATAAAACATAGAAAACGGGTGATCTCAAATGCCCAGTAAGGATAACAATATAGCGGAAACTTTCATAAATAAGAATAAAATTTTAAGGCAATGTATAACTAAAACAAAATCCTTTCAAACATGAACTTTCAACATGGTATGGAATAAATAAAATGAAATAATTCCATTTTATTATTCACATGGATATTCTACTAATCGAATAATCGCATGCAAAAATCAATAACCACTTTCATAATGTTGGAATGCATAATGCCAGACTATCATAACCACATATTCAAGGCCTCGTGCCAAGACTAAAAATAAGATTTTGTCAAGGCCTTGTGCCAAGACACTAGTTTGTCTCATGAGACCTACCGATGCATCGAGGAGCTATAGCGGGCTCCACCCGTCACATATTAAGTCCAATGCATTCCCATATGAAAAGGTTTAAACATAACATAAACATTCGTATTAAAACTAGCATACGAAGTGTCAATACTTTCACCATAAACTATGAATGGTATAAAAATAGCACATCCACAGTCAAACATATCACAAAACCTTCAATACAATATAGAAGTTTTGTATCATAATAAATCAACTTCAAATAATCTTAAAATCCATCAAAGGATGTTGACATAGATGAAATCAAAATTCTTTTAAAAGAAATATCTCCTTTTATTTTGAAATCATTTAAGATCCATATAAAATAAAACATTTTCTTTGAAATATTCTTAAAAGATTGTAAGGAAAACTTTGAAGATTTTATAATGGCGGGAAATAACCGCACCTGCCGTATAAGTTAAAAAAACATTCTTACCTTAATTCTGTCGAAAAGGTTAAAAAGGACCTTGTTTTGAAAACGACGAAAATATTCCTCTTATAAAAAGTCAAACAAGGGTATAATTGACTTTAACCCATATTCTTGTAAATAATAAAAATGTTTTGCAATACATTTTGAAGAAACATGGATGTGGATGATAAAGAGATCCCAGTAGATTATTACGTATAAACAACCTCGGATAATGAAGAGATTGTGAAATAACCCTTACCTTGTACTTTTCCTTCATTGGGGTAGGTTGACCTCCTGTATAATGGTGAAATAATTGTTACTAAATTATACAAGAATAATATACATTAATATGATATCATATATGATCTTTTAATATCGATTTATAATAATATCTTAGTATTATCGTTGTTTCGGGTGTTAACTTACTTGTTTTCTTTTATATGTTTTGTTATGTAAGACATTTTTGTAAAGGATAGTTTGTATATTATTCATATCCAGAATGATATCAAGTCCTTAAACATCATTTTTAAATCATCAAATGATAATTATACTTAAATGGATACCATGGATAATGAATCTCATCGCGTTCGTGGAGACGGTAGTCCGTACGTACGCACGAGCGACAATATCATTCTTTCGATATTAAAATAATATAAAAATGGTTGTTATATCATATATACAGAATCATTATCATGTTTTATTTATTATTTACATGAGTTACATATATTTATTATACCCATCCAAATAATAATATATTGAATAACAATTACACCACGACGTGGAGACGGTAAGCCGTACGTACGCACGTATGGTGACATGTTATTCAAAGGGTGGATAGAATACTGAATATGGTTGTACCATATTTGTAATAACATCACAGTATATGTGAGATACTGGAGTTATTATTTTAGAATGGTAAGAACAAAGGAAGAAGAAGTGGAAGAAGAAATGAACTTAGAAAAGGGTGGTGAAATCATTGCCGCTTCTTCGGGTTCTTCCTTTTGATTTGATCAAAAGGGATCCTTAGGTTGGGTTTCTAATAAAACTAAGGCCTCTAGGTTGTAGTGAGGGATTCTGGGAGAGTATTTGGTCAGAGGTTGGCCGAACCAAAATGCTTTGAATGTGTGAATAAATGAGAAGGAGGAGTTCCCTTTTATAAGAGGGGTGAGGGGAACCTTTGGAAAAGCTAGAAATATTAATTTATAATAAATTCATATTCGGTTTCTAATGGCTCCAAAGTTGATTATTCAAAGGTTAAGGTGGGTATAGGTCGAAAACCACTCAACCAATAGAATTTAGACAAGTTTGGGTACTTATATTAACCTTATCTTTAAGTATTAACTCTATGTTAATTAGTTTCACTTTTACAATGTCTCTTTGTATTTTTATATAATATGGTTAATAAACTTACTATACACATCCATGCGAACCCCAAGTGGTCCATTAATGATGAACCTATCAAGATATAAGTCTCTTGGCTGAACCTTAGATTTTTAGGAATTTAATATCAATTAATAATATAATATTTGTTTTAAGAACACTTTTATGTCAATTTTGACACTATTCAATAGTTGATTTTTGTGAAACTCATAACAGATTTATTACTTCGAAAAAAGTAAATTAAATCAATCTTAATATATCATATTATCCTAGAAAATTAGTTTAATTAATTAATTGTTTCATATTATATTTATTTGGGTATTTATAATATCAATTATTTTAATTTTTCACTATTATAGTAATTATTGCATCATCATTGTGTCATAAATAAAATAAATTATTTAATGTCTAAAAATTATAAATAAAATATCATTATGTAGGAAATCTTTTTATATTTCTAATGAATATTTATAATCTAATATACAACATATATAACCCTATGTAACAATTGTTTTTCTAAAAAGTATATGCTTGTGTCATTTTTGTATTCATTATAACTTAATTAAAATAAAGTTTCATTATCACTTACAAGTGGATCCATGGGGTCCCAAAATCGACCCAAATATGCCCATGGTAGACCATGTATCAACCAATAGGGTTAAGACACGTTTTAGGGTAATTTAGTATTATTATAATATTATTTTTTTAACCCTTATTTACCGGATTTACCCTTAACCATGGTAAATAAAATATTTACCGCAGTAATTATTCAAAATGTCTAAAAATAAAAGTTACCTATTTACAAAATTTGAACATCCTGATTCCAAATATGAAATCCATTTTCCTAAATTCAAAACACAGAAGTGGCAGAAATTAATTTAAAATTAATTCCCGCTGTCAAAACAAAAAGCATGTTTTAAAGAGATAATAACTATCAAAAGATTGACACTTGTTTATGTTCGGTTTAATTGTAAAATTATGTCCAATTACCAAAATTATATTAAATGGTAAAAATATATTCTAAATATACTTTAAAACTACTAAAATTCATAATTTATCACTATTAATTATTTTGATTAAAAAAGTTGTTTTTAATTAAAATTTAGTAATTTTCACTATTCATCAAAATATGAAAGTTATCCGAAAAGTACCAAAATTTCACCTTAGGCTAAATTAGATATTCCGAATCCAAAAATGAAGTCCATTTTGAAATATAAAATATATATAATTTCAAAAATTAGGTATTACTATTCATAATGGCTAGTTTGATTGGTTGTGGTGTGTGTTAAAACTCGAAGTTGCGTACAACACACGCTACTATATTATTCAAAGGAAAGCGTACCGTGGAAGCTTGGGATGTTTCATTTTAAATTTTTTGATGTCCCCATTTAGTCGAAAAGTTTAAAATATTGTATTTAAAAAGGGTTCACTATTAAAAGTTGATAAAAGTGCAATACTGAAAATGAATTTGTTCATGCATTATATCTAAGAAACTCATAATATGGATTCTAAAATTATAAGGATTATATAAAGTTTAAAATTTAGATAATACTATTCATAACCTCTTTTGAATGGATTTTTTTTGTAATTCATGGTGTGATTGAACTCGGTGTTGCATGTAGTGCAAGTTATTGAATTATTTTGAAGAAATAACACACTATGAAATCTTGGGGTGTTACATTCTCCCCTCCTTCAATAAATTGCGTCCTCTCAATTTGAAATTGTTCTTCGAAAATAAAAGGTTGAATATAGAAAATATATTTGTGTGAAAACCCACATCGGAAATTGGGTTACTAAAATTTAGTCTTAATATAAGGAAAAGAGAAATGAAAGGGTCACCACCAAATTATGATCTCGATTAGGAGAACATTGGTGGCAATTAGAGACATATAATTGGAGGAAAAATGTAAATATTTATAGGTAGTTATTGAGGTCATCAATCACAAACAAGTATAACATTGAGGTCCTTAAACTCATCAATCTATGATGATTTGAAATACCATTGGTTCAACAACATATAGGGTATTGGGATAACATATTTTTAACGTATAAAAATATCTTAGTTGAAATCCCACAACGAAAAATGAATTAATGAGGCCTCTATTTAAAACAAAGAGTGGAAATTATGAAGATTACCAAAAATAACACATACAAGGGTTCCATGTAGGAAAATATGGATATGGAAGAGAAATCTAACCATCAATTATCTGATGGAGAGTGGTAGAGAACATGGCTATGAAAAGGCCAAAAATCCCAAATCCATAATTTAGTGATGATTTAAGGTACCATCTAGGACAAATTTTTTGTTCTAAGTTCCTTTTATTAATGTTGAGGAATTTATTTATGAGATTGGCTAAGATCATAAGGAGATATACTTACTTTATAATTAGAGTGTTATCCATTAATAAATTTCTACCACAAACTCATCTTTCACTCTAAAAGATAATAGAATGTAATTTGTTTTCTATTTATACTATTCGTACAGGGTTCCAAAATAAATGAATTTATAATTCATCTACCAGATCTTTTAAAAAAACTACATTATTTAATCCAGGACATCTCGTGGGCCAGTGGTAGGTGATACACCCTTGTCGCCCTTCGGTTGCGGGTTCAAGTCTCACAACCTTGCCGGACGCGACGGGTTGCCGCCCGACCTTCGGGTTGTCCTTTTATGGCAATCCAATATAATCCAAACTAGAACTATCCAAAATACTTCTGTCCAAACTCACAGTCCAACATTTATAAGGAAGGTAAACATAATATAGATCCTTTTTACCCCGTAATAGAATATGAATACCTTCATCATGTATTACCATATTCCTTATTGATTGCATTCATGCTCCCTTATTCCATATAGAATGCTGGATATACTTCATTAATCTAAAAATGTTTTAAACCCCAACAATGATGGAATATACAAATCATTAATCAGTTCCAAGGTAGTCAAGAATATCCAATATAATTTATCCAAAACGATCACATATTATTCCAAAATCACTACCTCAGTATCAGAACTATATTATGATTTATCATTCTCTCAACCATATATTTTCCAAAAATTTATCCTGCTATTGAGTCACTTTTCTTTGTTCCACAGAATCTCAAGTCCTTAATGAAATAGTATTGCAGTACAATCCTTATATACTCCATAATTATTATAACAAGTACATTGTTGATACAACACTCAATTGACATAATCAACATAAGAACTCTAATCATTCCTCTTCATCTGTGGTAGTATCATAACTTGATTATTATCCAATAACATCATTTGCAGCATAGTCTGATGACTAGGACATAGGTTCGCGTAGTGTCCAAACTCTTTGAAAATGAAGCATTGTACATTTGAAACCATTTTCTTACCCTTGCAGTCACGTACTTTGTGCCCTTTTCCACCACACTTATAACAAACTCCCATTCCTTTAAGGTAAGTTCCAGGGTGTTTCATTCCACAGTTACCACATACGGGAAAATTCTTCTTTTCCCTCTTCCCATTATCCATCTTTCACTCTTCAATCCTTTTCTTCTCTTGCTTCCCTTCAAAGCCATAGGACTCAGTAAACTCTTTACTTATCTTATCGACACATGATATTATTTCTTCATATGATGATAATACATGGGAGACTATTTCTCTTATAAATTCTAGCTTAAGACCATGAAAGATATGATCCTTCCTTCTCTTTGGATCATGTGCATTTCTAGAGTTCTCATTCCTTCAACTGGGCACCATTTCTAAACAATGGCATAAACTAGATCAGTTTATGAATCAAAATACATAATCCCATACTTATAAAACACTCAACATAAATTGAACTATTTATGGATATAATCCATAATCATAAAAATGCATCCTTTGAGGATGTATATACTCATAAACCCTTCATAATGGTTTGTAAAGAAAATGAGAATTATCCTAAGCATATCCCCCGGGAGTGTCGTAACCAAGAGTGCAGCAAGACCCGTTGTCGTGCACCAGTTCCCGTTCGAGTCTAGCTCAAAGCGGTGTTTTCGGGTTTTAAACCTAGGTACATCTGTGTCAGAGCCGCCTCTACCTACTCGTATCCATACAGGGATGTATTGCTCGGAAAACTCACAAAATCTCTACAATACCAAAATTCTAGGAAGTTCTTCTATACTAATCCTCAAAGTTCATCTTAGGATTACGTGCTCTAATCAGAGTTTACCTAAATCTAGCTTTCAAGGTTTGTACTAAACTTCCTCTGATACCAACTGTAACGCCCCGACCCCTGTTACCCAGAGTTGGTGCATTATTACATAACATTGGCATGATCACAAGAAAGATCAAATCTCGGAAGACCGATTGGTTTAGTAGCCTTGGAAACACTTGATATATTCATAAGTTTTACATTACATCATAAAATGAAAAACTACTACAACAACATAATGTTTCGACAGTCCACACTATAATACCCTCATAATATCCCTGCAGGTCAATCATAACTTACATCTTCACATCCTGGGAAAAATAAAACATAGAAAAGGGGTGAGCTCAAATGCCCAGTAAGGATAAAAATATAGAGGAAACATTCATAAATAAGAATAAACTTTTAAGGCAATGTATAACTAAAACAAAAGCCTTTCAAACATGAACTTTAAACATGGTATGGAATAAATAAAATGAAATAATGCCATTTTCTTATTCACATGGATATTCTACTAATCGAATAATCACATGCAAAAATCAATAACCACTTTCATAATGTTGGAATGCATAATGCCAGACTATCATAACCACATAGTCAAGGCCTCGTGCCAAGACTACAAATAAGATTTTTTCAAGGCCTTGTGCCAAGACACTAGTTTGTCTCATGAGAACTACCGATGCATCGAGGAGCTATAGCGGGCTCCACCCGTCACATATTAAGTCCAATGCATTCCCATATGAAAAGGATTAAACATAACATAAACATTCTTATTAAAACTAGCATAAGAAATGTCAATAGTTTCACCATAAACTATGAATGGTATAAAAATAGCACATCCACAGTCAAACATATCACAAAACCTTCAATACAATATAGAAGTTTTGTATCATAATAAATCAACTTCAAATAATCTTAAAATCCATCAAAGGATGTTGACATAGATGAAATCAAAATTCTTTTAAAAGAAATATCTCCTTTTATTTTGAAATCATTTAAGATCCATATAAAATAAAACATTTTATTTGAAATATTCTTAAAAGCTTGTAAGGAAAAATTTGATGATTTTATAATGGCGGAAAATAACCGCACCCGCCGTATAAGTTAAAAAAAACATTCTTACCTTAATTCTGTCGAAAAGGTTAAAAAGGACCTTGTTTTGAAAACGACGAAACTATTCCTCTTATAAAAATTCAAACAAGGGTATAATTGACTTTAACCCATATTCTTGTAAATAATAAAAATGTTTTGCAATACATTTTGAAGAAACATAGATGTGGATGATAAAGAGATCCCAGTAGATTATTACGTATAAACAACCTCGGATAATGAAGAGATTGTGAAATAACCCTTACCTTGTACTTTTCCTTGGATGGGGTAGGTTGACCTCCTTTATAATGGTGAAATAATGGTTACTAAATTATACAAGAAAAATATACATTAATAGGATATCATATATGATCTTTTAATATCGATTTATAATAATATCTTAGTATTATCGTTGTTTCAGGTGTTAACTTACTTGTTTTCTTTTATATGTTTTGTTACGTAAGACATTTTTGTAAAGGATAGGTTGTATATTATTCATATCTATAATGATATCAAGTCCTTATACATCATTTTTAAATCATCAAATGATAATTATACTTGAATGGATACGATGGAGAATGAATCTCATCGCGTTCGTGGAGACGGTAGTCCGTACGTACGCACGAGCGACAATATCATTCTTTCGATATTAAAATAATATAAAAATGGTTGTTATATAATATATACAGAATCATTATCATGTTTTATTTATTATTTACATGAGTTACATATATTTATTATACCCATCCAAATAATAATATATTGAATAACAATTACACCACGACGTGGAGACGGTAAGCCGTACGTACGCACGTATGGTGACATGTTATTCAAAGGGTGGATAGAATACTGAATATGGTTGTACCATATTTGTAATAACATCACAGTATATGTGAGATACTGGAGTTATTATTTTATAATGGTAAGAACAAAGGAAAAATAAGTGGAAGAAGAAATGAACTTAGAAAAGGGTGGTGAAATCATTACCTCTTCTTCGGGTTCTTCCTTTTGATTTGATCAAAAGGGCTCCTTATGTTGGCTTTCTAATCAAACTAAGGCCTATAGGTTGTATTCAGGGATGTTGGGAGAGTATTTGGGCAGATTTTGGCCGAAACAAAAGGCTTTGAAGGTGTGAAGAAATGAGAAGGAGGAGTGCCCTTTTATAAGAGGGGTGAGGGGCACCTTTGGAAAAGCTAGAAATATTAATTTATAATAAATTAATATTCGGTTTCTAATGGCTCCAAAGTTTATTATTCAATGGTTAAGGTGGGGATAGGTCGAAAACAACTCAACAAATAGAATTTAGACAGGTTTGGGTACTTATATTAACCTTATCTTTAAGTATTAACTCTAAGTTAATTAGTTTCACTTTTACAATGTCTCTTTGTATTTTTATATAATATGGTTAATAAACTTACTATACACATCCAAGAGACCCCCAAGTGGTCCATTAATGATGAACCTATCATGATATAAGTCTCTTGTCCGAACCTTAGATTTTTAGGAATTTAATATCAATTAATAATATAATATTTGTTTTAAGAACTCTTTTATGTCAATTTTGACACTATTCAATAGTTGATTTTTGTGAAACTCATAACAGATTGATTACTTCTAAAAACGTAAATTAAATCAATCCTAATATATCATATTATCCTAGAAAATTAGTTTAATTCATTAAAAGTTTCATATTATATTTATTTGGGTATTTATAATATCAATTATTTTAAATTTTCACTATTATATTAATTATTTCATCATCATTGTGTCATAAATAAAATAAATTATTTAATGTCTAAAAATTATAAATAAAATATAATTATGTAGGAAATCATTTTATATTTATAATTAATATTTATAATCTAAAATACAACATATATAACCCTATTTAACAATAGTTTTGCTAAAAGATATATGCTTGTGTCATTTTTGTATTCATTATAACTTAATTAAAATAAAGTGTCATTATCACTTACAAGTGGATCCATGGGGTCCCAAAATCGACCCAAAGATGCCCATGGTCGACCATGTATCAACCAATAGGGTTAAGACACGTTTTAGGGTAATTTAGTATTATTATAATATTATTTTTTTAACCCTTATTTACCGGATTTACCCTTAACCATGGTAAATAAAATATTTACCGCAGTAATTATTCAAAATGTCTAAAAATAAAAGTTACCTATTTACACAATTTGAACATCCTGATTCCAAATATGGAATCCATTTTCCTAAATTCAAAACACAGAAGGGGCATAAATTAATTTAAAATTAATTCCCGCTGTCAAAACAAAAAGCGTGTTTTAAAGAGATAATAACTATCAAAAGATTGACACTTGTTTATGTTCGGTTTAATTGTAAAATTATGTCCAATGACCAAAATTATATTAAATGGTAAAAATATATTCAAAATATACTTTAAAACTACTAAAATTCATAATTTATCACTATTAATTATTTTGATTAAAAAAGTTGTTTTTAATTAAAATTTAGTAATTTTCACTATTCATCAAAATATGAAAGTTATCCGAAAAGTACCAAAATTTCACCTTAGGCTAAATTAGATATTCCGAATCCAAAAATGAAGTCCATTTTGAAATATAAAATATATATAATTTCAAAAATTAGGTATTACTATTCATAACGGCTAGTTTGATTGGTTGTGGTGTGTGTTAAAACTCGAAGTTGCGTACAACACACGCTACTGTATTATTCAAAGGAAAGCGTACCGTGGAAGCTTGGGATGTTTCATTTTAAATTTTTTGATGTCCCCATTTAGTCAAAATGTTTAAAATATTGTATTTAAAAATGGTTCACTATTAAAAGTTGATAAAAGTGCAATACTGAAAATGAATTTGTTCTTGCATTATATCTAAGAAACTCATAATATGGATTCTAAAATTATAAGGATTATATAAAGTTTAAAATTTAGATAATACTATTCATAACCTCTTTTGAATGGGTTTTTTTGTAAGTCATGGTGTGATTGAACTCGGTGTTGCATGTAGTGCAAGTTATTGAATTATTTTGAAGAAATAACACACTATGAAATCTTGGGGTGTTACAAAATGCCTTTTTAATCATCAAATAACTACCCAAATTTCATTATTAATTTCCTCCCCATATCCTAGAGAAATTAATTTCATCATGAATTAAATAATATAAAGGATTTCGGTGCTTACCTATAGAGGTTTCCCAATGAGGAGGTATCGTGCTTAACCGATCATCTTTATTTAATTTATTCTTCAATATCCATAAAATATACATCAATTTGAATTGTATAATAAATAAACTATATAAAATATACTTAGATGGTATTATGTTATTTTTATAAACTAAATATTTCTCTTATTTCAACAAATGTGATACAAAATCATCACTTCTGTGTGGTTGGGGTTTGGCTTAATGGAAACACCCTGTAATCCTACTTGAAAAATGGGTGTTCAAAACCCATTGGGTCTACATATTATAGTATTACTGGAGTTTACAGTAGTAGTGGTATCACTATAGCAAAAGCGGTCACTATAGTGGCGGTAGGTTACTGTAGCGTCGGCAAGGTACTGTAGCAGTGCCAGATACTATGCAGTATTGTAGCATATAGAGTACTATAGTGGTACTTTTCACAAAATGTGCCTTGGGCCAAAACATTAGGCCTACGGGTCATGTAATTGGCTAAATTCCCACTACTCCTTCAGGATAGG
Organism: Viscum album; assembly: GCA_963277665.1. Taxonomy (NCBI): domain Eukaryota; kingdom Viridiplantae; phylum Streptophyta; class Magnoliopsida; order Santalales; family Viscaceae; genus Viscum; species Viscum album. Next base: position 935,021,449 of record OY728157.1, on the reverse strand, counting down.
TAATGGGTCTCCCTGTACCGAGTTAAAAGAGTATCTTTTATTGCATTAAACATAAATGAGGCTTTGGCCCCAACCTTTTAGAAAAAATCACTTCTGTGTATGTCAGACTAGAATCCCATTAACCAATGACATTCGTTCTCCATCATCACCTTACAAGGACCATTCTAATGATGGATTTAATGTTTATATGTGATATTTTTATCAAAGTTTTACTCATTTAGTTATTATATAACACATATGTTCTTTGATTTCATTTCATGCGTGATACGATTATGTCATTCATGTACACAGAGACTACCACCTCATGAAGTGATGTGATTAATTTTTCACTATGGTTTTACATATATAGTAATAAAGATAAATTTAATGAATATATGTGATATAAATGAAATCATTAATTCAATAATATATATATATATATATACATACATAAATATATTATATCATTTTTTTCTTATCCTGAAAAATGATAATGCTGCTCGTGTATGTGTCGACTACTACCTCTATGAAGTCATGTGATTATTTTCTTATCCTCACATCAATAGAATAAAATATATAATTATATTTTATGAATTACTATGTTATTTATTATTTCATTTCTATTTTAAAAATATAAAGAAATAAATGACTTATTTCCATAATGATCATTGATAAATGGAAACATTACTCAGGTTTACGTGTGACCTGCTATTTCCATGATTGTAATATAGTTCATTATTAATAGCCATTAATTGTTATTGTATTTAAAAGTTAAATTCATGAAAAAATGATATCATAATGTCTATATTATTATTATATATATTCTTAAATAACGAAATATTTGTCCAGGATCAATACATTGAATCCATCTTGAAACACAGAACTGAACATCCTCAAAAAACTCTATGTGGGCTTAACTAATTAAATATTTAAAAATTTCATAAAAATTAAATAAAATAAATAAATGATGTAAAAGGTATTAAAAATGGAAAAGGTTACTATGAAATCAAATAATTTCTGTATTCTTATAATACATTAGTTAAATGACATATAAAGAATGTTTGGGCTTGGGGAAAGTTTTTTCTCATCTCACTTTTACTTCTACGAGACTTATTCGATAATCATCAATTATTTTATTATGTATTCTATATATTTCCCGTGAATTTATTTTATTATTAATTTTAAAAAACTATAGTGATTTACACATAAATACGATTCTCTCTCTTTTAATAGTATTTTTATTAATATATTACCAAAACAGAAATGGATATTATGTCAATATACCATCATTTTGGAATATTATAATGTTACAATACTATGTCATTTTATGTAGTGTATATATTTTACCTTTGGAAATTTTATAACACAAAACTCATTAATTTCATGACATTTGGAGTTTCATTGGAAGTTATTCTTTCTCGAGAAATACAATTGAAACAATTAGTAATGTGGAAAAGGATTTCTGTTATAACATCTTTTCATATCCAGATTATTTATAGTGAAATATATTGTTGAGGAAACCAAATGAACTTTTTTTGAAACATATATATTCTTTATATTCTAGTTATGAATGTGGTTAACATATTTTATTTCCATTTTTTATAATTATTGGGGTAACATCAAGAAATTCTTTTTTAAGTGAAACTGATCATGTATTATCTTTTAAATTTAGTATCTTTCTCTTCCATATCCATGTCATCAATAATGTTTTAAAAAATTTCCACTAAAAAAATGAATAGTTTCTAAAAGTTATTTTACATCATCTTACACTGTATTTTTAATGGTTTGGTATGTAACATTGATTTTTTTTTTCAAATGAGTCACTTTGTATTCCCTTATTAAAAATGTTTTAAAAAATTTTATTTTTAATATTTACAGCATAAAAAGATTTTGCCACCATCCTAATCATTATTTTCTTTTCACCTTCCTTTGCTTGTTTCTATTTTTTTCAATGAAATTTATTTTACCAATATTAGGTGAATTTTTATTTTCTATTGTTATTTTCAAAGTGATATGGTTATTCTACTCCATATATTTTCGATGATAATTTAACGGTATTTTCCTTGATCAACATTAACAACTTTATATTTTACTTATATTAAAAAGTGTATATTTTGTATTAATTAAATCAAAATTCTTAGTCTACATGTAATAATCATGTTTCAAAGAGATTGATATGGAACCCATTTCATTTTCATGGGGTAATCATGACTCTAATTTATTTTTATGGAACACATTTCTTTTCCATAGATTAATCATATCTTAAATAAATTATTACTAAACCTATTTAGTTTATATGGTTTAATCATATTTCAAATTGATTATCACACACCACTTGTATTTTTCTTGGAATAATATTGTTTCAAAATGATTCTTATGAAATCCATCTCTTTCCAATGTGTAAATCATGATTCAATGTGATTATTATGGAACCCGTTTATTTTCTATTGGTTAATCATGTTTCAAATATATTGTTATAGGATGTATTTATATTCCATGGTTTCATAAGGATTAAAATATATTGTTATGGATCTCATTTCATTTCCATGGGTTATTCATGTTTTAAAAATATTTTCAAGGAACTTATTTCATTCCTATAAGTTAATCACATTATGAAGGGAATAATTATTTTTATGTGTTTTATGAGGAAAATCAATCTCAATGTTCTTTTGTTTTGATTCCTAGACATTGTTATGTGATGGGTATTCCTGGATAGAACAATGTGAGCCTAATATAGCTTATAATATGAGTTCCCCTAGATAATTATCCAATTCATTATGTAATGACTATATTCTCTAGAGAATTACATTTGAATTAGGCTACATGGTTAATCTAATTATGAGGTTTATATAATGTTTTTGTGAAGTTAATTTTGTAATTTACCAATATGTTTTGATTATGCATTTTATGGTAATAAAGTTTTCCATTGATCATGATTTATATCACATGTGTCGTGATTATTTTTTCTTGATGTCCTTGCCTATATAAATTCCTTATACCAGGTTTTATTGTTTTATTATCTAGTAATTGATGGTTATGAATATTATTATTCAATTCTCATTCACTTGTATTATTTCTTAAAAAAATTATTCTATTCTTATACTTATTAATGAAATTCAATAGTCAATGCGTACATTTACCATTAAAATAACATTTATCCCAGTCTTATTATTTTCCCTTTTTACTAGGCTACCATAAATTTAGTTGAAATAATTATGTCTAAAAGAGATTTATATGGATTTTTTATGATGACTTAATATGAAATAATAAAATCTGGGTTAGTAGGGAGATTTAATGACACGGTTATTGTTAATGTAATAGTTTTTTCCAAATTTTATAAAACTGTAAACCAAAAATTTCATTGATAATGTCAGTGATCGAGTACTTATTTTTTATTATATATGGTTTAGTATGATAAAAACGGGTCACCTTCATCAGAATCATATAAATGTTTATAATTTCAACACTATTTACAGGAGGGAAGATTTGGGTCAGTTATAATTTGTATTAGAGGAGGGTTTAGAAAAATTTAGATATTGGGATGTTATCATGTGAATTACTCTTAAGATTTATTGATACCAGTATAGGTCTACGAGAATAATGGTATCATATGTTCAATGTCTTAGAGACCCCATTTAGTTTTTAAGCGGTGAGATCTTAATGTGAATAATGAAATTTTTTGTGATGTTTTACTAGGTTGAAATATCTATAAAGTTTTAGTTTAATGGGAAGTATTCATTTTTATTTTTTGGAAATAGTATTGATCTCATAAATAACATTTATCATTAACATGATCATGGATATTTAAGGCATTATGGGAACAGAAATTTTATTGTATAGATAACCATGGTATTGAAATATTATTTGGGAAATAAGTAATTAATATTAAATTGAAATAATATAACTATATTTTTCAGATAAAAATATGAATGGTTTGTGCTAAACATCAATGTTGAGACGCTCTTTAATTTTGAGGTTATTGAGGTCTTTTAAGATATAGGGATATTAATTTGTATAATGACTTATTTTAAACATTAGGTTTTACCCTCAAATTATCAATACAGATGTATAATAAAAATATCAATTAAATATTGAAATTATATTACCATTTTCTAATCAATTTTATTTTTGTTAATGTCTAGAAACAAGCGAAATTTATTGTTATCCCTTTTGTGGTCATGTGTTCTTTAAATCCAGATTTTAAGGTATTATACATTAAAATTTCACCATGAATACTCATCATCTAGTGAAAAAGATTAAATTTTCTAGAAATTTGATATAGGATGAAATTATACCTATAAATTATTTATATTTCCCCTCGTTTTTGTTCTGATGTTAAAGTAATTCATCAAGTCAATAGAAATGATCTAGAAACAAAATGTTCTCCTAATTCCATTATTTTTGGTAATCCAATTTTATTTTAACTCATTGTAGATTTATTGTGTTAATGTACATACATCTCTATTGTTCAATCACATTTATATGACCAATGATCTCTACCACTATCGATAATTTTTTTCATTTCATCAATTCACATATCTTCTCTTTCAATTAATGTTCTCCTATGAGGAATCTTATTAATGTGATGAACTTATTATTTCCCTTTCCCTATTTTTATGAGAAATTTTTATTAACCCATTTTATTATTTAGGATAAATATATTATTATAAAATATCCAACCATTTATTTTTGATATAATGTTTAAAATTAGAGTAATTAATTTATTAAATTTTTGGTGGATGTAACACACCAATATTTTTAAAAGAAGATACTTATACTCGATAACATATATGATTGACAACATCAAGCTTAAAAGACCATAAAAATATATAGACCTTTTAATCTATCCATTAAATTGGAGGGTTTTAATAGTTATAACTACTTTATTAAATATTTATATTTATATATATGAATTTTATACTCAATATACATTAAAGATTTAATATTAGTAAATATGTTTTATTCATCAAAAGTAATTTTTCTTTTACTTTTAAGGAAAAAATATTATATTTAATTATTGTAACATTTTAAAAAAAATTATGATATAATTAAACTCTTTTTTTAAATTATAATATCAAAATTTAGTTTAGTTATTTTTTTAATACTTTTCAAAAAATAAGGATTTTTGAATGAATTGTAAAACATTTTACTTTTCATAACGAAGAATTTATGATCAATAAATTATGTAATTTAAAATTCCCATTTTATTAATGTGATTTAAAATGAAATAAGTGTTATTCAGTTAAATATAATCCAATTAATTATAGTTTAATACTCATTATATTGAAATTTATTATATGTAATTTTTTAAGATTAGAAGTGGTTTTTTAAAAACTATTTTGAAGTGCATAATGTTTCTCAATTTTAATTAACTAAAACAAACCATAATAAATAATTTTTATATTTAAATAAATATATTTTTTATAAATAAATTTTAAATTATATTCGTACATTTGTTATTATTATTCATAGAGTTAATATAAAATCATCATTTTATTTAAAAAAACTTTTTTTAAAACCTGTGTTTTCATCACTTCTACATGATTAAACATAAAAAAATTCTAATTATTTTTATTGATTTTGGTAAAATTTATTCAAAATTTTTAATTTTCGTATATTTTTTTTAAAATAATCTCCACCTATTTTTTACCACAGTGAATAGTGAAAATGGTAAAAATTAATTACCATAGTTAAGGTGAAAACGGTTTTACCGAGGTTCAAACTAAAACGATAAAGGATTAAGTTACCTAAAAAATATAATATAATCTATTTTATGTAAATATTTAATTAATTTAATTTCAAAGTATATATAGTGGTCTATTTTTTACAATTGTATAATAAGAAAATAGTGGATACACCATTTTCTTTTGAAAAATAACACGGGTGATAGTCACCTCAATTATAAAAGGCTCCACGTCAACATTCATAATCATAACATAAAAATTATTTTTTTCATGCCCATGTGCTACCCGTAAATATTTATTAATTACATAAAAACATCATAGATCCCTTAATTTTAGCATAAATCCACCCTATGAACTATTTTGGTGATTACCTAAGGAGGATCTATGAAGAGGAGGTTTCGTATTGAATGAAGCCTCGTTATTTTATTTATTATTATATCCACATAAGTTATGCGTAAAAATTTCTTATAATATAACAAAAGTATCAACAATATATTTATATTTTTTATGTTAATTTAAAACTCTAAACCCATCTCCCCTTCAACCAAATGGGATAGAAAATCACCATTATTTGTATGGTGAACTACGACCTTGTTATCCGATGTCATTCATTTTACTTCATTCCCTTTAACATATTATTGTAATATGGATTTAAGAAATATATAAATATATATATATATATATATTAGTTTTTAAAATATTATTATTTATTTATTTATTTTATCACAAATAACATATAAATTTATATTTTATGGATCATATGATAACGTCGCTCACGTGTATCGTGAACTGTCGCCTCGTGATGTGAGGTGGTTATTTTTTTACTAAAAATTGCATAAAGGATAATATAAATAAATTTAATTAATATATGAGATATGAGTGAAATAATAAAGATACTAAATAAATATTTATCATTCTTAAAATATAATATATCATTTTTATTTTTAAAAAGAAAATCGTAAACATCATTTATGTACGTGTGGACGACCGCTTCCACAAAGAGATGTGATTATTTTCTCATCGAAACATCACAATAATGATATATATAAGTATATTTAATAAATTACCATTTTATTTATTAATGTATTATATTTTATTAAATTTAAAATTATATATACCTTCTTTACATAATGATCATTTAAAAATAGAAATTTGACTCATGCGAACATACGACCTACCGTATTTAGGATCGTAATGTAGATAAATATTCAAAATAATTTATATTATTTTGTGTAATATGTACAATTTACTAATAAATAATATGTCATGACCCGTCCTCGGGGCCCGTGTCGTGACTACCCCATGCCTGCCTTCCATAGCCCAGGGGCTGGCTACTAGAACCAAAGGTGTAAATACTGATAACTGGGAAGGCATTGCCTTTATAAAGTAAACAAAACACCACATAGTACAAGCGGAAGTAATACACTATGTACAAAAGAAAGTGCTGAAAAGTAAATGGGCCAGAAACAAACCCAATCGAAAGTACAACTACAACTGAACAAAAGTACAACAGAAAAAGACAACAGCTGGAAGATTGGAAGTAGCTCTTGGGTCGTCCTCCTCGGATCATACCTGATGGGTAGGTACAAATAGCACAGCTCCTAGATTGTCCACCATGGATCTTACCAGAAGGATAGGTACAGATAGCACAGCTCCTGGATCGTCCACCATAGATCCTACCGGATGGGTAGGTATAAATAGCCTCCACAACGCTCTTGCCCGTCAACCTCCTCCGAGTAACGTCTCGTTGGGAAGTCCACCTCCTGATACTGACTCGTCGTGAGGTCCACCTCCAGGTATCATCTAGTCTTTGAACACTCGGCCTCCGTTTGCGCTGCCCGTCGTCTACAACCTACGGAACGAGGTGCGGGCATAGCCCGTGCAGGGGTGAGTATAACGATACTCAGTAGGGACCCCAAGACCCTCAAGGTATCTCTAAATCCAACATGGATAACCACAAAAAATATTTCAACAGATAACCTCTTCTTAGTTATATGCACATTCATATACCTAAGTTATCAAGTAACCCATCTCAATCATGAGGAAACAAAAAGATTATTAATTCATTGGATAACCACTACCCAAGTATATGCCCATACATATACATAAGTTTTCAAGTGACCCATCTCAATCATGAGGTAAACACAAAGGTCATAGACTCAGCTCAAACTATGATTTAATCATGAAGTCGAAACCACAGCTGCTGGAGAACTCCTCCTCTGTCGAGAAAAGTGGGCCTGCCTCTACAACCAACCATGCCTTACTAACCTTGGACTGTTGTAGTACTCCACCTATCGAGTACTGTGGGCCTGCTGCGACAACCAACACTTCCCACCATGGGTCTGCTGCTACAACCAAGCGCTCCCCCTTCAAGTACTGTAGGCCTGCTTCTACAACCAAGCGCTTCCCACCATGGGTCTGACGCTACAACCAAGCGCTCCCCCTCATATCCTACATAGGTACTCCTTCTATTGAGTACTGCGGATATTCCACTACAACCAAGCGCTCATCCGCCTTGGTTCTGCCGCTACAACTAAGTTCTCCCCACTAGGCTATCCGAAAGACACCGAGTCGATCAATCAGTAGTCGTCAAGTCTCAGCCACGTACTGGGTCTCTGCACTCCGCTAGCTCTTCACCGGGAGGATCTGCTCAACGAGCTACTGGTCAATACTCCAAGTATCACAAAGTCCCATGAAGAAGTATCTCAAAGATCCGCCTCATCATAGGGGTCTCAACGCTACAGACAACGCGTCAATCACACACCCGGTCTGTGAGTTATTAGCCTTTCATCCCAGGGGCCCGGTTGGTTTCGTGTGTGAACCAACTCGGATGTATCTAAACTATACCCCGAAATCTCATAGGGTACGGCCATAGGGACTGTTTCTCAATGTGATCACCAACACCGCGGAAGGTTCGTCAAACGGACAACCGGTCTAAAATTTATCAGCTTTTCCGTTCCAGGGGCCCGGTTGGATTTTGCGTACAATCCAACCCATCCACTATCCAACTGCTACCAAAACTCAAGATAATTATGCCAAAAGTTCCGTCTCATGAAGATGAATCCAACAATGTCGACGAGCTAATGATATAAGCATTTCCGCCCCGAGGGCCCGGTTGGTTTCGTATCCAAACCAACCTGTCCATACTCAAAGTTATTCGAAACTTTTAGTGTAATATACCGAAAAGACCGTCTCGATCCAAGGATCACATCGCAGCTGACGATTCATTGATCGGAGGTATGTAGCCCAGGATATGGGCAAAAGATCATAAGAGGTCCGCAAATAGGGGGTTCGGGGCCGGTCCGACCCGACCCGATACCCCCTGGGTTGGCCCAAACCGTGTCGACCCGAACCGGGTCCGGGTCCGACCTGCTTGGGCATGGCCCGAACCAGCTGCCGCAGCCCGGCCCGGCCTGGGCCGCCCATCCCGGCGCACTGGCTCCCTGGCGGTCCGCTGGCCAGGTGGCTCGGCCGAAACAACTGAGCGGTTTTAGGGGTGGGGCGGGGGGATGGCGATGCCCCCTGTTTAATGAAATGCCCTCCCCCAACCATGGGGCCGCTCCTGCTTCCCAACAGGGGGTTTCGAACCCCCGGTTCTCCCCCTGACCGGCTGGCCCGCACCGGCCGACAGGCTGTTGCACCACGGGACCGGCGTGGTCCCATGCCCCCTGCTCCGACGTCGGCGGTCGTAAACCGGCTGTCGCTCCCTGCTCCTCCGCGGCCTAAGGTCGCCGCGTTGCCCCATCCCGTGTGGCACACCGGTGTCACGCCCCTCCTCTGTGGCCCCGCTCCGACCGCGGTGTTTTCGTGATTCATCGTCGCGGCGCGACGATGCCGTGACCTTCTTCGACTTCAAGGGCGTGGCACGATGACACCACACATCCTTTCCGCACTATCCCATGTAGTGCGACGGCACCGCGTCACTTTCCATTGAACTGCAACAATACAAAGATAAATGAGGAATGACGACGAAAGATTTCACGAATAATAACAACAATAAATCCCCTACCTCAAGCGTTGTCGTTGAACGAGATTTTTCATGGAAAAGGACGTCATAGAATTGATCACCACAGAAGAAGAGTATCGTTGGCGTTTGTTGATCTCCAAGGAAGGCGTCTCTCGTCGTCGCGGAGAGGACAATTGACAGCATTCTTCATCAGCGGCGGTGTGTTATTCACATTCTTCTAAGAAGAATGAAGAACTTAAAGACTTACCTTTTTCTCCTAAAGACTCAACACAACAATCCCAACAATAATAAAATAAGTGTTTCACTTATTTTATTACTCATGACTTAAGTTTGAAATGAAAAAATTGAATTAACCCTCTTAATTAACTCATGTGTCATTTAATAGGTGGGTTATGGGAGTTTAGGGAATATGAAGGGGTGGGGTTCGAGTGGGCCCCACCGCCCTCATAACCACACTTGGGTGATTACCCAACTCCCACCCAAAGGATAACCACTTAGTAAAATAAATAAATTTTGTAGCTCAATTTTATTTTTAACTTCCACAAAATTTAACAACTTCTCCCGTGTAAACACAACTCCGGAAAAGGTGTTTCTAAGAAATTACTGATGTTGCGGTTCCATCAGTGCCCTCAGAATTCGATTCTGATCACCAATCCAAATGTTAGAAAAAACCACTCGTTCGTTCACTGAATGTACCTGATCTAAACTTCAGAAATTGATTACGGGAACACAGGGCCTCAGAATCAGGCACCATCATAAACTGCGTACTCATAAAATTCCAAATAAATTTAGAAAAAAATTTCTTTAAAATTTCCGGGTCTTTACTTTACTCCCACCTCAGGGCTTTACGTCCCTGTAAAGTTATAACACAAACTAGGGAAACAAAAGTGGTACTGAGCACGCATCTGAGCCTTCCGCTCCCATGTGCTCACCTAGGTATTCTCATGCTACTAGTGAAAGCGCAAAAGAGTAATCGAACATCCTCGTAGGACCCACTCCTGTCGATCCTTAACCCCTACTGGATCCCTGTGGATGTCGTCCAGTCATCGGCATCTGAATCCCTAAGAGTGATGATGTGTGAAGGATCATGCACGTATCTCTTCAATTGAGGTATGTGGATGATATTATGCTCCCGGTGCAACTAAAGTGGAAACTTCAAGTGGTAAACCACCTCGCATACCCTACTGAGGACCTAGAAAGGTCCGTTGAACCTCAGAGATAACTTTAGGCCTCGACCACATCTCCATAAACCTCATCAAGATGAGACCCATATAAGGACATGATCGTCATCCTCGAACTCTAGAGGTCTCCCTTTACTGATTAGAACTGAACTCAAAACTCATGCTGCCACATGGGTGAAGTTGGCATACTCAAAAGGGATTGGCTACACCTTCCTATTCATGATTCCATCCTGTGCTTCCTGGGTTTTCCTTTTCGCCTACCAAGGAAAACCACATCCCATCTTTGCAGATAAACCACAACCTTTTTGCCTAATACATTCAATCTGTGTATGAACTATGGATCCAATCCATACTCAGACCAAAATCGTAATGCCTCGACACTTCCACCAAGAGATTCTAACTGAAAATATTGCCTTGTGGGTCAGATCACACTGTCAGTGTAAGTGTGATTATCGAGTCTCCTCCCAAGGTATCTCCAGACGTGAGGGTCAAGTCTACGTCTTACTGGAAACTCTAGGTCTGGGACAAGATTCCTGGAATAAATGATCCGTATCAAATTATTCTATTACGGCAGCTAGTAATGGACACATTTTGTCCCTCAAATCATTCATAGAGCCATTGGGTCACCCTCCATGACTGCATGCAGCTACTCTCTTCCCCTGCCCTCTATCTCCCTGAGTCTGGAGGGAAAAAAAGGATGGTGGTTGTAACATGTTGATATGTATACCACCTCATTCTTCTCTCCTAGCTCTGCCTCCACATCTGCTACTCTACAGATTTATATGTCCTTACCATTTACTCTTTTTGAAACATTCGCATGCCCAAGTCTTTGAGACTGATGCTAGTTCACATCTTCCCTCTGCTAACATTCTCTAGCTGTATTCGTTCATCCAAAGAACATTCAACCACACGGTTCTCTCTAGCACCCTAATGTGAGTAGGAATGCATTGAGGAAAAATTGATGGCTCGGATATCCTTAAACACACCACGCTCAGAGGTCCGAGCTTTATAGCACTGATCGAATCGTATTCATCGTGTACCCGGAATGTTCAGTACGCCTCGATAAATACTCAGCTACCGACATGTCATCCTGCCGAAGCTGTATAAGCTCTAGAAAACTCTCAGACACTTACTCAAGCTAGTCCTCAGCTGCCTGTGAGTCGGGATCACCTCAGATCTTGAGGGTATCTGATGTTGGAACATGTGTAAGGCAGTAAGCCTACATGTGTAACCTACCGGTACCGCCGGTTGTAACTGCTGACCAACAAGTAGTGATGTATAGCTGACACACTACCCGAAGGCACTATCTCAGGCATCAGTCCTTGTACTGAAGCCTCATCACTTTGCGGACCATCCTCATGGCTGCTCACTGGAAAACACTAGTAGCCAAGTCCACCATCCACTCTACTGATGTCTCAGCTAGGCGGAAAACTCTATCAATCACCTCCAGCCAGTCCTCTGGGGTCTGGGAATCTGCCTCACCTCGTAACCTCGGAGGCCTCTACTACTGGAACTCGTGCATCACGCTCTGCCAGCGTGCACCATCCACTAGTATGACTGGTGGCATCTGCTTCCCAATAGGTGGTGGTGCTACTGGAACACCACCTGAGGGTGCCAACATAGAAAGAAGGACCTGCACCAGAGCCTCGTTGCTTGGTGGGCCGTCATCGTGTACTATCTCAGAACTCCAACTGACAGTCTGCGTGGAGACATCCTAAACAGATGTGACACAATCAATCGATTTATACCTAGTGAGCTGACCTGGTTTGAGATGACTTTTAAACCTTTTGGAAACACACATGCAATCAATGTTTTTGTGAACAAAGTCGGAAATCAGTAGTCGGGGTCCTGGTGTATGGATATGTTGACCGCCGCACCAACATTGGACTCTCTAAATAGAAGACCACACTCGGTACCCTTAACACTATTTCTTCACATAGAAAAAGACCCGAGTCCTTAGTTCTACGGTAGAACCGAACTCCTTAGATACCAATTTTTCACGACCCGTCCTCAGGGCCCGTGCCGTGACTACCCCAAGCCCGCCTTCCATAGGCCATGGGCTGGCGACTAGCACCAAAGGCGTAAATCCTGATAACAGGGAAGGCATTGACTTTATAAAGTAAACAAACCACCACAGAGTATAAGCGGATGTAATACACTAAGTACAAAAGAAAGTGCTGAAAAGTAAATTGGCCTCAATTCAAACCCAATCGAAAGTACATCTACAACTGAACAAAAGTACAATAGAAAAAGACAATATCTAGAAGATTGGATGTAGCTCCTGGGTCATCCTCGTCGGATCCTAACTAAAGCGTAGGTACAGATAGCGCAACTCCAGGATCGTCCACCATGGATCCTTCCTGAAGGATAGGTATAGATAGCGCAACTCCTGGATTTTCCACCACAGATCCTACCTGAATGGTAGGTCCAGATAGACTCCACAATGCTCTTGCCCGTCAACCTCCTCCAAGTAATGTCTCACTGTGATGTCCACCTCCTGATACTGACTCATCTTGAGGTCCACCTCAGGGTATCATATAGTCTTTGAACACTCGGCCTCCGTCAGCACTGCCCGTCATCTGTAACCAACGCAACGAGGTGTGGGAATAGCCCGTGCAGGGGTGAGTATAACGACACTCAGTAGGGACCCCGAGACCGTCAAGGTCTCTCTAAATCTAACATGGATAACCTCAAATAATATCTCAAAAGATAACCTCTACTTAGGTATATGCCCATTCATATACCTAAGTTATCAAGTAACCCATCTCAATCATGAGGAAACACAATGATTATGAATTACATGGATAACCACTACCCAGGTATATGCCCATATATATACCTAAGTTTTCAAATGACCCATCTTAATCATGAGGTAAACACAAAGGTCATAGACTCAGCTCAAACCTGGATTTAACAATGAAGTCGAAACCGTGGCTGCTGGAGAACTCCTCCTCTATCGAGTACAGTGGGCCTGCCACTAAAACGAAGCACGCCCCACTATCCTTGGACTGCTGTAGTACTCCACCTGTCGAGTAATGTGGGCCTACTGCTACAACCAAGAACTTCCCACCATGGGTCTGCTCCTACAACCAAGCGCACCCCCTTAAAGTACCGTGAGCCTGCTGCTACAACCAAGAGCTTCCCACCATGTGTCTGCCACTACAACCGAGTGCTACTCCGCCGTGGGTCTGCCACTACAACCAAGCGCTCCCCACTAGGCTATCCGAAACACACCGAGTCGATCAATCAGCAGTCGTCATGTCTCAACCAGCTACTGGGTCTCTACACTCTGTTGGCTCATCACCGGGAGGGACCACTCGACAAGCTACTGGTAGATACTCAAATTATCTCAAATTCCCACGAAGAAGTATCTCAATGATCTGCCTCATCATAGGGGTACCAACGCAATCGTCGGCGTGTCAATCGGACACCCGGTCTGTGAGTTATTATCGTTTTCATCCCATGTGCCCGGTTGGTTTCGTGTGCAAACCAACCTGGACCTATCTCAACTGTTCCCCGAACTCTCATAGGGTACTCTCATAGGTACCGTTTCTCAACGTGATCACCAACGCCACTGATGGTTCATCAATCAGACGTCCGGTCTAAAAGTTATCATCTTTTCCGTTTCAGGGCCCCGGTTGGATTTCGGGTACAATCCAACCCAGCCAATATCCAACTACAACCAAAACTCAGGAGAATTCTGGAAAAAGATCCGTCTCATCAAGAGGAATCCAACAAAGTCAACGGAACGTCAATTGGACGTTCAGATCTCAAGATATAAGCGTTTCTGCCCCGAGGGCCCGGTTGGTTTCGTATCTGAACCAACCCGGCCGTACTTAATGTTCCCGTAAACATTGAGTGCAATATACCGAAACGACCGTCTCGTTCCAAGTATCGTATCCCAGCTGGAGGTTTGTCGATCGGAGGACAATAGCCCATGATATGGGCAAAAGACCGTAAGAGGTACTCGAATAGGGGGTTCGGGCCCCGTACGACCCAGCCCAATACCCCCTGGGTCAGCCCGAACTGGGTCGACCCGACTCGGATCCGGGTCCGGCTCGCTTGGGCATGGCCCGGCCCGGCTGGAGCGGCATGGCCCGGGTGGCCCGGCCCGGCGCGCTGGCAGTCCGCTGGCCAGGTGGCTCAGCCGAAACGGCCGAGCGGTTTTGGGGGGGGAGGCGCTACACTCCCTATTTAATGAAACGCCCCCCCCCCCCCATGTGGGGGCCGCTCCTAATTCCCACGCAAGGGTTTTGAACCCCCGGTTCTTCCCCTGACCGGCCGGCCCACACCGGCCGGCCGGCTGCTGCACCACGGGACTGGCGTGGTCCCGTGCCCCCTACTCCGACACTGGCAGCCAGCTCCTTGCTCCGGCGCGGCGCGATGGCGCCGCTCCCCTCCACCATGGCCCCGCTCCGGCCATGGTGTTTTTGTGATTATCTGGCGCTGTGCGACGACGCCGCGACCTTCTTCAGCTTCAATGGCATGGTATGACGGAGCCGCGCATCCTTGCCGCATGATCCCGCGTGGTACGACGACACCGCGTCACTTTCCTTCGAACCGTAACAACACATAGATAAGGGAGGAGGGTCGGCCGTGTTTGTGTGGTCCGGCCCCCTCCCATTAATTGATAGCAAGAGGTCAAATTTGAAAGGAGGAATGATGACGGAAGAATTCATGAATAACAAGAACAATAAATCCCCTACCTCAAGAATTGTCATCGAACGAGATTTGTCATGGAAAAGGACGTCGTGGAATTGATCGCCGCAGAAGAAGAGGATCGTTGGCGTTTGTTGATCTCCGAGGAAGGCGTCTCTCACCGTCGCGGAGAGGAGAATTGATTGTGTTCTTCGTCGGAGGTGGTGCGTTCTTCGCGTTCTTCGACGAAGAACGAAGAACTTCTAGACTTCCCTTTTTCTCCCAAAGACTCAACACAACAAGCCCAATAATAAAAAAATAAGTTTTTCACTTATTTTATTACTCATGACTTAAGTTTGAAATTCAAAAATTGAATTAATCCTATTAACTAACTCATGTTTCATTTAATAGGTGGGTTATGGGAGTTTAAGGAATATGAAGGGGTGGGGTTCGTGTGGGCCCCACTTCCCTCGTAACCACACTTGGGTGATTACCCAACATCCACATAAAGGTTAACCACTTAGTAAAAAAATAAAATTTATAGCTCAATTTTATTTTTAACTTCCACAAATTTTAACAACTTCTTACATGTAAATGCAACTCCGGAAAAGGTGCTCCTAAGCAATTACCAGCGTTGTGGTTCCATCGACGCCCTCAGAATTCGATTCCGAGCACCGGTCCAAAAGTTAGAAAATCCCGCTTGTTCGTTCACTGAACGTACCCAAGCTAAACTTAGTAAATTGATTCCGGGCACACCGGGCCTTGGAATCAGGCACCGTCAGAAACTACGTACTCGTAAAATTCCAAAGAAATTTAGAAAAACATTTCCTTGAAATTTCCGGGTCTTTACATAAGATAATTATTATTTAATCCTTATTCACTATATGTTTAAATAATAACCTATTTGACCATGGTCAACACATTGAATCCATTTTGAAACAATGAACATTATGTCCTCCAAACACCTGATGTTGACATAACTGATTAAATATTGAAATATGAAGATATAAAAAAATTAATTAAAATATGTAATTTTATGTTATTAAATATATTAATTTTTTTATAAGAAAAATTATTTGTATAAGATTATTATAAATGTGGTAAAGTACTTACGTTGAAAATATGAACTCGAGGTAAGGGTTTTCTCATCTCACATTTACTAATATGTGATATATTATATAATCACCACTTATTTTTATTATGTGATTAATATTATTACCATGAATATATTTTATTATTATTTTTTAAAAAATTATTTGGATTTCGAAATCTAGATTTTTTTTCATTCTTTTAATCGGGATTTTATCAAGAGACTAACAAATTTGTTGGGGCATCATAAAAGTTTCTTATAATTTAGATATATTATAATGTTAGAAACATATAATATTTTATGAGGTGTATATAATATCCATTTTTTTATTTTATATTATGAATATCACTATTTCTAATGGTATATATTATGTTATTATTTCATGAGTATAATTATTGAGAAATATTACTAATGTGGTAAAGGTATTATGTTACAATCACTTTTCTCTTCAAGATTATATATATTTAATGTTATTTTGATGAAATATTATGATATTATTTTCATTAAGCACATCATATTATTTTAAATTGGTTATGAATATGTTTCAACTTTTTATTTCTATTTCATTCTTTTTTGATTATTGAAACATTAAGAAATTTGTTTGTAAGTGATATTTCCCTTGTGTTATCACTTTGATATGATATCTCTCTCTTACATATACATGTTTTCTAAAATAATTTCAAAATTTTTTTTTTCTAAAAATATATGTTTTAATAAATCTATTTAACATGTTATTTCATATCATTTTAAATTATTATGAAAGGAATGTTCATATCATTTTAAAAATGAGTCACTTTTAACCCCTATTACAAATTGTTTTGAGACGAATTTTAATTTTTAACATTAAAAATTGGACAAATTTGTCTTCTACCATGAACATTATTTTATTGATCCTTCCTTAAAAGTTTCTATGTATATTTTTAAATGAAATTATATTCTCAATATTTCTTGATTCTATATTTTTAATGTTGTTTTCAAAATGCAAAATTTATTTTCCCAAAGAATGTTTTTCATGATATTTTAATGGTATTTCAATTCATCAACATAAACAACCATTATTACTACCAATTTTACAATACATATAATTTTTAATAATAAAATCCTCATTCTTTCCCTCAATGGATTAATCCTTTTTCAAATATATTTTTATGGAACCCATTTGTTTTCAACAAGTTAATCATGTTTCATATATATTTATATAGAACCTATTTCTTTTCATTTGTATAATAATGTTTCAAAAAGATATTTATGGTAGATTATAATTTTCCAAAGGCTTACCCTAAGATAAATATATTATTATGGAACCTGTTTGTTTTATATTATCTAATAATTTTTTAAAGATAATGATATGTAACCCATTTCTTTTCCATTGGTTAATAATGTTTCATAGATATATTCGTGGAACCTATTTATTTTCTATGAGCTAACCATGTTTAAATGAGATTATTATTAACCAATATAATTGTAAAAGGGAAATCAAATTTCCAAGAGATATTCTGGGAAACCATATATTTTTCATATTTTAATCGTGTTATGAAATTAATACTGATTGTTTAAGGAATGTCATGATGAAATACAAGTTATATATATAATATTTATAGTTCCTAGTAATTTTGGTATAATGGGTGTTCCCATTTAAAACCAGGTGAGTTATATGATGAGTTCACCCAGAGAGAACTCTAATGTATTGGGTAATGACTATGTTCACTGGAGAAATATATTTGAAGTGGGTCATATATATATTTCAAATAAAAGGTTTATGGAAGTTTTTTAGGAAAATAATTTCTCGAGATACCAATATGATTTCATTAGGAACTATATTATTATATATGTTTCCTTTCATGAATATTTATATTTCATTTCTTATGATTATGGATTCTTATGACCCTTTCATTTGGGAAATCCCTAGGCCATTTTTTCATGTATGAGGATCCAAGTATATATTGGTATGAATATTATTATTTCATGATCATGCACATTTATTATGTCATCATAACATTATTCTATTATTATGTTAAATAATGATATTCAATTGTTAATTCGTATGTTTACCCTTACTAATATTTTTCTGTCACCATTCTAATGTTTCATCTTCCCTAGTTTATATAGAATTATGTTGAATTAAATATTTATATAATGGATTCATAGGGATTATGATTATGAGTAAATTTGAAATACATAAATTTGGGTTATAGGGAGAAATAATATTTTAATGTAAAGTATAATGTTTATATTAGTGTTTTTTTTATTTTTTTGAAACTCTAAACCGAAAATCCATCAGAGAATGTAAGTGACCCAATATTTTATTTTAATGTTGTATGTTTTGGATAGAAAAAATTGGGTTACATTCATCGGTATCAATGATGAAAATGAAATGTTTTGTTTCACCACATTATTTGCGAATTTGGGTTTGGGGATGTTATAAGAATAATATTCTCACAATATTAATAGATCCTCACCATTGTTTGGTAGATGTTAGTATATATGTAGGATCACCTGAGGCCATGTTATGATTGAAATAATTATTATTTATGAAAAATAATATGGGGTTGTTATTGACCATCTCGATTCGTCACACCATTATATGAATGAGCCAACTAATGACAGCGATTAGCTATATTCCAGATCACCCTACAGTGGTATAAATAATAGTGAATTAGTTAAAAAATAATGGAAATGATTTCTATCATGGAATTTATTAGAGAATAAGTATAAATTATAATTAAAATTTTATTTGAACCATTCAAATGTCAGACATAAATGCTTTAAAAAAATAAAGCAATTATAATATAAAAACTAAAAAACAATAAAATCCTTCCACTCACCTAAAATTTCATCAACATCATGAAAATTCATCACAATATTTTTTATATAAAGTTACATTAATTAATGTAAAATGTAATGACCTATTTGGTAGATTTGATAATAAATATAAAAAATATCCACTATCATAATTCCTTGTGACTTGAATAATCACAATCCATAATATAAATATCAACATTACAAGAGTAGTAAATGAATACAAAGTACCTATAAATAATAATATATGATATTTAAGAGAAATAATAAAAATAAATATAACATAATAAATTATCCATAGAGTTATAGTTTGAATATATTAATTAAAAATATTTTTCTAAATCATAACCACATAAAATCCAATATCATTTTACGAAACATTCATTTAATTGAAAATAAAAAAATGCAGTCACTTAGAAGAAATCCATCTAAAAAAATCTACTTGTTTGAAGCACATGATTGAAAGAATATTTTGAAACACTTTTAAGATAAGTTGTATAATAAAACAAAGAATTTAATTTTTATAAAGGAAAAATAATTCAAAAATATATTACAATGATAAAATCATTTTTCAATATTTCATGAAAAAAATTAAATTGAGTATCCTGAGAGAAACAACCAAATGGCCACTATAATCTAGGGTTATCATGGATAAACATTTAATATCATCTAGTGGAAATGATAGTAACACATCAATTTCATATTAAAAAACACTCTAACATCTTGTAAAAAACCATGTTCTATTGATAATAGATCAATTTAATTCCATATAAATTTTCTCAAATTATAATCTGTAGTGTCATATTTACTATATTAATATTAAGAAACGTTCCAAAAAAATTCATAAGAAACCTTGTTTCATATATTATATTGTTTCATGTAAAATAAAATTAAAAATTTTATAATATTAATTTTAATAAAGTATATCACTTTATATATTAAAAAGTCAAAATATTCTTAGAGTTGTTTTTTTGGAATTCACTGAAAGATTTCATTTTTGTGAGAATAATATAAAATAAAGGATTTTAAGAATAAAAATTTTTATTTTCAAGAAATTAAATTGTTTGATTTCAATTTTTATTGGTTTTAAAAATTTATTAGATCATTCTAAATAAAAATAATCCATTCTATATTCTTGTTATCATCAGTAAAACCATTTTTTGGTATATAGATATCTGTGTAGTAAAAAGTTCATTTTTTTAGAAAAAGCTTTTTCATCACATTTTATGTGATTATTTAAAATTTATTTCTACCAATTTATGAAATTGAATTTGATAAAATTGAATAAATATTTGGAATCATAATTTTTAAATTCATTAATGAGGTTACATTCACATTATGTCATTATTAATAGTATATTTATTAAAAAGTAAGTTAAGAAGTTAGGAATTAAAAAATGATATAAGGGATAAAACTAAAATTATAATAATTAAAATGAACTAAAAATATTTCAAAATTCCATTTAATGTTATCTATTCACATTTAAAGGTGATTTTAAATTTTGAATTTCAAATCCTGATTGTAAGAAGTTTTTGTATTCTGATCGGACTAGTTGATTTTATCTACCTATATAATTTTTTAGTGGATCCCATTAAACCTCATTGGGGATTTATTTAAAATAAAATATAGGAATTAGAGTCAACTTTTTTCCTATGACAAATAATATTCTAATATGATTCATTTTGGATCCAATTTTAATGATTAATACATTAATATATATTCATCGTTTGAAATATTTTATGTGTGTCGACTTTCTCACATATAAATGCACATCCCCACACTTCTATTATCCACCCATAAAGAAATTATTATCTTAGAAACAACCTTACCTAATATAATAACAACATCATTTCCGACATCCTTGAGGTATTTTTTAGATCAAAATACAGTCCGAATAATTATTTTTGTATGATCCTAAAAAGATAGTCATAAAATTCATACATTTCTTAACTGATTATTTTCATTCCACTTATTATTTTAACAAATTAAAATCTATTAACCATTTTCATATTATAGAATTATTATTTTCAATATAAATAAATTTTATGATGTTTATGTTGTGGCCCTTTTTCTTATACAGGGAAATATAGAAAAAAATCATCGCTTGTACATACATAAAGACCACTACTTTTTGGGATAATGTATTTTATTTTTCATCATTGACACTTAAATATGATCTCAATAATGGTTTAAAATTGGATTTTTTGATATTAATGATATAAATTTCATTCATTGATTTCTTATAAATAGTCGAACTCTTAATATATAATACAGTGAAAAATAAAGACATCACTCTTTCATTTGAGCAGACTACCACCTTGTGAACCAAGCCATTTTATTTTTCATCAATAACATACATGGATTTCAAATATAGGATTATTTAAAGGAAACATATTATACTTAAGATATTACTATAATTTTTTAAATATAAAATAATATTTACCTTCTTTCTATCATGTTCGTTGAGATATGAAAAAGTTACTAACACATACATACAGACTATCATCTTATTATTGTAAATTAATTCATTTATCATAACCATCTTTCATTGTTGGTTATAAAAGTATGAATAATGTATAAAAATTATGATTATAAAATTATTATGATTTTAGAAATGATATAACCATGAAGCATTTGAAAATATTTACCCTACCAAATCTATTTCCTACTTATAAGATTAATAATCTAAAAACATCAAATTTGAACTTAATCAACTAAGTATTTAAATATACCATGTATATAAGTGAAAAAAAAACGAATAATAAACATTATAAAGGTTATTAATAAAACTAATAATTAATATATTTTTATTATTTATGAATATAAATAATTCACATGACAAGTGAGACAAAATATAAGGGAATATTTACCTAAAAACCACGTTTTTAATGTTTAAAATAATTATTTTCATAAATCATTTTTCATTCTTGATGATTTTAATCAAAATAATTTCATGGATTCAATTATATTTAAATTAAAAAATTAAAAAGTATATTTTATAACACTTTTAACTTTCTTTCAAATGTTTTTAAATGGAATATTTTTTTTTGTATTTTATATGGAACATTTTGAAATTATTTATTGAAGTAAAAAGAAATGTTCTACTTTAACATATAATTCATTAAAAAAATTTATCATTATAATTTCCATTATTTCATATTTATATTAATTTATAAGAAACCAACCTTTACTTCACTTAAAACACTTATTCACTTTTCATTGGTTATTTTTGTGTGGAATTGTTGATTTAAAATAATATGATATACCAACATGTGAAATTTTTACATATGGGTTCAAAGTATATTTTTATTAGTTTGATAATGAGAATGAAATATTTTATATTTAAATATAATATATAGTACTTTGAAATTTTTATGATGATGGGGGATCCCAATATATATCTCTAAGGAATTAGGTAATGATTATGTTTTCTATATAATTATTTTGGATTTATAAATATAGTTTTCTACATTTCTAGTGGTTCATATAAGGGTCTTATAAAGATAGTGTGCCAATGAACCTACATGAATTTGATATTATTTTAAATATTTTTAATGGAAATATTTTGATTTCATAAAGTAATATAATGATATTTTTTTAAATAGAATGATTATTCCCTTTAATGGTGAACATGTACATATTTATGAATTCTCCTTTCATTTGTTATCATGTTTTATAAGAAACCCTGGTTATTTTTATATTTCATTTATAATTTATTGTAATGTTTTTAATGAAAAAATTAGGAATTAAAATAACTTTCATGTGTAGGTAACCAATTATTTAATCAAAGGGTTTATTATGATAATGAAAAATACCCTTATATGATCTCTCAACATTGAAATAGTCTAAAAAAATTATTTTCATCTTTGTTTTTGCCCCTTATTGTGCATTTTGTAATCATCCCACATTTTCAATTTTTCAAAGGTATTAGTGATGTTTATAAATAATGATGAAGTCATGTTGAGAATCATGAATATTTTTCATGAAAAGAAAACATCTTTAATATTAAATATACCATCTTGTAAAAAATGGATATTGAGTATAATATTACACAATGTAATCAATGGGTTTTCTATATTAGAGTTATGAGAAACTTCTCTAAAAATCTATCCCTCAAATTTTCCCAATTAATGTTATAAAATGAATAATTAATTTAAACCTAAATATTAATATTTTTTTAAGGACGTGTTTTTATAGTTGTTATAGATGGAAGGTTTAAATAACATTAACGTTTTTGACAATATTAATAGTATAACTATGAGAGATTCTAATGTATAGTTACGTTTACATGATATTGTATCTAAATATTACCATATTAATTATTATCTCTATATATTTTCATAATGGTATTACACAGTGGTAAAAATAAAATTGGATTATGAAGGAACCCGGAGGATAATATCACATCACACTAGTAACCAAGCATGGTTTCTATGAGAAAATAACAGTTTCATGATGTGATGAATTATTTCATTTTGGAAACTAATTATGATGGTATTCATGAAAGAGATCATTCGTATTCACTGTAAAAGAACATGTCCATTCTAGACCATTTCCTGAAACAAAACCCTTCTATATTTTAGTGGATAATTTGACCCTATTATAGATAAATTATGGTTCAAATCCGTGGAGAAAATATAAGAAGTCATCGGTAGTTTTGAGCATCAAAATTAACCTATAACAATTTGAAGTTTTTGATATTAGATGAATTTAAGGATTAAAAATTTAATATAAATAGAAGTTATTGATGACTTTTAAAAGGTTGATTTTGTATAAAATACTTAATAAGTATTTTCCTATTGTTGTTAGACTTGGTGTGGAAATGTTATTCATAGAATTGAGGTAGAAGGAGGAATATTAAATGGATTTGTTTGATGAAAAATTCACCTAATTTTAATGGTATACACCAAATTTTATTATTGATTTTAAAAGTAAAATTAATTGGTTTTACTAAGGTTTTAAAAAATATCAAATGGTATTGGATTCTGAAGGGTTAAAAAGTTTCGAGTGGATTTTTGATTTTAAAATAATATTTATATGATGTTTTCTAATGATCATCTATTCCATGAAAACACAAATGAACTTTTCTCTAAATAAAAGTTAACGAGTAAGCATCTATCGTATAAATATAGAGGTAGGAATGTCATGTTTTCATATTTAGATAACTGAGGTCATAATAACCATAGAGAATATAATATTAATGATAGTAAAAATAATGATAAGCCAAAAGTAATATGTTTTAATTTTAAATAGATGGTTCATTATGCAAGTACATGTATGAATATAAGAATAATGTATGGTATCAAGACTAAAAAAATGCATGGATAAATATTTTGTAACTACTTCAATATAATGTGGACCATCCAATGATGTGGTGTTATGTAAAATACGCATTCATTCATAATATTCCAAGGTATTTGTTATATTTAGGGTCTAAATATTCTCTCATTTATGATTAATTTACTGATATATTGGATGTTTCACCTCAGGAAATAATAAAATAAATTTTGGTAAAAACACTAAAGGGGAGTATTAATGAAAATTGACATTGTAAGAATATTCCTTTTACCATCGGTGGAACTGATTTACATACAAACATTGTTTTATTTCTACTACTATAGTTATATTCTATTCATGGTTTGTATTTGTTTTATGTTTATCTATATATGGTAGATTGTAAATAAAAAATATGTTTTTTAGAATTACTTTCAATTTGTATTAAATATTGAATTTATACCTTTTATATCATTTCAAGAAGAAGATAAAGTTGTTGTAGATTAAAACAAAAGATATCTGATACATATTTTTGGGAAGGAAACTAATCAAATTGGTGACATTCTTATAATAAATGAATATATCTATGTATTTCCTTATGAATTTCCATGTATTATAGAATATTGAGATACATTATTTATATTTAACAGTGTATGATGAATATTATATTTGAAAACGTCCTTATTTAATATCTCAAGTGGGACATTTGGAATTGGAAATTTAGGTGGAATTGTTTCATGAAAAAAAAAATTCAATCTAGAACATCCCCATGAGGTGATCCTATTTTTTTATTTAAAAATAATCACCATTCCATGAAGCACAACATTGATTATAGAGAATTTATTTACATAACTATTAAGAAAAAGTATTTGTTTCCTTATATAAACTACTTTTTTGATCAACTGTTGGATGGTCAGAATTATTCATTGGTTTATTTTAGGTCCATGAATTATTATTTAATGTTATAAAGAATGACAATATGAAGATGGTATTTGAGACATGGTATAGAAAATATGAGTTTGTTATTATGAATTTTGTGATAAAAAATAATACATTTTTATTAATAGAATGTATGAATAATATTTTCCATGAGTTTCTTTGGATAATTATTTTGGTTGTGTTCATTGATGATATTTTTTTATATTTTAAATGTTTTGATGATCGTCAAAACCACTTTAGGATTTTTCTAAAAAGTTTGAAAGGAAATATGTTTTTTGTAAAATTTTGTAAATGTGAATTTTGGTTGCGATAATATTTTACCTAGTAATATTTTAAATAAAAATGTAATAAATGTTGACCCAACTAAAAAAAAGTGTTTAATGAGTGTCCAAGACCTATAAATTTCATATATATTTATAGTTTTTTGGGATTAATGAATTACTATCAATTATATGTTAGGAACCTTTCTCGGTTATCTAACTCACTAACTAAATTAACTTGGAGAGGAGTAGAATTAATCTACAATAAATAATGCAATGAATTCATCTTGTTATTGAAAATAATATTATTGAATGATACATTTCAAATCCAACCATTTATAAATGGTTTGGTATTCATCTATAATTATTTTTTGATGGTTTTTGGATATATTATAATACCAAATTATTTGGTAGTTTATTATTCTTATCATTAATTGAAATATCATAGTCTAAATTATCATACAACTATCCTTGAATTAGTTACAATCGTTGTTATTTGAAAATATATAGAAATGAATTATATAGAGTAATGTGTAAAATATTAAATGGTCATAATACTTAAAATTATACATTCACTCAATAGGTGATAAAAATGTGGAAAATAATACGACTTCCACTTATTAATGATTATGACTACACAATTAATTAGAAGCTTGGAAAATTAAACTTGGTTGATTATACTTTATGTTAGAATGGTAATTCAACATTTACTGTTATATATTTGTAACATGATCTTTTATTGAATTATTTGATAAATGTTGTTCTATAAATATTTCATGTTTGAACTTCCACTATTATGTTTTAGGTTTTATTATGTTGTTTATTGTAAAATGAAATAATAATGCACCAAATGTGGATCTTAGGTTATATGAATTGGATGATTTGGTCATGAAATGTAGGCTACCTAAATTTAAAATTGACAAAGAATGGTTTTTGATATTCATAAAAATATTGTGATGGAATTGTGATTCCAATTTGAATCAAATAATTTTTAATGAAGCTCGAGGTTGTTCATTTTTTATTTATCCTAGTAACAACAAGATGTAAAATGATCATAAAAAATGTTTATGTTGGGATGAAACAAAACGAGATTATATAGACATTACGATTAAAATATTGACCTAAAAATGGGCTAGAGAATAAATGAATTACTAATGGGGATAATTAAACATTTTCTACTGCTGGAATGGATGTGAGAATATATATATCCATGTAAATTTGTGGTAGTATTACCAAATAAATATAAATGTAATAATTCAATTTGGGTAATTATTGATTAATCGACTAAATCTAAACATATTTTCCCATTCAATATAAAATTTATTTAGACTATATTTATAGAATTTATAATAATGATAGGATTAGATTTTATGGGTTCTATCTTTCTATTGTATATTATCATGATAAACAATTTCGCACATATCTTTTCAAAAATCATTTAGAAAATTTTTGGGACTGAATTAAATTTCATTATATATAATATTATTCAATATGATATACATTCATAAAGAAATATTCAAAAAAATTATAGATGATTTGAGCTTTTTCTACATATTTACAAGGAATTTTGGATCAACATATTTCATTTCATGAATATTAATAAAATAATTATTTTCATTCCAGTGTAAATACGATGTCATTTAACGAATTATATGGAAAGTGGTGTAGAACACTAGTTGGCTGGGATTAATTTTGTGAAAAAATGATTTGTGGACCATTGTTAATATTGGAAATGGTTCACATGGTGAATTTTATTCAAAAACATATCATTATAGCTCAATGTAAGGAGCAAATTTATATATGTAACCAATAGAAAGATATTTCATTCGAAGAAGGAGATCATGGATTTCTGAAAGCATCCTAATGGAAAAGTGTTAAGTATTTTTAGAAAAATGGAAAGTTTATTTTACTATTTATTAGATTGTATAGATAATTTGAGAATATTGGATTGGTTTTCTAAAAATAAGCATTGCCTATGAGTTATCTCTGGTACATGATGTGTATCATGCTTCATTCTAAAAAATATATATACATGATTAATATTATGTTTGGATCCCTGAAGTAGTATAGTTAGAAGGTAATATATAGTATGAGGAATATCCAGATTAGATTCTTGACCATAAATATAATTTTTTTGGAATATGGTGATTAATTATGTTTTTTAATAGAAACCATATTATTTATGAAAGAACATGGTAATATACAAATTCAATGAAGGAAAAATATTCTCAATTTTCAAGAATTAAATATAATTATGTGGATTCAATTTTCAAAAGGTGAGAATAATGTAAAAAATCCATGTAATGTTGATTATTGATCCGTTTAATTCCAAAACAATATTCCGGAATTTGATTTTGTGTATCCATATTCACTATAATATTATTAAGTAATTTTTTAATCAAAAGTGTATAGATTTATACATTATAAATTCATTTACATGTATTTATTTCTTTATTTAACTATTTTTTTAAAACAGTTAAATTATAAATTTTGAAAAAATATATATCATATTTGATATTTTCATGTAAAACTTACACTAATGTGATTTTTTAGTAATTTTCTAAAATTTTTAATTTTTTTGTGACTATTAGAAAAAAAACATTTATAAAAAAAATTACATTTTAATAATTTAAAAAGAATAATTTATGATTTTAATGCTTTAAAATATTCATTATATCCATTTTATTAAAAATAATAAAATAAATTTCATTACGATCAATATTACACATGATTTTTGAAATACACAACTTTGAAATTTAAGAAGGTTTTTTTCTAGAAAACAATTTTTCATTACATTTTGGGGGTTTGTTATTAAATTAATTTCAACTACTTATTGAATGAGATTTCTATAAAATTAAATCTATATATTTTATCATAATATCAGAATTCATTAATTAAGTCACTTTAATATTTGGTTGTTATGAATTGTAACTTTTCTAAAAAAACCTCTTCCCATGGTATGAGTTAAAATATGTGAAACAAATTAAATTTAAAATTATATGTGTTACAATTACGAACAAAAACAAGTATATATCATATTGGATGGTCATATTTCAACCCTATATCACATAATATATTAATATTAGTCATTTTGGATCCAATTTGTCTTGAGTAATACATAAATATATTTTAAACTTTTGGAAAATTCTGAATGTGTCCTCTCCCAAACATAGAATAGAACAAAGGTTATCATCACTTATTTATAATTCAGGATCCATTTATATTGACCACCCTATACATTAATCCATTCCAAAAATACCTCCCTATTTCCTAGATGATATAGTTTTAAAATTATTCCATCAAAAGAAGGATTTATGCATAAACGTATGGGGTTTGTTTGAAGAAGAGATAAAGTTATTAACTAAGTATTGTAATTTTATTTATTCATTTAATTCATTAAAAACTCTATTTAACAATTTCAAATATTTACATAAGTATTCCAAATATACATTAATTTTATTATTTTTATTATATAACAATATTTGTTCTACCTATCAATCTAATAAAAAATAAAAACATTGGTGGTGCATATGTGCAAACTATTACCTTATGAGATGATGTGTTTCATTTTTCATCACTAAATAATATTTATGGTTATTATAATGTATCTAAATGGGATAATATGATATATATTATAAAAATTTAATTATAAAATTTTAAATATATATTATAATTATATATTTACAATCCAATAAAAAATAAAACCATCGCACATGTGTACGTGAAAAGTACTGCCTCATGAATTTATGTATTTTAATTTTAACACCACCACACATGGTTTCAATATATACATGGATTTAATTTAAAATTATTATAATTCCGAAATTATTACTTTTCAATAAATATAAAATAATTCTTACATTATTTCCATAATTTTTTTTGAAAAATAGAAATGTTACTCATACGTACGCACGGACAACCGTCTCCTCGTTGTAATGGAATTCATTTTTTATATCAATCATACATGGTTGTTTTAAAGTATAAATAATATATAAAAATAATATTTATGAAATATAAAATATTATATAACTTATGTAATCAACATCCATTTGATAAAATTAATCCTACCCAAACGATTTTTGACATATAATTTGAATGTTCTAAAAACTTCAGAATTGAACATAATCGATTTAGTAATTTAGTATAACATAGATATAAGAGATTAAAAGAAATAATATTCCTCAAATAAGGTTTTGAAAAATTATATAACTAACATAGAATTATTATTTAGTAGGATACATAAATTAAATGACCATTCATACTCGAGGGAAGTGTGACAACACCGTAAAACAAGGTTTTATATGTTTTGATTATTTATTTTATAAATATTTTTCTTTCATCACGATATTAGGAAAATTAATATATATATATATATATATATTCAAATAATTAATTTATAAAGTATATTCTATGTATCTTTTTAATTTATCTTGAATGGTTTCAAATTAAATATTTTTATGTATTTTATTTGGAATGTTTTGACTTTGTTTACAAAATACTGAAAAAAATGTTTAATTTTGACATATAATATGTTAATTAATTTTTAAACCCCCACAAATATTATTTGATATTTCTATTCCATAAAAATATTTAATGTTTTAGTCAAAGATGACCCTTTTTTCCATTTTATGGTTACATTAGTTATGAAAATGGGTTTTTAATTTAAATTGATATATTAGTTTTAGAAAATGTTTTACCTATGTGTTGAAAGGTGCATTTTTCTGATTCCGATGATAGTAGAGAAATATGTTCTTTTATAAGTGTATGTTATGGTCATTTGACATGTTTTATGATTATATCTGAGCCTAATTATCTATTTATTTTTTTCGATAATGAACATGTTCTCTTGATAATTATATTATAATTACCATAGTATCTTATTCAATACTTAAGGGTTCTTATAAGAGTTCTATATAGATAATGTTCAAGGGAAACCTCATGAAATTTAAATTTATTCTAATGAGTTTTAATTTAATTATTTGGATTTAATAAGGTAATATAACTTTCATTTTTAAAGGAATTATCATTCCATTTAAGTGTATAATGGTACATTTTAAGAAAAAGTTTTTTATGGGTCATCATATTTTCTAATAAACTCTCATGAACATTATTTTTTACTTTATACTTTCTAATAATGTTTTTATAAAATATTTGGATAATAATGTTGATTTCGTGTGTTCATAGACATTTATTTTATCTAAGGATTTGATAACTTAATGGGAAACTCTATTATAGGATCTTAGGGCTGTGAAATTGACTAACAAGTTTAATTTATACTTTTTTATATCCTTAATTGATATTTTGGTGATAATACCATATATTCACTTGTTTTTAATATGGATTTATGGATGAGTCAGAACAATGTTGAAGATAAGTTGAAAACCCTAATGGCCTGACATGAAATAAAGCTGTCATTCATTTTAAAATTACTATATTGTGGAAAAATGAACAATGTGTATAATTGAAAACTTTTTCTTGTATAGGTTATTATGTAAGAGTTATGACATTACAATATAAAACTCTAAACCTAATAATGTGCTCTACAATATATTAATATGCATTGTTTATTTAAAATTCATGATTCCATAAGGTTTTATGGTTTATTCCATATATTTCACTTTCATAATTAGTGGAAAGGGATCTATCTAATATAAATTAACCTACCCAAGTTCATAGTGTTCCTATGGGTATTTAACAAAATAAAAACAAAAAATAATATAAAACATCCCCAAAAAATTTCACATATTAAATAATCATATAAAATATGAAATAGCTATGATCCAATTCAAAATATACATATAAATTATTGAAGTTTAACACATAAACATTTACCATGAAATCCAAGTAAGTTCTTAACACATAATTTTTAGACGATAACTTCACATTGTACATTACTTCCGAGATCTACTCAAAAAAATAATTGAAAACTGGGTCTGAGTGTTGGAATTTAAATATCATTATTTCACCCAATTGTTATTATCACATGCATTTAGATAAAATTCCATGTAAAACTAGAATCAACTGAAATTTCATTTTAGAAATACAAAACCATTTTTTGAAATACCAATTGTTATGATTAAAAATCATTTAATTGAGCAATGAAAAACATGGTTTTCAAAAAAGTCTCCCAAAACATTAATCCAATCATTTCTAAAGAGTTGGATCATTGAATTTCATGTGAAAAAGTAAAAATAGGTTTTACTCTAAAAAGGATCATATATAAAATTAATATAATCAATAAATACCTTAAAAAATATTTAAATAACAATGGGTTACTGAATATAAATACATTGATGAGGAGAAACCTATATAAAACTCTATTATTTCAAAATACATGTTCCAAAACCATGAACATGGTTTGAAGGAGACCCATGGGTAACATCACACACCCTTTAAAACTAAAATAATGAAAGAATTTAGAGCCAGAACCATCCTAGGGTTCATCCTGGTTAGGAATTCATTAATGGGAGAAGTAAAGAAGGATAGAGATGGATGAATGAGGACAAGGAAAATATAAATAACCCATAGCCTAATTAAATATATATTAAATCACAAATATTGTAACACCAAAAAATTATAAAGTAATAATATTTTATATCATATATGAAAAACAAAATAAAACATATAAATGAATATAACATTCCAACACATCATGATATATTTAATATTTTCAATTAATCAATTCTATAAATTTATATTCAGGAAACATAGAGTTAGATTGTGTTACTTGTGATAACAACTTTATTCGGTAGTTTTTGTTATTAATCAATACAATAAACTATAACAAATCAATCAAATTTATTGTTATTAAAACTAATAAATGACTTCTAAAAATATATTTTTTAATTATTTGGTTAATAATTAATTGGAAATGAATTTGAGATTTAATTGAATATATAGGGAATTTTTTTTAAACCAATTTTACGCTTAGACGGTATTATATAAAAATAAAATAAAATGATTATTATTAGTGAATGATATAAGAAAACCATATATATTATATATTAAATAAAATATATTTTATATTATTCCAATAGATTTGATATGCATAATATAAAAATAAATCTACTTTTACGATTACAAATTGAATTTTTAGAAAAGGGTAATTTTTTATCCTTTTAATAGATTACATACATAAAATTTAAATTTCAACACTGTAATAAATTTTCTATTTAAAATAAGCTTAATTTTTTAATGGTGGACATAAAAATTTGGTTAGGGTGGTTTTTTGGGATTTTTCTATGATGTTACATTTTTTGATAAATAGTGAAAATATTGTATTTTAATTCAACACTATTTTTCATATAATTTAATTATTTCATTAAATTATTTTTTATTGGTTTTCAAGATAAATTATATCAATTATACATAAACTAATATAATTTTGTCTATTTTAAAAAAAATCACATTAAAATTGGACATAAAAACATACCAATTTCATTAACATTCTTGCTTTAAAAAACATTGTTTTCATCTCGTACACAAGATTAAATTTAAATCATTTTATTATACTTATATTAATTGAATTTTAAGTAATGGATTACATATTTAGAATCATAAAAATTTATAATTTATTAATATGGCATTTTATATTTTGAAAAAAAAATAGTGTAAGAGATTAAAAATATTTATTGGAATTAAGTGAAAAAAAACATAACAACGGAGTAATCAGTAATACTAAGGCTCATAATGATCTACAAACCCATCCAAAATACATTTTAGGTTTATATTTAGACCCTTTACAGCACTTTATTTATGTTTTCCCCTTAATGGAGCCACATGCCTTGAGGAAAACATTGTTTGGATTCCTTTTTGAAAATATTTCAAGAATTTGACTCCTCATCCACAATAAAATGGCACTCCCCCACCCACTTATCACAACATTAAATCCAGTTTTCTCTTATAAAATATGCTCAAATAATACCCCAGTATTTCATCCCATATCCTATAATGATATAATTTTTACAAATTAATCCAAGGATGCCTTTTCAAATAATCCAAATGGAGTAACCCGATTTAGTAGTAATGTTTTCCAACAATAACGTTTCATTCCTTTGCTCCTCATACCATTAAATTTTATTATCATGATTATATAATAAAAACTATATCATAAATATTATGAATTGTTTTTATACTAACATTTTGTTCTACACTTTCACACACATTCACCAAATAGGATATTCAATCATTGTTTGTGTGTACGGCGGACTACCGTATTACGAACTGGTGTAATTCGTTCTTCCAATTAACATCTCTCATGGTTGGATTAATGGTTTATTTATAGTATATATACTATATTTTTAGTATTTATAATATCTTTATTCTTCTTGAACTTTTATTCAATACTTACACATTTATTCACTCCATTTGTTTGAATATGATAACATCATTTGCGGATATGTGGACTACTATCTTCTCAAAGTGATGTGATTGGTTCACGATATACATTGAATTTATTAGGGATGTTTTTAACCAAAATATGTGAAGTTTAATAAATAAATATGATATTGGAACTATTATATAAATATATATCATTATTTTTCGTTATATTGATACAAAAATGAAATAGATGTATCGTTCATGCATACTACCATGTCCATGAATGGTGAATTCAATTTCTGACAACCAAATATTTTGAATAATTATGAAGATATATATAATTAATATATATGATATTTAAATCATGGATTATAATATTTAAATGATTAAATCTTTAACTAATTATTAATAAAAAAGTGTAACAGGTCAAAATATACTAAAAAGGCAATTCACACATTAAACCATGAAAATAATGAATGATTATTTTTATACCATCCACGACCCAGAATCAACTAAACCAGTGCCCCAACCCAAGTCATCATATGACCTCCAGCATGACTCCCCTTATGCTAGGTGTTTCTGACTAGCGGTGAAGGTCTAATGAGTCACATAGGGATACTATACCCTCTTTACTAGAGTTATCCACACAAAAAAACTATATAAGTATTAGAAGAAATATGAAATAAAATATTAACATGAATAACCAAATGTTTCCCAAATTGTGTATGAACCACAAACCAAGTACAACCATGACATGTCATACTAGTAGTGTAAAGGGAATACTAAAAAATATAAAACAAATAGCCAAAACCCCAAATGGATCCAGAATCTATGTCTGGGTCCTTATCGATGTACATCCCAAGACTAACTCAATATCCTATAATATGTTCTTTTCCTTTGTCCAGACCTGCAACCATGAGATCTTCTCAGGTACTCCACGACGTCCCAATCAGGGTGTGAGTACAAAACATAGAAGGCCATTACTAATGATTTATACAAAATATCCAGTCTAATAGATTATGCATGCAATAATATTATAACTGGAAAGTAAACAATGAGAAACTCATGTTCCATTATATATCCACAGTTAACTTAATTAATTATTATCATTTATCCCAACTTTATTTTTTATATTCATAAGGGAAATAAGTCATGTACCTATCTCACTAGGGATAAAAATAACACATCAACACATTATCCTTAGCTCTAAGCCTTGTTCCGATTGAAATGAAACCGTTAGGGTAATATATCATTTGTCCCCTTCCTTAACACGAGGATTTTTTGGGGTGGAGTTTAGAGCATTAGTCTAACTCGACCTCTAGGCATATAAACTCCTATATATACCCCCACTCTATTAATCAATGTGCACATTCTTATTTATCAAGTAACCTCATCCATTCCATAACATAACATAATATAAAAAGTTTCATTGTAAATCCTAATTCAAAACAAACAATATGGGAATTAATATTACGTCATAACCCATTAACACAATTACCAATTACAATTCATAGAAATTTATCCAAATTACCATTCTCATGGGTTAACCCTTCAATTTTATCTAACAACCCCTATTCCTTGCCCAATATTCTTGAATGACCATACATTAACCCATTTATCCCAATTATTATTTCACCATTATTTACCCACTTATGCATTTCAGGTACATTTCTCATATCTCCTAACATAACAATTTATTACAACCAACCATCAGGTGTACCACAATTTCCCTATATTAACCCACTCAACATATTCATCAATTACCTTTTTACTTCCCATTATTATTTTTACATTTTTTCCAATACATTAACCAATTACAAGTTCACCATTTAATATGAATAAATCATCTTAGACATTTCAACCAAAATTGAGGAAATTGTTGGAATAATATCATTTTACTGAATTTAATCATTTACATGTCCTTAAAAGAACACATTATTCCCTATTTATAATAGGTAAAATTATAATAATTCCATTTAATACATGAAAAATAATTAAAACATGTTATTTAGGGGGTTTTCATTATTATTGGGGAAAATTTTAGTTAACCCCACCACTCTCTAGGTCTAGGAATGTATGTGCACCCCATCAGTGGCACAAAAATTTCCATGTCCTTCATGATGCATCCCATGGGGATCGTGAGGGTTTCCATTTTTCAGTTAGACACCAATTTTTAGTTGTCGTTGAAACATAAAAGAACACAAAAAAGGGAAAACAGGAACACAAACTTCCATGCTCAAATCTAAATAAATATTTGGGATAATACCTGTAGACCACCTAATTGGAATATGTTGATGGACAAAAACTTAATCGTTACCTTGGATCCAGATTAAATAATACCTTGATTCCACAACCAATATATCACTCTAAAAATAGGGTTTTTGAAATTCAAAAACAGATGAATGAAATTAAAAACACTAAACTACAAAAGAGAAACATGGGGAGCAGTAGACATACTTGGGGTTTTGATCTGCAACTGATGGTACTATAAATTCCCATGAAATGGAGGAGATTGATCCTTGTAAGCTCTTGGTGGTATTGGTCCGTCCCTAGGGTTGATAGGGGAATAGTGGAGGAAAATCCAAAGTTGGGGTTTTAAATCTGAGAGTGGATTTTTTTTAGTTTTCCAACATTATTGGCCGCACAATTTACCTACATGGTTTTTCAAACCGTGGAAAATCATGTGGGAGCCACTTTCTGAGAAAATTCCCTTCACAATGATGAACCGCATGATTTGATTAATGGTGCACCAACCGTGATTAATTCTTGGTCTAAGGCTTCACGGTTACCTGGGATTCCCACATGGTTTGTACTAACAATGTAAAACCCGTGTAACATGCCCAAGAACTCTATTTTTCTTCCTTTTTCATACCTTGACCTCCCTGAACACCCTCAAGCCTTCCCACAAACATGGTACAACACCTATTTGGCCAAAAATAAAATTTCCACACCAAAACATAAAAATAAATATATTTTACAAAAATCTGGGACCATACAACCTCCCCACCTTATAATGGATCTTCATCAATCCCCTCTTCTTTGCATAACTAAGATTCCATAGCTAGAGGATATTCCACTAGGATTTAAACTCCATTACCATATTTAATTTTTTGTTGTTTCACATCACGAATCCCACTAAATATGGATCAAGGGAATTGACTTTCCCCCAAGTATTCCTCACCCCAACCACAACACGAACCAAAAAATCCTCAAGGATGCATACACTTCAACCCTACCCATCTATTAGAACATCATAGAGAAACCAAGACAATAGTTATAGACTCACTTCAGTAAGAAACATTTAACCCAGCATTAGATCATCATGGAGGATCCAATTAGCACCCCATCATCCCGATACTCTACACAACTCATGACCGAAATCACTAGGAATCATTTTCTAGTGTTTTCCAAACTCTAATGGCAACCAAATATTATACCACACGAAGAAAAACACAAGATAAATACAACCACATTTCCTAAAGATTTCATTCAATAACTATACATCCAAAACACGATCCAAAATACTCAGTTAATCAAACAATTAATCTGAGGAAAATGCTCTATACTAGGGCCAACTCACATGAATAATAACCACTCGAGACCTTCCAACCTGAATCTCTAATCATTCCCTCAACAAAACATTTATCTGGCATGGTTCTCTCTGCCATTTTTGTTTCCTGGAACCTCCCCCATTGATGAAGGACCACAAGAACAAAAATCATCTTTCCCATCATCTTACATGTTCAAAATCACCAAGCCCAAACATCAGAAAGAGAAGTACCCTGCATTTGCATCTAGCCACACCATCGAAACTATTCAGGATGACATACCTATAATATCCATTCAAGGAAAAAGATCAACATGACCTCACACAGGTACATATCATTTCAAAAAGGAACATTTTGCCACAAAATTAAATCGGTGGTGGGTCACTCTTACCACACCCATTAAGGTTCACCATCTCGGGTAGGACCACCCTCAACTGGCATGTACCAAAAAACCCACATTCCTCTAATGGTACTCTACAACCTTCTTACCTTCCCATTATTTGTACTATCTTGAATCCTATCATTAACATCCCACACACACACTGAGTTCATTCACTTAGTTCTTATAGAATTCCCTCACTAAGACATTGAGTCCCTTCGGGCCATCAATTGGCATCACCCCTAGCAAGACACCACCAAACCTGGATGAGGTGCCCTCAAAGTAAGGATGTTCCAAAACCACACAAGGAAAATTACCTAAGTCAACTCCAATAATCATTTGAGTTATAGTATCTTAATCTCTATTTCCACACACTGCTGTTATATCCAACCACACCCTTCTATGACTACACAGATGTCATAATATTCACTTGGAACCACCATGAGTTCAAGCCAACACATGGATCATCAGAAACCATGTCCAAGGACCACATGGCCTCTCTGAGGAACCTAATACGAAACTCATAGTTTTTTATTTGTAATATCAGTGCCACTACACCAACTTGATGGTCTCCTTCCCATATGGAAGTATGTATTATCACTCCCCACCTTTGGGGTGTCGTTTCTGTTGCTGACCATGAGGGATTCTAGCCACCATGTTTTAAACTCGATCACTATCTGAACCCCAAAACATAGACATATATATACATATTTTTTCCAAAACCAAAATATAATGGTCACCCATTGCCTCTTCGTGGCTCCGTGCATCATACCCATGGAGTTTGTCGACCTTCAGTCAATTCTGATTTCCTCACCTAAATCCATTGAGGGTGTACATCCCTTCACCAGGCTTCACACATACCACTCCCATTCATGTAAAATTCATGAAGTCCCTCATTCAACCATACACTTTTGTCTCTTGGCGTAAGCTGGATCTTCTCAACGTACCTGGGACGATATCACGATATTGGGCAGGATCATCACTAGATGAGGTATGCTAATATGTTTTTGAAGAACACCTCCACAAAATTATTCAATTTTGATGTTGAACTATGAGACACCATGACCTTGAAAGGATCTCAAGCTCCCATTCCAAACACATCTTATAAACACTTAACCACCACCACATAGGTGTGATTGCCAACCAATTGTAGCCATTTCTTCAAGACAAATCACCAAGACGCCATGAACCAACATTTCATGTGAACTACTCCACCTACACCACTCTATTTCTTCTGATGCATCCCATCCATCTAATAATCAAATCACAACAATCTATCACACCAATCAAATCAAACATCTCTCACAAACCCACTTTTACCTGTGTATAGCCCATCAACCACTTACATACCTTACCATGTATCTTGGTTAGTCAACCTCATCATCCCTAAGGTAGCCTCTCCATCTCAACAAAAAACAAAACCATTCTTATTAATAAGTTCTCAACCTGACCACCCTCACATCAGGTGTCACCATCAACCGAAAGCATATAACCACACTCCACCCACCCGTATCTCTCCCACTCCAAAATAAATTGGAGTCCTCCATTAATCATCCTCCAAATAGATGAATCAAGAATCCATATGTCAAAACCCTTTGAAACAATCTTTAATTATTATCACAAACACTAAGGTGCCCTTATGAAAGAATCAGGGAATGAAGTCACCATTTATTGAACTCAGTGGTACTTAATATGCATTTATACCACCTCAGAATCATCTTTCATGATGAGATTCGAGGACTCCTATGTCACCAGGATAACCTCTCACCGCGTCACCCTTTATTTCATGAGATTATCAATGCTTATACACAACTCAAGTGAAAACATCAGCCATCAACCATTCCACATATCCCTCAAGGCCAACCCAGCACCATGAATCACTCTGAGTCGCACTATCAAAGTCCAAAACATCTACATGTGCGAAACACACCCAAAAGCACTAGGAACCCCATCTGACCTCTCTTATAGGTCACCATAATGGTTGAGTGATACCAACTCCCCAGACTGGAGTCACAATATGTTAAAACCATTATTCCTCTATCCAAACCATACTTATCATGACGTGAAAAAATGAAAAAAATGGCACTCCCACCCTAGTTCTAATACGGGGTGTGCCTAGCGCACCAACAACCATTTACTCGCAGATCTGGACCAAACGTAACAAAATTCATCGACACTATGAGAAAAACAACCTCTTTGGGATCCAACATGCAGTCAAAAGATCTCTATGAATTAGTCACCATCTTTAGGGTCCTGCATGCACTCTGTACGATCACAAACCATGAGAGATTCCTCACTCAAATTACTAAACAAGGAATCACAACCAAACAACCGCAACCCCACCAATGGTTCCGTAAACACACCACCTTGTACATATCCTAACCAGAAAAACCTCACCCTGCAGATCAAAAGTCTAAATCTACAGAAATATAACTACCCGAACCCACACATACAAGGGTCCAACTGACAATACAATGGATTCCCACATTTGAACTAAATCATTCTCATTTTAAACATTTCATTGACCCAATGCTTAGAAGAAATACAAACAGGATTGAACCACATATTGAAAGGATCTCACACTATCAGCCTTAAACAAACCATTATTCATACACTATCTGAATGACATATACTCACATATAACACTACCCTCTACCATATATATTGTGGGTCATGGTCAACGTGGGGTAACAAATATATTTAATCACAAGTCTTCAGTCAATACATCTTCAAAAAAAATTTCATTTTACAACATGATACTTTCCTCTTATGCTCATTTCCCCTTACTCAACTTTTTACAGTCATCATTTTAACTCTTTTACACACTTCATTTGGGGTAATTCATTAACAATTTTACCTTAATTATGAAATATTTTTCTTTTTGACAAAAAATAAACCTTTTCAATTTATCACAACAACAAACATTAACTCAGTCACAATATATCATTATAAATGACATTATGCAACAATTAATTTGAATCACATTCATTCCACTACCTTTATTACCATTATTAGGCATAATTTTTTTATATTTATCAAGGATGTAAAATGCATTCTCCTCTCTATGCCCCGAACATCCATCTCGTATGTGAGTCTATAGTGATGCATTCCACCAGTATCCTGAGGTTCCTAAAATGATTCAAAAATGCACAACACCATGCCGTTAAGACATTGAGAGAAATATCATAAATAAATGGAATCACAAAACATGTGAATCACCCAATTGTGAAATATCATTCAACTGCAATGACACACTTCATGAAAAACAATTTCACACCCAGGATGACTTCAGTTTTTTCAGTCATACATGGGTTAACTATTCTCATGCACAAGCTCATTACCAAGGAATGACACTATAATAACCCCATGTCTACCATCTCCAAATAGTAATAAAGAGAAAATAATATCTTTGATGTTAATTTGTGATTTCCCCAAACTGGAATCCACTAAACTGGTGACTTGAGCTGAGTCATCACATGACATCAAGTGCGCCTCCCCATAAGCTATAGGTTGATGACTAGAAACGAGGGTATGATGATTCATGTGGGGATACTATACCCTCTTTACTATATTAGGCCACAACAGAAGAAAATAAAAATAGAGGAAGAAATATTAAACACTAAATAAACATGGATAATCAATCATTTCTCAAATAAGGTATAATACCCTAATAAAATACCATCTTTCCTTTACAAACAAGTAGTAAAATGTGAATAAACCCAAAAATAAAACAAATAGACAAATCCCCAAATGGGTCTTGACTCTATGTCTAGATCCTCTTCAATGTACATCCTGAACCAAACTCAACATCCTAGTGTATGGACCTTTCCCTTTCCCAAAACTGAAACAATGAGATCTGCTCGAGAACCCAATCGTGGCCCGAGAAGGGTGTAAGTAAAAAACTCAGTATGGTACCACCAAAAACATATAAAAAATATCTAGTCTAAAAGATAGTGCATCCAAGAATATAATAAATGTAATGTAACCAAATTAAGACTCAAATTCCATTAGATATCCAAGGTTCACATAATTAATTCCTACCATTTATACCAATATAATTTCATATACCAACTTCATTACATTATCCATTTTTATCAAATGTTCAATGGGTTAGGAATAAACATCTTCTACACAAGGGTCTAAAGAAATCAATCACAATTCATAAGGGAAATATATCAAGTCCTTATCGCACTAGGGATAGACATATCACATCAAAAAATTATCCTCACCTTCAACCCTCTATCAGGGTGGAATGAAACCATTAGGGGAATAGATACTTCATCCACTTCCCCAACCTGAGAATTTTTTGAGTGGAGTTTAGATCCTCATTGTAACACGACCCATGGGTGTAGAACCATAGGAAAATACCCAACTCTTCCAAGATATGTGCACATTCTTATTTATCATGTCATCACAACCATAATGTAGCACAACATAACATAACAAATTCCATTTGAAATCATAATTCATAACAAACAACATGGTAATTAATACTATTACACAACCCATTAACAAATTTACTAATTACAATTCATATCCATTTATCCAAATTCCCATTATCATTCCTTACCCCTTCATCCTTATATAAATACCCCTATGTATAATCAAATATTCATCAATTACCATACATTAACTCATTTATCCCATTAACTATCTCACTAGCATTTACCCATTTATGGAATTCGAGTACATTTATCATATCTCATATTGAAACCAGTTACTCCATTAAACCATTAAATGTACCAAAATTCCCATGAATTAAACCATTAAACATATTCAACCATTCCCTTATTAGATCCTATTAAAATATTTCCCTTTTTTCCATTCCATTATCCAATAACATGTTCACCATTGAATATGTACTAAACCTCTTAGGCATTTCTAACCAAGACTCATGGAACGATTGACATAATATCTTTAAATTTTTTCCCTTTTTCCATGTCATACCAAATAAACCCTTATCCCCCTGTCACCCTAGGTAAAACTATAATCATTCCATTAAAAACTTGAACAATTATTAAAACATTTTCTTCCAGGGTTCTACATTATTATTCGATAATATTTCACATAACCCCACCACTCTCTAGGTCCGTGAATGTAGGCGCACACCATGGGTGGCCCTAAAATTGTCATGTAATCCTAAATACATCCTATATGGATTGTGAAGGTTTCAATTAGTAAATTAGACACCAATTTTTTCTAAACCATCTGATGAAACCATGAAAAAAAATATGGGAAACCATAAACACAAACTTCCATGCACAAATCTAAATAAGAATTTGAGATGATAATTTTCGACTAACTAACTCAAATCTACTGATGGACGCACTATTACTCATGTACATCGATTAATATTCAATGGTCCTATGAAACCTCAGCCTAATTGTCACCCAAAAAATATGGTTTTAGAGATTCATAAGGATATGAATGAAACTACAAACCTTAATTCTCAAAAGATAAGAAAGAGGAGTGTTAAACGTACCTGAGGCTTCAATCTACAAACAATAGTGCTCCAAAAGCCCAATAAATGAGGAATAATGATCCCTAGAAGCTCTTTGAAGTATTGGTTAATCACTAGAGTTGTGAGGGGAAGAATGGACGAAAATATCGAGTATGGGTTTTAAGTCTCAGTGTATAATTTTTGAAAAAATTTCAACTTAACTTAGCTGCACAGTTTACTCGCACAATTTTTCAAAACAAACACAAACTATGCACTAAAAGTGCATGAGACAGTATCCATAGAAACACATTCACATTGTTTACCCACACTATTTTCTTAACCATGTGCCTACCTTGTGTAAGCCTTTGTCTAAGGCTACACGGTTACCTAGGAATTCCTCACAGTTTTCACTAACCATGCGTAAATTGTTAAACAAGCCCTAGTGCTCCATTTTTCTTTCTATTTTTGTGTCCTAATCCCCAAGACCCCCTGGAGCCATCCCATAAACATTGGAAAACACTTATCTAGCCAAAAATAAGAGTCCCAAATCAACACTTGAAGAAAAACATAGCTTAATAAAATCTAGGTCCTTATAGCTAACAAATGTGTTATAAGACCTTATAAAAAGATAATAAATGATATTATAAATAGGATTATGGTTATTTTATATGTTAATAACACTATTAAAACCATTATAAAAGAGGTTAATGAATGTATAACCTAAATAAAACATAAGGTCAGTGTTTTTTGTTTCACTTTTTATTTCAGTGATTCATATGAAATTATCAAAAATTATTTCTTTTATGTTGTGTATATAATTCCTCAATGTATATAATATCATGAATAAATTTATTCTAATGTTATTTAAATTTTCATTTGAGTTCATTTCCTTCACGAGGAATATGATTTATAATTTACAATGATGTAACAGATCAGTGT
The DNA here is from genome assembly GCA_963277665.1 of Viscum album. Classification (NCBI taxonomy): domain Eukaryota; kingdom Viridiplantae; phylum Streptophyta; class Magnoliopsida; order Santalales; family Viscaceae; genus Viscum; species Viscum album. Next base: position 934,977,013 of record OY728157.1, on the reverse strand, counting down.
CTCACCTTTTCTTTCCACGAGGCATACCCCATTTTCACAACTTATTTCTTTAACGTTCTGTATATTATTACAATATGTTACTACATATCATGAATAAAAATATATTAATGGTATTTAAATTTTCATTATAATTTATTTCTTTCAAAGAGATTATGATTTAAATGTCACCATGTTGTAAGGTATTTGATCACAAATTACATTCAATTGCGACTTTTTTGTTGTTATACACCAATCAAAGTAAATGTTGTGTATATAATTAAAAATTTCAATTTAATATCATGATTGACTAAAAATTAATGTTATTTTATGTTTCACAATGAATTTTCTCAACAAATGTATTTATCTTGAAAATTACCATGTGAAAAAGTTATCTTTGAAATATCACTTTATTTTGTGATTGTTAACTTTCTCTAGAAACAATCACTTATTTAAATCATTTTTCATTTGGAAATTACCTAAAATATATTTATTCATTGTTTATGGATATTAATATTCACAAAAACATTTAAAACATATAAATACGGTGTTTAATTTAATAATTATTTTATTAAAAGGGATATTATTGACAAATCCATAATTTTTCAAAGAACATATTTGTTAGGGCATATTATTTATTAAAGAAATTGATTACTTGATATGCAGAATTGTTTTGAAAGGAAGTGAAAAGTGGGACCAGAATTTATATTTCCCTCAACACATTGATAGGATCTCATGGGACAATTATATATTCCAAATACAATGGGTTTATACCAGTATTTCTAAGACATCTTGTGAAAGTTCTCGATGGTCTAGTCTTTCATGGGACTCAAAAATAACATCCAATAATTATTTATTTCACAGATATTTCAGTTATTATTTTTTTTATCAATGATATAATCGTATTATAAGATATTTATATTCATTTAATTTTTAGTTTATTAACTAAATGACATGTGTTTGTGTTATTTGTTATATGATATGTAATATTCATTATCCAGTAATATAAATGGTGTGTGTTCTTATTTATACACTTTTCCATATAGATTTATTTTTATTGAAAAAATATTTCATCCATCATAATCCACCTTACTTAGAATATGACATTATCCTTACTATGATTCATTTCCCAAATTTATGAAGAGGAATCCTTTGAATGAGTTTTAGAAATGATAAGTTTTTATTTTGTTTACGATTTATTTATTTTCCAAATGTAATATGGGTATCATGTTTGTAATTTTGTTTTCTGAAACTATTAAAATGTTTAGTCCAAAGAGATTTTAGGCATGTATATATTATAATGTAATAAAGTAATACACTAAATCTATGTATTGGGTGGTAAAGGCATTACAGTGGGTATTAGAGTACGTTTAGGTGCAACCATGGAAACTGGATTTAGAAGAATAGGTTAGGGAACATAACCCTAAGAAAGACAATGAGAACATGTATAGAAGAGTATCCTAGAATTATGATAAGGTAGATATTATGGGGTTATTACTTGAAATAAACTCATATATGGATTATATAAGTGGATGTGGTTCTTACACAAATTTACCTAGTGGTATCATCTCCGACACGATGCATCTGGTCAGACTCTAGCATATCCTGGTATATGAAAATAGACCTTACTTCACACATAGTTTAACATTATTAGGGGATATGCTTAGGATAATTAATTTTTTCTTAAAAGATCATTATGAAGTTTTAGAATTAAAATATATACCTAAATAATCCTTGATTATGATTTTGAGATAAGTTGCACATAAATATTTTAATTTTTGTTAAGCGTTACACCATATTTATTATTATAAAATGTTTATAATTTTATGAGCTAATCTAGTCTGTTACATTGTTCAGTAATGGGGCCTATAATAATGAATTGTATTAATAATCATAAAAAAATTAGAGATAACCCTACTGAGGAAACCAATAAAACTGGTATTATAATAGATTAAATTATTCATATATTTGGGCATCTTAATGAGGTTATGACCAATAAAATAGTCCCGATGGAGAAACCTATTTCAAAATGATATTCTCATATTTTTGATCACTTCATGTGAAAGTTGTACCCATAACTTTGTGGTACTACTAATACAGCTTTTTTAATAAAAATATATTGTGTAAATTGTAATGATATTTATGAAATTAATTTGTGGTAAAAATGAAAAAGATTACATTTTTAGTGTATTGTCTCAATTGTAATGCTGATAAATGGTGGTTATTAATCAAAAATACTTTTGAGGATGAAGAAATATAACTAATGGAATAGAAAACTTTTAGAGATATTATATTATATAAATAATTACATTGTGATCAACATGTTTCGATGAAGAGAAATTTACCTATATTAAATCAAAAGGTTGAAGGGAGTGTTGAAGATTATGAAGCCACCATAAAAAAGTTATACAGACATGATACAGTGAAAATTTGAGACACATATTGAAAGATAGATCACTTATTTGATGGACTTAATCCAAATATCCAAGGGGAGCTAGTTTCTCATACTTTTTCAATATACAAAGAGATAGTTTTATGTTTCCTAAAAATGGAGAAGGAATTATAAAGATCATAATTTGTCAATGGAGTAAAGTGAAGAAGATGTCTTCTAAACACCATTAATAGTAAATGATTCAAATAAGATGAACGAAATGAATAATTCTATAATATGTGATATTTATTTAAAGAATCATCATTGCAAATGCTTCGATGGATTGGGAGTTTGTTATAAGTGTGAAGAAAAGGATTGCCAAAAAAGAATTCATAGGGAAGAAGAAAAATATTTTGATATAGTGTTATAACTACAAGGGGTAGGGGCCCTATAAATTTTAATTCCCCAATCATCATGTTAAAATGCCCCAGAATACGATAAGTCATTAAGGTCAAGCATATGTCATTGATATAGTTGAAGTGGAGTGATTAATTTTTTCCTATATTTGGATCCTTGAATAATGTTGTAATTGTATGTTATTTTGATATTATGGTTATATATATTATAGAATGTATGATGATTGAACTAAATTAATTTTAAATTAAGGATTTAAATGTGTGTGTTGATCAATACTGATAAGAAATAAATTTGATTCTATAGAAAGTTTAACTTTTTAAAAAACCATTATTGAGTGAATGAAAACACTTAATATGATCATGTTGTTGATACATTGATGTTGTAATGAAGAGATGAGTGATATGGATAGAGTAATTTAGATACCTCTAAAAACAATAGAAATGATTCTAAATTATTGGATCACAACCTTTATAAATGTTATCAATTTATGAAATGTTTTAAGTTAAAAATTGAATTTGGCTCTAAATATATATGTATTAATTGAAAAAATTATGAAACATATGATATTTTTTGAGGTAGAAATAGTTTACGGGCCAACCAAAGGCTATGATTCTACTTATGAAATAAAAATTTATCAAGTAATTATATTTATTTACATTCTTATTGAGTGAATTAATAATGCATCAATAGAAAAAGGGTCTTTAAAAAATGTTGACCCATTTTCATCATTTTTTATGATATTAATGACTTTTATTCACACATGTGTTTTTTTGTTTTTTTGTAAACAAATTTGTCAAGATCATTTTATCTATCACTCTACATTAAAACTTAATGGTTATATTTTGCTTCCATGTCCTAGTTTTAAATAATTTTCTCTCATCTGAAAGCCTAGTTTTCTACTGAACTAAACATTTCCCTTCCCTTATTACTAAGAAGACATATTATTAACCTTATTTATGATGTTGGTTTCTAAAAAATAAATTTTACAACATAAAACCTTAGTTTACTGAGATCATTTTTAATGTACGAGGACACAATTTAATTAATCATGAGATAATGTAACACCCCAAAATTCTAATGTAACAACATTGTATAACATATATGAAATGAAACACCAAGAGTAGAAAGGAATATAAAATCCTAAAACATAATTATATATTTAATAATATAAATAAATATAATATATAGGTTTTAATGCATGGAACATTTTGTAATCTTATGTTATATGTGAGAACATCATTATTCAGTAGTTTTCATTACATGAAAGAAAATTTTTTTCCAAAAAAATATATTATTAAGATATTATTATGTAATATAATAATATACAAAATAATTGTAATTACTTTTTTTTGAATAGGATCTATCTTATGAAAATATATTTTTTAAATCAATGGTTTCAATTTACATAGAATTGAATAGATGAACTAGTTGAATATAATGTGAGTTTCTTTATAAATTACTATTTTAATGATCCAAATGAGTCTATACAAATAATTTAAATTAAATAATATTATTTAATTATATTATATATATATATATATTATTCAATAAAATATTTCTGATATTCATCTAATATATTTTGCATGCATAAGCTTTGAATAAATATAGTTTTTTTCTTAAAAATTTTAATTTTTTAAAATTTCAGTTCTTGCCACCTTTTAATGGGGAATATACATTTAATATAAATATTTGAAACATTATAATTTTTATATGAAAATATAATATTCAATTTTGAAATTAAAATTTTAAAATTAGGTTGCAGTGATATTTTTTATTTTTCTATGAAGTTTAAATTTTTGATAAATGGTGAAAAATATTGATTTTTAATTTTAAATTGGGGTTTTATCTAATTTATATATGAGGATAAATTATATTTTTTATTTGAGTATATGTTAAATTTTTTACATTATGATTCAATAATCTTATTCAATTTCACTCTGAAATTGGATATATAAAAAAGCAAACGTTTGAGTATTCTAACATAAAAAACCACTTTGTCATCCCATTTGTGGGATTAAATTTAAATTAATTTCTGTGACTTCTATGATTTTAATTTATAAAAATATCTTTCATATATTAAATTATAATAATTCATAATTTCAACATATTTGAAATTTTTTTACAAAAAAATATAGTGAAAGTGATTAAAATTAATTATTGTGATAAATAGAAAAATTAGATTAACAAAAGAAAAAACCTTATAAATTGGGCCCCAAGTGACCTAGAAACATATATAAAATCAAATTTATATACATATTTAAACCCTATAATACATTATATATAATGTTAACCAATATTGGATCCACATTACATGGAAAAAATGTTGTTGAAATTCTCTTTTTAAAAAATTACAAGAATGTCACTCCTCCACTATAAAAAGTTACTCACCCCTCTCACTTATTCGAACATATCATTCCCTTTAGATAATATTAAATCTAATAATATAGGATCAAAAAATTTCAATCATCATTCTTGAAAAATAAAATTGTTGAAAATAAAACTATTGAAGTCCTTTGGTATAAACCAAAAGGTGTTACCTGATTAAGAGTTTACATTTTCCAATAATCACTTTTCATTCATTTACTAATCCGCCCTTTCATTTATAATTATATAATTATTATATAATAACCTTAGAATCATATATATTTTGAGAATTTTTATTCTAATATTTCATCTTATTCTTTCACACACATCCATCAGATTAGATACACGATCAACATTCACGTGTAAGGCAGACAACTGTCTCACGAACCGATGTCATTATTTCTTCAACATACAACCACTCAAGATTGGAATAATGATGGATTTATTGTTTATATATGATATATATTGTATTTATAATTTATTTATTCTTTTTTAATCTTTATAAAATACATACCTATATGGAATTCATATGTGGGAATACGATAACATCATATCTGGATGTGTGGACTGCCACCTTTTCAAAACGATGTGATTCGTTCACACTACAATTGAATGAATTAGGGACATTTTTAATTAAAATATATGGAATATATTATATAAATATTATTCTAGAATTATAATAAACATATATATAATTTAATTTTCATTATTCTTATAGGACAATGAAATGTAATTACCTTTCTTGCATACTTATGATCTATCATCTCAATGAATAGTGCATTTCATTTCAATGTCCATGTCTTTTAGATTATTCAAAATAAATATATAATTTATATATATGATATTTAAATAATTTTTTATATTCTTTAAATGATTAAATATTTTTCAAATTTATAAAACCAATAAGTAACAAGATAAAAAATACTAAAAATGAAAATTAACACCCGAAATAGGGAAAATAATGAATAACTGTAAACAGATGAGTAATAAGATATAATAAGATGATAATATATGATATTATCAATATTACTATGGTTCATGTATAGGTTAAAAACATGATTAAAACTATTATAAAAGTGGTTAATGTATTCTCACCCTTAAGAAAATACAAGGTAATGGATTCATGTCTCGATTTTTCCTTCTGTGAGGCGTACATCATTTTCAATACTTATAGAAATTTTTTAGTGTATATAAAACACCTGTTGTTTTTCGTATCATTAATACATTTATATTCATGGTATTTGGAGTTTTATTTTAACTTATTTATTTTAGGGGTTGTATGGTTTTAAATTTACAAAGAGGTCAGGGATTCTTGTCTCATTTTTTCATTCTGTGAGGCATACATCATTTTTACCAATTAATTATTTTTTTGGTGTATATACTACCCCTTTTGAATTTAATATCATGAATAAATTTATCATCACAGTATTTAATATTTCATTTTATATTATTTCTATCGTAAGGTTTATGATTTAAATGTTACTAATAGGTAATGGATTTTATCTCAATTTCGATTACAACGATACCTATTTAATATTAGATGAAAATTAAAATTAATGTGGTGTTTATGATACCATATTTTTTTCAATATAATTAGTCACTAATACTTATTGGTAACTTATTTTTCACATTTAATTATCTAACCCAAGGGGTTTAGATGGAAAATTATGAAGGCGTAAAAGTTGTCTTTGTAATATCACATTCTTTTGTGATTCATAACTTTCTGTTGAATCATTCACATTATTGTAATAAATTTTCATTAGAAATTTCCTTATATATATAGATTATTATATTTTAGATATTATTATTTCCTAAAACATAAACCATTTTTACACATGGTGTTTACTCTGACATTTATTTGATTAACTGGGGTATTATTGATAAATGTAGATCTTTAATTCAATATAAATATTTGATAAGGAATATTATTTACTAATTAAATCAATTAAATTATATGAGGAATGATTTGGACATAGAGAAAAAGGTGGTGGAATTTTTTTATAGCCCTTTAATGAATCTTTATGTTCTGATGGGATAAATATGTTTTCAAATTAAATGGGATTCTATTCATAGTTTTAAACATTTATCAGAAAGGTCTCTATGTAATAGGCTTTCATGTGCCTCAGACATGACATTCAATTAGTAAGAATTTACATCATATATATTTCACTTATTATTGTCATTATTTATGGTATTTTAATATGATAAAATCTAAGAATGCATTTAGATATCACTTTATTGATTAATTAGCATTGTTTTAGTTATTTACATATCCATATTTATTATTACTTATCCAGTTATTTAATTGGAATGTGTTCTAATATACTCACCAATCCGTGGGGATTTAATCATGTTTATTCATTATGTATTCTATTTTACTCACCATTACTAATAATTTTATCTTACTCTTATAATATTCCACTCCCTGGGTTATGATGTGGAATCCTCCTATTTTTATCATTTATTTTATTATCTAATTTAACATGGTTATCGAGTATGTAATCTGGTTTTACAAAACTACTAAACTGTTCTATCAATTATGATTTGAATTTTTTATCTATTCCATCATAATAAATAATTACACCATCTTATGGATTCTAGGGTTTTGGATTTACAAGAATAATAAAAAATAATAATAGGATGAGTAATTTAAGAGGTGGTCTAGGTTCCTAGGGGTCACCATCCATATATTAATATATCAGGAGATGATCTTGGTGTTAAAATAGTATAGGGGAAATTTTTTGAGAGTGATATTTTTTAATCTCAATGATTATTGCAAGTTTTATCCACACACATTTCCAAAACATGTTCCCACCATGTGACTATCATCAGACACACCTAGAAGAAATGTATGGTTGGGTTGCATAGTTATTGAATCATGTTCTACCATGTAAATTTGTTTTACTATTGTTTATTTCTTCTTCACATAGTTATAGCATTGTTTGACCTAATTTATGGAAAACTATACGATATGAAAAGTCCTCAATAATATAAAAATTTCCAAAATAAAAAATATTGAACCTCTAAAATGATTCAAACATAAACATTACATAATCTACTATTTTAGTCAAGAATTTACATTCTTTCACATTGAGTATCTTTTCAGGTTTAGAGTTTTAGATAATTACGAAATAACTCATATGTAAAATGCCATGTATCTACAAAGTGGATACTATTAAATCCATATCCATTTATTCAAAAATAAAAAAATGTAAAAAATAAAACATGGTTTTTATCAATCATTACAATTTTCCTTTTGAACTCATCCATATTTAAATTCTACCTTATGTTCTATGAATAATATTTTAAGAAAATTGGATGAGCACAAAATCCCATTAAGTTATATAAAATGATGGGAAATTGTTAGTTCAAGAAAATAATGGGAACCCATGGTTAAAACATTCCATGAAACATAACATTTACCAAAAAGGTATATTAAAATTTATTTAAATGAATATTTATTTTACCATTTGAAAATGAATGTTTCCAATAAAACTCACTAGAAGTCATAGAAAATTCATCTATATACATTGTGACATAATCCCATAGACACTTTACTAAAACCTTATAGTACCCTTATAAATGGATTAAGCATATGGGTGACATCCATCTCCAGAGTACCCAACGAATTAGAGATATATATTGTGGATCACCTATTATATCTTGAGATATAACTGGTTTAAACTGACATATATAGAGATATAATTGGGATAAACCAATATTATATTGTCATATAATGGGATCAACTCATAATAAATAATTTATATGGATGATATCATGAATAGAACCCTTGAAAACTCATTTAAACTCATGAGAAAGACACTTGCACATATCAACACACATTTTCTATATAAAAAATCACTTTAAAAATATAAAAAATACACACATAATAATGAATCTAATTTCTTTAAAAATAATAATGGAAGCTATAAATAAAAATTAAATTAATAAAGCATCATGAAATCAAGAGAAACCACTAATTTTGTATAAGATTACAAAACAATCCTTTTGTCTTATATAAAAAGAGAAAACAAAATTGAACATTAAAAAGTTTTTAAAATTAAATTCCCTTACAAATATCATTTTTTTTTAAAAATAGATTGATTATGTGTATTATAATAAAATATGCAGAAATAAATTATATTATTACCAAAATTAATTTCTCACATAATATTGGCATGAAATAATCATGAAGTATAAGTTTGGCATAATGAATCTAAATTTGGTAAGGAATTTCCATTACATCACATTAAAATTCCTTCAAACGTGTTCAGAAATCCTGTATAATGAGTATAAGTTTATTATTAATATAACACTGAACCTTAGCCATATTTATAATAAATTATGTTATTTACTTACGACATTATATTACTCTTTTATTATTAACTCTTTGTTAATGTTAAGTTTTGGGATATATTTTATTTTCTAATCATATGTGTTTTTAGTTGTTATTATTGAATATAAATATTTAAAACATTATAGAATAAAAAACATGATATAAATATCTTATATATTAAATATATTTTTATTTATAATAATCTTTCAATATAAATGAAAAACACCATTCATGGAGATGGAAGGTCGTACAAACGCATGAAATCTATATTCATTTTCTTGTTGTTTTGAAAGAATGAAAGTAAATGATATGTATATAAACAAATAAATATATTATCATTATATTATAATTAATATTTCATTTATATTATATATTTATAATAAAACAATCCTTAAAACATTCCATGTGATGTGTGAACAAATCACATCTCTTGGATAATGCAGTAGTCCAAACATACACTAATGAAGTTATCATATATCCACAATATGGAAAGAAAGAAGGTATGTTTAATATAAATTTTAAATAATATTAAATAGGTTTCCATAGAAATATTAAATTATTATTTAAAAAAACGTTTTAAGTCTTTCCACGAATGTGTTAATGGAGAATGAGCAAAAACATTATTCGTGGAGAAATTAACAGCCATAACATAGATAGTAATTTCATTTCATTGAATAAGTATAGATAAGAAATGAAATGGATATTAGATATTCCATTACAAACAAATAAAATCAGTATATACATGATTATATATGTATCATGAATTTATATATGAAGTATGTGATTAATGTAGAAATAGAAAATAAATTAAGAGAGGTACTTTGGGAATATTACCTCTTGAATATACCCTTTTTGAGAGAGCTATGAAAACCTTCGATTAGGTATTTTGGTGAGACCAGAATCACTAAAAAATGGGGGAAATCAGTAGGAGAGGTTGGTCAAATATTTTTGGAGCTAAAATGATTTTTTGGTCGAAATGTGGTGGTATTTATATGTGAAGAGAAGTGGATTTTAGTGATTAAGTTATTGACTATTTTATATTAAAAGAAAACCAAATTGAGGAGAAATTAAATTAAATGAACCATATTTTTAATTAATGTTTTATAGTATGGTTATGGGTGACACACACCTCAAACAATCTTTATATTTTGAATTTGTTTATGTATTTTATGATTTACCCTTGTTAACATTAACATGTTTCATTTTTTACCGATACCACAGTAAATAAATTTTTTACCATGGTAGATTTATATACATAAAAATAAAATTTACCATATAAAATAATTTTTACCACATTATTCCAAATATGGAATCAATTTTCCTACATTAAATTCAATGAATTATCAAAATTATATTTAAAATTAATCTCATAGATGAAATAAGAAAACAGATTTTTAAGGTGATGTGTCCAAATTTGAAATGTTTTCATATCAAATTTCATTATGAAATTGATTCCAATTACCTAAATTATTTTTATTGATGTATATTTGATATAATTATACGTTAAAACAATTTTTAAATATAAATATACTATATAAATATTTTGGATGAAAAATAATGTTTTACCTATTATTTTAAATTATTCACTATTCATCAAATTATAATTGTTCATAGAAAAATACCAAAAATTTTCCATAACCTAATTTTTATGATTCTATATAAAATATGAAGATTAATTTTCATATTTAAATTAATAATTTGTCATAAAAGTATATTTAAAATGAATTCTCCATCAAAAGGTGGAAAAACTACCTTTTAAAAATATTAGAGCTTTTTATGCCTAAAATCGGATTTATTATTATTTTACACCAATAATATTTATTATATGATTGTGAAACTTATTAACAAACATGTGTAAAAGTAATATAGCTAGTTCTATGCATTATTTATTATATAAATGATAGGGGATAACATTATCTTAAAATAATAATGTTAACATTTTATTATTTTTGGGTATAATAAAGTATTACATGGGATGTTACATCCTTACCCATTTTAGAAATTTCACCTTTGTAATATATTCATTTATCAAATATGTGGGGGTATTTTTTCCACATATAATTTTTAGATTCACATTTTCCCACTTCAACCATATTGTATTTTCTTAAACCACAACCAAATGAATCACTTTATTCAGCAACACATTCAAATTATGGTTATGAACATCAACTGGTTCTTCCCCAAAAAATTATTTTCTTCCAATTAAACCACTTTTAGAATAGAACACGATATAGATATGGAATATACATTATTAATAGTGAAACATGAAAAAAAAATTATGTACCAAGGATAAAATCAGAGAGAATAATTCTCGGTAGGGTACTGATCCAACTTTCTCTAGAATTTCTTAGGGTCCAGTGAACTGTGCAGTCATCATCCCTTTCTAGATAAAATTCATTAAACTTTTCCATGGATAAAATAAGATAAATAAATGATCAAATTCCTTAAAATAAATATTCATTATCTAGTAATCCACATAAATGTTTTCCATACTCTATGTTGTTCTCATATGTTGCTGTATCAACTAAATTTAATCTATCATTTCTTCTACTAAATCTAGCCCAATGGACCTCCTTTCCCTAACATTATTCCAAAAAAATTTAGTTCAAAACCATTTCCTATATAATACCACAAATTGTTCCATAAATATACTAGAATGAAATTTTTCATATAATAAATCTCAACCAATGAATTATGTTGATCCCAACATCCCTCAAAATCCATTGAGCAAGCATGCATCATATCCTCCAAGGTATGAATTGTACATTTTGACTTCCCATATTATTAAGGATGAAAACATGAACTAAAATTTAATTATATACCCAAGGACTTATGACAACCTTTTTATAAGATCATAGTGAACCTGAGATCATGAACAGATACAATGGAGAGAAAACATCCATGGAACCTGAGTATATATTTAAGATATATCTTTTAAATTTTATCTAAAGATAAAGTGTTGAAAATAGAAAGAAAATGAGAAGATTTATTAAATAGATAAACAATAACCAAGACCATGTTGTCACCTCAAGAATTAGTCAGTAATCCCACTACAAATTCCATGGATATATTTTCCCATTTCTACTCTGGAATTAGAAAAGGCTGAAGAATCCCCTTTAGAAACTATCATTCGACCTTAACCTATTGAAATGTCAAACATATCAGGGTATAGTCAACAATATCGCTTTTCAATACATCCCACCAGTAATACTTTAAAGGTCTCTGTACATCTTACTACTTCAATGATGAACTAAAAATTGGGAACTTTAAGCTGCACATAATAACTCCTTCTCCATATCTGAATTAAATTAACATATAATCTCTTCCCAAATATCAAAACACAATCATTATCAATGTTAAATTATGTCAAATTACGATTTTCAAACAATTATACATTTTTTTCAAACAATCATTTTTTCAAATCATTAACCAAAGTATTATGTTTTAAGTGTAACATAGTCAATATATCATTACTTTTTCAAATCAATGCATGTGAAAAATTATTTTTTTCATGATGTTAATATTTCATGAAATCATAATATTTGATTAGTCCTACCCACATCCTCTCTCTCATGATCAATTATTTATGAGTGAATATATAATTTACAATTTTTTAGTTAGTATATATCACAAATTTTACACTATAAGAATGATGCCTCCAAATATTTAATAAAAAAACCTCATCTAATTCCAAATCATGTGTAGTGTAATTTAACTCATGAGGTTTAAACTGCCATGAATCATAATTAATTTTCTAACAATCCTTATTTGGACATAAATAATTCATTTCAATAAAATATCACTATAGGTAAAAAATTAATTGTTTCTAGAAGGTTGGGGAAGAACTGTAGCATTCAGCAATCCTCAATCCAGTTCCTAAAAACAATCAACACATTTTTTCTTCAGGTGAACGTAACTCATTTTCATTGAATCAAAGTCAGTGGGTTGGGTAATCATGCAATGTTTTAAAAAACTTCATATAATAACCCACTAAACCAAGAAAACCATGAATCTAGGTAATATTTTTAGGTCTTTCCCATTCATAAACAACATTATTTTTAAAAGGATAAATAGTTATTCCATCATTATAAATAATGTGTCCATGGAAGGATATTTTTTACAACCCCAATTCACACACACTAAATTTCCAATACAATTTCGTTTCATTAATGGTAATAAAAAAACCCTTATATTTCTATCATATTCCTCTTTACTTTAGTGTATAATAAATTTTCATCAATAAACATAACCATAATATATTCCAAGAACTCGTTATATATTATAATCAGAATATCCATGAATATAGTAGGTGCATTAGTTAACCCAAATTTCCTAACTAAAAATTCATAATGGCCATATAAAGTCTGAGACATAGTCTTCAGAATGACTGCTTCCTTTAATTTTAACTGATAGTACCCCAAATCAAATCTAACATAAAAAGTATTTTCGCCTCTGAATTCGATCAAACAAAACATTTACAGGGAAAAGGTATTCTTTTTATTAATTGTGATGTTATTTATGGATCTATAATCAATGAAATGTATCATTGAGCCATCTTTATTTTTTTCAAAAAAGATAAAAGAACACCTTAGTGATGTTCTACTTCATATGATACCATTATATAATAACACTTAAAATTTATTTTTCTACTTTAAAAGTTTTTTTGTTCTATTCAATAAGTGGTTTTATAAATTGTATTATCACCATGAACTAAGTAAACAGTAAATTGAACTTCTCGATAAGGTATAATACCATCCAACACATTAGTAAATACATAAAAGTACTCATTTACCACTTACATATATTTAATATGACCATTTCCTTTGTTTTAGAAATTATATATAAAATGAAATTCATTTCCATATTTTAACAAGTTTTAAGATTCCTTATATGTTATAAATAGAATGGGATAATTCTTGTTCATAAACTAAAAATATGTCTAAATGTAAACATCTTTAGATCTATAATACATCTTAGTATGGTATACAGAAAGTCAATCCATACCTATAATAACAGTATACTCTAATAGAAAAAACAACAATAAGGTTTTCTAGTAAATTATTTCCACAGAAATATAGATGAAGATTCATTTAAATTTTTTTCACCTTAATGTTCCCCTTAGGAATTTTTACCATATGTTTGGGTTTCATTTCTTGAGTTCGAATTCCCAATTTACAAGAAAATTTCTCAAAAATGATTAAATGTGAAGACCTTTAATAAAACATCACATTATAAAAATTTGAAAAAAAATGAAATATACTTGATACCAATTTTTTTATTGATCAATATCTACTAATGTAGCTGCAATGGTTTTTTTTCAAACCCTTATATTTCCAATATAGTTGATTCCCACCCTGAGTTGATATCATCAAACAGACATTATTAAAATGACCAAACTCTTTATTAATATATAATCTCACCATAGACATCTTGTAATTTTTCTAATCATATTCAGAGCACTAATGAGACATGTCCAAAAAAATTCTACATCAGTAGAACATTTCATAATTCTCAAGAAATTATTTTCGATTCATTTAAGAACACTTTTGATAATAAAGGGATTTAATTTTCATACCCTCATTTTTTT
Source organism: Viscum album (assembly GCA_963277665.1). Classification (NCBI taxonomy): domain Eukaryota; kingdom Viridiplantae; phylum Streptophyta; class Magnoliopsida; order Santalales; family Viscaceae; genus Viscum; species Viscum album. Next base: position 934,961,962 of record OY728157.1, on the reverse strand, counting down.
ATTAATTATTACCCAATACATTCAAACATTGTGCATTCTTATTCTTTTCTCCACGAGGAATATATGCTTTCAATAAATCCTTCTCAAATTTTTCATCATAAATAGAAAGATTTTACATGCTTTTAAACTATCTTGATGACATGAACTTTGTAATAATGGTATTAAATTAGAGTAAAATATGATAATTTTTCTATTAAGGTACCACATAAAATGTGGTACATATGTGGATAGTATTGTAAAATTGGGTTTATACACTACCATAGAATCATCGTCCTCCCACCTGAGTTCCATGAATTGTTTCTCCATTAAAATTAAAATAGTTTTATGAAGATATTTCCTCATAAATGGAATCATAAAATCATACCATTATTGAGTGTATAGATATCTATTTTATCTAGTATTCCAAACCAGAGATCACCATTGAACAACTTCACCTTAAAAATGAAAAAATGGTTATGGTTACCTTTTCCCATTCTGAACATCCCATGACATAATATATCTTGTATATATTGTTGATACATCATTCAGTTACCACTAGATCAAAGATTATAATGAATTATGGAGTTTGTTTTCACATTAATTTTTCTAGTACTGATATATTCCTATTTAGTTGATCTAGTTTATCAACTGCGTGGATTTCACCACCATTTATTGCTACTTTCAACTAAGCAATCACATCAACAGCCTATTTATTTCTGATTCTGACCATCATGGGATGTTTATTTCCAAGTATATTTTCCTCTCGACACCATCACAACACATCTTCCATGTTTCCTCTACTAATAACCATTCTGAATAAAATTATTTAGAACAAAAAAACATGGTAATATACAAATAATATATCTTTTCATCTTATCAACATTGTAAAATACATTTAATTGTATTCAATTAATATTATCTTAACCCCTAATGTTTTCAAGATCGACCTCTCATACCAACTATAAGGCCACACACTTACACATTACATAATCTTTAGTTTTTATCAATAATTTACATGCTTTCACATTGAGGATCATTTTAGGATTATAATTTTATTTAATAAAAACATATTTTATACATAAAATAAAATTCTCATATAGATTTGATACTATTAAAAATGTATCCATTTCATAAAAAATACAAAAAAATTAAATAAAATATAGTTTCTTTTCTTGATCAATCTTCACAATTTTCCATTTAAATCATCTTTGTCTCTATTCTCCCTTATGTCCTATGATTTTTTTAAAACCTATCATGATATCAAATAATTAGTAAGACATATAGAATAAAAGTAAACTACTTGTTCTTCAAAATACTAGGAATCCATGAAACTCACATTTCTAGAAAACATAACATTTTCCAATAAACGTAATTAACACTCCTTTAAAATGTAATTTATTTTACCTTCTCAACATAAATGATTCCCATAAAAATCATTATCAAGAATAGAAAATTCATTTAGGTACCTTGGGGAATCATTACATAGAACCCTTATCAAACCCTTATAGAACCCTTACAAATGGAATAACCTCATGGTCAACTTCCATCTTCAGTGTACAAATGAACTGGAAAGCTATAATGTGGCTCACCCATCATATCATGAGCTATTATGGGATCAGACTGACAAATATTGAGCTATAATGGGGATCAAACCATCATATATTGATCTGTAACAGGATGAGAACATAAAAATCATTTCTAATGATAATATCAGGAATAAAACTCTCAAAAACTAATTTAATCTTAAGATCAAAAACACTTTTAGATATCAACATACCCTTTTCCTATTAAAGAAAATTTTAAAATATAAAAATTATGGACATAATAATGATTCCATTTTCTTTAGAAATAATAATGAAAAATTATATATATATATAATTTATGTAATAATGAATCGAGAAATTGAGAGAAACCCCTCATTATATATATGTTAAAAAACAATCATTTTCTCTTCTATAAAAAGAGATGAAAAAAGAACTTTAAAAGTGGCTTCTAAATAAATTTACCTTACAGAGATAATTTTTTTAATCAAATATATCGATTAATTTTTTTCTCAAAAATTAACTACAAATACAAGATAATATATCCATAATCCTTTTCTTATAAAATCATAGCATGCCGTAATCATGAAGTATACCTTTAACCCATTGAATGAAAATTATGTTAATAAATTCACATACATAACATTCAAATTCCTTCAAATGTTTTAAAAAATTTCATATAATAAGTATAAGTTAATTATTAATCAATAAAAGAACAATATTAATATTTATAATTACATATATTATTTACTTGATTGATTATATTACCAATTTATTATTAAATTCATGTCTTAATTATGTTTTGTTGGATTTTTTTTGAAAATCGTACATATTTGAATTTATTATTCTTGATTCTAAAGATTTAATTATTTACAAAATATAGAAAATGATATGAATACATTATATATTAAATAAATAAATTTTTATAATAATCATTAATGAAAAATAGAAAACATTGTTCATGGAGATGCTAGGTCGTATGCTATCATGAATGCTATTTTTGTTTTCTTATCATATTTAAAGAACAAATATAATGATATGTGTATAAATAATTATATATAATATAATTAAATTTTACTTAATACTTAATTAATATCACATATTTTTACTAAAAATATCATTAATACATTCTATGTTATGGGTGAACGAATCACATCGCTTTGAGGAGGATGTAGTCCACACATCCATAAACAAATTTATTGTATAAACACAATATAAAAAGAATAAATTTACGTTTAATATTACATTTAAATAATATGAAATAAGTTATAATATGAATATTAAAATATTAATTAACCCAAAAAATTGTTTTTAGACCATTCATGAAGGTGGTATTGGAAAAAAAACATTATTCAGGGTGGCGATTAATCGAAATAACTTGGACAATATTTTCATCTATTAGAATAAGTGGAGATGAGAAATGAAATTGATATGATAAATTCAATTAGAAATAAAAAACTATAGTATATACATGATTTCTGAGTTATCTTGCATTAATGGATAAAATAGGGGAGAAGAAAGTTATAAAAGAATATAAATTAAGAGTGTTATGTTGGGAAAATTACCTATTGAATATAACCTCATTGATAGACCATTTTAGACATTGGATTATGTATTATGGTCTAAAAAATTTAACATGGACGAGGGGAGTGTGAGGAAGAGTGTTTGGGGTATATATATGAGGCATTTCAATGATTTTTCGGTTGAAATGGGGTGGTAATGGTTGGTATTTATAGTTGACAAGAGCTGGGTTAAAGTTATTAAATTAATGATTATTTTATATTTAATGATAACCACAATGAGGTGGAATTAATATAAAAGAATTATATTTTCCATTAATATTGTTTAGTATGGTTAGGGTTGAGACACAACTCAACTAACCTTTAAATTTTGTAAATTTAGGAATTTTATTCCTTTACCATTTTTAACTATAACATGTTTCATTTTTACCTATACTATGTTAAAGAGTTTTTTTACCGTTCTTAATTTTTTATACATAAAATAGAAATTAACACTAAAAAAGTTTGACCTCATAATTAAAAAAGTTTAATTATATTTACCTAATTCAATTAATTGATTTGGAAAAATTAGATCTTAAATTAATCATGCAAATACAACAAAAAACATGTTTTTTTGGGAAATGTTCAAAAGAATGAAATGATTTTATATCTAATTTCATTGTGATATTTTTTGAAATGAACTAAATTGGTTCATCTTATTTATAATAAAACTAATTATACTTTAAAAATATAATTTAACTTTATAAATTAATTTGACAAAAAATTATTTTCAACTAATATTTTTTCATTTTTCACTTTACATCAAAATATTTAATTGATCGGAAAAATAAAAAAAATTACCATCACATAATATTATGTTTTTATTTAAAATATAAATTTTAGTTTGTTATATATAGAATATAAATATATCAAAATTAGATTTAAAGTGGTTTCTCCTTCCAAAGGAGGTAAAAATACATTATTAAAATATTAGAGGTCTTTTTGACTTCAAATTGGATTTATTCATTTTTTAAGCCTATAAAATTCATTGGATGAATATAAAAACAATAAAAAAATGTTTAAACATAAAATATTTTTTTATATAAATTCATTACAATATAATTTCTAGGTTATAACTACCACTTAAAATAATAATATTAACATTTTTTGTTTATAACACAGTCTTGCTTGGAACATATGATTTCAGAGAATGTCATTATTGCATGTTAGGCACACTATGTAAAATAGTTCCCAATTTAAGATGAGATTAATATCTAATTCATAAATATTAATAAGTATGAAACACCCACAATAAATTATTACCTAGGCTGTTTCAACCTCTATATTAATAGAGAATATAAAAAAATAAATGATAAAATTATATTTCAAGTGTTGTGTTTTGAATCTTTCCCCCACTAATACCCTATCATTTATGAGAATGTAAAAAATATTAAAATAGATAATAATGAATTAAAAATACTAGAAGCCCAATGAAACCTCCATTAGATATAGAATGATGTCTAAATAGAAATGAACAGAGTTCAATCCACTACCATAGGAAATAAAGATAAAAGAAGACACCAATGAGAAAAAACATGGAAGGGTTCCATCCAAAATAGAGACTCCAATGTGTCCCGCTCAGTATATATGTTTTAAATTTATCAGGGAGGGACAAAAAAGGATACATAATAAGATATGATAAAATATCACCTACCCACTCCAACATTGTTAATCTAATGCTAATCTTGAAACCAAACACTATATATGAAATTATAGAAAACATGAATGATTCTCTAAAAGATACAATTAGGGATAAATAACCCAAAAAATAAATTAGAATCATGAACCATCAAAGGATCAAAGGGATAAAAACGTTCTAATAGAAAACTGTATATATTCTAGTAGTATCTAGAATTTCTAAAAAAATCCAAAAAAAACACCATCACTAATGTCTCATGACATCATAAGTAGGATCACATAAAATTATCATAAAACGTTATACTATTACCAATGTCATGGAATATCTACCCCCATGATGATAGATGATTTGGAAAAACTAAATAGGAAATTATGGTGAGATACAAATGGGGTCCTCAAGATAAAATATGTCTCCGCCAGATCAATATAGTGTATAGTATCTTGTCAAGGGTGGATAAACTAGGAAATTCACTCGGAATAATAGACCTTGGTATTCCCAATTGATTAAAACAAAGACTGTCCATATCTGTCTCCCCAACCACTCACATGAAAACCCCCTTAAAAACTAGAGGATAAAATGAGAAATAAGGCATGAGCATTAAAAGTGAATGATCACTAAAACAGTCATTAATCCCACAATAAAAATTAGGGTGATACATATAAATACACTAATACATAATATTTTAAAATACATCAACAATATCAAACATAGAAAACTAGAAAAATAATTGTATCCATCAATAATTCCCAAAAATAAATCACATCCAATGAACAATAAATGAAATTCATGATATTTAACAATCAATTTTTATTATAACATTATTGGTGTATAGTCAATAAAAACATGAAACTTGAATCTATCAATTCATATATCCCATATTAAATCATAATGATTATAATATAAATATTAAATTAAAATCAAGAACATTAATAAACAATTTAGATACCTTTTTCTATAACCCAAATATTCTCTTATTAAAATCCTCATTATTGTAATTTCAATAAACAATTCATTTTTTTGAAAAAATTAAAAATTATTCAACCCATTTTTAAAAATTATTCCAAATTACAATTAGAAAAACTTAATAAATTTAAATTTAATGATTAAATTTGAAAAAAAAACACAATATGAAATATTTTAGAAGTTTTCCTGAAATGTTTATAAAAAATGTCACATTTTATTACAGAAAATATTTTATATCAGTAATTTATTGCTAAACAAGAATTTCCAAGGATTGAATAACAACTGAGATGGGGGTTAAATCAGTTGTTCAATTTTTATAAGTTTAAAAACTTTTAGAAACCTATCCCCTGTAACCTTTTATGATTTATATCCTTATCAAATTTTAATAAATAAATATACATGAAAAATTAGGTAAGATTTAAAAGCACACATGATTTAAAAGGTTCTACCTCAAACTGAGAACCTACATCCTTTCCATAGCCACTACTATGGGACAATGAAAATACACTATTATGAAGAAGTGAATACAAATTGTTGAAACTCCCATTAGACACATTCTATCTCAAAATCGGAAATACTATACTGACTCCTATTACTTTAAAATGGGTTCTTTTAAAACAATTGAGCCAATCAATAGAATAAAGACTTTTTCGGAACTGCTCCACAAATGATGATTCTGAACCCTCAGTTTGATTGGGATGTATCTGATTCTATCAATATGATGACATTGGATCCACTTCCCTCATTACAATGATCCACTGTTTTGGATTTTATTTTCTTAATACTATGATGCAGGATTAATGATCCTATTTTTGTAGAATGTTGTTACTGATTTTCTGTATAATTCTGGAGCATATTTTATTAGAATTCCAGTGATGAATTTTATATAATTCTGGATCCAATTTTTATTGAATTATGGTGCTGATTATAATAGATTAGTGAATCATATTTTTCTCATAATGAGCTAAAAAAACTCAAAATATGATAGAATTCTCAATATAATTATTCTTCAATCACATGTGAACTTTCATGTTGATTTATCCATTACTCCACCATTCAGGCATATATAAAAATTCATAAATGAATAAGTTATATGAGAATGTATTTATTGGAAACTCTGGAACCAAGAGTGATAAAAATGAATAATTATCCTACATCCTCAAATGTTAACACTCTGAAAAACAATAATGTTTAAACTTTATATTTAACTTCATAAAACATAATTTTATTTCTCAGTGATTTATGAAAAAGTGAATGTCATGTTGGCCACATTATTTCTTCTTCATAATCTACTCCTTAAAAGTTATTTCTCAACAAAATATTACTGGATCATATTGATGTTTAATTATAGTTCCAAATTTTCTCAGAATGATGGATCTGATTTTTATGAATTCTTGTGCCAATTTTCCCATAATGATGGATCCAATGTTTTTAGGATTTTGTTACTGATTTTCTAGATCTGATTGTTTTATATGATTCTATTGGAGAATCGAAATAGTAAAATAAATTGACCCCATATATTTATCTCTTTATGAATTCATTCACAATATAGGATTATAGTTCTATTTTTCTAGATTTTATAGTTTTATAAGCGTCCAATAGAGAATCAAAAATGGTATAGTAAATCAGCTCTATCTCTTTCTCTCATTACGAATTATTTCTCAATACCAGATTGTGGGGCTGATAATTATTAATAAAATTTAAATCCAATTATGATGGAATTATTGTTATGATGAAAATTCCATTATGATGGAATTATCTTTACGATGAAATTATGAATTTGTTCAAACCTATCCACCATTTATTCAATGGATGTTAACATGAAATTTTTCATGATTTGTGAGACCTTCTTAATTATAAAAGAATCATTTGGTTTCTTTATAATTTATGAATATTTTTTAACTCTAAAAATCACTATCATCTCTCAAAACACATCATCAACTTAATTTTTTCTATAATTATAACAAAGATAAACTCTAAAAAAAATCATTTTTATTCTTTTGAATATGATGAATTGAATACAATTTATATGGATATAATTCTTTGATATCAAAGCATCATGATTAGAAATGATCTCTCTATCCACAAATTCAATACTTTGTTAAAAAACACCACAATGTATCTTTAATATCCCACATTATATTTGATAACAAACCTTGTTGAAAATATTTTAAACTCTCAGAATTTTTCACAACTCATGTTTTTAAATTTAATCCAAACAGAGAGTTTTTTTAAAATAGAGCATCTTAAAACCACACTAATGGATAATGTAATATTTTGAAGGAATTGCATCCCTCGGTGGTGAGAAAATTTTGTGTTCATGTCAAGATAATCATCCCCTCAATTATATCATTTATTCTCTCAATTTTCTTTTTCTATCAATTGTATTTTTCTATCACTATTAATTTTTTCCCGGTTTTATTTTTCTCTTCCTCTTTTTTTTCACACTTTCTCTTTCTCACCGCTATTTTATGAAAACTGTAAATTCATATTTATATAATAAAGATGAGTAAAACTTCTTACAATGTATAAAGTTGTTAATTTCTCTCTCCCTTTGTCAACATACTCAAAAAAAAGGTGGGGGTCCTTCATTATGAGATTTTAGAATGAAAGAGGAGGATGAAGAACATGAATTTGCTTCCTAAATTACAAAAACCATTTATTAATAATTGAAATTGTAATGATATTAAAAATATGATACTTTATTAAAATGTATTCCCAAAAAACATTTTAAGTAGAAACATTTTTCTTTATAATGTGAAAATTTATATCAATGAGTTTTGATCTTTTATTTTATCCATGATTCCTAGAAAGATCAATTACACTATGATTATCAAAATGTATCTTCAATGTTTTAGAAAAATTAACTTTAAAATATTCTTGATAAACATTTATCCACAATATTTGAGTATATGAGTGTGTCAATGCAATATATTCAGATTCAGATATGATCATTTTACTGATGTTTGTATCTTACTATTCCAACCCACACAATCTTCACTCAATAAAAAATCTCCACAAGTGGCTTATATTCAATCATTACAATATCCATCCCAATTAGCATCAATATTACAATAAAACATAATCTCCTATTTTATATTTGTATGACATACCATATGAAGATGTTTGTTTAAAATGTCTCAAAATTATTTTTTATACAATCATATGTGATTATTTTGGATTGCATTGATAGAAGGCACAGAAATTACCAGCATAACCAGTATTTTTCCTTGAATCCCTAAGGAAAATAATACTTCCAATCAGCTTCTGAAAGGCTTTCTAATGCCCACTTATTCTCTATATATCCTTTCTCATCATTATTCTCACTGAAATAGAAGTTGAAACTTGTTTAGATTCAAATATTGTAATCTTATTTACCAATTACATGGAATATTTTTCATGAGATAAGAAAATGTATTTTTCCATTTGTTGAACTTGTAATCCATCGAATAATGTTAAGTCTCAAAAAACTAACATTTAAAAAATCTTCTTTATTTCCTCATAAAACTCTTCACAAAAAAAATTCATCATCCCCCACAAAAAATATATCATCCACATAAAAAATTATAATTACTGTTTCAGAGTCATGATCATTATCATTCAAGTTGTATCAATTTTTTCTTTAGAAAATTTCATCCTAATAAAAAAAATTATTCTTGGAATACCATGAATACCGAGATTGTTTTATCCCACACAATTATTTCTCCAATTTAAAAACATTGTTTTCATCCTCATTATGTAGAAAAACACAATGTTTCTCATTATAAACATCTTCTTCAATATCACCATTTAAGAAAGATGAAATTAGATGCATCTGATTAAATTTTTAATTTCAATGTGCATTCACTAAAAGAAACATTCTAATCGTTTTCAATCTTGCAACTTGGGAAAAAAATTCATAAAAATCCAAACCTTCCACCTATGAATATCCATTGAAAAAATTATTTCTTTATTTCCAGAATATTCTCCATGCTCAATAAATTTTCTTCTATAAAAACACATGGTTATGATAAAATTATAATTTTCTGGCCTTGCAACATGTTCTCATGTTTCATTATTTTCAATATGATCCAACTCTTCATTCGTAGAATGCACCAATTAATCATGTTGAATAGCTTCATAAACTAATACCGGTTCAACTTTTGATATAAGTGAATTATTATTTTCAAATATCATTTTTCTTATGGTATGAACTAGAGCATTAAAATTCCTAAAAAATCATTCAACACATGTTTTTAGGTAGGAAATATCAACTTTTCTTTCCCGACAATAATTTAATCAACAGATGATTATAATGAATTTTGATAAGAATTATTTAAATTAAATTCACTATTACTAGAAATATCAAATTTATCCTCCTTATTATTCTAAACTACCATTGTTACGGAACTTTTATTTTCAATTACCTTCAAATCATACAATTCCACTAACTTTTTAAAATGTTTCTTCCCACATCTTAACCTCTTCCATTTGGTGAATTAAACTTGAAATTTCCTTCCTTAGATTTATCATTAAACGTACCCAAATAAAAGTTTATTATTATTAGTAAACATGTAAATCCAACAACATTTAAGTATTTCAATGGTGATTTTTATACCACATTTCATAATAATTCATGTTGTTTAATGGTCATGAAAAGCATCTATTTTGAACATGCACAATAGTACAAATAGCCTCTCTCTCCAATAGAATATTGAATGTTTTTATTCTACTAACATACATTTCCCATTTTAACCAAGATTCTATTCTTTATTTATGTTACACAATTTTTTATGGATTATAGGGAAAACTATACTGTTTCTTGATATCATGCCTTCCTAGAGAAGTTTCAAATTTTAATTAGTGAATTTGGAACCATTATTTATTCTCAGATTCATGATAGAAATACATAATTCCTTCTCAATAACTATTCAGATGAATTTGAAATTTTAATATCCTATAACTTGTGCTTCATTAAAATAATTTTCATAATCAAAGTGCAATCATTGATAAACATGATGATGTATAAATCAAGTTTTGTTTATTGATGTCACATTAGAAGACACAGATTAGATTGAATAATTTCAAGTGGTCTGGTAGATTGAATCTCAATTCTCTTATGAGTTTTTTAGTCATGTTTCCTTCCTAAAATTTAATAAAAAAATCTTGATATTTTATTTTCAATTATGGAGGATTATAGACTGATACATCTTTAGAATTTTTATTCATGTTTTTCGGCCCAAATTTCCAATGTCTTTGGTGCCACAATTTTTTTCTTCTTTAGCACTCATGTAATTGGATTTACTTAATTATATTATTTAAAAGTGATTCCCACTAGTTATTTCTCCTTTTGTAATGATTTTTCCATATTTCAAGCTTTTGATAATAAAATAATCATTTATTAATAATAATTTTTTCTCATCATCATGAAGTTGACTTACACTATTTATATAATTTTTTAGCCCATCAACATGTAAAAAATCCTTTGATTTTAATTTCTCTACTTCAATAAATGCCATACCGATTAATATAATTTTTAAAGTCCTATCATTCCCAAAATTAACTACTCCTCCACCATCACTTTCATCAAGTTTAAATATTTTTCTATCACCTGTAATGTTTGAAGAATAACCATTTTCAAGAATCTGTGGTTTAATTCCTCTTACTTTCATTCAAAGTTATCTAAAAAAAGATATTTTCTCACCCTTCTTCTTTTTATAATTATTTTCTTTTCAATCATTAGATACTTGTTTCGGAAGGTCTATCATACATCTTTCATCATGATGACCAGATTTATCACATCTTCCCCAAACATCTTCCCAAGATTGAAATTGATTCTTTGTTGGAATGTTTCTACCATCTTGATAATTCACCTTTCCAAATTCATGTGAGTTAGGATATCTTCTCATTATTCAATTAATATTTCTTATTAATTTCTCAAACCTTATTTTTGGTAGAGAGAAGTTGTAAAAAAAATTATAATATATATTCCCATTGATTCTACAACACCAGAAATAGACTTTAAATCATGATTTTATTTCAAGAAATATCATTCTCTATAGAAACATTATGGAGGTTTGTTACATCATTCAACTCTAACATACTCTTGATGTGGACCATATTTCCTTTTTATTCAGTTTTCTAATATTATAGAATTGATAGATTTATCACTTCTATTATCCAAAAAATAATTCCTAATACTTTTTTGGAACCTAAAATGGTAAATTTTTTTAATGAAACACTATTTTTTGGTCAGAGAATATTTCACCTGATTATTGTATTAAGCCTTCTTCACATCATTAGAAGTCTCATATTTTAATTCATTATCATTGATGATATATTCATTCATCATTATAATGGTACATTTAGATTCAAGAGGTTTTTATTGCGACTTGTGAACCTCTTCTTCATTAGATTCGAGGTTATTGCTAAGATGTTCTATCATACTTCCATATTCAACAATTATTATTTTGTAAAATAACATATCATTAATTTATTCATCCTCCTACATGATGAAATCTTTTCTTCTATCAGACTACTCTTTAGGGTATTTTTTCATTACTGATATTTCATTCTTTAATTTGTTTGTTTTTCTAGTGACATACAACAAGTTCATTTCTATGATGATACTCTCTATAATATTCTTCACCACCTTCTTCACTCTTAGTGGAATCTTTTTTGTTCTCAACTATTTAAATATAGGTTTTTAATTTTTCTAAAAATCCATCTTTAGATGATATTTTTGAATTGAGTGTGGCTAAACATTCTAACTCAATATACATCTTATGTTTCCTATAAAAACTTCCTGATTTTTTTGGAATAATTTTCTTATATATCATTATTATTCCACTTATTCCATTGATGTTTTCGGTAGAATCATCCTAAAATTCTCCAATTTTTTTCTTAACGAAATTCATTGAAAAGTGTATGATTAAACCACGCTAAAAAAATATGAGATTATGTTTTCCTCTATACTTTCATCCACCATTTCCATAGCTCATGGATATAAGTGACAAAAATTTTTCATTCAAATCCTCATCTCCCTTGTCATCAAACTAACTAGGATAGACAACATCAACATCTTTGGTTTTCATCTTTCTCGAGTTATAAAAATATATTCCATATTTTATATTCTTTTTAAGGATTGAAGATTTCCTCATTTGATAAGAAAATGAATTATATTCAATTCATCAAGAGATAAATCACAATTATCCTCTAAATAAGAAATTCTAAAATCAAACCAACATGGAATGTTTCTCACATGTTTCTTAAAAATTGAATGATCTTCTAAGACACATTTGAATCCTCGGATGTTGAAAATGATTTCATTTACTCCTGTAAAGAATTCATCAACTGTTAATTATTTACACATTCTGATTTCATCATACATACTATGACAGATATTTATATTTTTGTCCTTGAATATTTTACTCCCTTCGAAAAAACATTACATTTTTCCCACATACTTTTTAATGTTTTGAGACCCATCACCTTCTGATAAACATTCTTTGATAAGGATAAAACGATAGTATTTATCACTATTCCATAAACATCTATGTTTCTCTTATAAAAAAATTTCATGAGATCATTTTTCTTAATCGAAGGAAAATAAATAGTGGCAACATCAACAACATATAAGAAAATAGATAGAAGATAACAAATCATCATATTATTTCGACAATAATAATTATTACCTAAGAATGATGGAATTTTTTAACTATTGATAGATTTGGAATTATCTATTATATCGATTTAATAAGGGAACCTAACCCTTTGATACCAATTGACGTTCCAACGATCTAATAACAAAAGAGGTGGGGGGATCAGTTGTTCACTTTTTATAAGTTTCCAAAAAATTATAAAAATAACCCCTAAAAGCTATTATGATTTATAAGCATATGAAATTTTATTAACTACCCATGCAAGAAAAAGTATGTAAGAATGAAAATCAACCAAGATTTATTAGGATTATCCTTACTATGAGAACAAATTTTCTTACCACAACCACTCATGTGGGTCTATGGAAATACAATTTTATGAAGAAGTGAATACAACTTGTGAAAACTCATGTTAGACACCTTCTATCTCCTGATCAGAAATATTTTAATAACTCTGATCTGTTAAAATGTTTTCTTTTAAAAAAGAGTTCCAATTAAAAGAACAAAGACTTTGTCGAAACTGATTCACAAATTCTCAGTTATAGTCCTAGGTCTGGTTTGGCTTTATCTAATTCTCTCAATCCAGTAATTTTGGATCAGATTTTTTCTAAACAATTCTATAGGATTATGTATTAGATTTTATTAATATAATGATTCTATATTCTCGATCCAATATTTATAGAATGGTGGGGCTGATTTTTGGAAGAAATATTGATCTGATTTTCTCTGAATACAAGTGTCGATTTTTTTGGAGAAATTTGGATCTAATTTTCGTAGAATTGTGGTGTTGGTTCTAAGAGAATGGTGGATCTGATTTTTCTCAGAATGAGATATAAATCTCATACTCTAATAGAATGCACAATAGAATTTTTCTTCAATCAAATGGGTACATTAACATCAATTTCTATAGTGCTCTGCATTTGGTATGTATGTCTAATGTTTCAAATGAATACATGATCTGAGTAAGTATTTAGCAGAAAATTAAAAACCAAGGGTGGGAAAACTAAAAACATTCCCTGCTTCCTCAAATTTAATTACTCCTAAAATATCACACATTTAATATTTATACTTGACTTCGTTAAACCTCCATAAATTTAAACATGATTTCTGAAAATGTTAATGGATTCTTTGACTAATATAATTTTTCATCATAATCAGATCATGATAATTTCATTCTCAATGAAAAATTCCTTATCCTACTAGTGCGGAATTCTGGTCTCGATTTTTCATAGAATGTTGGATCTGATTTTTATAGAATTCTGTTTCCGATTTTATTAGAATGACAGTTCCAAATTTTATAGGATTCTCATGCGTATTTTTTAGATTCAATGGTTTTATATGTTTTTGATGGAGATTCAGAATGATATAATAAATCATTTTCACCACTTTCTCTAATTATGAATTCATTCACCATACAAGATTCATGTTTTGATTTTTTGTATCTAATAGTTTTATAAGCATCAGATGGAGAATCTGAATGGTATATTAAATTAGCTCCATATATTTCTCTTATTAAAAATTATTTCTCAATATAGGATTTTGGTACCGATCAATCTCAATAAAATGTAAATTCTTTTATGATTGATTTCTCATTATGATGAAATTACCATTATGTAATAATTATCATTATAATGAAATTATATGATTCATAAAACCTATCCAACAATTATTAAAAGTCTTTTATCAAGATATTTTTTTATTATTTGTGAGAAGTTATTGTTTATAAAATCATCTTATAATTTTTTTAGAAAGTATGAGAACATTATAACTCTTGAATTAAATTTCTTCTCCAAATAACTCTTCAACATCATTCTTATTTTATTGATTAGAGAATAAATAGACATCTAGAAAACAATACATCATGATTATTTTTAATTTGATGAACTAAATACCATATAGATGGATCTGATTATCCGAAAGAAAAAAATTCTTATACAAAAATAGTTCTTTGTCAATAAGTAAGAAACATTATTAAAACAAAACACCGCATAGTCTCTTCAAAACTAATTTTAAAAATTTAAATCAGCCCATTAGTTTTGAAATCATTATTGAAAAATCTATATTTTTTAAATGCATGATTCCATTCCATTAGAATTATGGTTATAATAGAAATATAATTAAAACCATTTATAATAAATATGCCCTTAACAAGGATATATTTTAAAATTTAAAAACCAATTTTATCTACCTAAAACCATGATATATTATTTTAAAAACCTTCTCTTAATGAATACTTTCAATTTAATATTTTAAAATAAATTAAAACCTATATAAAAATCCAAAGGACTATTTATCATACCTCAAATGAAAAACCAATTACTAAACATAATATTATATTAGGTTAACCAAAATGGGTTCATTGACCAAGTATGAGGTTTCCTCCATTCTTGGATGACACTTTTCCAACCACACAACTGAAATCGAGAGTAACGTAAAACCATGTACGCACGATCAACATGAAATACCATGTTGTGTTAGCCCACCGTATACTACCTTGTCAAATAATTTTTCATCCAAATAAATTAAAAAAATGAAGAAAATATTAATATAAAGAAATTATCAATTAAATATAAAACACAGAATAATTAAAATGAAATATGTAAAAATAATATTTCAAATCCTATCATCCCTTGGTAACTCAAGTTTCATCATAACCAGTTGTGATAAAAAAACTAACCAATTAACTACCTCTTAACCTTTGATAATTTTATCAATCTATCAAACATCCAAAATAACCATGGATACTTCAAAAAACTCATCCCTCTAATGAAACTAATCCTATTATATAATTTCTGAAACTCTAGCCTTTGGTCTACCTCCATCCAATTATTGATCCATCTCATGAAATATCTAAGTCATGTCACCAATATCCTATTTGGTTGGTGTTAAGAAGCCAAAAATAAAATAAAAATCTATTAGAATGATTTATACTATGTAATTAATTAAAAACCTATTAGAAATTTGAAAGAGAATACAACCTGACCAAGCTATATATCAGATGTTTGTAATGTCCCATCCTATAATCCATAGAAATGATGCCCTGATCTAGTCACTAAAATTGTCTCAATCATGAAACCTATGATTCAAGATATTTTAAACTAGTTGGGAGGTTCCAATGATGGTATTGTGGCAAGAATATACTCTCATTATCATATCAACACAATGGTATAATAATAATTATAATAAAAAACAACACAAGAATCATTATAAATAAAAGATATTGAAATGGAATATAATAAAAACTGATAATATGACCAAAATTGAAAATAAAAAATTTCATGCATGTCCTGATGAGGTTATATAATATTTGGAATTAATCATTTAGAATCAAATAAATATAAAATATATATATTGAAAATTAAAAAACCTTCAAAGGATATCTTTGTGAGCATCATGAGCTCCATCAAATTCCTGGGATTTTAAGATCCCATGTACAAAATAATTGTGAAAGAATAATCCAAAACCTGATCCTACAACCATGATATATATTTAGGTGCTCTTGTGAAATGGAAACCCAAACTGGGTAAGAGATATACTCATTAATACACCAATAATAAAATCTAACAATATCTTGTCTTTAAATAAAAAATACAATAGTGTAAAGGTATAATAATAAATATGTGAACAAATAAATAAATATAAACATGTTGGGATGAAGTTCCTCGTAGAAACATAGCTGACCTAACTGGATTTGTCCTAAGAAAAATTATCTTTGCAGAACATTCATCTTGTATATAAATATTAATATGTTAGACAATAATTTTCACCGAAATAAATGCACCGGCCTGGACCCAAGGATTAGTAACAGGGTATCCACATAATATGACCACAAATCAAATAAGGGGAACTGTACCTATGATAAAACAATTTGTATTTAATATTAAACTTGAGCATCACATTATATAAGGGACATTTTTTCAAATGTTCAAATCTTATAAGGGGTACATTTCCAGAGTATCTCATCATATAAGGGATTACTTTCTTGAGTATCACATGATATAAGGGTAACAATCCAATGAATGACAATATATAAGGGAAATTATCTCTATTATCAGATTATTTATAGGATTCCTTGCCTGAGTATCACATCATATGTAACACCACATGCTTCTAGGGAACGATTCTCTTTGAATAATACAATAGCGTGTGTTGTATGCAACATCGAGTTCTAACACACCACAACCAATCAAACTAACCATTATGAATAGTAATACCCATTTTTTGAAATTTTATAAATTTAATCATTCAAAATGGACTTCATTTTTTTGAGTCGGAATATCGAAATTAGCTTAGGGTGGATTTTTGGTATTTTTCTGAAAACTATCAATTTTTGATGAATAGTGAAAAACACGGAGTTATTGTTTAAAATAGACTTTTTTTAAAATAATTATATATTTTTATTTAAATTTATATTACATAAAAATAGATACATAATACCTATATAAGTTCAATGTAATTCCTTGGAGTCAGTTTATAATAATTATATATATATATAAATATTATTTAACTTTTTACCGTATTTTTTCTCACCTCCTAGAGGCATTTGGAAATTTACATAAAACTTAATTTTACCACTTCTGTGAGCTGAACTTCAAAAATCCAAGAGACATCGTTCATATCAGTACGTAAAATGTGGTTCAATAAGATGAAAATAATTTTTGGTGAATTGTAAATTTTTTACTTTTATTTACCACAGTTAAAAGTAAATAGGGTAATTAAGGTAAAAATGATATTAAAATTACCCTAACACATGTCCTAATTCTATTGTATAAGTATAATTCGTCCAAAAAACCTTAGTAATAAAATATTATCCTTTAGTTCCACATTTATTAGATTAGGACATTTATTATTATTTAATTCAAAGAAGTGTTAAAAGTGATAAATTCAATGTTTAATAACTAAACCATTTTTAATATAAGGTTACAGAATAGATAAATTCAACTATAAATATTTATATGAAATCTAAAAATGTTTCTTATGTATTGGTATTTTATTTATATTTTTAGACATAAAATAATTTAATTTATTTATGACACAATGATGATGCAGTAATTGTCTAATTAATTAAATATTAAAATACTTGATATTATAAATATCTAAATAAATGTAATTTGATAATTTTTATAAATTACAATAATGATATATGTTAATATGACATTTTAGTGTTAGTTAGATGATTTTTTTTCAAATTAATAATGCTTTTATAAATTTAGAAAAAACAAAATTCCAAATAGTGTCAAAATTGACATCAAATAGTTTTTTAAAACAAATATTATATTATTAATTGATATTCTATTCTTAGAAATATATGGTTTATCTAAAAGACATATATAATTATATTTTTTTAATTAATGAACCACTTGGGGTTCTCTTGGAAGTTTATAGTATGTTTATTAACCATATAATATAAAAATACAAAGAGACAAGGTAAATGTCAAACTATTTAACTAAGGGTGAAATCTAATTGATAAAGTTAATATAGCTACCCAAACGAGTTTAAAGCCTATTTATAGAGTGGTTTGTGTCCTATCTTTATCTTATCCTTTAAATAATTCATTTTAGAGCCATTAGAAGTAGAAAATTATTTTATTATAAAATAATATTTCTAGCTTTTCCTAAGATGCCCCTCACCCCTCTTATAAAAGGGCACTCCCCCTTCTCTATAATTGACACCTTCAAAGCCATTTGGATTGGCCAAAACCAGCCAAAATACCATCTAAACTGTCCTCTATTCATCATAGTGGCATTTTTTTATTCATAAGGTCAATATATGGATCCCTTTTGATCTAATCAAAAGGAAGAACCCGAAGAAAAGTTAATATTTTATCACCTCCATCAAGTTCCTTTCTTATTCAACTTTCTCTTTCATTATTGTTTCCATTATACAATAATAAATCCAGTATATTCTATGTACTATGATGTTATTATAAATATTGTACAACCAAATTCATTATTCTATCCATTCTTTGAATGAAATTTCACCATACGTGCGTATGTACGACTTACCGTCTCCGCGTCGTGAGGTAATTGTTATTCATTACATTATTATTTGGATGGGTAAAATAATGATGTGTAATTGATGTAAATAATAAATATAACATTATAATGATTCTGTATATAATATATAACCTCAAATTAAAAATTATTTTAATATCAACAAAATGATATTGTCGCTCATGCGTACATATGGATTACCGTCTACACGAACGCGATGAGAATCATTCCCCATCGTATCCATTAAAGAATAGATTTTGTTAGATGATTAAAAAAATGTTTAAAGACTTAATATCATTCTGAATATGAATATGATACAGCCTATCCATAACAATCATTACCTATGTAACAAATCATATAAAGTAAAACGAATCAGTTAATACCCGAATAGAAGATAATACTAAGATATTATTAACAAAGCAATGTTAAAAGATCCTAAATGATATCATATTAATGAATATGATTCTATTATAATTTTCTAACAATTATTTCACTATTATACAGGAGGTTAACCTACCATCAACCAAGGAAAAGTACATGGTAAGGATTAATTTCACAATCTCTTTATTATCTGAGGTTGTTTTTACGTAAGTATCTAATGGGACCTCTTTATCATCCACATCCATGTTTCTAAAAAATGCATTCCAAAACATTTTTACTATTTATACTATGGGTTAAAGTCATTTATAAAGTTTTTTGAATTTTTATAAAAGGGTTGAAAGGAATCTTTCCATCGTTTTCCAGACAAGGAACTTTATGACCTTTTCGACATAATTAGGGTAAAAATGTTTTGTTATCTTATACGGTGGGTGTGGATATTATCAGCCATTATAACATCTTCGAAGCTTCCCTTATAAGATTATAATACTATTTTCAAATATAAATTTTTTCATTTATAATTATGTGACTTTTAAATGATCTCAAAATAGAAAGAGATATTTATCTAAAAAGGTATTGATTTCATCTATGTCAACATCCTTTGATGGATTTTATGTTTGTTTGAAGTTGATTTATTATCATACAAAAATTCCATATTTTATTGAAGGATTTGTGATTTGTTTGACTGTGGATGTGTTATTTAATAGCATTCATGGTTTATGGATAAAGTATTGAAATTTCGTATGGCAGTTTTAATACGAATGTTGGTGTTATATTTAAACCTTTCATAGGTGGAATGCATTGGACATAGTAAGTGATTAGTGGAGCCTGTTATAGCTCTTCGATGCATCAGTAGGTATCATGATACAAACTAGTGTTTTGGCACAAGCCCTTGACAAAATCTTGTTTGTATTCTTGGCACAAGTCCTTGAAGATGTGGTTATTAAAGTCTAGCAATATGCATTCAATCATTATGAGAGTGTCTATTGATATTTTA
The DNA here is from genome assembly GCA_963277665.1 of Viscum album. Taxonomy (NCBI): domain Eukaryota; kingdom Viridiplantae; phylum Streptophyta; class Magnoliopsida; order Santalales; family Viscaceae; genus Viscum; species Viscum album. Next base: position 934,941,275 of record OY728157.1, on the reverse strand, counting down.
TGTGATTATTTGATTAGTAGAATATTCATGTGAGTAAGGAAATGACACTATTTTTATTTTTATTTTCCATATTATGATGACGTTTATGTTGAAAAAGATTTTGTTTTAATTATATACATTTCCTTAAATTTTTATACTTATTTATAAATTTTTATGCTATATTGTTCTCCTTGCTGAGCATCTGAGCTCACACCTTTCTATGTTTTATTTTTTCCAGGATGCGAAGAGGTATATTATAAATGACTTGCAAGGATAGTCTATGGGATCTCATTGTTGTCTATGGAAACAATATTGTTGTAGTTTTCCATTTAATGATGTAATGTAAACCTTATGAATGTATATAGTACTTCCAAGGCTAATAAACTAATTGTTGTTTCGAGACATGATCTTTTATGATCATGGTAATGATACGTAATAATGCACCCACTCTAGGATTCTAGGGTAAGGGTGTTACAGTTGGTATCATAGGAAGTTTAGTAAAAATGTTGGAAACCATATTTAGATAAACTCTGATTAGTGAACATACCCCTAAGATATACTTTGAGGATTATTATAGAATAATATCCTATAATTTTTATATTGTAGAGATTTTGTGAGTTTTCCAAACAACACTTCCCTATCCACATACGAGCTGGTAGAGAAAACTCTAACATAGATTTACAAAGGGGTAAAACTAGAAAACAACGCTTTGTGTTAGATTCAAATGGGAACTGGTGCACGACAACGGGCCTTGTTGCACTCTTGGTTACGACACTCCTGGGGGGTATTCTTAGGATAATTATCATTTACATTAAAAACCATTATGAAGGTTTTATGAGTATATACTTTCTCAAAGAAACCATTTTTATAATTATGGATAATATCCATAAATTGTTCAATTTATGTTAAGTGTTATAAAAGTTTGGATTAATGTATTGTGATTAAAAAACTAATCTAGTGTATGCAGTTGTGTTAGAAATGGTTCTTAGTGTAAGGAATGTAAACTGTATAAATGCATGAACTCCATGTAGAGATTTCCCTCCTAATCAAGATAATTATAGTGTAACGGGTGATACAATTGGTGCTGATCAGCCTATCACTACACTATGACAACTCACTCATGTTATGAAAATAACTTTACCCGTATGAATCACCCTAATCCGCAGCATGGAGGATCAATGTTAGATCGCTTCATGAGGTAACAACAACCAACATTTAATGGGGGTACGAATCCACTAGTAGCTGAGCAATGGATAAATTCCTTAGAAAATATATTCCACACCTTGGGGAGTAGCGAAAGGGAAAAAAGTTGTCATGGTAGATTACTGTCATACTGGAGATGCTTATCAATGGTGGTTATTGATTCAAAACAAAAAAGGAAGTTGTTGAAGTACCAAATGTGGAATAGTGGGAGTTTATAAAGATATTTCATAGAAAAATACTTTCCTCATGACCATCGAGCAGATATAGAAAGGTAATTTCTGAGTCTAAGGAAAAATGAGGATGAAAATGTCGCAAAGTATGAAGCTAACTTTACAAGGTTAGTGAGGCATGCTGCAGATTATATATGTAACCCAAGAAGTAATATTGATCATTTCATTGATGGTTTAAAACAATTTTCTATCGAGCATTAGTCTCATAATCCTTCTCATCGTACGAATATATTGTCTCATGTACTATCAATACAGGAAAACAATTCATTAATTCTTACAACATTAAAGCTAAACAAGAGAAGAAGAGATCTTCTGAATAGTCTGGAAATAGAAATAAGGGGAATATGGGAAAAGTTAAATATCCATCCAGTAGTATATGTGGGTAGAAACACCCTGGTACTTGACTGAAGGGAATGAGAGTCTGTTACAAGTGTGGTGAAAAATTCCACTAATCTCGTGATTGCAAGGGGAAAAAAGAGGTCATTGATGTTGAATGATACAATTGTAGATAAAGGGGGAATTATGAAAATGAATTTCTTAAGTGTCATAGGAACGTACCACAGAAAATGACAAGGGATCAATGCCAATATTATTCTATCTGTACTGCTGATGTTGAAGCTCCAAAAGATATAGTGCTAGGTAATTAAATGGTTTCCTCAAGCTTAGCCAATGATTTATTTGATTCTCTATCATCACATTATTTCATTTCTTCCCAGTTTTCTAAGAAAATTAGATATTTCCAATTTGATATAAAAGGGGAGTTTCCAGTCAAAACTCCTAAGGGAATTATCATTGCAAACTTGTTTTGTGAATCAGTACCCATTAGGTTATATAAATGTTCTTTATCTGCTGATCTCATCATCATACACATGATTGAATTTTATATAATCCTTTGTATGGATTGGCTTTCAGGGCATGATGGAAAAATTTATTATAAGAAGACGGAGGATACTATTTTTGTTGATGATGATAAATAACAACTTATCATTAGAGAAAAATCGTCACCACATAATTCTTATCTATATCCACCCCCAGTAGCTCAAATAAATTCAATTATTGGGGAAGAAGATAATAAAACAACTATGGGTGAGGAAAGGAAAGTTCAAATAGAGGATATACCTATTGTGAAAGAATATGTTGATGTGTTTCTAGAAGATTTACCTAGACATCCTCTAGAATGTGAAATTTAGTTTTCCATTGTTTTAGTTCCTCGATCAAGGCCCATATCGAAAACCCCTTATAGAATGGCCACTGTAAAATTAGTGGATCCAAGGAAGAAACTAGAAGAATTCAGTAATAAGGGATTTATTCATCCTAGTGTTTCTCTATGTGGAACCCCTGTCCTTTTTGTTAAGAAAAAAAGATGGATCTATGAGGTTATTCATTGACTACAACGACATATATGTTATAACAATAATGAACAAGTATCCCCTACCTCACGATGATGATTTATTTGACCAAATTCATAGAGGTCAATAATTTTCAATTATTGACCTTCAATCTGGATATCTTCAGTTGTTTGTGAGGAAGGAAGACATTCCGAAAACAGCATTTCAAACCAGGTAAGGGCATTACGAGTTTACAGTATTTCTTTTTGGATTGAATAATACACCCTCTGTCTTCTTGGATTTAATGAATATATTTTTCATGGAATATCTTGATGACTTTGTAGTGGTGTTTATTGATGATAACATGGTATACTTTAAAGGCTATAAAGATCATGAAAATAACTTGTGCATTATTCTAATGAATATTAGAAGACATGAATTATATGGGAAGCTTTTCAAGTGTGAATTCTGGCATGAGGAGATTTCGTTTCATGGCCATATTTTCTCTAAGGATGGAATCTCTATTGATCCTTCGAATTCCATGTAAATCCATGAATGTATTTCACTGATGAGTATAACATAGGTACATAGTTTTATTGGTTTTCAGGATATTATAGACGTTTGTTATAGAATTTTGCTTGGTTGGCTGCCCCATTAACAAAGATCACACGTAACGAGGTTAAATTTGTTTGGACCAAAGAGTGTGAATAATGTTATGAATAATTGAAGAGAATATTACTCAATGCTACAATCTTAACTCAATCATCGGAATATGATGAGATTGTTATTTATAGTGATGCTTCAAAAAAGGACTTGGTCGTGTCCTTATGCAGAATGATAAGGTTATTTCATATGCATCACGACCGTTAAAACATTCATAGAATAACTATCCTACTCCTGATCTTGAGTTAGAAACTGTAATTATTTCCTTGATGATTTGGATAAACTATCTCTATTGTGAAAAATGTGAGTTATATACCAATAACAAGAGTTTGGAGTATATTTTCTCACAGAAACAACTCAACATGAATCAAAGGAGATTGCTTGAACTACTCAATGGTTATGATTCCCCTTTACACTACCACCTAGGGAAGGCAGATAAGGTGGAAAATGATTTGAGTAAAAAGGATCATGGAGTTTTGGACAAGATGAGACATGAAAAGGATCCTATATACATGGATCTAGTAATGATGGATATGGGAATCACGATGAAGGGTGAAACATCAATACTTTTTTAAATGGTTGCTAAATCATCTTTACTAGAAATGAACAGAGTTCTCGGACCAGTGATAAAGAGTTTCAAAAGAATAATAAAGCTATGAATGATGGGAGATTGAGTGAATTTATGTATGAAGATGGAATTTTGAAATTTGGGAAAAGAATTTGTGTTCCCAATATACATATTCTAAAAAGTGAATTATTGGATGATGCTCATAGTTCTAATTTTTCGATACACCTTGGGAGCACCAAAATGTATAGATATTTGATGGAACATTTTTTCTGGGACAATATGAGAAGGGATATTGATAATTTTATGTCACAATTTATGGTTTATCAACAAGTGAAAGATGTAAAGAAACAGCCTGGAGGAGTCATACAACCTCTTCCCATACCTGAATGGAAATTTTATGATATCGCAGTGGACATTCTCATGGGGCTACCAATGATTCCTTGAAGGAACGATCCTACATGGGTCATTGTTGATCGTCTTACCAAGTAAACAAATTTATTTTTTATAAGAGAAGATTTACCACTTGGACATTTAGCAAGACTATATATTAATAAAGTTGTAAGACTTCATGGAGTACCACTATCGATTTTTTTCGATCATGATCCCCGTTTTACATCACTATTATAGAGGAGTATTCAGAAATCCCTTGATACTGAACTTCTTTTGAGCACTTACTCCCACCCCAAAACTTATGGAAAATTAGAACGGACTATTAAAACCTTAGAAGACTTGTTGAGATCATGCTCACTTGACTTTCAATGTATGTAAGATCAATATTTACCTCTAGTAGAAATTTGTTATAACAATAGCTTACATTCAAGTATTCAGATGGAACCATACGAAGCGTTATACGGATAGAGATGTATCACACCAACCTGTTGGGATAATGTTGGAAAAAGAAAACTCGTAGGAACAAAACATGTAGAGGAAATCATGGAAAAGGTGAATGTAATCCAAACCCACATCAAAGCATTTTAAAATAGACAGAAGAGATATGCCGATAATCGAAGTAAGTATTTGGAATTTCAGGTAGGAGATCGTGTTTTCATCAAGGTATCTCTATGGAAGAATGTTACACGTTTCGGTAAGAAGGAAAAACAGAGTCCTAGGTACTTCAGACCTTTTGAAATTGTAGAACGAACTGGGGCTGTAGTTTACCATTTTTCAATGCTGCCAACTCTCTCCAAAGTTCATGATGTGTTCCACATATCATTCTTAAGAAAATGCATGTCTCACACAATGCGTGTACTCACATACAAGGAATTATAATTGGAACCTAATATGTCCTATTTCGAAGATCCAATATAGGTTCTTGATACAAGAGAACAAATGATGAGAAACCAGACGACTCATCTAGTAAAAGTTCTATGAAGAAACCGTAAGATGGAAGAGGCAATGTGGGAGCCCAAGGAACTTATGATGAAGAAAACTCGAGTCTTTTTATTCAGTAATATTCTAGAAATTTTGAGAACCAAATTATTTTAATGAGGGGAGAATGTAACACCCCAATATTTCACAGTACATTTCTCTTTGAATAATACAATAGCGTGTGTTGTATGAAACATCAAGTTCTAACACACCGAAACCAATTAAAATAGTCGCAATGAATTTTAATAACCACTTTTTCAAATTTTATAAATTTTATCTTTCAAAATGGAATTAATTTTTGGATTCAGAATATCAAAATTAGATTAGGGTGAATGTTTTTTATTTTTCTGAAAACTTTAAATTTTTGATGATTAGTGAAAAACACTGAGTTATTGTTTAAAACTAACTTTTTATTTAAATAATTATTTATTTTATTTAAATTTATTTTATGTCAAAATAGATACATAATACCTATATAATTTCAAGGTAATTCATTGAAGTCAATTTATAATAATTTTATATATATAAAAATTTTGTTGAACTTTTTACCATCTTTTACCCCCCCCCCCCTAGTAGAATTTGCAAATATACATAAAACATAATTTTACTACTTCTGTGAGTTGAATTTCAAAAATCCGAGAGACACAGTGGATATTATTAATTAAAATGTGGTTAAATAAGATTAAAATATTTTTTAGTGAATAGTAACTTTTTACTTTTATTTACCACGGTTAAATGTAAATAGGGTAATTACATGTAAAAATGATATTATAATTACCCTAACACATGTATTAATTCTATTATATAAGTACAATTCGACCAAAAACAACATTATAAATAAAATACGATCCTTTATGTCCATTTGGATTAGATTAGGACATTTATTATCATTTAATTCAAAGAAGAGTTAAAAGTTTTAAATTCGATGTTTAATAACTAAAAATTTTTTAATATAGGGTTACACATAAGATAAATTCTTCTATAAATATTTATTATCAAGGTAAAAAGACTTCCTATATAATATTATTTTATTTATATTTTTTAGTGATTAAATAATTTATTTTATTAATGACGCAATGTTGATGTAGTAATTACCGAATTACTGAAATATTAAAATAATTGATATTATAAATATCAAAATAGATGTAATTTGAGGGGTTTTATGAATTAAACTAATTTTATAGGTTAATATGACATGTTAGGGTTGGTTATATGAATTATTTCTATGTAATAATTCTGTTATGAATTTAGAAAAAACAAAATACCTAATAGTGTTAAAATTGACATAAAAGAGTTTTTTTAAAAAAATATTATATTATTAATTTATTTTCTATTCCTAAATCTATAAGGGTCCTCCAAAATACCTATATAATGATATATATATCATTAATGAACCACTTGGTGTTCTCTTAAATTTTATAGTATGTTTATTAACCATATAATAAAAAAATACAAAGAGAAATGGTAAATGTCAAACTATTTAACTAAGAGTTAAATCTCAAAGATGAAGTTAATATAGTGACAAAAAACTATCTAAAACCTATTTGTTGAGTGTTTTTAGACCTATCCCCACCTTATACTTTACATAATTCATTTTTAGCCATTATAAAACGATGTTTATTTTATTATAAAATAATATTTCTAGCTTTTCTTAAGGTTCCCTTCACCCCTTCTTATAAAATGGCACTCACCCTACTCTATAATTCACACCTTCAAAGCCATTTGTTATGGACAAACCCTGCTCAAATACCCTAAAAAATGTCCTCCCTTTAATCCTAGTGGAATTAATTTAGTCATAATTCCAATTTATGGATCCCTTTTGATCAAATCAAAACAAAGAACGTGAATAAGAGTTAAATATTTCAGCACCACTTTCAAGTTCCTTTCTTCTTCCACTTCGTCTTTATTTGTTGATTCCATTATAAAATAAGAAGTCCAATATCGTAAATATATTTTTATGTTATTATAAATATGGTACAACCAAAGTCATTATTCTATCCATCCTTTGAATGACATGTCATCAGACGTGCATACGTACGACTTACCGTCTTCATGTCATGGTGTAATTGTTATTCAATAAATTATTATTTGGATGGATATAATAATGATTTTTAATTAATGTAAATAATAAATATAAGATGATAATTATTATATATATATGATATAAAATCCAATTATATATTATTTTAATATAAAAAAATGATATTTTCGCTCGTCCGTACGTACGAATTACCGTCTCCACGAACGCGATGAGACTAACTCCCCTTCTTATCCATTGAAGACAAATTTTTTTAGATGATTAAAAATAATTATTAAAGAATTAATATCATTATGAATATTAATATGATACATCCTATCCATAACAATCATTACTTACGTAACAAAGTATATAAAAAAACGAATCAGTTAACACCTGAAACGACGATAATACTATGATATTATTAACAAAGAAATCTTAAAAGATCATATTAATGTATATTATTATTGTATAATTTAATAAAAATAATTGTAACCATTACATAAGAGGATAACCTACCCTCGACCAAAGAAAAGTACAAGTTAAGTGTTAATTTCACAATCTCTTTTTTATCCATGGTTGTTTTTACGTATGTATCTACTGGAACCTCTTTATCATCCACATACATGTTTCTCAAAAATGTATTCCAAAACATTTTTACTATTTATACTATGGGATAAAGTCATTTATACCCATGTTTGAAATTTTATAAATGGGTTTAAAGGAATATTTACGTCATTTTCCAAACAAGGTACTTTATGAACATTTCGAAAAAATTAAGCTAAGAATGTTTTTAAACTTATACAGTGGGTGTAACTATTTTCCGCCATTACAAAATTGTGGAAGCTTCCCTTACAAGATTATAAGATTATTTGAAAATATAAATGTTTTCTTTTATAATTACATGACTTTTAAATGATTTCAAAATAGAAAGAGATATTTCTCTAAAAAGGTGTGGATTTCATCTATGTCAACATCCCTTGATGGATTTTATGTTTTTTTGAAGTTGATTTTTTATGATACAAAACATCCATATTGTTCTGAAGGTTTTTTGATTTGTTCGAATGCCGATGTGTTATTTAATACCGTTTAGGGTTTATGGATAAAGTATTGAAATTTTTTATGTTAGTTTTAATACGAATGATAATGTTATGTTTAATCCTTTTCATATGAAAAATTCATTGGACATAGAAACTGACGGGTGGAGCCCGCTATAGCTCTTTGATGCATCAGTAGGTCTTGTGAGACAAACTAGTTTCTTGGAACAAGGCCTTGACAAAATTTTATTTTTAGTCTTGGCACAAGGCCTTGACTATGTGGTTATGAATGTCTGGCATTATGCATTCCATCATTATGAAAGTGGCTATTGATATTGCAAGTGATTATTTGACTAGAAAAATATCCCTGTGATTAAGTAAATGGAATTATTTTGATTTATATTTCCCATATTATGAGGATGTTTATGCTAAAAGGCTTTAGTTTTAGTTATATATATTTTCATAGATGTTTATGATTATTTATGAATGTTTCTGTTATATTGTTATCCTTACTAAGAATCTGAGATCACCCCTTTCTATGTTTTATTTTTCCTATGATGTGAAACAGTATATTATGGATGACCTGTAGGGATAGTCTATAGGATCTTAGTGTTATATATGGAAACAATGTCATTGTATTTTTTCATTTTTATGATGTAATGAAATCCTTATGAATGTATCTAGTACTTCAAATTCTACAAAACTAATCCGTCTTTCGAGACTTCATCTTTTTTTATCATACCAATGATACATAATAATTCATAGACTCTGGGTTTCTAGGGTTGGGGCATTACATCATATTAGGGAATCCATGACTGAGTGTCCCAATATTTAAAGACACCATGTGTATGTATCAAACCATATAAGGGACACATTTCTCAGGTATCACATCATATTAGGGAAACATTTTTCTACTATCACATCATATAAGGGATGAGTTACCCAAGTATCACATCATTAAAGGGATTCCATTCTGATTATCACATTATCTAAGGGATTACTTTACCAGGTTTAATATAATTTAAGGGATGATTTTCCCAATTATAACAACATTTAAGGGATTCATTTCCCAAGTATCACATCATTTGTGGGACTTCATTCCTAAGTATCATTTTATATAAGGGATCTATTTCCCATTATCATAAATATAGGGGTTCTATTCCTAGTGTCATAATGTAAAGGGTGACCTGCAAAGGGACACCACACCCAGTATCTATAATCATGATCATTTTTAAATCAACTATTCTATTGGGGAATTTCCTTTTATTTCATTTATAAATTCCATTGGAAACAGCCATGTAATACTATGATTTATTTAATTATTCCATTCAAATAAGTATTTAAATGGATCATGTAAATAAACATTCCATTAAAATTTTCATCATATCTCAATTATCTTCTTCAAATAATGACATTCATTAGGATTAATAAGGGTCCAAGTGAAAATAAATATAACACAACCTCTTTAATGATATACTATATTCATTCCTTTTAAAAAATTATGCCAACACACATTAGAAATGTGTTTGGATACAGAATCCAAATAACCATCATGTGAATTTTCTTATGGGGTATTATATCTCAACCCACTATATTATTACAAGGCCATAATTTAAAATTCAACGCATCCCATGAATTGATTTAATCTTGAGATTAGTTCTACCAATTCATTTCATCCTCCTTATAAAATTCATATTTAATATATAATACAAACACACTTAGTGGTGTTTTGGTTATTTTTCCTCATTCGATATCAAGGGGTTTTGAGTGATATTCCCATGATTTGGTCTGAATATAGGCCTTATCCTCTAAAAATATCAATTGATTTTATAAGTGATTTATATAATAGTATACAAAAATAAATTTAAGGGTTCCCAATTTTTTAGTGATTCTCAAAAAATACAGAGTGAGACAAAATGAAAATATTTTATAAAAATTTAAATTTTGAAGGAAAATAATATGGGCCACATACCTTATTCCAAGGACCCTTAATCATCTAATATAGTGATTTTATTCAAGCTGGTTTGAGAAAAATGTATAAAATAGAAAAAATCCATGAAAATATGGTGAATTAGCTCACACAAAGATATCATTTCAGATGATAATATAATATAAAAATACAGTAAGAGGAACAATGATCTTAATAGTATGAATCCAATGAGGCTAAGAGAAATATATTCCAAAAACATATAAAGAATATGAATCAATGAATATGTGGGGGAGGAGAGGATCTCGAGCCAAGAGGGATATGAACTACACATGTGGGAGAAGAGAGTTGGAGGAAAGAAAAAAGGATCGAGGTTAAAACTATAAATTCTCCCCTTTAATGAGGTGAATGGTTTTGCTTTATAGTTGGAAAAAACATTCTCTAATAGATTATATTCTACTTCCTATGCTCATGGATCATATGATCATGCACACGGTTTGAGAAACCAGGTGTAACCATGCATCTATACTATATTAGAACACTTCCACAATCACATGATCATGAGTCCTAGTGTGAATAGAAATAGTAAACCATGAAACACCCTCATCTTCTCTGGAAACGACCCATGGTTTCTCTTAAAGGGTGACATGATTTTGGATAAATTATATACCTTTTATAGTTCCTCCCAAAACAATGTTTTTAGAACCCATTGTTCTCTAAACTCAATAAAACACCCAAGAAACCTACGTCTAAATAAAAAAAGTCTAAAAGAAATAAAATTCTATGTTACAAGGCTCAAATTTTTATTTTAATGCTTCTTTTATTAATTAACCTTCTCACCATACAGAATATTCAAATTACCTTAGAAATTCTACCATGTCCAAAATGACGAGTGTAGTAATATCCCCACCATAAAAGTGTTCATCATCAAGAATCTTTATTGAACAAAAAAGTGTGTTACATTTCCAAAAACCCTATCTACATCCAACAATCCCTTTAGTCTTAAGATATATAATACGTTAAAACTATGTCATTCCATCATATTTTTAAATGAATCATTGAGACATAACATTTACAGGTTCATCTATCTAAAGTCATGATCACATCATTGTATCATTATTCTCAAAGCCTATAGAGTTTCCCACAATATGATCTAATATTTAGTATCAAATTCTGAGACATGGTAGATCCACCATTAGAATTATCAATTTAAACATATCCTTATCATTCTAATGATTCTCAGATTATGGTCTTTATCTTGATCAAATAGTAGTATCTTAGTCAACCACAATCAGCTTGGTCAAGATATGATTTCATGGAAAGAATTGTAAAATAATTAACTGATGTCACGTCATCATAACGACATGCTCAAATCTATCCCTATTCAACCACATGTATCAAAAGTGGGACCTCCAGCTGAAATACCTCATGTATATTTTATTCCAAAAAATGATAATCTTAGATAGATGATTTATTTCAATACTATATATTTTTCTCTTAAAACTAAGGTACTTTGGGATGTTCTCTAGTCACATTCACTAAGGTCCATAAGTTTCTTCTAATGGTATCTCTAGTAAAAACATCCATTTAATTTGATGTCACATAGCATGATCATGGGTATATACCCGATGTAACCCACATAGATTTTAACCCTTATGTTGTTGTTTTACAGGGGAGCAAATTATGAAGATGATTGACAGAAATTCACCTCATAGAATACTTCCATCATGTATTTCACGTCTGCATCTTCTTGAATGTATTTATCTAGATTTAACTCATGCGTATATGGCCAATGAGGTTACTGATGCTCTATCCAAGAGATCAATTGTGGAGGTCTTCTTAAGAAGGTATTTTACTACTCCAATATTTTTCTCACACCTTTTTGATCTAGATACATGTGGTGTGTTTCATTATCTCATTTGTAAACCCCCTTATTCTTCTAATTTTTTTATTTTTTATAATTTGATCATAATTGAATTTTTTCAGATCCTAAAACTATTTGATTTTAATAAATATGAATATAAGGACTCTTTATTTCTTTAATGTGTTGTGGAGTTGAAAACATTTAAAAAACAAGTAATAAAATATCTAAAAAAATATAAGAATTGATTGAAAGATATTTCAAAGATAAAATTCTTTTAACCATAAGAGTAACGTAGTCAATAACCTAAACTTTTGGTATCCACTTTTTTATATATATAGTGAAGTCTATCATTCTTTACTAGGAAATATCTCAATATAAAGATCAGAATTTCTAGGTCATCTTATTGCCAGAATCCCTTGATATGAAGATCAACTCTATCTTCATATCTTCAATTTCTGTTTATCTGATGTATTAGGTTCTCTGTTATCCCATCCCTATAATCCATGGATAATAACAATTATCAGATGCTAGTAAACTCTAATGATTTTCAATGAATAATAGTGAGTGGTTCACACCAAGAAACCATTGACATCAAAAGTAATCAATCAAATATCTATATTTTTACAAACTCTACAGATGAATCAGTATATCTAAGTGATCTAAAAATATTCATATAAGAGTCACATTTCCATGATTGCTACAATAGACTCAGAAAATGGGCACATGATAACTCAACGTAACTAAATTTCTACCATCGTATTGATTAACACCATCACAGTGTTGTAAATTTTCCTTATGATATAAATATTTTTTCCATATTTCGATTATAAACATCACCCACTCAAATAGAATTCTTTATAATTTTCATTACTATAATCTTTTAGAATTTTAGTCCAATTTTATCGACACCAATATCATCATGATAGTTATTACTTTTTTAGTATGATATGCACAACTAAAGTCAATATTATGGTCTAATAAAGGTGATTCTGATAATAATATTTATAATCAACATGATTTTCATAATGAATAATTTGTTTTTAATAGTATTAATACATTATAAATTTTTTTATGTATGATTGAATGTAATATTTTCTTAGAAAAAATTATAAAACATGTGGGTCATAAAAAATAGTAAACCTATTTTAAGTAAAAAACAATTATATAAAAACTAAATGAATTTAAAAGTAAGTAGTAGAACATCTAACTCGGGAATATCCCCATTTTTAGAAATCACAAATCCAAAGACTTAAATTAAAAATTACTTGAAAATTATACGTTACATATTTTTTAAGAACATCATATTACGATTTATTCTTTATACGATGACTCCCCTACAGTTTGTAACTATTATAAATATGATGGAGAGTATTATGGAGAATATAATATACTCCTAATTTTTTAAATCAGTCTTTATTGGAAAATATATTACCCCTTAATATAAATACATTCATTTTATAAAAAATTCTCCCCATTTATCATTTTCTCTCATGTATAATAATTTTTACCCTTTTAAGATTTTAAAAATAGAATGTGTAATGAATATTATTTTTCTTAAAATGTGTTATAAAACAATATTTGAAACAATATAGAACTCATTAATCATCAATGTATGTATGAAAGAGCATAAAACCAATCAAAATTGAAAAAATATTCATAAAAATATAATTGTGTTGAAAAATTAATTCATTCGTAAATAGAGATTACAAAATTTTCAAATGAATTAAAATCATTTTTAAAGTGAACTATAATCTATTCATCAATGTATTGAAAGACTCTTTCAACTAATTGAACTCACTTTTGTCTTTCTACAACTACACAACTTTTTCTTCTTAAATCTAATATTTATCAGACAAGTCCTTATTTTGGTCTCTCTATATGATAACTTCTTCTTGATAAGATATGATCCCTCCCACTTTCATATCTATCTCTCAATAAATTTCTTTCCAAGTATTCACCTACTCAGTATGATCATCAGTTTCACCTATTAAATCTTCAAAAAATATCACTTTATCAGCGAGGTCTTTGGATGACTGATTAAAAGAAATTTATGATTCTTCGATCGACTTATTAAAATCATCAAATACTTCATCATGAATTATAATATTGGAACCAACATACTGATACCATTTAATTGGTAGATTACATTATTTTTTGGGAGTCTGAGAAAATTATTGAAAAATATTCAATTGAGCTTCAGTCCAAATGATATTCTATGGTAAAACTTTTATCGATTGCAACTTCACATTTAGAGTGTGTTTTATAAGTTCTAATTAATATTCAAGAATTAGAAAATAAAGAATATTTCCTTATAACATTCTCAATATATGGTCAATATAATCAATTGCTTTTAGATCTATTATTCATGATGAATCCAATTGAACTCTCTAAATATTAGATGTTCTTGTTGTACTTGTTCCAATATAATATTCTTTGAATTTCTTAACAATATTATTTTAGATCACTTTTTCTACTTATCTATAATATGTTTTAACAATTGATAATTTATGAAACATCCAAATAGTCAATGTTGAATGTATCATTAGTTATTATTTGGAATTATGATCATCTTCCACATTCTTTAATGATAATTAAACAGCTTCTTTTGATGAAGAATATTCTTATTTCAAACTATAAATTTCCCTTCTCTTCTAGCCTTGGAGGTTAGATATAATTACAATGATGATGAATCCTATTACGTTTTATTTCATCAAGTTTCTTCAATATAATCTATCTCTTTATTATTATCATGTTCTTTGGCATCTTCATATACTACTTATTCTACTTTTGTTTCAACTTCTTCATATTATTATTCATCTTATTTATTTTATTTTTTATCCCTTCAACTTATAACCCATTTAATTCTTAATCAAAAAATTTTTCAAGATCATTTTACAACTACCTTGCACTTCTCCAATCTCCTATGATAAATAGTTCTAGTTCTAACTAATTTTTAGGAATGACCAAGACCTATTATTCATGAACAACTATCTTAATCCAATTATTTGTACTATATGGAATAATAGATGGAACCAGTCATGTTCCATTAAAGACTAATCCACCATCCCATATTATTTGATTTTTTATAGGCGTGTAGAACATGTTTCTCAAAGGGTCTCTAAACTCCCATCAATTAATTTTGACAGAGTTGAGCTTCCTTAAATATATTCTTCTATATTATCCACTTAGATTCTTCTTCCAATGTTTCAACATCATGACTTTTTAATCCATTGGCCTCTATAGGGTCAATCATGATTTCAAGATCCTCTAGTTTTTTCATCCTTCTTTTTCACCAACTCTTCAAATGTATCACCATTAATCTTTTGCTAATTTATTATTTTCATTAAAGCGGTGGTTTATACCTTCCTCTTATTCTTCTTACAACCCATAACTAATTTCTACGACAACTATAACTCTAATGAAACACCATCATATTTCTTTAGAATCATCATTTATTTAATAATAAAATCAAAACTCATTCAATTGATCATATTTTAACTAATAAAAGATATTTTATCTCTAATAAGATTTGAATTGTTTGAAACATTGAAAATTTTCATACATTCAATAAAAATATTTCTGAAAACAAACATGAAAAATAATAATATCAGACCTAGTTGTTCTGGTTTTGATGTTGTCTAATGTGAGAAGGATAAATTTGAAAAGATCTATATTTCTCATACTTAATAAAAATTCAAATATAAAACCATAAGATACATTCGATGTATCTCTATACCTATTCCCAGATATTAAAAAATGTTTTACCCATAATGAATCTGCACAATTATCAAGAGTGATATGGGAAACTTTTCAATCCTTTCACTATTCAAAAAACAATGATTCCTCAAAATTTAACATATAAAATGTATCATGATTTTCTAGATACTTATTAAATAAAATTCATAGTTCTCCATTAGAAGGTATTCCAAACATGTTTATATGTTTTATATATATATATTTATATCAGTTTCTATACATTATGAAATAAATTTTATCTTCCCCATCCTACTTGAAAACATAACATATGCATAAAATTCAAGAAGAACATAATGATAAAATTGACTAAATTACATATCAATTTTCTCAACAAAATAGATTTATAACCCTAAAATAAAATTATATTCTTATGTGCCGAGTAATACATTTCATACCCTAATGTCTGTATCAACAATTCTCTAAATTCAATCCATTTAGTGAGATCCTTATTGGTCTTCATCATATTTGGAACTGAATATTGAGATCGAATGTAAAGAAAATATTTCGGACTAAGAAACATAATATGTGAAATAGGTCAGGATAAAAATTTCAAAAAACTGATGTGGGATAAAGGGGGTCCATTTATATATTGGTAATAATTGTTCCTATTCAACTTCTATAACAAAACCAAAGTTGTGATGATGAATTCCATGATCAAATAGTAAATATTAATTTGAATAGTATTTTAAATAAATTTTGAACTATAAATTAGTTTTTAAAATATTTATCAAATATTTAATGAATTCTTGTAGGAAAACATTTAGAAAAATTCAAATGAAAAAAGGTTTTTATGAAAACATAAAATATAACAAAAAAAATTAATGAACAAATCGTAAAGTGATAGTGAAAGAATAATAGAATAGTATATTTTAGAGTGGAAATTATCCTGGGTATGATAACATATTATTCTTGGTTATTGTAATCTAGAAATATTATGATATTTTTTATAATAAGGATAAAAATATGATATATTTGGAAAATAATTATGATAGATTTTAACAGAAAAAAATTATTATTGATTTAGAAGAAAAATATTTATTATGATAAAACATGATTATGAAAATTTTAATCTGAAATAGTTTTTATGAAATTTGGAGTTTGGAAATATAATAATATTTTTAGATTCTGGAAAACATTTTAGGAATTTTGACTATAAAACCATTATTGAATAATATAAATTTATAATATTCATTATGATAAATGTTTTTGAAAAACTAAATTTTTTATAAAACTAACAGTTTTAAAAAAACATAATACATATTCACTCTACCAATGAAAAGAAGTATCTAAATTTAAAGGGGTGGGTAAACAAGAATTATACAAGAATGATTGATATGTGATCATCATTACTAGATTGTGTTTAATTTATTCAAATCAAATATATATAAGAGGTTTTGTTAAAATATCAGATAGTTATTTTTCTAATGAATTATAAAATGATATATTCCTCAAAATGTGATAGAAAAAAATGTTGTCTTATATCTAAATGATTATAATGTTAGTGATGTGCTATGGTTTTACATAAAGAAATAATACTTGTAAAAAACAAATTATTTGACTTTTAGTAAAACCCATTCCATAGTTTGTGAGTTTGTATTACATCCACAATAGTTGAGGATAAAAAATTATTTCATCCACGAATTTGGAATCAAAAATGGAATGTGATAATGAGTATTATTTATTACAAGATAATTAATGTCACAACCCATCTCTCGGGGCTCGTGTAGTGACTACCCTAAGCCCGCCTTCTATAGTCCAGGGGATGGTGAATAGCACCAAAGGTTTAAATCCCTAAAACTGGGAAGGAATTGGCTTTAGAACTTGTAAATGCACACAACAGACAACACAGATAGATACAAAACAAAAAGTAAACTATATAACAAAGGAGTGATGAAAAGTAAATGGGCCGGAAATACAAGCCCAACAGTAATGTACAAGGAAATCAAAGTACAAGTACAACTGAAGAAAAGAAAAATAGTTATTGGGTCATCCTCTGGGATTAATACTTGATGGGTTGGTACAGATAGCCTCCTCAGCACTCCACATCTTTCATACCCCTTCGTGTACCGACTCATCGTAAGGTCCACCTCTGAGTACCATCCATTCCTGTTACTCTCAGCCTAAGTCAGCAATGTCCGTCATCTGCGTCCAACACAACAATGTTCGGGCATAGCCTATATAGGGGTGAGTACAACGATACTCAGTATGGACCCCATGACCCTCAAGGTATCGCAAAATCCAACAAGGATAAACCACAAAGAAAAAAATAACAGATAACCCTACATAGGTATATGCCAATACATATACCTAAGTTATCAATTGATCCATCTCTATCATGACGAAAACACAAAAGTACTAACTCAACTCAACCAGGATTGTATTCATGTTTTCTAAACCTTGGCTGCTGGAGAAATCCTGCTCATTCAAGTACAGGGGGCCTACTACGTCACATATAGGCGCTTCCCACTATCAATGGACTACTGAGGTACTCCTCCTGTTGAGTATCATGAGTCTTCTGCGTCACACAAAGGCGCTCCCCACTGTGGGTCTGCCGCCAAACCCATGCGCTCCCCCTCATAGCCTGCAGAGGTACTCTTCCTGTCAAGTACCATGGGCATGCAACATCACCCAGCATGCTCTTCCACTGTGGGTATGCCGCCCCAACAAGGTGATCCCCACTAGGCTAGTCGAGTCACTCCAAGTCAAATGGTCAGTAGTCGTCAAGTCTCAGCCAGCTACTAGGGTCCCGCACAAAAGCTCGCTCCTCTCCAAAAGATCCATTCAACAAGATATTGGTTGATTCTCCCCTGTTACGAAGTCCCATGAAGAAATATCATAAAGGTCTTCCATGTCATAGAGGTCTCAACGCAACAAATGACACGTCAATAGGACGCCTGGTCTGTGAGTTATTAGAATTTTTGTCCCGAGGACCCGGTTGGATTTGCGCACGATCCGACCTGATCTTATCTCAACTATAGCCCAAAATATAGTTGGGTATACTCAAAGGGATCTTCATACACCATGATTATCACCGCCACATACGGTTTGTCAAACGGTTGTCTAGTGCCAAAGATATGGCGGAAATAATGTAAAGGGTCATAGTGGGACCAGGTCCGTTCCGACCCAGTTGGACCAACCCGGCCTAACCCATTGGGTATGGCCTAGCCCCTTGGGTAGGGCAGCCCATATAGTTAGGCATTGCCAACTGGGCCCAGCTGAGCTGGCCGTGAGGGTGCAGACTAGCCGCGGGTCGGCGCAAGAGTGGTTCGGCCCGGAGGGTGCCGCGAGGGGGCAGCGTGGCCCGTTGGGCGCTGCGGGGGTGGTTCGACCCAGAGGGAACCATGAGGGGCCGCGACTTAGAGCATCTTGGATGGAGCGCTGCGAGGGGCTAGTGGGCTAGCATGGCTGGGGCGGCTCGAGAGTTCAGTAGGTAGTTTTGGCCAGGGGCGGCGAGGGGCACGCGGATGGTGGAGCCGCTGGGTGCGCAGCGCCATGAGGTTCATGGGGGAGTGGGGCACGCAGTGCCGCGAGGTGCGTGGTGTGCACGAGGTGCATGGAAGGATAAGCCTCAGGGTGCACGGGGTGCAAAGAGGCCACATGTGGTGTGGCCGGGGGATTCAACGAGGGTGTAGGAGGCTCGGCTGGGGATACGGCAAGGGCGGGGCGGGGCGACAGTGCCGCAGAGTGGTGTCATGCATCGTTTCCGTCATTGTGGTCGGCGGTGGTGTCGGACTTCATTATTGTTCTCCTCCACATAGGTTTCCATCCTTCTCAATCATGACGAAAATCAAAGGAGATCGGCGGAGGGGTCGGGCCATGTTAGGTTGGCCCGCACCCTCTGCGTTTAGAGTGGTAGTAAGCGGCTCAACATTATTCAAGAACGAAGAACGAGGATAATAATCAATAAGATTCAATAATTCGTTAATAACCCCCTACATTGTTCGTTGATCGTCGAGGATGTCATGAGAAGGCAGACGTCGATTCGTTGTAGACGGACATGTCCTACTTCGAAGGAAGTTCCGAGAAAGGAAATTGATTTCGAGGTCGTTCTTTGTAGTCAAAGTCTTTCCTCATTGGCATTCTTCGTCAGTGGAGCGTTCTTCATTGAGATCTTTCTTCCATGTTCCTCTTCTCCCCAATCCTCCATTTCCATCCAAATGAAATGGTAGCCTAAGATAATAGATAAAAATATCTTATTAAGTTGTTGGAAACAATTTCAAATTATCTTAATTAAACTCCTAGGTTTGGAAGATTAATTAGGGTTGATTTCCAGAATTAATTTAAGGGAGGTGGTGGCACCATCAATGGTAGAAGAGTTCAAGATGCTCCCCATCATTTATGAGGGAGTTGATAGGTTTTCCTCTCCCACCATTATTAGGGGGGTCGTGTGGTCCCCACAAAAAAATTCAAATTGGGTGGTTTGAATACTCAGGTGGTCCCCACCACAATTAATCATGAAGAGGAGGTTTAGGCCTTAGGTGGTCCCCACCACCATAAACTCTCATGGGCGGTTAAGGTGTGCTGGTCCCCACATACAACCTCCATATGGGTGGTTATAATAGATTAAATAAAATAAAACATGGGTTATTTTATTATATTATTTCCACGAAAAACCCAAAAACTAATTTTTACCCTCGACCAACTGTTGTCGAGGTGAGAGTCTTCTTAAGAGAATACCGACACTATGAGATCCTCAGTGCCCTCAGATTTAAATTCCAAGCACATATTCAAATGTAATAAAAATAGACTTGAACTTTCACTCAACGAACATGAACAAAATTTCATAAATTGATCATGGGAACTCCGGGCCTCGGAATCACGCGCCGTCTATTTTCAAGAACTTTTAAAATTCCCAATTAATTGAGAAAAATTACATGGAAATTTGGGGTCTTTACATTCTCCCCACCTCAGGGCTCTATGTCCTTATAACCCAAAACTCATACTAAGAGAACAAGTGGGGGTATTGGGCACGCATCTGAGCCTCCTGCTCCCATGTGCTCTCCTAGAGGTTCCCGTGATGCCATAAAACGTGCACCAGAGGTATCGACCATCCATGGAGAACCTTCTCCAATTGATCCTCAATCTCTACTAGAACCTCCATAAAAGTCACCCCATCATTGATGTCCAGCTTCCCATGGTTGATGATGTGAGAAGGGTCATGCACATATCTCCTCAGCTAGGATACGTTGAAGACATCGTGAACCCGATGCAACTGAGGTGGAAGAGCTATGTGGTATGCCACCTCTCCAAATCTGATGAGGTCCAAAAAAGGACTGATGAATCTCAATGATAGCATGTCGCCTCGACCAAATCTACATAGTACTCATCAAGGTGAGACCCATGGAATGATGTGGTTGCCATCCTCAAACTCTAGAGGTCTCCATCTCCTGTCAGCATACCACATCTGTTTTCTCTATGCAATCTTCATTCACTCCTGGATGATCTGCACCTTTTCTGTGGTAGCATGTACTGTCTCTGTTACCACTAGTGCTGACTCCCTAGGGTCGGACTAGCAAAAAGGTGATTTTCAAGGTCGCCCAAATAACACCTCAAAAGATGACATCCTAATGGTGGAGTGATAGTTGTTGTTGTATGAAAACTCCATAAAAGGAAAGTGATCCTTCTAGCAGCAAACGAAGTCGAGGACACATGCACAGAGCATGTATTCGATGGTCTCATTGGTCCACTCAGTCTAGCCATCCATCTGAGTATGGAAGGCGGTGCTCAAATGAAGTTGCATCCCGAAAGCCACCAGATAACTGGGAAGGAAAACATGTGTCACAATCGGAGACAATTATTGATGGTACTCCCTATAGCTGCACAATCTCTTGCACATAGAGGCTTCCCAAGATCACTACTGAACCCTGCTATCTGATCAGTAGGAATTGGGCCAACTTGGTGAGTAGGTCAATGATCACCCAGATAGAGTCATGACCCCTGGATGGTCATGGATGTCTTTTCACGAAATCCTTGGATATCCCATTCCACTTCCAATCTGGGACCATTAAAGTCTTAACCAAGCCTGGTGGTACCAGATGCTCTGCCTTCACATGCTGACATGTGAGGCTTCGGGAGATAAACTCAACAAATTCTTTCTTCATTCCTAGCTACCAGTGTTGTAGTCGGAGATCCTAGTACATCTTCGCCACTTCTGGATGTACCGCTAGAGGGGATGTGTGGAACTCCATCATCACTTCCTCATTAAGTGAACTTGGTTCCATGGTTAGTCATCTGAAGAGGATGAAATGCTCCCCACCTTCATAAAATCCATCAGGTACCTGCCCTATGGATATTTGAGGACGTCGTGTCTCGTAGTCAATATCCCCACGCTGCACCTCCCTAACACGCAGAAGAAGTGGAGGAGTGACTGTAAGATATTGAAGAAGGCAGCTCCATCTCTCTCCAAAAAGGATATTTGTAAATCAAATAGCTTCCCCCTCGCCTCACCCAACAGCTGTATACCAGATCTTTGGCTGAGTTCATCTGAAACAACGTTCCCCTTTATAGTAGTATAGACTATCTCGAAGTCATATTCCAAGTGGAACTCAAGCCAACATCGTTGTCTCAGGTTCATGTCCTTCTGAGAGAATATATACCTGAGACTCTTGTGATCAGAGTACATGGTAAAACACTCGCCCATTAGATAGTGTCCCCACATATTAAAGGAAAATAACATTGCTCCTAACTCCAGGTAATGGTTAGCATAGTTTTTCTCATGTTGTCTCAGCTTCCGTGAAACATAAGCGATCACTGCTTACTCCTGCATCAGGACACATCCAATTCCGGTCTCTGATGCGTCGCAGAAGACTACGTACCCAACTCCTTCCCCTGGAAGCCACAAGATGGGGGAACTAGTAAGCATCTACCTCAGCTCATGAAATCCATACTGACATATCTCCATCCACACAAAGGGTTTCATCTTATTCTTCAAGGCTGATAGTGGTGCTACAACTCTATAGAAATATGGTACAAATCTCTGGTAGTATCCATCCAAACCCAAGAAACTCCGTACTTTCGTCACACTTCTGGGTGGATCCTAAAAAAGTACCACCTCAATCTTCACTGGATCCACTACAACTCCAGCCTCCGAGATGACATGTTCTAGAAAGTGAACCTCTCGAATCCAAAACTGGCACATCGAGAGCTAACTATAAAGCTACTGCTCTCGGAGTGTGTTCAGTTCTACCTGAAAATGATAGGCATGCTCCTCCTTAGTAGCCGAGTAGATCAGAATGTCGTCGATGAAGACTATGATAAATTAGTCATGGTATGGATGAAAGATCTTGTTCATGAGTCCCATGAACACTGTTGGAGTGTTGGTTATGCTGAATGGAATAACCAAGTACTTGTAATGGTCGTATCGACACCTGAAGTCCATCTTCTTCACATCCTCATGTCACACTCTGAGCTGGTGATAACCTAATCTGAGGTTTATCTATGATAACCATTTTGATTCCATCAGCTGATCAAATAGGTTGTCAATCTTCATAAGTTGGTACTTGTTCTTCAAGATCACCTAGTTTAGGCACCGATAGTCAACACAAAGCCTCAATATCCCATCCGATTTCTTGGCGAATAGAATCGAGGCTGCCCAGGGATAAACATTGGGCCAGAGGAATCCCTTCCCCTTCAAGTCCTCTAGCTGTTCCTGCAGCTCGTGAAGCTCCGCGGGAGCCATCCAATACGCAGTTGTAGATATCAGTGCCGTCACAAATACAATTCAATGTAAATTTCTACCTCTCTGCGAGGGGGTATACCTGGAACATCATCAGGGAAGACATCCGTGTACTTGTCCACTACTACAGGATAGCTCAGAATCTCCACACAAACTGATTTGAGGATAAGGTGAGCCAAATGATGTGTGATCTACTGCACTCTCCTTTGAGTAAGTTCAACTTATGCTGCAAAGGCTCCCTTCTTGCCGGTGAAGGTAAACCTAGTACTATCCGTGCGGACACACCGCACATTGCGCCTAACCCTCCTCATCCTCGTTGGACCCCGTTCTTAGGGGTGGCATTTGTTTACCCTGTAAAACACATTCCCAAAATTTTCCAAATGCTTCCATACATGAACCAAGATCTTAGTACATTTTTCAAGCTTCGATTTGGTAGGTCGTAGGGCCAGAAAGAAGCTACATATTAGGAGTTATGGACATTTGAAGTTGGCCTGGAAATCTGGTTCGCGAAGTCCATTCTCGAATCCCCCTCCGTGATCGCGGAGCGCCGCCACGAAGTAATGAGGGGAGAGGCTCCGCGAACTCGTATGACGATCGCGATGTGCCGCAAAGCAGAGGAGCCGGTAACGCTCTGCGAACGCCCTGGCGTTCCCGAGCCGGCCACGAAGCCCCAGGGGCGGGAACGATCCGCTAACCCGGTTGACCTTCGCGACCCGCCGCGAAGCAACCGCAGCCCCTTCGCGCTGCGTGAGATCTGATTCAGGGCGCCCCTGCCTATAAATACCCAGCTCACCCCCTTCTCACGAAGGACTTCTATGGCCACTTCTCCCATTGGGTGGCCGAGCAGAGCTCCACATTGCGGCTCTGTGAGGTCATGCTCTGCGAGCAGCTTCCTTCGCGTTGCCGCTCCGTGAGCCAAGGCTCCGTGAGTCCATGCTCCACAAGCCCATGCTCCGCGACGCTGCTCCGTGAGACCAAGCTCCACGAGACCCCTTTGCTACGCGAGAGACAATTGCTCCGCGAGGCCATGCTCTGCGAAGCTACTTCGTGAAGACCTCTCCTTCGCGAGGATCCTACCGCCGTGCCCCCTAGTCCATACCGCGGGGGCTGCGGCCCCGCGCCCCCGCTTGGGATCACTGCTGGGCTACGGTACTGGCCCTTTGGGCTGGTCCCTTTGCAACGGGAATAGACCCCCATGAAAAATGGAGAGTCACGCCGTGAAAATTTCGGGCCAGGACATCGAGATTTTCCATTGCGCCCTTCTGTGCAGCCTCCTTCCTCTTCTGGAATACCATGATTCGAGAGACTCCTCTACACTCCTTGAATCACCTTGAGTCAACATATTCCTCTTGGTAACTTTCACATGTCCTGAGTTGAGATCCTCATCATCAATTCCCCGAGTACCATGACTCGAACCATTCCTCCGGCAACTCTTCCAAACCCCATAACTTGGCTCCTATGCCAGGATGAACCCAAAAGGGTCGCCCTTGCGTAAGTCCCGACACCAACCATTTCTAGGCACCTTCTTTCCAATAGTCCTATCTACATGACTATAAACTGTAGTACTCCCTATCTAACAAATAATAGGATGCCTCTTTCCCTATACGAGAGATGCCTTATGCTCCTAGCATGAGATACCAATAGTCCTATCATCATAACTTTAAACTGTAGTACTCCCTATGTTCCAAACATAGGATGCCTCTTCCCTATACGAGAGATGCCTTATGCTCCAAGCATGAGATTCCAACAGTCCTATCTATATGACTTTAATCTATATTACTCCTTATGTTCCAAACATGGGATGCCTCTTGACCTATACAAGATATGCCTTATGCTCCAAGCATGAGATGCCAACAGTCCTATCTATATGACTTTAAACTGTAGTACTCCCTATCTAACAAATGATAGGATTCCTCTTTCTCCAAAAAAGAGATGCCTCATGCTCCAAGCATGAGATGCCAATAGTCCTATCTACTTGACTATAAACTGTACCACTCCCTATCTAACAAATCATAGGATGCCTCTTTTCCTATATGAGAGACACTTATGCTCCTAGCCTGAGATGCCAATAGTCCTATCTATATAACTTTTAACTGCAGTACTCCCTATCTAACAAATGATAGGATGCCCCTTGCTCCAAGAAAGAGATGCCTTATGCTCCTAGTATGAGATGCCAACAGTCCTACTTACATGACTCTAAACTGTAGTATTCTCCCTATGATCCAAACATAGGATGCCTCTTGCTCTAAACAAGAGATTCCTTATGCTACAAGCATCAGATGTCTAATGCCATGATTACAGTGGCATAATTCCAACACCCCTTGGTTTTATCCCACTTGTGCACTAGTGCATAGGTGTAGAATCGTAAACCTCAACCCACTAGTGAGTCTGGATGCCCTCATGGCCAGACATGAGGAAGACATTACGGGAAGCTCCATGCATAAGCCCCATTCACTAGTTCCCATCCATAGCAGCACCCGGGAAGCATCTTTGCATAGGCCCCATTCACCATTGATGCTCCATAGTGGCATCCGGGCAGCTCCTTGAATAAGCCCCATTCACCATTGCCGCTCCATAACGGCACCCAGGAAGCATCTTTGCATAATCCCCATTAACCATTGCCGCTCTATAGCGGCACTCGGGCAGCATCCTTGCAAAATACCCATTCACCATTTCCGCTCCATTACGGAATCAGGGTAGCATCTTTGCGTAATCCCCATTCCCTATTGTCACACCTTTTCAGCGGTATGCCCTTGACATCCCTATGTAGCAGTAAGCTGTTGACAACCCTATCCTGCGGTAAGATGTTTTGATCCTATCCAGCGGTAAGCCGTTGCAACCCCATTCAGAGGCAAGCCATTGAAATCCTCATCCAGCGGTAAGCCGTTGCAACCCCGTCCAGTGGTAAGCCGTTATAACCCATTCTAGCAGTAATCTGTTGAGACCCCCAATCGACGGTAAGCCGTCATCAGAAGAACTACATGGACTTTGATTCTCTACCACGGGGATACGTAGGAAGCCTCTTCAAGGCTCAAGCCCAAAATCATTATCATTATTTTCTTCGGGCCTCCATCCTGGAGTAAGTCCAAACACCATGGGTCACCTAACGCGTAAGCCCCTCTTCGCTTCTCACAGACGCACCCTTCACGGCATGATTGTCAGGTCCTTGCTGCCTCTTGTTTCTCACACCGAGCATGACTCACGTGGGCTTAGAGTTGTCATTGGCCATGAAAATACCTCATCCAGCATGACGTTAAACTGTACACCCTCATCCATCAAGATGTTAAACTGTATGCCCTTGTACCTCATGACATTAAACTGAAAATCCATTTGATCTACGAGGTCTTTGATCCATGTCAAGGCATGGTACGTAGGAAGCCTCCCCGAGGTTCAAGCCCATCTCTCATTAGACCGAGGTCCACCTTCACGTCGGTTCACTGAAGACTTTCATCATTTTAACTATGAAGTATTTGATCCATGTCAAGGCATGGTATGTAGGAGGCCTCCCTGATATTCAAGCCCACCCATCGTTTATTCACGTCGAGTTCATCCTCATCCATCAAGATGTTAAACTGCAATTCCAGTCCGACAGTAAGCAGTTGTGGCCAACCCGAACTACGAGGTCTTTGATCCATGTCAAGTCATGGTATGTAAAGACCCATAAAAATTCAAGGGAAATTTTTTCTTAATTTTCTTTGGAATTTTACAAGAGCGCAGTTTCTGACAGCACCTGATTCTGAGGCCCGGAGTGCCCGGAATCAATTTCCGAAGTTTGGATCGGGTACGTTCAGTGAACGAACGAGCAGGAATTCATAACTTTTGATCCGGTGATCAGAATTGAAAACCGAGGACACCGATGAACTCGTAGCGCTGATATTCGCTTAAGGAGACCTTTTCCGAAGTTGCGTTTATTGCGGAACGAACGTTAGTTTTTGGGAGTTTTATAAAAAGTTAAATAAAAATGTGGAACACTTTTTATTTTTCTTACTTGTTGGTTAACTCCTCTCAAAGGAAGTTAAAGGTGGGACCCACATCCACTTAACCTACCTTGGGAGGATTAAGTGTGGTGGGGCCCACACGAAACCCAACTTTTCATCTCCTCTCAAACTCCTTTAACCCCTCTTTAATTGACATGACAACTTGTTAATTAATTTGGAGTTACTTTATTTGAATTTCAAAACATTGAAATTCAATTTGTTATGTTTGTGAATAAAATAAGACTCTATCTTATTTTGTTGGGTTAGAACTCTCTAAGCCTTCTTGAGAGGATTTTGGGAGCTTCTTCTTCTTCTTCAACCTTGACGAAGAACGCGAAGAACCTTCGAGCTCCGACGAAGAACGCCGCTCCTCTCATCTTCGTAGCCCGTTGTTTCCGAAGATTGACGACACCTTCCGTGTCAACGAAAAGGGAACGCCGCTTTCCCCTCGGACTTCCTTTGTCGGCATACGAAGATTCGCCAACGACATACCTCTTCAGACGTATCTCTTCGTCATCGGATTTGACGAACGATTACCGCGACGCCCGACCTCCGCGATGTTGTCTCCCGCAGGTCGTTGACGATCTTCGAACTTGAAACCAAGGTAGGGGTTTGTTGTGGTTTATTTCCTTTCTCTCGTTCTTGGTTCTAGAATGATAATTTGTGAATAAATGTTTAACAGTTATCATCTAACGAGAGGGGTGGGGGGGTCGGACCGCACAAACACGGCCGAATTACCCCTCCTTTGTTCTTGGTTATTTGTATAATCTTGTGATGAACAAGAAGGCGGGGTGTCGTCGCACCACGCGGAAATCGCCCGGCTTATTTACGCGATGTCGTCGCGTCGCGCCGTGGATGGATTATCAAGAACGCGACGCCGTCACACCGCGTCGAAGGGAACCAAAGGCGCCGCGGCCGGAGCGGGGTCGCGGCGGAGGGGCGCAGTGCCATCGCACCGCGCTAGACGACAAACACCGTGACCGGTTCTGGGCCGCGGCAGGACGAGAGGACCGGCGGCTCGCCAGGCGTCCGGCGTCGGAAACCGGAAGGGGACCGGCTTGCCGGTCCCGTTGAAGAAAAACCGGCCGGCCATGTGGGCCGGCCGGAAGGTCAAAGACCGGGGGAATTTAATTCCCCCGGTCAACTTAAAAGCCCCCCCATTTATTTGGGGGGGGGGGGCGGTTTCTTTGAGGGGGGCAGGCAGCCCCCGGTTTCCCTCAAGCAGGCCCCCACGAAGGGGGGCCGGTTCACAAAAAGGTGCGGCTAAAAGCCGCACCACCTGCTGGAAGCGGGGGCTATGCCCCCCGCGCGTGACCCCAGCGGCGCCAGGCCGCGCCGCCGCTGACCGGGCTACGCCGGAACGCGCCGCCGCGCCGGTCCGCGCCGCCGCGCCGGACCGTCGCCGGCCGGACCGGGTCGGGTCGACCCGGTTCGGGCCGAGCCAGGGGGGGTCGGCCCGGACTCGGACCCCCCATCTTCGGTCTTTTGGCCATAACATGAGCCACGGACTTCCGATTGACGAAACGTCAGCGGGGATGCGATCCTTGGATCGATATGGTCGTTTTGGTATATCGCACTCAAAGTTTCGGAATACATTGAGTTCGGCCGGGTTGGTTTGTTCACGAAACCAACCGGGCCTTCGGAGCGGAAACACTCATATCTTGAGCTACGGACGGCTGATTGACGTGCCGTCAGCTTTGTTGAGTTCCTCTTAGTGAGACGGATCTTTTGGCATACTCCGCCCGAGGTTTGGATGCAGGTGGAGTAAGGTCGGGTTGGTTTTGCCTTAAAAACCAATCAGGCCCCTGGGACGAAAAGGCCAATAACTCTCAGACCGGGTGTCCGATCGATGCGCCGTCTGTTGCGTTGAGTTCCTGTTGAAGATACGGAACTTTTGGATACATCAACTCTAGAATTTGTGACAGTTGATGTATCAGCCTCTCAGCTCGTGGAGTGGACCCTCCTGAACGAGCATTCTGTATGCGGGAACCCTAGTGCTGGCTGCGACTGCGACTGTTACTGTGACTGCTACTGCTACTGTGACTGCGACGACAACCGTACAGAGATCCACTTTGGATTCGACGACGACGACTACAACACTCAGCGATCCTACGTGGATCAGTGCTATAGGTCCTGTGTGGGCCCGATCCTGTGTGGGTCCGATCCTGTGTGGGTCTTTGCGCTCAGCGGTCCTGTGTAAACCAGCGCCTACAGGTCCTATGTGGGCCCGATCCTGTGTGGGTCTTTTGTGGGGGTTAGTTACCTATCGATCCTTCGTGGGTCCGACGACTTAGATGGATCAGAGATCTTCTTTATCGTCTTTCGAAGATGTATACCTGTGTGAGCTAAATCCAGTTACTTTCATGTGTGGATTGTGTTGTGCTATCCTGTGTGGATTTCATTTTGCTTTCCTGTGTGGAATACGTTTACTTTCCTGTGTGGACTGAGTTGTGATTGGGCTCGGAGGATGGAGCGTGTTAGAATTTATGACTTAGGTATATGTATGGGCATATACCTAAGCAGTGTTAGTTGTTACTTCGTGATTGTACCTTTCATCGTGATTTATCCTTTGTGGATTTTGAGAGACCTTCAGGGGTCTCGGGGTCCCTACTGAGTAGTTTATACTCACCCCTGCACGGGCTATGCCCGCACTACGTTGTGTTGGTTGCAGACGACGGACAACGTTGATCTTGGCTGAGGCTTGCAGAGTAGGACGGTACCTAGAGGTGGACCACTAGGTGGGACGTGTTCGGAGAGGACGGCGGGACCCATGGAGCAGTGGAGCTATCTGTACTCATCCTTCAGGTGGGATCTCCAGTGGACAGCTCGGTGTAGCGGCTTTTACTTACAGTCGCTGTTTTCCCTTTCGAGTTGTACTTACTTTCAGTTTGGGTTTGTATACTGGCCCATTTACTTTTCCAGACTTTCAGTTGTACTTTGTTTTTACTTAGTGTTTACTTTCCACTTGCTTACTCTGTGGTGTTTGTTTACTTTACAAAGGCAATGCCTTCCCTTTTTACCGGGATTTACGCCTTGGTGCTAGTCGCCATCCCCTGGCCTATGGAGGGCGGGCTTGGGGTAGTCACGGCACGGACCCCGAGGGCGGGTCGTGACAAATTGGTATCAAAGGAGTTCGGTTCTACCGCGAATTCTGATCTTTTCTATGTGAAGCAATAATGTTTAGCGTATTGAGTGTGGTTATTAGTCCAGGGAGTCCAGTTTTGGTGCGGCGGCCGACGTATCCGTACACCAGGACCCTGACTTCTGATTTCCGACTTAATACACGAAAACATTGATTGCGTGTGTGTTTCAAAGTTTTCTTTGTGATTACTTTATATCAGCTCACCAGGTATACTGTTTGACCGTGGCACACCTGTTTCCTTTTCAGGATGGCCCCACGACGGCAGCTAGGTAGGGTTCCGAGAGTCGAGTGTGACGACAGCCCACCGAGCGACGAGGCCTCGGTGCAGGGCCCTTTGTCAGTAGTGGCACCGGCGGTAGCTCTACCTGCCGAGCCCCCGATGCTTCCAGCACCAGCCACTGACGATGCACGTCGCCTCAGCGCACTTCATGAGTTTCAGCGCCAGCGACCGCCCAGGTTTCGCGGGGAGACGGATCCCCAGGCAGCTGAGGACTGGCTGGAGGCAGTGGTACGTGTGTTTAAGCTAGTGAGGACAACAGCAGACCTCATGGTGATCCTCACTGCGAGACTACTACACGCAGCAGCAGGACGATGGTGGAGCTTGATGCTCCAGGTTCACAACGAGGCATCTCTACTTTGGACGGACTTTGAGAGCATCTTCCGCTCGGAGTTCGCCCCAGCCACCCTTTGTGCGGTGCGTATCCAAGATCTTCTTCAGCTGCGGCAGGGCAGCATGACGGTCGCTCAGTACTCGACGAGATTTACTGATCTCTCGCGCTACTCGACTGACATGGTACGTGACCCATTCTTCCGAGCCCGGACCTTCGAGCAGGGTTTGAGACACGAGATCAGGGCATCGCTGATCTCCCTCTGCATACCGACTCAGACAGGAGTACTGGAGCGGGCCCTTCTGATCGAGAGCTTCCTTGCTGAGTCTTCACCAGCGCAGCGACCCACCGCAGGGCGGCACGTGGCAGAGTCATCTGCAGCAGGCAACCGACGGATAATTCAGGGGTCCAGACAGGCCAGACCCTCAGGCAGACGACCTCATGACACTGGCTCAGTAGTGCAGGGCACACAACGAGGATCCAGTCTTTCGAGAGGCAGACAGTGCTACTCGTGCGGCGGGCAGGGCCACATGGATCGTGACTGCCCCACCCGTTGTGCCGAGGAGCAGTAGACAGTTGATGGACCACCGAGGCAAAGGCAGAGGGTCGACTGTGGTGGTCTGCAGGGAGGAGGTGGATGAGGCAAAGGAGCTGGACGAACAGCCGGTGGTGGGCGACGCTTTGAGACTCTGCCACCACCACCACCAGGAGGTCCACCCCGACCACAGTGAGCTGGCGGGCAGAGACAGACACAGCTCCAGACAGCATAGGCCTACGACCACTGCGCACCCGAGATGATTCGAGGTACTATCTGTGTCTATTCCACCCTTGCTGCAGTTCTTATAGACATAGGAGCGAGTCACTCTTTCATAGCCGCTGCCCTTGTTCGGATCTCGGAGATTCCGACAGAGCCGTTGGGTCGATCCTTACGGCTAGAGACTCCTACGGGAGCAGACACGACGATTATGCACTGGTGCCGGCAGTGTGAGCTCACTCTAGGAGGCGAGAGCTTCGGCTGGGATCTTCTTGTAGTAGCGTCGATGCCTTACGACGTCATCTTGGGCATGGATTGGCTATCTACGGTCCATGCACAGATTGACTGTTTTAGGCGCAAGGTGCGATGTGTACGCACCGACGGGAGTAGGTTCACCTTCACCGGCGAGAAGGGAGCCTTTGCAGCACAGGATGGACTTCCACGGAGGAGAGGACAACCTATCACTCATCAGTTGGCTAGCCTCATCCTTGGAGCAGTTGACGTGCGGAGTCCTGGTTTTCCTGCAGTGGTGGATCAGTTTGCGGACGTTTTTCCCGACGGCGTTCCAGGGCTACCTCCTCGCAGAGAGGTAGACTTTTATATTGACATGTACCCCGGGACAGCCCCGATATCCACTCCAGCATATGGGATGGACCCCGCCGAGCTTCGAGAGCTACGGGTACAGTTGGAGGACTTGCAGGGCAAGGGGTTCATTCGACCCAGTGATTCACCATGGGCTTACCCAATATTGTTCGCCAAGAAGGCGGACGGGAGCCTGCGGCTTTGTGTTGACTATCGTCTCCTGAACCAGGTGACATTGAGGAACAAGTATATGCTACCGAGGATTGATGACCTCTTTGATCAGCTCAAGGGAGCACGGTGGTTCTCGAAGATAGACCTCAGGTCAGGCTATCATCAGCTCAGAGTCAGAGATGAGGATGTGCAGAAGACGAACTTCAGATGTCGGTATGGCCACTATGAGTACTTGGTTATGTCTTTCGGTGTAACCAATGCGCCAGCAGTGTTCATGGCCCTCATGAACAGGATATTTCAGCCATACCTTGATCGGTTTGTCGTAGTCTTCACCGACGACATTCTGATATACTCTACGACTGAGGAGGAGCACGCCTATCACTTGCGAGTTGTACTAGACACACTCCGAGAGCACCAGCTTTATGGTAAGATCTCGAAGTGCCAATTCTGGATACGTGAGGTCCACTTCTTGGGACACGTTATCTCTGAGGCGGGAGTTGCAGTGGATCCTGCGAAGATCGAGGCTGTGTTAGGATGGGAGCCACCCAGGAGCGTGACTGAGGTTCGGAGTTTCTTGGGACTAGCTGGATACTATCAAAGATTCGTGCCAGACATCTCTAGAGTTGCGGAACCACTCACAGCTTTGACGAAGAAAGGGGAAACCCTTCGTGTGGTCATACATATGTCATCAGAGCTTTCAAGAGCTGAGATAGAGATTGACTAGCACACCTATCTTGAGGTTGCCTGAGGAGGGAGTAGGGTACGTAGTCTACTGCGATGCATCAGGGATCGGACTCGGATGTGTTCTGATGCAGGAGCGGGCAGTGATCGCCTATGGATCATGTCAGTTGAGGCCACATGATCAGAACTACGCTACCCATGACCTGGAGATAGCAGTAGTGGTCTTCGCTCTGAAGACATGGAGACAGTCTCTGATGGGCGAGCGATTTACAGTCTTTTCCGATCATCAGAGTCTCAGGTATATCTTCTCGCAGAAGGACCTGAACCTGAGACAGCGGCGATGGCTCGAGTTCCTCCAGGACTATGACTTTGAGATAGTCTATACTCCTAGAAAGGGGAACGTAGTAGCCGATTCCCTCAGCAGGAGGACGGGCATTCAGCTACTTGAGGAGGCGACGGAGCAGCTAGCCTCTTTGCAGATATCCTTCGTGGATAGAGATGGAGTAGCCTACCTCCAGTCTCTCACAGTCACTCCTCCACTACTGCAGCGGGTCAGAGAGGCTCAGTGTGAGGACGCTGACTGTGAGACACGGCGTGCACAGATATCCTCGGGACAGGCACCTGATGGTTTCTCCCTTGGAGCAGAGCATGACATCCTTTTTAGAGGACGTACCATTGTAACAGTCACTTTGCGAGAGGAAGTGCTGAGAGGGTTTCACACTTCTCCTTTGGCGGTACATCCTAGAGTGGCGAAGATGTACCAGGACCTCATACGACAGCACTGGTGTCCGGGCATGAAGAAGGCAGTAGCGGAG
This sequence comes from Viscum album, assembly GCA_963277665.1. Classification (NCBI taxonomy): domain Eukaryota; kingdom Viridiplantae; phylum Streptophyta; class Magnoliopsida; order Santalales; family Viscaceae; genus Viscum; species Viscum album. Next base: position 934,906,930 of record OY728157.1, on the reverse strand, counting down.
TTCGTTTCTTCGATACTTCACCTGCCAGCAGGTGAAGGCAGAGCATCAGGTACCAGTAGGCTTGGTACAGCCCTTGGAGGTTCCGGAGTGGAAGTGAGACGACATATCTATGGACTTCATGACTGGACTTCCACGCACTTCCAGAGGTCACGACTCCATCTGGGTGATTGTTGACCGAATCACCAAGTCGTCACACTTCTTACCCATCAGAGAGCAGGGCTCAGTGGAGAGCTTGGGACGTCTCTACGTTCAGGAGATTGTGCGGCTCCACGGCGTGCCATCATCTATCATCTCCGATGGAGATGCTCGCTTTACTTCCCGGATTTGGAAGGGGTTACAGGAGGCCTTCGGAACGCAGCTATGTCTGAGCACAGCCTTTCACCCTCAGACGGATGGTCAGACATAGAGGACCATTCAGACTCTCGAGGACATGCTCCGTGCATGTTTCCTCGACTTTGGTCGTAGCTGGGAGGACCACCTACCCTTGGTGGAGTTTGCGTACAACAACATCTATCACTCCACCATCGGGATGGCACCGTACGAGGCGTTGTACGGCCGACCATGTAGATCTCCTTTGTGCTGGACAGACCCTGGGGAGTCAGCACTGGTGGGACCGGAGATGGTCCAGGCCATGACAGAGAAGGTTCAGGTCATCCAGGAGCGGATGAGGACAGTAGAGAGCCGGAAGAAGTCATACACTAACAGGAGGCGGAGGCCACTAGAGTTTGAGGATGGCGACCACGTCTTCTTGCGGGTCTCACCTCGACGTGGTATTCGGAGTTTTGGCCGAGGCGGAAAGTTGTCTCCATGCTTCATCAGAACCTTCCAGGTCCTCAACAGGGTTGGCGAGGTGCCTTATCGCCTGGCTCTACCACCTCAGTTGCACCGGGTGCACGACGTCTTCCACGTATCCCAGCTGAGGAGATACGTGCACGACCCGACGCACATCATTGACCATGGGGAGCTAGATGTTGACGATGGGGCGACTTTTACGGAGGTCCCGGTGGAGATAGAGGATTGATAGGAGTGGGTCCTACATGGGCGATTGATTTCTCTTGTGCGCATCATATGGAAGCACGAGAACCTCCAGGAGAGCACATGGGAGCGGGAGGCTCAGATGCGTGCTCAGTACCCTCATTTGTTCTCCTAGTTTTTGTTGTATCTTTACGGGGACGTAAAGCCCTGATGTGGGAGTAATGTAAAGACCTGTAAAAATTCAAGAGAAATTTTTTCTTAATTTTCATTGGAATTTTACAAGAGCGCAGTTTCTGACGGCACCTGATTCCGAGGCCCGGAGTGCCCGGAATCAATTTCCGAAGTTTGGCTTGGGTACGTTCAGTGAACGAACGAGCGGGAATTCCTAACATTTGATCCGGTGCTCGAAATTGAAAACCGAGGACATCGATGAACTCGTAGCGCCGATATTCGCTTAAGGAGACCTTTTCCGAAGTTGCGTTTATTGCAGAACAAAAGTTAGTTTTTGGGAGTTTTATAAAAAGTTAAATAAAAATGTGGAACACTTTTTATTTTTCTTACTTTTTGGTTAACTCCTCTCAAAGGAAGTTAAAGGTGGGACCCACATCCACTTAACCTCCCTTAGGAGGATTAAGTGTGGTGGGACCCACACGAAACCCAACTTTTCATCTCCTCTCAAACTCCTTTAACCCCTCTTTAATTGACATGACAACTTGTTAATTAATTTGGAGTTATTTTATTTGAATTTCAAACCTATGAAATTCAATTTGTTAAGTTTGTGAATAAAATAAGACTCTATCTTATTTTGTTGGGTTAGAACTCTCTAAGCCTTCTTGAGAGGATTTTGGGAGCTTCTTCTTCTTCTTCAACATTGACGAAGAACGCGAAGAACATTCGAGCTCCGATGAAGAACGCCGCTCCTCTCATCTTCGTAGCCCGTTGTTTCCGAAGATTGACGACGCCATCCGTGTCAACGAAAAGGGAACGCCGCTTTCCCCTCGGACTTCCTTCGTCGGTATACGAAGATTCGCCAACGACGTACCTCTTCGGACGTATCTCTTCGTCATCGGATTTGACGAACAATTACCACGACGCCCGACCTCCGTGACGTTGTCTTCCGCAGGTTGTTGACGATCTTCGAACTTGAAACCAAGGTAGGGGTTTTTTGTGGTTTATTTCCTTACTCTTGTTCTTGGTTCTAGAATGATAATTTGTGAATAAATGTTTAAGGGTTATCATCTAACGAGAGGGGGGGTCGGACCACACAAACACGGCCGAATTCCCCCTCTTTTGTTCTTGGTTATTTGTGTAATCTTGTGATGAACAAGAAGGCGTGGTGCCGTCGCACCACGCGGAAATCACCCGGCTTATTTACGCGATGCCATCGCGTCGCGCCATGGATGGATTATCAAGAACGCGATGCCATCACGCCACATCGAAGGGAACCAAAGGCGCCGCGGCCGGAGCGGGGCCGCGGCGGAGGGGCGCGGTGCCGTCGCACCACGCCGGACGACGAACACCGCGGCCGGTTCCGGGCCGCGGCGGGATGAGAGGACCGGCGGCTCGCCGGGCCGCCGACATCGGAAACCGGAAGGGGACCGGCTTGCCGGTCCCAATGAAGAAAAACCGGCCGGCCAAGTGGGTCGGCCGGAAGGTCAAAGACCGGGGGAATTTAATTCCCCCAGTCAACTTAAAAGCCCCCCCCCCCCATTTATTTAGGGGGGGGGGCAGTTTCATTGAGGGGAGCAGGCGGCCCCCCGGTTTCCCTCAATTAGGCCCCCATGAAGGGGGGTCGGTTCAAAAAAAGGCGCGGCTAAAAGCCGCGCTGCCTGCTGGAAGCGGGGGCTATGCCCCCCGCGCGTGACCCCAGGGCGGCAGGCCGCGCCGCCGCCGGCCGGGCCGCACCGCCGCGCCGGACCGCGCCACCGCGCCGGGCCAGGTCAGGTCGACCCAGGGGGTGTCGGGCCGGGTCGGCCCGGACCCGGACCCCCCGTCTTCGTGTCGTCTTCAGTTTGTTGGCCATAACTTGAGCCACGGTCCTCCGATTGACGAACCGTCAGTGGCGATGTGATCCTTGGATCGAGACGGTCGTTTTGGTATATCGCACTCAAAGTTTCGGAATACTTTGAGTTCAGCCGGGTTGGTTCGTTTACAAAACCAACCAGGCATTCGGAGCGGAAACACTCATATCTTGAGCTACGGACGTATGATTGACGTGCCGTCAGCTTTGTTGAGTTCCTCTTAGTGAGGCGGATCTTTTGGCATACTCCGCCCGTGGTTTTGATGTAGGTGGAGTACGGTCGGGTTGGTTTTGCCTTAAAAACCAACCGAGCCCCTGGGACGAAAAGGCCAATAACTCTCAGACCGGGCGTCCGATCGACGCGCCGTCTATTACATTGAGTTCCTGTTGACGATACGGAACTTTTGGATACACCAACTCTGGACTTTGTGACAGTTGATGTATCAGCCTCTCGGCTCGTGGAGCGGACCCTCCTGAACGAGCTTGCTGTGTGCGGGAACCCTAGTGCTGGCTGCGACTGCGACTGTTACTGTGACTGCGACTGCTACTGTGACTGCGACGACGACAGTACAGAGATCCTCTGTGGATTCGACGACGATGACTACAGCACTCAACGATCCTACGTGGATCAGTGCTACAGGTCCTGTGTGGGCCCGATCCTGTGTGGGTCCGATCCTGTGTTGGTCTTTGCGCTCAGCGGTCCTGTGTGAACCAGCGCCTACAGGTCCTATGTGGGCTCGATCCTGTGTGGGTCTTTTGCGGGGGTTAGTTACCTATCGATCCTTCGTGGGTCCGATTACTTAGATGGATCAGAGATCATCTTTATTGTCTTTTGAAGATGTATACCTGTGTGAGTTGAATCCAATTTCTTTCCTGCGTGGATTGTGTTGTTCTATCCTGGGTGGATTTCGTTTTTCTTTCCTGTGTGGAATACGTTTACTTTCCTGTGTGGACTGATTTGTGCTTGGGCTCGGAGGATGGAGTGTGTTGGAATTGATGACTTAGGTATATGTATGGGCATATACCTAAGCAGTGTCGGTTGTTACTTCGTGATTGTACCTTTCTTTGTGATTTATCCTTTGTGGATTTTGAGAGACCTTCGGGGGTCTCGGGGTCCCTACTGAGTAGTTTATACTCACCCTTGCACGGGCTATGCCCGCACTACGTTGTGTTGGTTGCAGGCGACGGACATCGTTGATCTTGGCTGAGGCTTGCAGAGCAGGACGGTACCTAGAGGTGGACCACTAGGTGGGACGTGTTCGGAGCGGACGGCGGGACCCGTGGAGTAGTGGAGCTATCTGTACTCATCCTTCAGGTGGGATCTCCAGTGGACAGCTCGGTGTAGTGGCTTTTACTTACAGTCGCTGTTTTCCCATTCGAGTTGTACTTACTTTCAGTTTGGGTTTGTATACTGGCCCATTTACTTTTCCGCACTTTCAGTTGTACTTTTTTTTTACTTAGTGTTTACTTTCCGCTTGTTTACTCAGTGGTGTTTGTTTACTTTACAAAGGCAATGCCTTCCCTTTTTACCGGGATTTACGCCTTGGTGCTGGTCGCCAGCCCCTGGCCTATGGAGGGCGGGCTTGGTGTAGTCACGGAACGGACCCCGAGGGCGGGTCGTGACATGGTATGTAGGAAAACTTCCTGAGGTTCTGGCCCACCCATAATTTATTCACGTCGAGTTCATCCTCATCCATCATGATATTAAACTGCAATTCTAGTCCGACGGTAAGTCGTTGTGGCCATCCTGAACTACGAGGACTTTGATCTATGTCAAGCCACGGTACGTAGGAAGCATCCCTGAGGTTCAATCCCATCTCCCATCGGACCAAGGTCCCTTCTTCACGTCGGTTCTCTGACACCCACCACAAGTGGACCCCCGGGTTCACCTTCACGTCGGTTCTCCGACGAAGCCCCTTTGAACCACGAGGTCTTTGATCCATGTCAAGGCACGGTACATAGGAAGCCTCTACGAGGTTCAAGCCCGACTCTCATTGTTTATTCATGTCAGGGTTCATCTTTTTCCCACACAACGCTAAACAACATTCCGGTCTAGTGGCAAGTCGTTGTGACCAACCTGAACTATGTGGTCTTTGATCCGTGCTAAGGCATGGTACGTAGGAAGCCTCCATGAGATCCAAGCCCACCACCACTGGGACCCCCTGGTCCTCCTCATTCACGTCGGCCTTCCGGCGTCCAACCTAAACTATGTGGTCTTTGATCCATGTCAAGGCATGGTACGTAGGAAGCCTCCCAGAGGTTCAAGCCCACCACCTGTTGGTCACCCAGACCTTCTTCACGTCAGGTCACCAGCACCTGGGCAACCTAGTGTGTAAGCCCCACACTATCTGGACCAAGGTCCTCACTCGCGTCGGTTCGCCGACACACCCTTTTAACTACATGGTCTTTGATCCATGTCAAGGCATGGTACGTATGAAGCCTCATGAGGTTCAAGCCCACCACCCGGTCGTTCCGACCTCATTCACGTTGTTTCACCCCCGTCCCGCATGACGTTAAACTGTATTCCACACCGCATTTTAACTACGAGGTCTTTGATTATTGTCAAGGCATGGTATGTAGGAATCCTCTCAGAGGTTCAAGACCACCACCCGTTGGTCACTCCGACCCTCTTCACGTCGGTTCGCTGGCAATACCCTTTGGACCAAGGTCCACCATCACGTCAGTTTGCTGACGACACCACCCATCAGACCAAGGTCCACCTTCACATCGGTTCACTGACCACATCCATCGGACCAAGGTCCACCTTCACGTTGGTCCACCGACACCATCCCGAACTACGCAGACTTTGATTCCCTCCCACGGGGATATGTAGGAGGTCTCTTTGAGGCTCAAGCCCAACTTCACTGTTGCCCTTGCGATGGCCCTATTTCATTCCCCCTCCACTTCATTCATCCATCCGTCACCCATCCTGATTCTCACCCAGGCCGCCACATCCCAGTGGGATCATGCCATCCACCTCCCCGCGGCTCCTAGCAGTGCATGGGCTGCTTTCCACATGTAAGCCCTAGCATATCTCTGAGTCATTGTCCTCTGTGTACACCCCGATTCCTCACCCCTTCGAACTACATGGGTTTTGATCCCTGTCCTCTACACAGGGTTCATAGGAAACCTCCAAGAGGTTCAATCCCAACCAATGGTAATCCATGGTGTACCCCATCCTAGGGTGGACTTCCCCTGATCCACCCTCAGTGGTGTTCAGATCAGTCATATGGTGTGACATCTCCCCTCTACAGGGCACACCACCACCAATCTGTCTCTTTGGGATGTTCTGATCACCCTTATTTCATCTCCGCAAGACGTTAAACTCACGGCGTACCTCAGGATAAACATGAGTTGCCTGAGAAAAACCTCGGATGACACGCCATTGGTGTAACCGTGTCTGCAAGACATTAAACTCGCGGCCTTCCCCGTGATAAACATGGGAAGCTGAGGAAAACCTCAGATGGAATATGATTCCCTGCATCCGATGTATGATGCCTCGAGTTTTTCACCCTTGAGATGCACTCTTATGAGGAGGAATACATGTTCCCCTATGTCCACGCACTCAGAGATTCCCCGACATGCCTGATGTTTCCGTCTACTCCGACCAAAGGTCGCTACCATGTCAAGACCCTATGGAAAGTCTTGAAGGAAGTAGTGTAATTAACCGCCGCCCATGAAGATATGGCACTGGGAATGAGATTCATGAACAACATCTTAAATATATGAGGGAGACCCGGACTAGGTGACGATTTCTGAGGAGGAATCCACGGAAGGAAGAACCGACATCCCATCATCCCGTTTTGATCAAGGAGCAGACGTACCTGAACAAGGAATGAATGGTGCCCACCTTTGGAAAGCGGGAATGCGGGTCAACAGCTGCACGTCCTCCACAGACGGATGTGCGCGCCCCTGTAAAACCGTCAGAAACAGTATCTATTGTAATCATTAACTATGACATATAAATTGTATTTTCCAATAATATCCCCTGTTTTTTATGAATATATAATATCATGTTCACTAAATGTAAACAAAAAGATGTTGGTACATCACTAATAGATTTAAAAAATGTATTATTTTTCATACCTTATTGATAATAAATGTAGACATTTGATGTGTCAAACCTGTGTTCCGGCAGATCCTTAACAATTAATTTCATAGTCAAATAAGATAGGTTTCATATGATAAAATTTACTAACATTATATACTATTACAATTATTTATCATTCATTTCACTAGGAAAATATAATTCTTGGTATGTAATGTGTTCCATGTAATGTGTTTTAATATTCACATTCAGATAGGAATAAAGAATAAACTCATCCTTGGAATAATGTACTAAACATTTATGTTCCTAAATCATGCATGGTAACATATATCTCATAGTATAATTATAATAATAAGTGTGTTCTAAATAAATTTAGAAAAAAAACATTTGAAATATTATATTTTACAAGAATAACAATGTCACATATTCTAATAATATCTCTTTTATCATTATCTCGGAATGATACTTTTCCCCCATTCAATTTGAAAATATACTTGAAAAAGTATTTCTTTCCCGGCATGTTTCTAGAATAGCAACTATACATCTACCATATATTCTTTTTGTTGGTACTATCATTTTTTTTATAAAAACAAAAAAAATAGATATTCCGAACCCGAAACTTCTTGGGTCTAGAAATGAAATAAAATAAACATTTATGAATAAACATTTTTTTCGAAAAGTAATCTTTGTGAAAAACAATTTATTGAACTTTATTTAAAAAAAAATTCTTATTCTAGTTCCCACAACATTTGAACTTATTGAAAAGGGTTAAATTTTTTTAGAAATCTAATTGATACTGAAAATAGGTGTTTTGTGTGTATAATTCATTCTAGAATTATTACGTTGAGGATTTATTTATTTAAAAATTTTATCAAAAAAAATTACCAATGGTAAATTTTTATGAAGGTTTCCTCAATCTGAAAATTTTGGCTTTTATTTATATAAAAAATTCTTTAGATTCATTAGTAATGGTTTTGGAAATAAGTTTACTAAATTCATTTTGTAAGGAATTTTTCTCAGAAATGAATTTTTCTATATATTTAGGAAGAGTTTAATTAATATAAATTAGTATTTTCAAGATCTGTTAAAATATTTGATATTACATTTGTTAAAAAATTTATTCATAAATCATCCATAGTACGTATTCGTTAGAATTGTCATGTTTTTTTTTAAATTTCACAATTCATATTTTATAATATGTTAGAAAAATGTGAAACATCATCATAAGTTGGAAGAGAATTATCTTTAAATGGGGATGATTCTTTTCTAATGATGAACAATTTTTCTCATCTTTATAATTAGAATTTAATTAAATATTTGTATTGTTTTAAGATGTTTATAAATTAGATGTGAAATATTGGTTAACAATAGGTACATTATAAAAAAGACCTATATTCTTCAAAAATGAACATTCATTCTCTAATGTGGTTTTAGTAAAATATCCTCCACTAACACACAATGTGTCAGCATCATTTAATACATTCTTTCATTTTGATTTGTAATGTTTCATTGTGTCTCTTTAAAAATTTGTTTCTTTTCTATCTTTCCTCTTCATCTTTGGATAATTGGGTTGGATATGCCCAATTTTCATACATTCATAACAAGTTCCATAATATTTCTTATAATTTTAATAATTTTCAACGTTTTTTATCAGTATTTGAAATATTTCTTCCCAAATATTATATAAATACTTCTATAAAAATTAGGTAACTCATTATCAAAATGTTTATAAGAACATGAATCATATTGATCAAAACATTCTACTATCATGATGATTTAAAAACCTTCTAACCCAATTAAACATTAGATATTAAGGTAGATGTTATCACAAAGAAAACTCCACCAGTTTTGTTCTTAAAATTTTCAGTATCTATTTTGTGGGTACCCATATATTTCATAAGGTTTCCAATTAAATCATAAAAAGAATGATTATTTTTTGGTCGGAGTGGACACTCAAGAGGGGGGTAAATTGAGTTCCTATTAAAATTTCGGTTAAAATTTTTTCTATTAAAATCCCCCAATTTATAAAACAAGTTAAACTATAGTGAATTTGTAAAACTGTAAAGGATCAATTTGATTCTCAAGAGATTTATTAGATCTCAGTTAATCTAATCAAATGATTAAATTATCTTTTGAAACTAACATAATGATTTACAATAGATACAAACACTTACTAGATTAAATATCAAAGTAATTTTAAAAGAGATTTGTATTTCAATTTAATAAGCAGAGGAATATAAATTATATATTGTATAGTTTAAACTTAAACTAAAAAATGCACAGAAGATATAACCAAGAGGTTCCATCTCAATCCGAGACTTAGTACTCTAAAATTTATATATAAATTTGATCTACACCATGGATCGGGGTTAACAACAGTACAAGACTGTCCAGGCCACAAAGGGACCTCTACCACTGTTCTTCTTGGGAAAAAAAAATAAAGACCAGGCCACACAAGGACCTCTTCCACAGTTGTCGTGGGTAAAAAAGAGTAATGAGTATTGGTGTGAGGATTGTGATATCCCCCAGTTCAGCACAGGATACCGTGTGTGTGTAAAATGAACATGATACACACACTGCTTGAAAGTAAATAATAAATCACTTAGAGATAGTATATGAATGTTTAGAAAGCTCTAGTGATTGGCAGTGTAGCTCTGGACTCATTGGATTCAGCAGAAATGCTTCTGAGTCCTTCTCTTGTTTTTCTGTTGAAAAATAGAGTGTCGTAGTTCAGCTTCTGTTTCTCCAAGAGAGAGGATTTTCTCTTGACTCTAGAGTACTTCGTGTGTTCTTTAGTAATGTAGGATTTCATGTATGGAACTTCTTTGAAGATAGTTCAATGTTTTCTTCAAAATTATGCTTAGTATTGTTCTTCAGTTCAATACAGAGCCCGCATGTGTTGTAGTACGTGTTTATAGACGTGTCAGGAACGATTCTCTTCTCTACTATAGCTCAATTTTCTTTATATTCCACGAGCTCCAGCAATATGAATTATTTCCTTTCCATAGGTACGAGGTACGGTTTCCTGACAGACCAACAACTATCATTAAATAACATTAATTGCATTAAAAACATCAAATATGACCGTTAGTATTATTTAAATAATATTGACAAAAAGGTTAAGAAATGGTGTCATAGTGATTCTGTAAATAGGGTCTCCAAGAACCGGTATTTCCTTCACTGTGTCTTCTTCACGGTGTCTCCATGTCATGGTGTCTAGCTCACGGTGTCTGAGTCACAGTGTTTGACTCACGGTGTGTCCTTCACGATGTCTGGGTCACGCTGTGTCCCTCACGGTGTCTGGGTCATGGTGTGTCCTTCACGGTGTGTCATTCACGGTGTCTGGGTCACGGTGTCGGGCTAACTGTGTCTGTTTTACTATGTCAAACTTCACGGTGTCTTGATAATTAGAAAAATAATTGTATTCAAACTTAAGCAGTAATATGCATAATGTGAATTATGTTTAACCATTATCAAGTAAGATAATATGAAACATAAATACAAGGGTTTGATAAGATAAGTGAGAGTTGTGATCATGCAAAGGATTAGTAAATAATAATGGGAGTAATTGATAGTAATAAAATATGCAGTCATTAAAACATGATGTGTTATTATTATTGAGATTTGTGATCATTAAAACATGATGTTTAATTATTATTGAGATCTGTGATAATTAAAAAATGATTAATGCATGAGGAGTCCAACAATCTCCCCCTTTTTGATGATCACAAATCATGTATAGTCAAAGTATAAATGAAATGCAACATTAGAGAAAATAACATATATAATAAGAATAGATAAAAGACTGGGAGATAACTCCTACCTATTTCTCTGTTTTCTCCCCCTTTTAGGACTATAAAAAAGTAGAGAGAAGGGAGTGAAACACTGCATTTTTCATTAAGAATATTTATAATAAAATATACAGGATAAATACAAACATTAAATAGCAAACGACATCCCATCAAAAAGTAAGAAACATTAGAAGGCATCATGGATTGGGTTTCTCTTTGCCTTTATCAGTAGGAGCTGAAGTTGATGTAGAATAAGGCATGGAGGTTGCAGAAAAAGATGGTAAAGGTAGGACTTCAAATATGGAGAGAGCCAAAGTAGGAGTTGTAGGAGATCTAGTCTGTGGTTGATCAAGAATGACTGGTCTGATCTGAGAAAGGCCTTGGCTGACTGACATGGCAGTTGAGGCTAGGGCAGGTAAACCGGGTCTAAGGGGTGCAGCAGCTAGAGAAACTATAGCAGTACTCTGTACATAAAGATACAGATTCAATAGATTTATGAAATTAGTAATTATTTCCCCACCATATTTCATATCCTTTTCAAAATCGTCTTTATTCTCCATGAATTTTTCCAACAATCTAGTGAACTCTGTAAGCTTCTAAAATTGAGCTTTAAAATCTTAAGTCAATGGAGGGATTTTCAAATTTTCTACAAGATACATAATGTGATTTGTCATGTCACTTCTAGAGAAAATCTGAGTGAGATAAAATTCTATCTTCATGGTGATCACCTGTTGAGCATCATTGGCAATCTTGGAATGAATTATGACCATTTCCAAAGCTTGATCACTATTCTTAACCACTTCTGACAAAGGATACAAATCGAATCCACTGAAAGAATTCTAAATTTCTTCCTTGATTATGGATCTGAGTAGATAATCATCCAAAGAGGGAATAGAAGTCTGACTAGAGGGAGGAGAAGCCTTGACAGCTTCGGTATGAACTTTGGGTTGTTTTAAAACTTTTTGCAGACATCCAGTGTACTCAACTGTGAGCTTATTCAGACTTTCTAAAAGCTATCTCATGCATTGTAGCATCTTGGTATGTCTTGTTCCAATCTTCTCATCAAAATATAGCAGATAAGGATGCACTTGAGACACAATCTCTCTAGAAAGTTTGGAAACATCTGGTTCAGGAGAAGTAGCAATAGGTGCAGGAGCAGAATCAGGAGCATGCTCTGATCTTGAAGACAATTCTCTTTGAAGATTTTCCATCAAACCATTAAAATTTACAACAACAGGACTAAGAAACATATTTTCAACTCTGACTTCTTGTATTTCTCGGATCATCATTGGTTGAATATGTAGAATGATGTTTTCCAAAAAATCTAGGCATCTTATTGACTTAGTTGAGTGACTAGACGAGGTTGAGAGGATATAATCCTCTAAACTCCATCAAATATAGTCTCTCTAAATACTTTAAAATCATTTTTAGTTTCATATGATTGTCACTCAGATAAGAGAGTAGATTAAGGTAGTGCTACAAGTTCTAATGCAGATTCTGGTTGCGGTTCAGAATTAGTTTCAGTATCAGATTCAGATTGAGGTTGAGGTTATGGTTCTAGTTCTGGTTCTAGGTGAGCTACTGACATCAGTTGAAACAAAGAAGAGAGATCTTTACCAGCTGCCGTCACTTGCATGGATTCACTCAGATCAAAAAATCTTCGGAATTCATGCTGAGTGTACACAGAATATGTGACAGTTGGTTGAGAGGTTTCAGCAGGTCCACCTTCAATAATCTCAAGGTTTTGAGGATCCTCCCCCTCAAAATGTGCTTCCATTTCATATTCTTAAGGGTCTAGAACTGGGTTAAGATCCACAGGATCAGCTCTAATCTCTTCATAAAATTCTTACCTTGCCAGCTAAAATGAAATTTCCATCCTCTCTTCAGTAGAGGGTATATACATAGGAACCGACTGTTCAACTAGTTGTGCTTCTAGACATGCTTCTTTTTCAACATGGATATCCTCTTGATTAATTTTTTCCCTATAATGGATTTTTCCTAGAACAGCTTCTTCCATGACAGGGAAGTCTTCTGCACCACTAGACTCTTCCATGGCGTGATTCTCTAAAACATGAATAAAAAATTCTCTTACAGCTTCAGGTTGAATTTCCTGATTAATATCATCTCTTGAAGAAGTTTCTTCTTCTCTAAAAACAACATAAAATTTATCTATAGAAGGAATTTCAGCAGGAACATCAGCAGGGACAACAGTCATTTCTTTCTCAATAGGAGTTGTTTTCTCTTGAGGTATTTCAGCTTCTTCTTCTTCTTCTTCCTCTTCTGAGTACTCAGCCAATTCATCTAGTTCCAAACCAGGGTCAGTTATATTCTTTGGCCTTCTTAGATAATCAACAAGATTATACTTCTTATAAATTTTATTATTATCCTCATCCCACTGCTTCATCCAGGGGTTCCAATTAATCTTCATCCTTCTGATGTTAGGCTTGGATAAACAGAAATAAAAATCCTCTAGCTTTTCTTCATTCGGTCCAACTACACCCTTAGAAACTAACATGGACGAAATCATCCTTGAGTAAAACAAGGAGGTGGATTTGGAAGTGACTTTAATCAGCTCAAATATATGGTTGATGAAATATTTTGAAAGATTGATCTTATGGATATTCTTCAATAGGTGAATCAGGAACACATCCTAATACTTCATCACAAAAAAATCTCCTTTTAATGGACTGATCAAATTCTAAACAAATTTGAATAGAAGTCTTGTCTCCCCATCCAATTTAGCTTCTTTGGCCCGTCGCTTGGTTACATTTCCGGTCAGGACCTCTAGTGCATTTTCCATATCAAATATGACAGTTGTTGGAGGAGGGTCTCTCTGGTAATCATCACAAATCCCTTCATGAGGAATTCTCCGGCATGTAGCCCACAACCTTAAAGTGAATGAACACTTTTGTCCATTGATCCAGCTTTTCATCATAAATCTTTCTCCAGCATCAAAGGTAAACTTTACATATTGGTAAAACTAAGATACCAATCTTAGATAAATAGGACTATCTTTTCTTGAAAACCATTTGATCCATCTATGTTCTCTAAAGACTTTTAGAATGAAAGACGTATTAGATGACAGCAACTCAAGGCTAATCTCTTTCTCAGGAACTACAGTATGGCTTATTAGGTTCAGATGTAAAGGTCCTTCAGGTGAAATCTTTGGTGCTCTTTTCTGTTTCTTCATGCGGCGCTTCTCAGATGAGGGTGAAGATGGACAGTTCATCCTGGGCATCCACTAAAGATCCGAGCGAGAGAGAAGGAGAGAGGGGTTTCAAGGTAAAGAGGGTTCGAGAGAGTGAGTAGGAGAGATATCGGGTAATGAATCGAGTGAAAACCCTAATATTTTATCATTTGGGAATGTCAAGTGTCATAATAATAAAAACGCGGGAAAGCAAACAGTGGAGAAAAAAAATTACCGCGATGAGGGTTCAAATAAATATATAAAGAATCTTTACGGTGAGACCGTGAGTAGGCATTATGGTGTGATGAAAAACATTCGTCACGGTGAGACAGTGGGTGTTTGTCACAGTGAGATAGTTGGTGGTCGTCACGGTGAGACAGTGACCATTCTGTGCAGTCACGATGAGACAGTGAGTGAACTATTTTGTCATGGTGAGATAGTTAGTGTACTGTTCTGTCACAGTTAGACAGTGAGGTGATAGACCGTGAACAAAAGATGTTAACCGTGAGACCATAAACATGAGACAGTAACTGAGAAACAGTGAACATGAAACCGTAAAGTAAATTATAGTAAAAATAGTAAACATTAAGATCTGTAAGATGTCTCTTTATGGTTAATCATACCAAGATCATTTATGATGTAGTCTAATCTCTAATAATTTAATGGTTTAGTGAATATATCATCAAGTTGATATTTAGTACCAATTAATTCTAAAGTGATATATCCTTTTTGATAATGATCCCTAAAAAAGTGATGTCTTACATCAAAATGTTTTGTCCTAGAATGTGAAACATGATTCTTTGAAATGTTAATATCACTTGTGTTGTCACAATTTATTGGGACATTTCTGAATTGATATCCATAGTCTAGTAAAGTGTGTTTCATCCACAAAATTTGTGCACAACAACTTCCAACAGCTATGTATTACACTTCTGTAGTAGATAATGCAACAAAATTTTCTTTTTTACTACACCATGATACTAGTGACTTTCCTAATAAGTGACATGTTCCAGAGGAGCTTTTTCTATCTAATTTTAATCTAGCAAAATCAGCATCATAATAACTAACTAGTTCAAATGATTGTCCTTTTGGATAGAACAATCCTAAATTTAGATAATGCTTGACGTATTTGAAAATTCTCTTTACAGTTTTTAAATGTGACTCTTTAGGGTTTTCTTGAAAACGAGCACACATACACACACTAAACATAATATAAGGACGACTAGTAGTCAAGTAGACTAGACTTCCAATCATTCCTCTATAAGTGGTTTGATCAAAATATTTTCTATCTTCATCAAGATCCAACTTATAGGTGGTACTCATGGGAGTGTCACTATTTCTTGTGCTATCCAGTCCAAAATGTTTTAAAAGGTCTCTAGTATATTTACTTTGAGTTAAAATAATTCCATCATTGTTTTGAATGATTTGATATCCAAGAAATAATTTATGTTCACTCATTAAACTCATATCAAATTCATTTTTCATCATTTTAGAAAAATCAGTACATAAAGATGTTTGGGAAGATCCAAAAATAATATCATCTACATAAATTTTTTACAACTAAAACATCTTTATAAATTCGTTTTATTAAAAGGGTAGGATCGACTATACCTTTTGTAAAACAATTAAAAATTATAAATGTACATAATATGTCATACCAAGCTCTTGGCTGTTTCTTTAAAGCATATAAAGCATTTGATAATTTGAAAATATGACTTGGAAAATAAGGGTTTGTAAATCCTGGTGGTTGTTCAACAAAAACATCCTCAGCTATATACCCATTTAAGAAAGCACTCTTGACATCCATTTAATATAGTTTGAAATTTAGATGTGCATAATAAGAAAGTAAGATCCTAATGGATTTTAGTCTGGCTACTGGAGAAAAAGTATCCTCATAGTCAATTCCTTCCTCTTGACTATAGCCTTGTCCAACTAACCTAGCTTTGTTTCTAACTATATTTCCAGATTCATCGACTTTATTTCTAAACACCCATTTTTTACATATGGTGAAAGTGTCCTTAGGTCTTTCTACCAGTTTCCAAACATTATTTCTTTCAAATTGATCGATTTATTATTTCATATAAATTACCCAACATTCATAATTAATAGCATCATCAATTCTTTTAGGTTCAAGATGTGACAATAAGGCTTGATGTTCATCCTGGTTTCTAAGAGAGGCTCTAGTCTGTGTCCCTCTATCAGGATTACCAGCAACAACATCTAAAGGATGATTCATTAGAATCCTAGTGTATCTAGTAAAGGTAGGGCTAGAAATTTCGTGGTTTATCTCTAAGTTTGGGTTCAACAGAAGTAGATTCTAGAATATGTCCAGAATTGGTTGTCTTTAAAATAGGTTCATTGATTTTATCATTAAGGTTCAGAACTAATAAATCTTCTTCAAGATTTACAAGAGATGACTTAGGTTCATGTGGATCAGTTTCATCAAATTTGATGTGAAAAGATTCTTCCACACATTTGGTTCTCTTATTGAAAACTTTATAGGCTTAGCTAGTTATAGAGTATCCTAAAAAGATTCCTTCATCACTCTTAGAAGAAAACATGTCCAGATTATCCTTTGTATTAAGAATAAAAACATTGCAGCCAAAGACTCTAACGAAAATAACTTTGGGTTTTCTATTATTCCATAGTTCATAAGGGGTATTCTTGAGAAAAGGTGTGACTAAGACTCTATTGATGATATAACAAGCTGTATTTACAACTTCTTCCCAAAAATAAATAGGCAGGTCATACTCATTAATCATGGTTATTTCTATTTCTTGAATGGTTCTATTTCTTCTTTCTACTACCCCATTATGTTGAGGTGTCCTAGGAACAGAAAAGCTGTGACTATAGACATTTTGTGAGCAGTAAGATTCAAAATCATGATTTTCAAACTCATGACCATGATCACTTCTCAGGGTTTTAATCTTAAGTCCACTAAGGTTTTCTACAGACTTGGAGTATTTAATAAAGTATGAACAAGCTTCACTTTTGTGAGCTAAGTAGTATACCCATGTATATCTAGAAAAGTCATCCACTAAGACATAGAAATAGTGGTAACCATTTAATCTAGAAACTCTATAAGGTCCAAAAAAGTCCATGTGAACCAACTCGAGCGGCTGAGAAGTTGAAACTTATTTCTTTGATTTAAAAGAGATTTTGTGTTGTTTTCCCTTTTGATAGGGATTACAGACATTGTCATTTGGAAACTCTAGTCTGGGTAAGTCTCTAACCATGTTCTTCCCAGTTAGTTTTCTAAGTGATTGTCTATTGTAGTGTCCTAATCTCCTATACCATAACCAAGTCTCTTTATGAAAATCATTTAAAAAAGTAACATTTTTCTTAGCTAAAGAATTTAAATCAACAGCATAAACATTTTCATTTCTTAAAGCAGAAAATATTAAAACATTCTTAGAATTAAGAAAATTACAAGAGTCATTTTCAAATTTAACATTAAAGCCATCATCACATAATTGAGATATACTTAACAAGTTATATTTCAATCCATCAACAAATAAAACATTAGAAATTAAAACTGAGTTAGTGTTACTAATTTGGCCTAGGCCGATGATTTTTACTTTTAATTATCACCAAAGGTGACATGGCCTTAATCAACCTTGATTAGGTTCATGAAGCATGAGTAATCCCGAGACATATGTCTTGAACATCCACTGTCCAAATACCATGTTTTCTTGTGAGAACTCTTCAAACAGTTTTCTGAGAAAACAGATTTAGATGGGAAATGACTTTGGTACCCAGATCTTCTTGGGTCCAAAAAGGTTATCAATCAAATATTTAGTTACCCAGATTTCTCTTATGGGTCTAATATTATTTACAGAGTCAATATATTTTGATAGATAAACATTATTTGATATATAACAATATGAATAACTAGTTTAAGAATACGAATTTTCAGAATTGGAACAAGAAGAATTTTTTACAGATTTATGAATAAATCGAGTTTTAGTGAACTATCTTTTTTTAGGTTGGTATCCCAAACTATTAGTGTATTTTAGTGCAACTTGCTTTCCTAACATTTCTGTAAGTGTATATTTTCCCTCTGTGAATTTTTCTAAGTCCTTTATAAGTTTCTCATTAGAAATTTTCAATCCTATATTTTCCTTTAACGGTTGAGAATTCTTTTCTTTTTATATATCAAGGGACGATTTAATATTTGCAGTGATAGCATGCTGCTTTTTAATTACTTATATTTGTCCTTAAGTTCATTGCGTGTTTCTTCTATCATGTTACAATATTCAAAAAATTCTTCTTTAGACATATCTTCTGAATTAGAATCAGATTCTACACCATCTCTAGAATAATAAGAATTTGAAACAAGAGTATCTAAGGTTACCTCGAATGTGTTGGTCATGAAACACATGTTGGCATGATTCTTTTCAAAATTAGATATTTCAGATTCATTTGTGCTATCTTCTGAAGCACTCCAAGTAGCTTTCATATCTTTCTTATACTTCTTGTCCTTATAATCATGTTTCTTTTTGAATTATAATTTTGGAAAGTCATCCTTGATGTGTCCTTTCCTCATGCATTCGTAGCAGACTATATCAACTTCTTTATCAGACTTCTTCCAATATTTTTTCCAGTGACCATTATTGTCATATTTTCATTTTAGTTTGTTATTCTGAAGAATTTCTTCTTCCAATAGAATTTTTTAAATCTCCTGGCTATTTGAGCCATCTCAGCATCACTGTCTGAGTCTGAATCTTCGTCGGTTCAACTTTCAGTAGGTATATGTATTTTTTCCTTGTCTTTGCTCTTTTGAGAAGTAGACTTAAAATCCATATATTTTCTCTTGTTTTCATCATCTTCCTCCTTAATCACTTTGATTTCTTCCTCATACATCATTAATTTACCAATAAGCTCTTTGATAGGAAGATCTCCAATGTCACGAGACTCTCTGATTGAATCAGAAGTGCCTCTCCATCTTTCTAGAAAATATCTCAGTATCCTCATGATTTGTTCCTTTACTAGAACAACCTTTCCAATTGAACTCATTGTATTGACTATCTAATTGAACCTTAAATACATATCAGAAATAGGTTCATCAGTTTTCATTTTAAAATTATCATATTTAATAGTATAAGTATTTAATCTCATTTCTTTAACATTAGTTGTTCCCTCATGAGAAACACCTAAAGTATCCCAAATTTCATAAGCTGTTTTACAGGCAGATATTCTATTGAATTCCTCATCTCATAATTCACAATACAAATCATTCATAGCTTTACAATTATTATATTAAGTAGTTTTTTTAGTTTCATGCCAAGTTGATCTTTAAGTTTCTGGAAATTTATATTGAGATTCTATAGAAGTCCAGATATATAAACCCCTACTTTCTAAATGAATTATAATTTTAAGTTTCCATTGAGCATAGTTTGTACCATTAGAGAGAGGTGCCATGTTAGTAGCATCACCTTATGGTCTATTGTCCATAACTATATTTTAGAGAATAAATTTAAAGAGATAAAATTTAGAGCTAACTGAAATTTATGATCTTTAAAGATGCAACTAAAATCACAGTTGAAATAATTTTTTTTTTGAAAACATGTATTAATAAAAAAACTCTGATTACCAAATGTTGGTCGGAGTGGACATTCAAGAAGGGGGTGAATTGAGTTCCAATTAAAATTTCTGTTAAAATATTTTCTATTAAAATCCCCCAATTTATAAAACAAGTTAAACTGTAGTGAATTTCTAAAACTGTAAAGGTTATATTAGATTCTCAAGACATTGATTAGTACTCAGTTAATCTAATCAAAATATTAAATTATCCTTTGAAACTAACCTACTAATTTACAATAGATACAAACACATTCTAGATTAACTATCAAAGTAACTTTAAAAAAGATTTGTATTTCAAAGTAATAAGTAGTGGAATATAAATTAGATACTGTATAGTTTGAACTTAAACTAAAAATGCACAGCAGATATAACCAAGAGGTGCACTCTCATGCCGATACTTAGTCGTCTCAAATATATATATAAATTCGATCCACACCCTGGATCGGGGTTAACAAAAATACCAGACTATCTAGGCCACACTTGGACATCTACCACTGTTCTTCATGGGAAACGAAAATAAAGACTAGGACAC
The DNA here is from genome assembly GCA_963277665.1 of Viscum album. NCBI lineage: Eukaryota > Viridiplantae > Streptophyta > Magnoliopsida > Santalales > Viscaceae > Viscum > Viscum album. The sequence goes on along the minus strand of OY728157.1, from coordinate 934,886,794 downwards.
ACAAGGACCTCTTCCACAGTTGTTGTGGGTAAACAAGAGTAAGGAGTATTTGTGTGAGGATTGTGATATCCTCTAGTTCAACACAGGAGATAGTGTGTGTGTGTGTAAAATGAACAGGAGACACACACTGCTCGATGGTAAATAATAAATCACTTAGAGATAGTGTATGAATGTTTATAAAGATCTAGTGATTTCTAGTGTAGCTCCAGACTCGTTGGATTTAGAAGAAATGCTTCTAAGTCCTCTAGTTTTTTTGTTAAAAAATAGAGTGTTGTAGTTCATCTTTTGTTTCTCCAGGAGAGAAGATGTTCTCTTGACTCCAGAGTACTTCATGTGTTCTTCAGTAATGTAGGATTGTATGTATGGAACTTCTTTGGGGATAGTGCATTGTGTTCTTCACAGTTGTGCTCAGGATTGTTCTTCAGTTCAGTACAGAGCTCGTGTGTATTGTAGTATGTGTGTTGAGATGTGTGAAGTTTGATTCTATTCTCTACTGCAGCCCAATCTTCTTTATATTCCACGAGTTCTGGAAATAGGAATGATTTCCTTTCCAAAGGTACGAGGTGCGGTATCCTGACAGACCAAAAACTATTATTAAATACCATTAATTGCATTAAAAACATCAAATTTGACAGTTAGTATTATTTAAATAATTTGTACAGAAAGGTTAAGAAACAGTGTCACAGTGATTATGTAAATGGTGTCTCTATGAACTGGTATGTCCTTCATTGTGTCTCCTTCATGGTGTCTCCATGTCACGGTGTCTCTCTCATGGTGTCTGAGTCACGGTGTCTGACTCACGGTGTGTCCTTCATGGTGTCTGGGTCACGGTGTGTCCCTCACGGTGTCTGGGTCACGGTGTGTCCTTCACAGTGTGTCATTCACGGTGTCTGGGTATCGTGGTCGGGCTTACTGTGTCTGTATCACTATGTCAAACTTCACAGTGTCTTGATACTTAGACAAATAACTATATTCAAACTTAAGAATTAATATTCATAATGTGAATTAAGATTTACCATTATCAAGTAAGAGAACTTCAATCACAAATACAAGGGTTTGATAAGATAAGTGAGAGTTGTGATCATGAAAAGGATTTGTAAATAATAATGAGAGTAATTGAATGTAATAATATTTGCAATCCTTAAAACATGATGTGTAATTATTATTGATACTTGTGATCATTAAAATATGATGTGTAATTATTATTGAGATTTGTGATCATTAAAATAGGACTAATGCATGAGGAGTCCAACAATTATGCATATTTTTTTATCTCATCAATAAATGTTGTTTTAAATTCCAACACATTGGGAATGATATTAATAATATTATCAATACGAATCTCATCATCAACTCCTATCCCAATAGTTTATTGTAAATTCTTTATAGTTCTCTTGAACATCTAGTGCATCTTTGAAACAAATTATCTTGGACGAAAATAAAAGTCCTAGAACATTATTATAGGTATAACAATTTTGATCACTACAAATTTTGATGTTACAAAATGTGTAACTTGAAACATTTTCCGAATACTATTTTCATCTTCAAAAGGGGACATCTGACTATAAATAATTCTTATCATTGAACAAAAAAAATTATTAATTGCTCAATAATTTTCTAACACTTTTATTTATTGATGTGTATAAGTTGTAACATCATTATTAATAATCTAATAGTCTCTAGTAATACTAACTGAATTATGAACCCTCGTACTGATAACAAGAGTCTTCATTTGATCTCTTCAATACTCATAATTATCACTATCAAAGAAAGGTCGTTTGATTGGATTTTGATGGTCTATATGTCTATAATTAATAACTTCAATCATTTAAAAAATTATAAAATTTATTTTCTACAGATACAATATAGTGGATAGAATATATAATCAAAATGATTATATCAAAACATCAACTACTAGAAATAGTTAATATAGTAAAAAATGAAGCAAGTATATGAGCGGTGGAATACTTCTCTGATACCAATTGTGGAGTCATATAATTTATCTTGATGGATATACTTAAAAGATGGGGGGATTGAGTTTTATTTTATGAAGTTAAATTTTTTTCCCAAATCCTCATAAAGAAGGTTAACATACACAACCCTTAGTCTAATTAATAAAATCATAAAATAATAATCACAAATCCATCTGATTATATTATAGTGAAAATCATAATCACTATAGACAAAATTTATTAGATTTTAAATATCATAAAAAATTATTTTATGATAAATCAATTATAATTTAAATATGATTATGATGAACCACTTTCTATGAAATGAGTAGTATAATAGAAAAACAATAAACAATAAGTAATGCAATATCTAAAAAATGTAAGAATGTATTACAAGCTATTAAAAGGGTAAAACTATTTTAACATAAGTGTATGGTTGTAAATAAACCTGACTAATGGTATCAACTATTTTTAACATATAGTACTTTATTTATTTCCATACTGGGAAAGCCCACAATACGATGATCAGAATGGATCTATCTTTCTATCCCTATAAGACCCAGATATGAAGATTGAATTTGTATTCCTAGACTTGGAAGACCTAGATCTAATAGATCATATTCCCTATCTTCCTAGCCAGAAAATACCTTAGATGTAATAATGATCAGGAATGATTTACAATTACAAAAGTTTTTAAGGATACTACTGAACAAAGATTACTTAGATAAAAAATACTCTAAAGAATAAAAATGAGTAAGATTGATCGTTTTATGCTATAAAACCATTGAGTGAAAAAGAAATCAATCAACCAGTCAACATTCCCTAAACTCTTCAAATGAAATGGTTTTGATAGGATATTTACCAATAGTCATATTACTATCATATTTACAGTTTTTTAGGTGGAATCTGTCACCTGAGACATGACATATCATTGTAACTGATTGTCCATCATCATATTTAGTAACACCATCATAATATAAAACATTTTAATTATGATAGAAATAAGTATTCTATAATTTTATAATGAACATCAGTTAGCCTAATTAAATTCATTAAACCTTTTATTAGGATAATATTTATGAGTGTTTGTCCGATTGTATGGGTACATGTATCAGATTAATAGTGAAGAATATTTAGTATGATATACATGACTAAAGTCTCACTTATGGTCTAATAAAGTTTTGTTTGGTAATCATATTCGTACTCAATATGACAGTCATGATATATAATGTATTTTTTATATTCATAATACATTATAAGTTATTCAATGTGTGGTACACTGTAATTTTTTCTAAAAAATAATTTAGAATATCTTGGGATATAGTAAACATGTTTTATGTACGTGTTGGTGATTTATAAAACTAATGGAATGGAATATTAAGGATTAGAAATTCTAACTCAACTCCTTCATTGGAATCCTATTATCACATTGGATAGATAAATCCTCTAAAACACCCATAATTCTAGAATAAAACTCCAATGAAGATTATTTATCGAATCATAAGGAGATTTTAATTTAAATAGGCATATAGGTGAGTCTCTTATAGTATAAAATGGATGATATCATGATTAGGGACCTGATCATAACTATAAAAATAGTGCACCCATAGGATATTAATAATCACCAAGAACACGTGATTCATTATCTTCAAATCCATGATATAGGGTTTGGAATGGTTCCTATCTAACCATATCTAACTACAAGATGGAATCATTTAAACTATATTTTTTTGATTCCTTTTAAAAAAACATAGTTGATCATGTCAAAATTTAATCAATTACTAACCACAATTCTTTTACCACTGGTGTTATATTCATGTTAATCAAACATTACCACTCAAGACCATTCCATGAATAATGTGTTTTCAAAGGATTCATAACCATTAAACCATTTCACCATAATGATTTTTTATAAACACCAACACATTTCTATGATTACCATATCCATGGGAATTGACATGTAGTACTGATAATTTTTTGATGTTCCAGTTTTCTCTCCTTCTACATTGACGGAAATGATAAACATATTTTACACAATATTCTAGGCCTTAAGTGTGTCCTAGTCATCAATTATTGTTATTGGGAACTCATTCCACGACACATGATCCTTATATTAATGAGCACACTATAATTATATGGTAAAAAAATTATTACCATGTGAAAGGATGAAAAGAGATGAAAATACATCCACTTTTAGTGTGATATATTATATTTAATTTATACTAAAATGTGAACCTCCACCCGAGTTATGTCCACATGTGACATTACATTTTTCGTAGAAACTAAAACCAATTGACTATTAGTGTAACAAAACCTGATCATTTTTACATCATCGTCCCCAACACTAGGATAAATCATCATCTATAAAACATGTCACTATACCCCAGAAGTGCCATTTGAACACAAAAATAAAATTCATGCCTTCAAAAAGTAAAAACAGACACATAGGACTCACTAAACAATTTCATCAGCTCAATGGGTATTGTGTGGATCGACATGTACTACCCCAAGATGTAATTAACATAATTAAATATCCTTGATAAAATAAATAGTTATATGGACCCTATTAATTCTAGTACTCGATGGCCTATAAAAGTAAACTAGCTCAATATCATATTATCTCATACAACTACAAATATGGATAAAGACCTCCTAAGTCACCATAACTGAAGAAGAAATGTCTCACAACATACTCTATAGCTGAAAAAGATCTAGTGATGACTAACACATTGAAACTACACATAAATTGACTCTAATTCCCTTAATAGAAGTCAAATTACCAAATGACCATCCATCCAACTCGGGAGACAATTTATAAATGAACTGTCCTACTAGGGACAAATGGAACCCAAATAGTTCTTAACATCATAAACTGGTCACAAAAAATCACAAGAGTTTTAAATTATAATGGAACTTCCCACCCTGGGATAACCCCTTACTCAAACATATGACATCAAATTTATTAGTTTTCCATGCTAGGATGATTTACTATTCTGTAATGCCAGTCTTTCTGGTTGATGATAAGATATAAAAAGTCAACTGGGATTCAAAAGAAATGTCCACATTCACATCACTAACATTTAACAATGAACAATGTATGTTTAACCCTTATATGAGGTTTCAAGAGATAATCACCTCTATGGGTTTCTTTTTACGAAATTAAATTAAATTCATATTTTTTTAATCATTTCAAGGCTCAGTTTTAAAACATCATGCACCATTTATATGTAATGTTTATTAGTTACTTAATTTAGCTAACCCTACAAGGCACAAATGAATGTTGTATAAAACTAACCTTTAAAATTTAATATTTATCCCACATCTTATCTTAATAATGAGTAATATATTATAAATAACATTTTAAATAGAATTTATTTAAATATAATCTTTCACAACTAGATTTCTTAATGAAAATTTCAATCAATATCAATAGAGGAAAGAAACCGTGGGGTTTTAATTGGAATTTTAATTAACTAACAAATCATTTAATTAGAGTTCAAAGAAATATAATTTTTTTATAAATTTAAAAGGGGGCTAGTCACATAAGTTACAACCATACATCTATATGTGAACCCAAATAACTAGTTGCAACCATTTTAAATAAACATTGATATAAAACATAAGCATTCCCACATGGGGTTAAGCACTAAATCATAAGATATATTATTACCTAAGTGGGTCCCATTAAACCTTAATGAGTTCATCTAAATTTTATCCAAGCATTTAAAAGATTAAAATTATAAAATTCCCACAGTGGGTTTATCAAATATGAATTTAGCACAATGACTAACTGATTCAAGTTGAGTTAATTCTATCCCATGAATATAATAGGTCAAGACCATCCTAAATCGACTGATTCATATAAAGGTCCATAAGAAACTAAATCTATTAAAGTCAAATTTTAAGTATTTTTACACTTATCTAATGGTCTAATGTTATACCAAAATCTTATATGTTAGTTTGATTATATGGGATACTATTTCCCAATTTATTAATCACCTATAGACATTAATAATTGAAAATTGGATCCCATTTAATCACAACCGGTACAGTTCATCCCATTTAACAAATGTTTCATTGATCATACAAGTCAGGTTTCATTAGTTAAGATTCCACCATTAAGGTATATGGGAAGAAACCATTTTGGTTGATCGAGAAACATTAATTACCCAATTTCATAACCAAACTATAACTACGCATGTAGTAAATAATACATAAATATAACTAGGAAACCCCAAGAGAAAGTTACATTGGTAAATAATGATATACATTTAAGAAATAATGAATATAATAAACTAATCTTGACATGTATAAAATAATTATAAAAAATAACTCAATCATGTTATACACTTATGGGACATATCAAAAAAATCAGGCAGTCAAGGAGTGAAAACTACATGTCATAGAGTAAGCATGGCATATGAATCTCTATATTCTTAGAATAATTCACGTAAAAATACATTATATATCAGGGAAAGGGTAAAGTACCATAAATCATTAAGCAATATAATTTAAATCAATCACTCAAGGTGAAATCATAATCAATTATAAAAACGAAAAACATTGTAACTACCTGAAAATGTAGGTCTTCTATTTATGGATATCATTCCTCATAATAAATTTTTATTGTGCTTTAAAATAAAAGAACATAGAATTAATTCAGAGCTAAATTATTGTTTTCAGAAATGATATAATTATTATGAAAAATTAAGGTATACGAAATAATGATTATTTTAAAAAAAGTATGATTAAAAAACCCTTTTTAAATTTAAATGATAAAATAATTTTATTTTTTTGTGTTAGAAATTTCACTATGAAATTTCAGTATTCATTTTCTATCTACTCTTATTTTCAATAACTGAGTATTTTTATATTTTAAAAAGTTAAATTAATCATTCTTAGAGAATCATTACGGTTAAATAAATATCATTCTAGAACTCCAAAGGTAAAAATTAACTTAGGATGAATTTTTAGTATTTTTCTAAGAGGTTTCAATTTGAGGAATAGTATTTGATAAATAATATTTTTTTGATGAATAGTAATAATATTTGTATTAATAAATATATTTTTATGTGAAATGATTTTTAAAAAATGTTCTTCTCCATTTGTGTTCAGGGAGTAATTTGGAGTCTAATAATATCAACTAAATATTTAGGGAATATTATAGTATGAATTGTAATATTACCCTTATGAATAGTAATGAAAAGTAAATCGGCCAAAAAATAGAAACATTACACATGAATGTATAAATAAAATTTAGACATCTTAAAAGTAAAAAAAATGATCATAGTATAAGTTATCTAATTTCTTTAGGTCGTAAATATTTTATTTAAAATTATATATTTAATTTAATTGTTTAAAATGAAAACTTATTTTCATAAAATGTAATTATAAATTGTTACTATATTGTCATATGGTTATATGATAATTTTATGGGACCTTAATTACTTTTTCAATGTGTAACAAAACAAGTTATAGTTTTAGAGATTATTTTTGAATAAATAATGATTTTATTTATAGATTAAATTAAAAATATTTTGAAAATTATTATGATAAAATGGGTTTCATTTTTGAATTCATATCATTAATATTTTTAGGTGAATTTATGATATTTTTATTAAATGTTTTGTTTTTCGCTAAATAGTGAAATTACAGTTTTGATTTTTGGGCGTTTAATGACATCATTAATGATGTAATAATGATGTAATCATTCTGGTCATCTTTTGAATAGTTGGATATGCTATGTCGTGTCCCAAGTGGCCTATACCACGGGAAAATACCATGGGAAAGCCCATGGTTTTGCAAATACCATTGATGAGGTGTCCCTTGGATATTAATTAAATATTCCCTCAATTTTACTATAAATACCAAGCCATTCCCTCATTAATTTAATTCCAAAATACTCATAAAAGATGTTATGGAACATTTCCCTCCCAAATAGTCATCCCAAGGTGCCCTCAATCCCCCCAAGGTCCCAACCTTCGAGCTGTCAAAGTCACTCTTCAAGGTAAGGTATCCTTTCACCCTCTTCTTTTAAGTCATTACTTCCTTTATGTAATGCCTTCTAGTTTCCATCTTATTATGTTGGGGTATGTTCTTATATATCCGTATTACTATCCATTTAATTTCCAAATGATGATATACCATCTCCACTCCCATTAATTGATTTTATGAGTTTTTAAGCGATGTCGTTATGCTGCCGAATTTTCATAAAAGAAAATACATCTTATCTTTTCTATCAAGTTTACATTCCATGTGGTATGTCATTCAAATATACATACCATGTTAATATTTATATTTCATTCTATCCCTATACTATATAATATGTAATTTTTGAGTTGTTTACCTTTGTCCCCTCTCTTTTTATTATTTTCTAAAACCATGTTATATAGCCATTATGATGGAGAAATTTGATCTCAAAATTTCTCTCTCTTTCTCTCAATAAATTCTCTTATCATATTTATGTGAATACCCATACATATTTCGTCTTTATGGGTGTTCATAAGTTATTAAAAATTATATTTGTGATTCTGGAATTGACATACATATAACCATCACTCCCTTTCCATGGGTTATAAATGACATAATGGTCTTATTTTTAAGCACTTTTAAAACGTCATGATTTTGAAGTGAAACCCATTACTTTGACTTTATTTGGGTTATTTATCAAATGTATGATTATTATCTATGTGGATAAAAATAAAATAATGTCAAATTAATGGGGTGCCCTTCTTGTCCTCCAATGCATTGTGTAAAGAATTTAATATCTAGAAGTGACAACTTTCACGACAAAATGGTGAATAACCTTGCTAATTTTTATGACACCATGGGGATGAACCATGGTGATATGTTCATTAATGTCTACATTAAATGTTTTACCCACATATTCAAAATATTATTCACATTATTTTTATTATTATATCCCTCTGTTTCCATTGACCATGTCTTTTTTTTATCATGTTCTTATTATTGATATAACAAGTAAATGGATTCCCTTGTTTACTCTTACTAGGCCTTCAGCTCGTCCTTTACTTTGATGTATGTCTCCAGGTTATGATATGTTTTAATTTTACACAGGATGAATTTTTCATGAATCATTTCAAGGGGATTTAAAATATTGTTTTATGTTTTCATGTTTTACTGTTCTTAATTTCCAAGACACTAGACTTTAAAGATCCTCTATTTATAAAATGAAATTAGATGTTACATAATAAAAAAGAGGGGTTCTATAAACATGAACAATAATCCCATCCCTATCCACATAGTAATGTCCCTATGTGTGGGTTGACCACTCCAAGATAATGATATTTCTATTCACTAACACATTTATATTCTCCTATTTACTAGCCTAACATAGTATGAAAATGGAAAAAATTAAACCCCATTTGATACCACTTTATAATGTCCTGGCATGGAATCCATTGAAAAGGTTCCCCAAGCTAGCCTGTTACATTCTTCCAAGCACACATCCCCATAGTGAAGATTCTACCATGTTGTAGAGAGGATCTAATGATGGTACAATGGGGATAATGTTAACTCATAAAAACAGTAGAACTCAGTCATAATAATAATAATATGAGTATTGTTAATAATAAAATTATAGGATAAGTTGTATAAATAATGGACAAAGTAGTAAAAGATAATAACTATTGATAATATGGGTAATGAAAAAAATACAACCTTGCATGAATTTCCAGTTGATTCTATATAATATATTCAAGTAATCATTTTATAATAGATAAAATAGAAAACATAAAAAAGGAAAAAAATAAAAAAAAAATTCCTCAAAGGATCTCTCCATGAGAATTTTTACCTTAGGAATAGTCTTATTATTCTATGATCCCATGTAAAAAACTAACATTTCAAGATTAATCCATAACCTGATCATGTAACTATGAGATCTATTCAGGTTCTGCTTTGTAATGAAGGCCTAAAAAGGGTGTCAGATATACATTTTAGGAAACCAAAAATGGTCTCTAATGCTATATATTGTATGAGAATAAAATAAAATAGTGTGTAATTATATCAATTATTTTGTGAAAAAATAAATAAATGTTAATTAGGCGAGACCAAGATCTTCAGGGACACATGGCTGACCAAACCCTCTTCAATAAAACCAATAATATTTACACCCAACATCCATCATGTATATATCTGAATACGTCAAAAATAATTTGAATAGATATAAAATCACCATTATGGACCTCAATTTTTGTACCAAGGAATCCATAAAAGAGGATCACATATCAGATAAGGGACACTACGCCCAAGGTATCGCAATTATTAGGGGACACCATGCTCGTGTATCACAATATATGACAGAAACCATGATCGAGTGTCACATCATATAAGGTATAAACTTTCCTAGCATGACATAATATATGGGGTGACTTACCCATGTTACACATCATAAAATTGTATCCATTCTAATGTATCATGATATATAAGGGTCACTAAGACCCAGTATCACATCATATAATGGAACCCATACCAAAGTACCTCATCATATAGGGTACATCTTTCCTGAGTAACACATCATATAAGGAATTCCATTTATGAGAGTCACAACATATAAGGAATTACTTGGATGATTATCCCATAATTTAATGGGTTCCTTTCTTATGGATCACATCATATAATGGATTCATTGCTTGAGTATCTCATCATTTTAGGAATTTTTTTCTTATGTATCAAATCATTTAATGTATTATTTTCCCATGTATCATATCATATAAGGGACCCCATTCAACAGTGTCACTATATATATGGTACTACATTCCATGTATCATATTGTAATGGGTTCCATGGATACAATCATATTGTATGGGGCACTATTCCCAGGGACCTCATTCCTAGTTTCATAAAGTAAAATCATTCCTAAGTCAACTATGACAATACGCTACTTCCTATATATCATACAGAAAGTCCACGAGAAGAACCCATGGAATGTTATGATTTATTTAAATAATTAATTGTCTTCCAGAGGTATAAACAACCATGTATATATACATTACATTTAAATATTCATCAATAAACATCAATCCTGATCAAATAATTAATATAATTATCATTAATATGTAGATAATTGATGGTAGAGTGGATTATCGTTGGAGCAAACATCTTTGGTGGCGATGCCCTAGCAGAGATACCCGAGGCTCCGGCCGCCTCCTCCCCAGTATGGGGGATGACCTACCTTCCTCATTGATGTCTTGGACTATCACCACTTTCACTAACTCGGCTTCCCATCCTTATTTAACTTCAATTCATCTTTTCCCTATGTACCCCGAACATCGCGATGGCTCTCCCCATCTCCCGATTTCTAAAAAAACGTTCAATGAAGCAAATGGTCTTCACATATCAGTTATTGTGGTAAAATTATGGGGTCTTGATCCCTCTATTGACACTTTTGACAGATTTTTCTTCGAATATACAGGTCTTCAAGATCGAGCGGTGGTGGGTCTTCTTGATCGACGCCACTTAGTAATCCTCTTCTCCTCAGAGGATGATCTGATTGTCCCTTGGTCCAATGTTCCTTGTGTTATGAATTGATGTAGTTTTTTCCTCAATTGAATGTATTTTGTGTTAAACATGAACTGAGATCCACCTTCGTCTGTGGTGTGGGTAAGCTTCTTAGACATCCCACTCCCTTTCCAAAACCCTTCAATTATATGTATGATAGGGAATGTGATCGGAAGGTATCTGTATTCTGATTAGAAGCACATCTATTGTTTTCCACCCAATCTCACCTCGTGTGGGAGTTGAGGTTGATGTTTACATGCCTCTTATTGAGTGACATTATATTTTGTTTAGATAAGAGTTAATATTGAAATATAGGGTGGTGTTTGAATCATGTATAATGTTCTGTTGGGATTCCACAAGATAATCCATTTAGTCACTAGAATACATCACGAGTCCCGAGATTGGAAAACTATGCTCAATAATACTGAGGGGTTTGAGGTGAAAGTTGATGCCATGCTGAACTAGTAGGTTTGGGAGAGTTTTGGTTTTGGTGAGTCTGAGGAGGTACATGGGGATACTACAATGGAGATGGTATAAGTCAGGAAATAATAATTTCTTGTCATAGAGTCCATCACTCGGGAATATAAACTCCACTAGTGGAATTCCATGGTTTATATAGTAGAAGTGAAGAGTGTGAAGCCTACGGAGGTAGAGATGTAGGTATTGGACAATTTTCCCATTTAGAACATGAACTAGGTCTAGATGGATAAGAATTGGAGGGTCCCTTAGCAGCAGCTACAGTGGATCTACCAGTTACATGTAGCCCTATTGAGGAAGGTGAGGTGAGATTGATAGGTACTGATTTTCAAGGTCTCAGTGTAACACGATGTCAAGGCTGGGATGAAACAAACTGGAAACCATAGTTTATGGGTTGTGGATAAGTGCATCCTATAGGTTCAGACATGGTATAGTGGAAGTCCTTCTTTTTGGATTCAACAGAATCTCACTGTGGACAATTGATGCTGGACGGAGTGAGTGTATTGGGGAACTTAGACCCAAACATTAACTGGGCCAACTCCATAGTCCATCGAAAGGTTGGGTTTGGGTAGAAGAAAACGGTCTTAGAGAATAATTCAGGTAAAGAGGAGTCACTTTGTATGCAGAGGCCCCTCATAGAAGGCATGCTGAAAAATCTATGGAATTGTTCTGATGGTCTGGAAGTTAAATAACCTCCATTGTCTCAAGAGAAGGATTCTTCATGTGATGACATGTAACACCCCGACCCTAGATTCCCATGGTCAGTGCGTTATTTTAATACATTGCAATGATTACAAGGAATCATGTCCTAAAATACTGATCAATTTTTCAGTCTTGGAAAATATATTTCTTACCTGAACGTTAAATTAAAATTTCTAACATACAAAAAAATCATTTGAGAACGCCATTGTTCCATTAGCATAACCCTACATCTCAAACATAAAACACTTCTTGGAATCCTTGGAAAATAAAACCTAAAAAAGGGGTGATCTTAGATGCTCAATAAGGGTAAATAATTTAGCGAAAGATAAAATTAAAACTAGGCAAGGCGAATAATTGAAAACACATGCCTTTACAAGTAATAAACATGAAAACTTTATGGCAGAAATATGAGCTGAGTAAATAATGTCATAATACAACATAGTCATGGGTATTCTACTAGTTGAATAACCACATGAACCATCAATATTATTTTCAAAATGAGTGAATTTATAATGTCAGACATTCTGAAACATTTTGTCAAGGCCTCGACAAAGATGTCTAAAAATGATTAAGGCCTCGACCAAAACCATATAAAAAATTGGGAAAGGCCTCAACAAATTCCTTGTTTAATTGTCTCATGAGACCTACCGATGCATCGAGAATCTATAGTGGGCTCCACACATCACTTACTATGTCCAATACATTCCTCATATAAAATGGATGAAATATAACATAAACATTTGTATTAGAACTAGCAAACAAAATGTCAAATCTTTAACTATAAACAATGAATGGTATAAAAATAACACGTTCACAGTAAATAAATATAACAAAACCTTCAATATAATATGGAATATTTTTATCATAATAAATAAAATTCAAACGTTTTTAAAATAGAGAAAATAATTTTGACATAGATGGAAATGATTTTTAAAACTCTTTGAGTGAGATATCACTTTTTCATGAAAACATTTAAAATTTACACAATTTAGAATGGAAGAAATTTAAAGAAATTTTTGAATCAAAATGTCTCATACCAATTTTAAACTTTTGAATGGAATTAATATTTTAAAAATAATCATTTCCAAATAAATAAATCCTTAAAATCCATTTGGAAAGCATGGACATTAAAGAGAATGATTTAGAAGAATAAATATTTAAAACATTTAAAATGATGTTTTAATTAAATAGGACCTTAAAATAATCCCATTGAAAAAAAATTTATGACACATTTACATGGTTAATAAATATGTCCCAGTAAAAACTTTCCCATAAATAATCTTGAATGATAATGAGATAGAAGAATTAACCCTTACATTGAACATTACATTGGTCGAGGGTACATTTAACCTTCAGTATTTTGAACATAGTATGTTATTAAATTATAAAAAAACCATATTCATATTTATTATACGATACATTATTTATTTATGACTTTATACTAACCATTTTATAATGATTTCCATGATAAATTAACATTTTGGGTAATAATCACTTTCTTTATCGTATGTGTTTTAACTTGGTATTCCTGATCATATCATTTAAATTTTGATTTAAATGATTGAAGAATACAAACCATGATTTATATATCATAAAAATTTAGAATATAAATATTTATAATAGATGTATATATGAAATTGAAGGCACCGTTTATGTAGACGGTAGGCCGTACGTACCCATAAATGTTGTCTCCATTTTCACATCGCATTGAAGGGAATTAAGTGAATAAGATATATGTAAGTACATAAATACATACATACATACATACATACATACATAAATTTCTCCCGTAGCATTATTATTTCATATATTGCATACAAATTAATAATATATATTTTTATAATCAATATTGAATGATGAACATGGAAATGAATCTCATCGCGTCATGGAGACGATTATCCGTACGTACGCACGATCGAAAATATCATTCTTTTTATATTAAAATAATATATAATTAGATGTTATATCATTTATAATGAATCATTAACATTCTATATTTATTATTTACATCAATTATACATCATTATTATACCCATCCAATATAAAAATGTATTGAATAACAACTACACAACGACGTGGAGACGGTAAGCCGTACGTACACACGTATGGGGACATTTCATTCATATGCTGGATAGAATAATAAATATGTTAGTATAATATTTATAATAACATTACAGTATATAAAAGATACTGGATTTATTATTTTAAAATGTAAAAAACAAATAAAGAATAAGTGGAAGAAGAAAAGAACTTGAATGAGGTGATGAAATATTTACCTCTTCTTCGGGTTCTTTCTTTTGATTTGATCAAAAAGGCTCCATAGGTTTGCTTTCGGAACAAAATAAGGCCTATAATATGAAGGTTTTATTGTTGAGAGGATATTTGGGAAGGGTTAGGAAGATCCAAATGTCTTTGAAGGTGTTAATTTGAGAGAAGGGGGAGTTCCCTTTTATAAGAGGGGTGAGGGCACCATAGAAAAAGATCGAAATATTATTTTATAAAAAAATAATATTAGGTTTAAAATGGCTAAAAGTTGATTTATATCTAAGATAATATGGGTAGGGGTTGAAATCTGCTCAAACAATAGGTTTTACACAAGTTTAGGTTACCATTTTACCCTTATCTTTTAAATTTAACACTAAGTAAAATAATTTAACTTTTTGTGTGTCTTCTGGTATTCTTACACTATATGGTTAATAAACATAATATAAACAACCAATATAAGATCATGTAGTTCATTAATGACATATATAATATTATTTAGGATTTTTTATTGAACCTTATATTTTTAGGAATATTATATCAACCAATAATATAGATTTTTTCTCAAAACAAATTTATTTCTATTTTGACACTATTTGGTATTTTGTTTTTCGGAAAGTCATAACAAACTTATCAATTATAAAAAAATTATCTAATAAACCCTAACATTTCATATTAACCTATAATATTATTGGTATTAATCAAAAGTCTCAAATTGCATTTATTTGGATATTTATAATATCAGTTATTTTAATCTTTTATTAATAAGGTAATTACTGCATCAACATTGTGTCATAAATTAATTAATTTATTTAATGTCTAAAAATTAAAAATAAACTACCATTATTTAGGAAATATTTTTATCTTTCTTTTTAATCTTTACTATAGAATTTATATTATGTATAACCCTATATTAAAATATTTTAGTTACAAAAACATGAATTTAACAATTTTTACTCTTCTTTAAATTAAATAATAATAAATGTCCTAATCTAATCCAAGTGGACCTAAAGGATCATATTTTATTCCTATGGTTTTTTTGTTACTATTACACTTATCCAATATAATTAGGACAAGTGTTAGGGTAATACTAATATCATTTTTATCTTTAATTACCCTATTCTCTTTTAACCGTGGTAAATAAAAGTCAAAAGTTAATATACACCAAAATATATTTTTATCTTATTGAACCAAATTTTACATATGGATACGAACCATGTCTCTAGTATTTTTGAAATTCAACTCATGGAAGCGGTAAAAATAAATTTTATTCAAATTTGTAAATGCTCCTAGGAGGTGGATAAAAGACAGTAACAAGTTCATAAATTTTTTATATATATAAACTTATTAAAAATGACTCCAATGAATTACATTGAACTTATATTTGTATTATGTATCTGATTTGACCTAAAATAAATTTAAATAATATAAATAATTATTTAAATAAAAAGTCGGTCTTAAACAATAACGTAGTGTTTTTGAGTATTCATCAAAAATTGAATGTTTTTAAAAAAATACCATAAAATTCACCCTAATCTAATTTGGGTATTCTGAATTCAAAAATGAAGTCTATTTTACCAAATTAAAAGAATATTATTTTCATGTAATGGGTACCAGAAACCCTTGAACCGGCCTTTAGAAAATGGGAAAAAATGATTTGTAGTGTTTATGTCAAATTTAAATATGAAATTTCTTACAATGACAAACATTGTATTAAATTATAAAAATATAATTTAATTATACCTCCAATACATTACAATGTACAAAGGAACACTATAAATTATTTTTATTAAAAAAGTTTTTTTCACTTAAAATTTATTAATTTACACTATTCACCCAAATATAAAAGGAATTAAAAAAACAAAAAAAAATATCAAAGCTAAATTTTGATGTCCCGATTGAAAAGAAGATTTTTAAAATGTCAAATTGAATATATAAATTTTTCAAATATTGTATTTAAAAATGGTTCTCCATTAAAAGGTGGTAAAATTTCATTTTTTTAAAAAATAACTATTTTATCTGAAAAAATGAATTTGTTTCTATATTATGTCTATGAAACACATATTATGGATGTTAAAATTATATTTAGTATATAAGATTTAAAATGTAGTTAATACTATTTATAATCTCTTTTTAAGAAGCTAGTTTGGTAATGTTGTGGTACACTCGATCTCGTTGTTGCGTGTAGCGCAAGCTATTAAATTAAATTAATGAGATAACATACTTTGAGATCTTGGGGTGTTACATTCTACCCTCATTCAATAAATTGGATCCTCGCAATTTGAAATTTTACATTGATAATAAAAGGATAAAAATAGAGAAATACCTTTATTGTAAACCCACATCAGAAATTGGGTTAATAAAATTTAGCCTTAATTAGAAGGAAAGGGAAATAAAGAAGTTACCACCAAATTATGATCTCGATTAGAAGAACATTGGTGGAAATTTGAGACACATAATTGGAGGGAAAAAATAAATATTTATAAGAATTGATTGAGGTCATCAATCATAATATATCATTTAAATATATTGACATGAAAAATCCATTATCAGAATCATTTCCAAAACTAATATACATAAAAAGAGTATAGGGTATTTATTTTATTTTTTTGAAGAAATTGAATGTTAAGGAAACCAAATTTCAAATAAAACTGGTGATGGTCGAAAGGTCGTTTTCACATATTATGTTAAAAAACATTCCTTTTTTTCTTTTAGTAAAACGCTTCATAGGAAAAGATTCCCTTTGAAATGAAAAGTCGAAGGGTTTTATACACCGTATAAAAGAATGTAATTTAGAAATAAAAGGATGCCTCAACGAAATTAGATTCGGATGTAGTCCATTAACTAATGTTTACAAATTAATTTAGTCATAGAGTAAGAGGGGACATATATATATATATATATATTTCACAAGTAGAGTTACATTCTTTAACTAATTCCTACCATGAACTCATCTTTCACTCGAAAGATTTGAAAGAAATATTATATTTATACTAATTGTATAGGGTTAAAAAAATAAGGAATTTATAATTCACATATTGGACCTTTTAGAAAAGAAACTACATTATATAACCCAGGACATCACTTAGGCTAGTGGTAGGTGATGCACACTTGTCGCCGTTCGGTTGCGGGTTCAAGTCTTGCGGCCTTTCCGGACGCGACTGGTTGTCGTGCGACCTCTGTGTTTTCCTTTCTATGAAATTTCAAAAATAACCTTAATAATTGTATTTAATTTCAAATATAATCTATTCCAAACATTACACTAATCCAAAATACATCACTCCAAACTCACAGTCCAAAATTTAAAAGGAAGTTAAACAAAAAGAAGATACTTTTTTCCACGTAATAACTTGTGAACAACTTCATCGTGTATTCTTTTAAAAAATGGTAACACACTAAATTACCATAAAAAATTATTGATTACATTAATGCTCCATTAATCATTATAGAATACAGGATATATTCCTTATATCCAAAAATTTTGAATATTCAAATAATGATGAAATAAACAAACTACTAATCATTTCCAAGGAAGTCACGAAGATCCAATATAGTTTATCCAAATCAAATGTTTATTATTCCAAAATCACTAACCCATTATCATTACCATATTAATGATTAGCTTTTCCATCAACCATGTATTTTCCAAAAAGTGTAGCATACTATTTAGACACTTTTCTTAGAACCATATAATCTCAAATACTAAATAAAATAGTACTGCAATAGAATCCTTACTTATCTAAATAATTCATATGACGACTATATTGTTGATACAATAGTCAAATGAAATAATTCTATAATAACAAAATAAGAACACATTTCATTCCTATTAATATGAGGTAGTATCAAAACTTTATTCTTATCCAATAGCATCATTTGCGGTATACTCTGATGTCTGGGACATTGATTTACATAGTGTACCAATGCCTTGTAGATGAATAATTTTACATTTGAAACCTTTTTCTTACCATTTCAATCACATATTTGGTGTCCTTTTTCTCCACACTATTTACAAACTCCTATTTCGTTCAAGAATTTACCAACGTGATTCTTTCCACATTTATCACATATGTGAAAATCCTTCTTTCCCCTATTATATTTATCCATCATTATCTCTACCATTATTTTCTTCTCTTGCTTCCCTTAAAATCAATAGGACTCTAAGAATTCTGTACTTATCTTATTAACACATGATATTATTTCATCATATGTTGAGAATTCATGGGATAACATTTCCCTTCTAAATGTTGGATTTATACCATGAAAGATATGTTCCTTCTTACTCATTGGATCCTACTTGTTGTTGGAGTTCTCATTCCTTATATTGGGCGCCATTTATAAACAATGGCATACACTAGGTTAGTTTATGAATCGCAATGAATAATTCAAAACATGTAAAATACCTAATGTAAATTGGACAATTTATGGATATAATATATAATAATAAAAATGTTTTCTTTGGGGAAGTATTTACTACTAAATCCTTCAAAATTGATTGTAATAAATATGTGAATTTTCCTAAGTATATCCCCAGGAGTTTTGGAACCAATAGTACGTCAAGAACCATTGTCATACACTAGTTCTCGTTCGAGTCTAGATCAAAGTGGTGTTTTTGGGTTTTACCCATAGGTATATTTGTGCCAGAGCCACCTCTACCTGATCGTATCTAGATAGCGATGTATTTCTTAGAAAACTCAAAAAATATATAAATTACCAAAATTCTAGGAATTTTTTATACACTAATCCTCAAATCCTATATTAGGGAAATGTCACCTAATTAGAGTTTATCTAAATCTATTTCCAAGGTTTTTACTAAACTCCCTCTGATACAAACTGTAATGCCCTCACCCTAGATTCCCATAGTGATTGCTTTATTTTCATACATTGGAATGATTATAAGTGATCAGGTCTTGAATGACCGATCAGTTTACCAGTCTTGGAAAATAGAATACATACATGAACGTCACATTACAATTTCTAGAATACAACAAAAAAATAATCCTTTGAGAACGCCATTGTTCCCTTAGCTTAACTCTTCATCTCAAACCTAAAACACTTCATGGAATCCTAGGAAAATAAAACATAAGAAACAGGTGAGATCAGATTCTCATTAAGGGATATAATTTAGCATAAGATAACATAAACAATAGGCATGGTGAATAATTGAAAACACATTTCTTTATAGATAATAAACATGAATAAGTTATTGCAGAAATATTAGCTAAGTAAATGACACCATAATAAAATATAGTCAAGAGTATTATATTAGTCAAATAACCACATGAACCATCAATATTATTTTCAAAATGATGTAATGTATAATTATAGACATTCTAAAACATTTTTTCAAGGCATCAGCCAAGACGTCTAAAAATTATTAATGACAAGGCCAAAACCGTATATCAAATTGGGGAAGGCCTCAACCAATTCCAAAACTAATTGTCTCATGAGACCTACCGATGTATCAATGAGCTATATCGGGATCCACCTGTCACTTACTATGTCCAATAAATTCCTCATATGAAAAGGTTGAAACATAAAATAAACATTTGTATTAGAACTAGCATATGAAGTGTCAATACTTTAACCATAAAAAATGGATGGTATAGAAAAACACATCCATAGTTAAAAATATCACCAAACCATCAATACAATATGGATGATTTGTATCATAACAAATCAACCTCAAATAAGTTTAAAATCCATCAATGAATATTGACATAGATAAAAATTATTTGTAAAAATGTTTGAGAGAAATATGCATTTTTCATGAAAAAATTTAAAAGTCACACAATTTAGAAAGAAAGATATTTAAATAAATTTTATAATCAATGTTTCCCATACAACTTTGAAACTTTTAAATGGAATTATCATTTTAAAAACATTCATGTCCAGAAAAATAAATCCTTAAAAAACAATTTTGAAAACATGGACACTAATGAAAATGCTTTAGATGTATACATATTTAAAACATTTAAAATTATTTTTCAATAGAATAGTAATTTAAAATAATCCAATTTAAAACTCTTTTTAAAAAAATATACAACAATATTAAATATTTCCTAGTAAAAACTTACCCATAAACAATCTCGAATAATAATGAGATTTAGGAATTAACCCTTACCTTGCACTTTCCTATAGTCAACAGTATGTTTAAAAATCTATATAATAAATAGAGTATGTTAATAAATTATTAAGGTACCATATTCAGATTTATTATATCATACATTATTCATTTATGACTATATAATACCCATTTAATAATGATTTCTATGTTAAATTGACATTTTGGGTATTAATCGCTTTCTTTGTCGTATGTGTTTTAACTTTTTATTCTTGATCGTATCATTTATATTAGGATTTAAATGATTACTGAATATAAATCTTTATTTATATACCATATATATTTAGAATCTAAATATTTATAACAGATATATATATGAAATGGAAGGTATCGTTTATGGAGACGGTAGGCCATAGGTACGCATAAACGATGTTTCCATTTTCACAACGTATTGAACAGAAGTAAGTGAATAAGATATATGTTAGAACATACTTACACACACACAAATATATATATATATATTTATTTATTTATATATATCCTGTAGCATTATTATCTCATATAATACATACTTATTAATAATATTTTTTTATAATCATCGTTGAATGGTGAAAATGGAAATGCATATCATCGCGTCGTGGAGACGGTAAACCATACGTACATACAAGAGACAATATCATTCTTTTGATATTAAAATCATATATAATTGGATGTTATATCATATATATGGGATCACTAACATGTTATATTTATTATTTACATCAATTATACATAATAATTATATCCATCCAATATAATATTGTATTGATTAACCACTACACCACGACACGGAGACGGTAAGACGTACGTACGTACGTATAGTGAAATGTCAATCATAGGATAGATAGAATAATGAATATTGTTGTACCATATTTATAATAACATCATGGTATATATAAGATACTAGAGTAATTATTTTACAATGGAAAAATGTGGAATGAATAATTGGAAGAAGAAAAGAACATGAAAGAGGTGATGAAATGTTTACATCTTCTTTGGGTTATTCATTTAGATTTGATCAAAAGGGATCCAAAAGATAGCTTTATGACCAAAGGAAGGCCTCTAAGATTAAGGAATGATATTTGAGAGGATATTTGGGTATGGGTTGTCTGAGCCAAATGTCCTTGAAGATGTCAATTGGAGAGAAGGGGGAGTTCCCATTTATAAGAGAGGCGAGGGGCACATTAGAAAAAAGATTGAAATACTATTTTATAATAAAATAATATTAGGTTTATAATGGCTCCGAATTGATTTATTTCTAAGATAAAGTGTGTATGGGACCAAATCCTCTCATCCAATAGGTTTTAGACAAGTTTATTTTACCATTTTAACATTATCTTTGAGATTTAACTCTAAGATAAATAATTTAACTTTTACAGTGTCTTCTTGTATTATTACACTATATGGTTAACAAACATACTATAAACATACAAGAGAAACTCAAGTTATTCATTAATATCATATATAATATTATTTAATCCCTTTGGAAGATCCTTAGATTTATAGTAATATTATATTAACAAATAATACAAAAAATTTTAAAAAAATTAATTTATGTCAATTTTGACACTATTTTGTGTCTTGTTTTTGTGAAAATCATAACAACCTTATAATTTAAAAAAAAAATTATATAATCAACCCTAAAATTTCATATTAACCTATAAATTTAGTGTAATTCTTTAGAAGTCTCAAATTACAATTTTTTTGGATATTTATAATTTCAATTATTTTAATCATTCATTAATAAAGAAATTACTACATCATCATCGTGTCATAAATAAATTAAATTATTTAATGACTAAAAATTATAAATAAAATACCATTATGTATAAAATATGTTTATATTTATATTTAATATTTATAGTCGAATTTATCTTATGTATAATCCTATATTAAAATGTTTTAGTTATGAAAACATTAATTTAACACTTTTAACTCTTCTTTAAATTAAATATTAATAATTGTCCTATTGTAATCCAAGTGGACCTAAAGGATTATATTTTATTACTAAGGTTGGTTTTGGTCGAATTAAACTTATCCATTAGAATTACGATATGTGTTAGGGTAATAATAATATCATTTTTACCTTTATTTACCCTCTTTAATTTTAACCATGATTAATAAAATTCAAAAGTTATTATTCACCGAAAATTATTTTTATCTTATTGAACAACATTTTACTTCATGATATCAACAGTTTCTCTCATATTTTTGAAATTCTATACATATAAGCAGTAAAATTAAGTTTTATACAAATTTGAAAATGCTTCTAGGAGTTAGGTAAAAGTCGATAAAAAGTTCAATAAAATTTTTATATATCTAAACTTATTATAAAATGTTTCCAATGACTTAAATTGAACTTATAAAGGTACTATGTGTCTATTTTAACCTAAAATAAAATTAAATAAAATAAATAATTATTTAAATAATAAGTTGGTCTTAAATAATAACTTAGGGTTTTTACTTTTTGTCAAAAATTGAATGTTTTCAGAAAAATGCCAAAATTTCACACCAAGAAAATTTTGATATTCTGAATAAAAAAATGACTTCTATTTTACAAAATTCAAAACATAGAAGTTCCATTTATTAATTTTAAATTAATTCCCATTTCCAAAACAAAAAAAAGTGTTTTAAAAAAATTAAAAACTATCAAACGATTAACATATGTTTATGTCAAATTTAAAAGTGAAATTACTTATAATGACCAACATTGTATTAAATGATAAAAATATAATCTAATTATTCTACCAAACCATTAAAATTTATAATTGAACACTATAAATTATTTTGATTAAAAAGTTGTTTTCAGTTAAAATTTATTAATTTTCACTATTCACCCAAATATGAAAGTTATTTAAAAAACACCAAAAGTTTATCGAAATTAATTTTTTTCCCCGATTATAAAGAAGAAGTTTATTTTGTAAAATTGGATATTTAAAAGTGTCAAATATTGGATTAAAAAGGGTTTTCCATTAAAAGGTGATAAACGTTCATTTTTAAAAAATACTTCTTTTAACTAAAAAATGTATTTGTTCTTATAATATGCCTAAGAAACACATAATATCGATGTTAAAATTATATAGAGTATATAATATTCAAAATGAAGTTTATATTATTTATAACTTCTTTTTGAATAGATAGTTTGGTAATGTTGTGGTGCGCTTGAACTCGGTGTTGCATGTAGCACAAGCTATTAAATTACATTAATGAGATAACACACTATAACATCTTATGGTGTCACATTACAACTATAGTCACCCTTTAGTGTATATAATGGACCGAATTCAATGGAAAGGTCCTCACATATATAGAAGGAAGAAATTGAAAAATGAATTCAAGACTCATGGAAATGTATTGTTGTTCAGGAAAAAACCAATGGGACGCCAGGATTTCTTCCACATTCCAAACGAAATGGAGACTTGGTTTGACCAGAATAGAAAAAAATAGATATAATAGCTATACAGAAAGGGGAAAGTGAATAATCAAGTAAGAATACAAGGGACAGGGAAGTAGAGGAAGGGGAGCGCTTGAATACTATCCTACAATCCCAGGAAAAAATACTTGAACAAGCCGTATGACCTAATGTCACAGAAGATGATATTAAAGCACTTTATGAATGAAGGTTTTATGTTGATGTTAATTAAGAAAGAATATTGTATTGATAAATAAGATAGAATACTGGAACATGGATTCAATTAGAGTAAAATAAACTTAGAGGAATTTATTTGGATAATTAAAAGAATGGTTACTAACCTTAAAGAGCTTGTTAAAGTGGATCTAGATAACTAGGTTAGTATAATGAACTTTGGAATATATAGAGTAGCTATGTCAAGTAATATTAGTCTTGTGTTTAATCATTTTGTGAGATCTTTTATCATGTAGTGGTAGAAATTTTGTGAACCATGGTTTCCCATTTTTCCATAAAAATGTATTAATAAAAATATAAATTTGAAGGAAAAATAAGGGGATAATTGTAAATAAACATAACATATCCCCTTTAATAAGATCATAAGTCATTAATTCATAATAAAATTAAGCCAATAGACTTTAGAAATGTGGTTGGATATAGAAGCCACATTGAAATTATGTGTATTTAGTTATGAGGATCATACATCTCATTACAACCTTCATTTATAAGGCAACTCATCACAATTGAACAAGTCCCCAATATGGATATATGACGGAGATCAACTCATAAAACACATTTGGTCTTCATTCGATGATTCTTGTTTAAGGAAATAGATAAAAACACTTCGTGGGGTTTTGTATAATTACCCTCATTCGATATTAAGGGAATGTTAGTTAAAATCCCATATAGTGGTTTCAATTTAGGTCCATATCTATAACAATGTCAGAGGGGTTTCTTTGGGATTTATATTGAAGTATAAAAAAATAAATTTGAGGGTTAAAATTAAATTAGAAATACATAGAAAATATTCACCTTGACTTAATTAGAACATTTTATAAACAATGAAAACATGAGAGAAAAGACTATATACAACCTACCTCATGATAAAGATTCTTCAGACATCAAATAATGAGCTTTTAATTGATCATGTTTGAGATAAATATAATATATAGACAAATAGACTAAAAATAAATATTACTGTATCACATAAATAGATCATCAAACATAGAGATAAAAACAATGAAAGAATAATGTCGAACAAATATATTATCTATATGCATCCAATGAGACAAACAACAAGAGATCATGACAGAAGTTGAATAAGAGGAACCCAAGACTAGGTGGGGAAGGGGAGTAGGTCAAAAAATGTGGGAGAGGTTATGTACACATAGGAGAATAGAGGAGGAGTATATGAGCAAAGATGAAGGTGATAACATGAATATAAAACCTTCAATGAGGTACATAATTTTTCCTAATGGTTTGACAAACCATGTTCCATCCTTTCAATGGATAATACCTATAAATTGGGTTGGTATATATTGGGAACAAATTTTTAGAGAACATGTGTAATATATGCATCTCTACTATATTAAAACACTTCAAAAATCACATAATGATGAATCCTATTGTGAATGGTTAGACTAAACCATGAAACTCACTTAGCCTCTTTGAACTTGTTGAATGGTTTCTTATAAAGGGATTCATGATTATAAATAATAGGAATTATCTACCAATTCCTCCCAAAATGATGTATTCAGATCCCAACACTCCTGTAACTCAATTTAATTCCCAAGACACATCTCTGACCTTAAACCAAGTGCAGAAGAAACAAATTTATGTGGTTTTATGATCAAATTTACACGCAGAAGCTCAATTTATGAATTGAATAATTCCCTAAAAATAATTTTTTTTAGAAAGTCTACTATGTCAAAAATGTTGGATGATACAATCTCAATGATAGAAAAAATAAGGAAATAATAATAAAAAAATTTAATCAATCCCTTAACTGACCTGAATATTTTTCATCGAGAAAAATACCCACCACTAGATTACGTTATATAGCCTCCACATATATAATGTTCCACTAATTAAAAAAATTGTCAAGGCATATTTGGATGACAAGATGATGATAAATATAGATATACCTCAATGTTACTATATAACTCAACATTAAAAGCTGAAATATAAAATCTCCTAGAGTATTAAGAGAATATCTATAACTAGAATGTAAAATCACATGAATGGTGGGATAAATAAGTTCAATAAGAATGAAAAAGGAAAACCAAACCTAGGTATATAATTTCAATAATTTAACAATTGTATTCTATTTTGAAATAAGTAATTGAAAATAGTTTTTTCAACTATATCACAAAAATTACAATATCATTTTATAAAAATTTATATCTATTTTATTTTAATTAAAATATGTACTTGGAAAAAATACATCCTTCTAAATCATTCATGATTAGGAAACACTATTGAAATCATTTTTTAAAATAATTTAATTTTAGGAATTACAATAAAATTTAGAATACATTTTTTAATAATCATAAATAAATATAATTTAAGATGAAAAGTCTATAACTCATGGCTGGTTTCATGAATGAGAAAAAAAAGTAGTTTATAAAAATAATAATTTAAAATGATTTTCAAGGGAGAAACACACTACTGGACACTAAAGACCTGTATAAACTAATAATACACATTAATAGATTCTATAATAATGGATAGTATCATTTCAATAGCCATTAGAAAAATACATAGACATCACTAGCATTTCTTGTGGAATGGGATATCATACAATCTATGCTTAGCTTCCCATGTTCTCGGGGTTACACATGGTTTGAATCAAATATCTATAAAAGTAACTATACAAAATCACTAAAAATTTCCCCAAATACCATAACCTTGTCAAATACAAAATAGCTCATAGATAATTCAATCCATATATCTATATCACTCAAGTATAACATGTCCAGTTTTTTTTCTTGAATACCAATTGAGGGCTTAACATGTTATAGAAGTATCCCAACAAGATATTACAATTTATTTTATAAATCTAATCAAAATTTTATTTAAGAATTTGGTTTTTGTATTATATTTTAATTCTTTGAATTTCTCTCCATATTATTCTCACATACATTTGAACACACAAAAATAACTTTTTAGTTCACAAATCCCCACTCTCTAATGTGAATTATTACACTTAATCACACACAAACACATTGTAATATACCAATGTATAAAAGAATAGTGAGAATGCAAAGAAATGACCCACAGGGGTCCACCTAGATACATTTAAGACAAGTGTGACAACCCCAAATCCAACACCAATATTCTAGGGGAAGAATATTTGTACCAATAATGAATATACTACAATGATATACCCTTTAATAATCTACCTGTATGCACATACACAACCAACTACATGCATCAATGTAGATGTATGATATAAATACATAAAATCTATAGTGTAAAAAATTCATGAAATAACCTCTAGGAAGATCATGTATTATTGTATATAATTATAATATAATTAAAAAGGGGAAGAATAATCTCCAAAATAGAAATATACGGGGAATACCGAACTAAAAATAACTATAATGAGTATAGTTGGGAAGTGCAAGACTCTAGATCATAGTGTCTGACTATTGAACATAGTCAACACCATCTTATATTGCCAAGATACATAGAACACGTCCACCATAGTCAATGATAATCTATATTTATTATTCATAAGAGATGAAATGTGTGGGAAAATCCTAGGTAGGGGTGAGTATATACATACCATATGAGACCCCTTTAAATAACCAAACACAATGCATCAAAATTTGGTAGTTAGTTCACCACCCCTAATGAATTTCTATCAGAATAGGAGGGAACAACCATAATCATAAGAACCCATATATTCTCAACATGAAGAAAAAAGGAAGATATAAAACAGATCTCTATCTCCGTAATCTAGCTAAGAATGATAGGTCTTCAGGCAGCTCCACTAGTTAATATATAATGCCTAGAATCATGTGAAACCATATATGAAATAGTTTAGTGGGTCCCACACCTTTCCACTATTCTACACATTTGAGGGAGAAACAAATCCAATTAAGATTCTTACACATACTCATCATAATTTGAGGGGAGTGGACTACTCTTCACCACTATGCTCAACAGCCAAGAGAGAAAAACTCTATAGAGGACCTACACCCCACTCGAGCATGATTACGGGAGAGTACTACTCCATATATATAGATCAAACACATTGTATAGCATTGGGTAGTACTTAAGAAACTTATGTAATAAATATACGAGACATGCACCAATGTGATACATGGGTTTTCAAACCCTAGTATCACTCCAAATATCAAATTTGATCACCCACACTAGTATAAACAGTATTTGGACCCACACCTAGTGCAATAGTGGAGTATCAAACGTAAAATCTATAGTAATCCATCCCAACCACTACTATCATCCAAGCATTGATAATGAAAGAATCAGATTCATTTCATTTCTCAGTGTCTCTAAAATGCCAAAAAAAGGAAACCATCATGTTCTACATCAAAAACAACATAGGATAGTCTACTCACATGCTAATATCAGAGTTTCGAGAAGCCTAACAATGTATAAGGCTTATCATCGATTTAATAGGATAAATCATAAATCCACCAACATATGACTGAAAAAAATTCATGAATGAAAAAAATAGATTACCTTGATTCTATTATCAAGGAAAAACATTCCAAATATGCTATTTACATCACCAAATATGAAAATCGGTGAAAAATATGCATGTTTCCACATAACACACACACTACGCTTCATGTTCCCATGACACGTGTCCTGATTAAACACATGGTATTGTTCTTGGAAAGTACCCTTAAATATTTAGGTCATAACGAAATAGATGAAATGTCAACATGACATCACATGATAGAGATACACCCAACAACAACAATAACAATAATAATCTCCCCCTCCCATTATCCTCTATTGCATGTGGGGGTGGGGGTGGGTTCTGTTGATAGTTTCAATCTCATAGGTCAATACGTCAATGAATTCCATGTACCAACATCTCTACAATCCTCTATCACTTCCACCTTTCACCAATATCTTCTGAGGATGCTCACCACCAGGCACCATTGATCTCCACCTCTCTCTCCGTTCTTTATTCATGGAGGCCAACTTTGCTCACCATTCCCCATGGCATTGGGGGGGGTCACACTGATAACCACTTCTCATAAGTCATTGAATGTTGTAGAATCCTACAATGTTATCCACTACCCATCTAGAGCTTGCGATTGGATCATGGATGTATCCTCCACTTGGAATCAATCCCATCACACAACACATATTAATCGTTAGTCTAGAAACTAGAAATATACAAATCCATGCCCAATCATCCTTCATTGTCATGTACCATATTCAAATCACAATCCCAAACCCAGATATGTGTAAATTATCCATTGTTTCAAATATTGAACATGCAATGATATATTTTTGTATATTTATTTATCCTATAACTAAAGAAGAATGACAATAATAAACACACCAAGAATGGAGATAGAAAACCACAAAACAAAAACATGGGGAATATACCTCGTGTAAAGATCATGTTGGCCTAAATTACATTTCATAGGGAGATGTATGAAGGGGGAATAATTATTGAGAAAAATACTGTCAATTCATGTGTTCTAGGATGAGAAACATCAGCTCAAAATCATTTATTGGCCCCAAAATCAAGATATTGGAAGGGTTGATTTCCATTCAACCTGGGATAATTAAAAGCATGATGAAAAACACAATGAATACATCATTAATAGATTTAATAGTATATTTTTTTCAAAATAAAATGTTTTCCATTGATGGAGAATACATGATTTGTTGGATGACTCTTTATCCACCTTGATCTTATCATTGTTCGACAACCGATCCCAATCTACCAACACAAAATTCCAGATTTCCTCCTTTAAAATACTCTAATGATTATGTGGCTAACACTATAGATTTTATATTAGATGGTATTTACAAGTAGTTATTTAGAATACATTTTTTAAATAAATTAACTAAAATTGACTGATTTACTTATTCAATGAACTCACTAATGACTACTTTCCTCAAAACAACCAATGCTGACCAATATTATGTCTCACCTACGGTAAACCATATGTGCCAAAATCAGATGTGGATATTGATTTATGATAAAATAATTCATTCAGTAGTAAACCATTTATTTCATAAAAATACCTCCCATGTGATATAATATATTTAATATTTTTATTTTATCCATACTTGGATCATTGGAACTCAATATTTCATGTTTTCTTGGTTCTTGGGTCCAAAATATTTCTATAAATATTCCAATATCTTACAAGTTAAAAAAACTATTCATTGAATTCATCATACCTTAAAAACAATTCATCATGAAAATTGAAAAAATCAACCTGTATAGGTAATGATACGTAGCTAACATTTGGATCTCCCACTCCAATGAGCTCTCCCAGAGGATCCTGATCTACCAAAAACCAATCACCTAAAGGAAATACTCACACATGAAGATTTTTCACCTTTTTTTTTCAAAAAACAGTAGGTTCCTCTAAAGGAAACATCACATTTAACATCTATATCATCTTGGATGAAATCGGGAAATTATTCATGGATAGGTCTCCTTACCTTCAACATGTGTAAATCAATATGTACGAATTATAATTATGATCATAGGGTCAGAAAATATGCCACCTCACTATCCCATCCAATAATTGGAATCATGTGATATGATCACGAAGATATCCTACTTTCATAACCTAGTCCCCATGAATGATGATGAATAAAATGTCCTGAAACACATGATCTCCTCTATATGCTCAAAAATAACAATGGACTCTCATGTCACTGGGTAGTCCTCATATACCACTGCATGAATTTCAAATACATTTCTGGAAAAAAATCTAGGTCCATAATTTCTGCCTCCCTTGGCTTTGACTAGTACAATAGTGCCTTTCATGACATCCCATACATTTCATGAAATATTTTAACACTGAATGTGGAGTGGTAATTATTATGATTTAAAAACAGCATCATTTTTAGAAAATCATTCCAACATTAGACAAAATATAAAATGAAATATCTAAATAGGTTTTTCAAAACATAAATGGACATCATTACATGGTCATCTATCTTGAGTATAAACACAACACACAACTGATTTTGACTCCTTAAGGCCTCCAAAGTCCTCTCCATAACCATGATGTGGATTTTTCATCATGTTCTAAAACAATATTCTAGGTAACAACATTAACCTAGAATAGATTTTTCATATATTTTTTTCCAAAAATATCCTCTAGGTTAGGGTCTTGGATGGGTAGAACATGAGATAACTTGGTGAGTCTGGAAATGATCACTCAGATATAGTTAAAACATTTATCTACCCATGGATGATATATCGTAATTCTATATATAACTAGAAATGTCACCCTCCACATAATGGTAGCAGATACATCAAGATCAAAAGTCATTAACATGATATAACATCCTTGGGAACCAAACCAGATTTCAAATGATCTCAGCTACATCCTCGCCTCCACCTGGATGCACTTCTAAGGTAAAACAACCTCATTATCACTATATACATACTCATATCAAGTGTCATCATCCATCTTAAAACAAGGGTGATGTTCTCCCCACCCTATGAAAAGAAATCCTGATCTTTTCTAGTGGATATTATTTCATATAAGATCTCACAATCGATATCTCCTAGTTCAATCTCCCCATCATGTTGTAGAATTTTCAGGGTAACAACCATAAAATGGAGACAATGTTCACCTTCCTCGAACTTAATGATCATCGGTAAATAGGTTCAATTATTCCCCACCTCACTCAGCAACAGAGAATGGAAAACTCTATTTTGAGTATATACTACGATGATCGTACATTTAGTTCACCCTAACTATGTCTAAACCTCGATTATTGTTGGGTCCACTATCACACCCATGTCTAATAATACATATCCTTGGGATGTTTACCATTGAATCCAAAAATAAATCGTCAATATTACCCTATACTAATACTACTCTAAGAAAACGTCCTAAACCATCATTATGTGGCTCATATGCTCCGTCTCTAACACTAAGTAAATGAAGGTGTCACACTGAAGAACAACATGAACTAACCCAACACAAAATAAAGATCATATTCAAAAATCCCAAAAAAATATAGACAGGAATTAATCACATGTAATGGTATCACCAAGAAGTCAATGATTCAGTAGTGTCTCAAGGAATCTATCCTCATAACATCATCAAATTGAACTATGAGTGGATGATAACCTTTCCTACATTAAATTCTAAAATCCACTTCACCCCAATCCATTGGTATATAAATTATTCGAATTTATGGGGTGGATACTTCTCCTGGATAGTCACCTAATCCATGTGATTTAAATCCACACTGATCATAATTCTCTCATTTGAATTCGATGTGAACAACAATATGATACCTAGAGTAAACACATTAGGTATAACTATCCCATGCTCTAAAGACTCCTTCCACCACACCTCCATCTCTCACTACTACATAAGGTCATCCAATATTCTAGTAAATATATCAATCAATACCTAGTGAAATTATAAGTATAAAAAACAATTTAAGGTTTGGTAAACCTAAAAATCCTTAGAGAAGTCTTTCTTATACCTCTCCAACATCACACAAACTAAAATTTCATAACATTATCTAGATCATGGTCTATATAAGACAATTGATAAAGAACCTGTTGTACTCCCAAATACATGGGCTCATCATACTTGTTCTGGGATTTCATCACCCACAAGAATGATCTTAATGTAATGATACCTTGGGAACATTGTAACCATTAATAGATAAATACATTTGAGTATAACTAATAAACAGTTAGTATACTCTAAAAAAATCCTATGTCCACAAATATCAGATATAAAAAGATTACATGTGAGGATATATCTCCTCCTAGAGTTAGGTCATGTTGATAACATAAGTTTTTTCAATGGACTTGCTCTTCAGAAGCCTCCACAAAAAATGGTTGAGAAAAAATGGATCCAATAGTATCACTAGGTCTCATGTATGGAATAAGTTTAAGGAAACAAATAATTTCAATTTTTACTAAAACTATTGTAAGAGTAGTGAAAAAATATCCATTCTTGAAACCACATATAGATATTCCATGTAACACACTCTTATCAGTCGAACATATCATTTCAATTTCTCGAATGTTCCCCACTAATAGGGCTATATACCTCTTTTTACCACATTAATACAACCTCAATCATACATGTAAAAGGATCTCACCCACCACACCTCAAATCTATCCCATTAAGGAATAATTGACTCACCCACACGATTTTAGATGATTTCACAAGGATGTGCCTCGCTAGGATAATTTCACATCTTTCTTTCATGCCCAATGTTACATAGAACCTCACCAAAATTAGGCTTTAGCTAGTCCTCACATCACCATGGATATGTCTCACCGCTTTGAACATCATCAGGAGGGTTTTAATTATGTGGTACGCTAATACAGTATGCTTGTTCTCATACTATATCACATAATAATGGTGTTATGAATCACCATGAATCCTTGGATATCTCTACATACAGAGAATGTGATGTGAAATTAAAATAGGATAATCATATTCCGGTACCATTAGAGATGACTATTGATCTAGGGAGAAGAATGGTTGTGACAGAAACTATCTGATCGACTGGGGTCCTCACAATCGAAAAAACCTAGAAATCTTCCTTGATACAATCAATCACTATCTCATGTCTTGAATCACTTCAAAAACTAAATGGTTGATATAAATGGAACATTCATAATTTGATAATCCCCTTAATATAGTTTTATTATCTTGTTGGATCCATACACTACAAAATATGTGGATGATCGTCTTTCTGGACCACTAGATAATATTCAATTCACTGGTCAATATGTGGTAGCACTAGTCAGTGAATTGCTGGATGAAACACCTCATTCACGAGTCCTTTAATTGATACCTCTTTGCTTAACGTGTCATCATTATGACATAGTCTTAAAATATAACATGGAAATCATTCCAATCGCATCATGAAAATTATAATTATTTTCCATGGTCAAAGAGAATATATTAGGATATCACTCAAGAAAAATCATCAAATGAGTCAATGTTTTATGATGGACGTTCTAATTTATCTCTACAACTGATTTCTCATTACATTGAGTCCATATGAGGGCAGTTAGATTCATGGTAAATTTATATCTGTTCCTCCATAGAAATATAAAATTCCCTAGACTAAAAGTCACACATGATACACTTTGACATTGTTTCCCTATGTTCCCAATCCATCATCATAATGGGTTCATCTATACACTTACACAAGGGTGAACCACCTCTAACAAAACATTTTCATGACAGGAGCCACCAGAACAAGTCGAGCTAGTATTAAGACGAGTGTGAAACCCTATATCCCACATCTAATAAGCTTGGGAATAGAGATAGTTTCTATGAATTAATATATTAAAATGGGATTTATTTTATTAATTTTCCTATACACACAAAGAAACATAGAACCAACTCCATGAAATAGTTAAATGTTATGATATAAATACTAAAAATATAGATTGTAAAAAATTCATGAAATCGAATAATGAACAAAAAATATTACACTATTTTATGGTAATAAAAATGAAAAAGGGGAAATATATTTCCAATCCAAAAAATGGGGAATCTAGAAATAACAATAACTAAAATAGTAGTGTGGGTAAATCCCAACTCCTGATTCTAGAGTCCAACTACTGTACAAGGTTAACACCACCTCATAATTCTATCCTCTATCGAACACCGTCTACAAATGTCAATTCTATTATTTCTATCATCTGTATAAGACATGAAAAAATTATTAAAATTCCATTCATGGTTGGGTATATGCATACCCAGTATGAACCCCTCAAATCACAAACCAAATTATAATGAGAGAGAAGTCAGCTCATCACCAACAAGAAATTTCAATCAATATATGAGAAAC
This sequence comes from Viscum album, assembly GCA_963277665.1. NCBI lineage: Eukaryota > Viridiplantae > Streptophyta > Magnoliopsida > Santalales > Viscaceae > Viscum > Viscum album. The sequence continues at coordinate 934,851,342 of OY728157.1, read as the reverse complement.
CAATCATAATCATTATAAACTAGATATACTCAACAAGAATACCAATCAAATAGAGAGATGTTATCTCTATCAATAAATCATATATTAGAATAATGATTCCTCTTAAATTTATACAGGTCTATCTATAATTCCTAGTATCATGTACAATTATTCAAAAAAGTATCAATAGTGGACTATAATATTATAATGTGCACTATTATCGATGGTGGAATAACTCTAGTTAGGATTCCTCACAACCTCAGAAGAATTCGAATATAGTGGCATGCACTTTGACACTGTGGTCAACGACTAACGGAGCCACACTCTATGGAGGACTCACACCCTACTAAATCATGAAGAAAGGAAGGTAATTCTCCATAGGTAGAGGAACCACAAATTATATAGAATAGGGAGTAACAAATCTAAAGTTCTGTTGAGTATGGGGTAACTATTCCATAGTGTGACAGAGGGGTTTCTAACCATATTGTCACTCTAAATATCTCACTTGATTGTTTCTAATAGTATAGAGAGAAGGGAGGATCATTCCCAAGTGTTAAATGGGACCACCGACCCCAACATCTCTAGTGATTTGACTCGACCATTTCTTTTTACCATGCATCGTTGAAGAAAGAGTCACACTCATGTAAAATCACACTACATCTCTACGAAAAAATGAAGTCCAAAATCACATTATACATAGGAAAATACGCATGAAATGTTTCTTATGGGCCATAATCCATTTCTAGAATAAAAGTAGATGACTTCGAGAGGATATTCATCCATTCGATATGATAAATCATAAATACAAAAATATGTCACCAAAAATAGAAATGAATAAACAAATAGATCAGCATACTGTGATACTCATAGAAAAAAAAAATCAAAATAGGATATTTAAATTGTCAAATCAGATGCCATATGAAAAGAAATACATTTTTATGTATAAAACATGGACAATTCATGGTGGGTCCAAGATATATGATAGAATTAAACACATTATGTTATTCAAGAATAGTCCACCTTAATATTAGGGTCACGATTCCATAGAAGGGACAACAATAAAAATCTCACATTGGAGATACACTCGATAATAATAATAATAATATTCTATCCCCCTCCACTTCTACTCAAGCACATACAAAGGGGACATAGAGTTCTACTTTCCACCACCCTCCCATGGGTCACCTCTTCATTAGCACCGATTGACTTTTGGTTGTATAGGCCATTATTTTTTTCATTGTGCATAAGTAGATGAAATTATCACTTGTTGTTTCACCACATTGGCAGCCTCTCTACCCGCCCATCACCATTCAATATGAAATTATCAAAACTCTACATTCACCAGGGAAAGATGGAGGGGTCACAATGTTTACCCTTGATCTACTTCCATTAAAGGCTGATGTTCCCTTCCTCCTCATCCAAATCTCATCCAATTCTAGTGGCTAGATCCCAGTTGGATCCTTCACATGGATTATATCCCCTCACACCAAATGTCACTACATTCCAAATTTCCAAAAAGAAATATCTTAATTAGCCCATGATCATCCCTTGTTGTAATATACCTTGATTTCATCACCAATAACAATCCCATATATTTAAAAAAGGCCAATATTTGGAAATTATTAAATGAAAAAATATAGGTTTCATAAAATTAATTAAATTGTTGGCCAAAAAAATACCGACGATGAATACCCAAATAACATATATATTGAACAAAAAAACATGTGGAATAGACCTTATCTAATGTTCATGTCATCGTAGATTCATAGTCATATTGTGATGAGCTAATATGGAATAATAATTGAGAAAATTAATATAAATTCCTTTATTTTATGAAGATAAACATCTTAAAAAATCATCTGTTTACCAATAAATCAAGGCTTTAGAATGTTCAATTTACATTCAATGTGGGAGAACTAATAGTTTAATGATTTTTTTGAAAAAATACCTTACCTTATTTTAGTATTGATAATTAGAGGTGGATATGTTATCAAATAATGGATCAGACTCACTACACCTACTACCTCTCGATCCACCTCGATCATATCATTGTTTGTCATTCGATCCCGATCTGCTGGTAAAAAATGCTGATTTCCTCCCATCAAAACCTCATAGAGTAATGTGGATAAATCTAGTTATTATATATTATATGATATTTATAAGTATTTATTTGCTATAATCTTATTAAATAAATTAAATAATTAAATTTATTTATTTATTCAATGAACCCTCCAATAGACTCTTTCCATATAATGTCTGACACCAACCAACTTTATGCCATTCATAGGGTAATCCATACATTTTGAAATATACTATGTACTCAAATTTCTTATCAGGGATTCCATTCATGCAGTATCTCGTCATTTTTTATAACTAAATCTATATGTTATTATATGGTTTAAATTTTTATTATATCAATATCGAGCTTACCAAGCTATAGAATTTCATGTCATCTCAGTGCCTCACTCTGAAAATATTAATAGAAAAATTCAGAAGTATTATAAGATAAAAATTGATTCATTTATGATAATTAAATAAAAAAATAAAAACAAAAAATTTTATTTGGTATTAAATTTTGAAATATTTATTGATTTACATATAATATAATAGAATTATACAAATTACATAATAAAACTGAGAATTAATTGAATATTAATTAATGAAATCTATTTTATTCAACCTAGAAACCTGTGTTTAAAAGTAATTATAGTGAACCATGTTACAAATGGTGTGAAAATACCATTCCAAATAATTATAAACCACACATTTCCAATGAAGAGGTACATTTCATTATGTGGAAACCTAGTAACACCTGATTTCCCTCTCAAAGAGGCTAATAGATATTATAAACGTTATGAATAGATAACTGAAACATATATTTAAATAATATGAAATAAATGGTTCCAAAATATTGTGTTTAAACATGGGTAAATGTTCTTTTAACTAACTACTTTCAAAATATGTGGTCAAAAACTATGAATACTGGTTGAAGGAGACTCATACGTGACATCGTAAACCCTAGGAAACTGAAAAGAAGATGTGTCAAAGCACAAACTAACCTATGAACTAGAATAATCACACATGTATTAAGGGGAGAAGAATACAGGGATAGGGAGTGGAGAAAGAGAAGGTTAATGTTGGAGATAACCCTTTACCTGATGAAATCAGTAATACATGGGACCCAAATATTATAGGTAAACAATATATTTAAAACCATATAGAATGTAAATTATAAGGAGACTTCATTAAAGAGTTTATTTAACTTTTTAATTTATGAATGATATAATTTTATTTTAATAAAATAAAATTATATTTTGAACTCATTATAATGATATTATTTTAAGATTAAATTTTGATATTTTTTCTGAAAAATTATTTTTTATGTGCATAGTGTAATATACCATTTTAAATAATGCATTGAGTTTTATGACATTAATTATATATAAGCATGAATTATAAAAACGATTATAAAAAAATATCATATAATTGAAATTATTAATTTTAAAAAATTAATTATAGTTTACAAACATATTATTTATATTTGAGAACACAAATAATATTTTTCTCAATAACTGTTTCAATATATTATACATTACTTATATTAATATTATTATTTATAAACAATTACTGAATATGGATCATAAAAAATGGATTTCCATTTTAGAATTATCATATTTTATTTATCTAATAGGGAAGAAATTTAAACATATAGATGAAGTTCCCTTAGAAAATAACAAGTTATCACCATAAAAGTGAAAATGGTAAAAGTAATAATTCAATTGGAAAATGGATTCAAATGTGACAAAAACATTTTATAATTTAGTGGTGGGTATATACAAGACCTTTTCTAAGTATAAAGCATGTTTTTATTTTCTATCCATTTGATATGTATATCATGTTCTCCCTTTATATTTAGTCAAAATATTTTAAAAAAATATACTCTCACCACTTATAAAAGGAGGTTCTGACCACCCATTTAATACCAAAATAAAAATTTAGTTTCATCATGAATCTCTTAAATATTTAATTTAACTATTCTCCAATTTTATTTATCATAAGATTATGGACACATGAGATTAGACAAATATATTTTTTTCCAAGGAATCTTGTACAAAAAAACAAAAGTACTCAATTTAAATCCAATATTTTTGATATCCTATTTTCTTTTTATATTTCCATTAAAAAATTATTTTAAAAATATTTAATTATGGAATAGGTATTCATATTATAAATAATGTTTTCGTATTGTGTAAATAATCATTAACCACCCTTCCACTTTCCTTTAAGAAAAATGAAACCCTCATTCATGTGTTGTTTGAACTGATGCCTCCCCATTTAAACATGTTTTATTTTCTATCATTGGCATAAAAGTATGGATATAATGTTATTACTAGTGTGTGAATAATATTTTTATGATATCATTATGTTTATGGTATGAAATTTTTTAAAACATTTTAGATATATGATTAATAAACGGTCATATTTAATTTAATCATTTAAAAAAGATGTACTAAGAGGATAATGTTTTATTCAAATTGCGTAATATTTTCATATTATTTATATATTCATTTACATACCTGAATTTATGAAATAGAAAACTAATAAAAATAATATCAACATGTTTATGGTATAGTTATATTATAAAACTACAACCTCATAATAATTTATTGAATCACTGTATGTTCTTGTTTCAGTCCGTTTAATTGTCAACTAATAAAATAATCTGAATTTATTTCATGAATAAATTCATAAAAACATATAATGTTATAATATGATATAACTATGTAAATAATGATTTTCTATAGATATATTATAACAATATATAATTCCTTAATTAAAAAACGCACTTTGATTGTCATGAATCACAAAAGCATGTTTGAAATTGATTTCATCTTCCAGGATAAAGAATAAAACAATCATGAAATGATTCTAAAACATTATAAAGAATTATAAATCATCTCAAAATGTAACATTAATGAAATTTTAATGATGAAATTTGGAATAATAACTAAAAAAAGACCCTCTATTATGAAACTAGTATAAACAATCAAAACTATAAACACCTTATGTGTACATTCAGTAGAATTAATAGAGAATGACTATTCAAAATGAGTATAAATTAAAATTGATTAGATAATTTTTTTGAATTAGGTAATCATGGTAACTATATTTTTTATGAAATATATTATTGTAAATTTTTTGAAGTGGGGATAAGAGTTAAGGGGTTTCCTTCTCAAATTCCTCCATTTGCGACATATTTAGTATTCTACACCTTATTTCACTTATACTATACATAATTTTCTTTTGAGATGTTATATCATGAAATGTATTTTATTAATTTTATATTAGAGATCAATTTTATTCCCCTTTTTCAAGGGGTTTTGAGGGAATTAATAACTAAGACATAATATAGTGTTTTACACTATCCATTTATCCAATGTTATGAAATATTTTTAATATAGGTGTTTTCCATAATAATTTACATTATTTGGGTTCATGTTATATTCACCACATGTTTTATTTTTTTTATTTCATAAATTTCCATGGAATATCATTAATCATAAAATTTAGTTTATTTTAAATTCAACATGATTTCCCTCCCATGTATTTTTCACTAAGAGATAGAAAAACTATTATAAAACACAATCTTTTCCACGGTGGAAATACCATAATACGTTTTTTTGAAGTAATTTTGTGAATATTTTACTAGGAAAATATCCTAGTATTGATAATTGAATGTGAATATAGCTCTAGAATATATGTATCTAAGGGTATTCTCCCTTAAAAGGATTTGTTGTGCCTGGAATCAATCACGACATTGATGTAAGATGATTATTATTAATAATTGACACATTGATATAAAATCCAAGGGAATATTATTTGGTATATTCAAATGCAACTTATAAGCAATGATTAAGTATTTTTCATTATATTAATTTTTAATCCTACCAATAAAAACTATTCAACCAAATTACTATTTTCTATGGATAACCCAACACAGTTAATGTAAACTCACACCAAATTTTTTTGACATGGGTAATTTTTATAAATATGATGATACTCCATAGTTTCTATGTCAATTAAAGAATATTATCCTAGATATACACATTATTTTTTGAATTGGGAATTATTTTTCTATATAACTTATTATATATATATCCATGTTTTAATTCAACTTAAGTTTCCTTAGGTAATGGTTTAAAAGATCTTAATGAAACATCTAGTGAATGAAATGAACCAAATCAAGTGATGGTTGGGGCCCAAAATTATATTTATCCTCAATCCATTGACATCTTTCATGAAACAAAAATAGTCACAGTTTTTTCGTATATTTATTCCCATAATTGGATAGTATCTTTCCCAAACCCGTGGAATTTTTTTTTGATATTTGATATTAAACATTCCATTAATATGACGTAAATTATTATTATTATCAATTCATTCATTTATTATCATGTATATAGTATTCCCTTTGTCTAAACTAGTTATGGATTCATGGTGTTTATTTATTCCTTCCATAAAACAAAATCAATGTTCATGGTTTAAAATTTTCATTTGTTTGAAACTCTTTATTGATCATCTATGCTCAAACATATATTTTTATATTTCCAAGAAAACATATAGGATGATTATCTGTAATTATTAGTGATATGATAGAATTTATAACATGGTTCTCTAAAACATTTTATGATGCATCTTCTGTTTTTCAATATAATATATGTATGTATATAGTATTCCAAGAATAATAAAATAATGGATCCATTTGGACCTAATTTATTCTCTTCTAATAATGTAATATCTCTACCATATTTGGGTTTTTTGATGATAGAGTTTCACAAAATCCCCTTTAAATCATAGTAGAAATCAAATATTATGGCAGGAGGAGGTGTATAAGGGGAGACCTAGACACTTGGGGGGATCCACATTTAGTACGAGGGGAGGAGAAGATTATTTTTGTGTGACAAAGGGTTCTAGAAAACTGGAAACATCAATTATTTAATCCTAGGTAGTGTTAAATGTTTTCAAAGCATGATTTCTCAAACCACCCACTAGCCATGAGACCACCACATGACTCACCAAGAACACATGATCGTTCATCAAACCATGGGTAATAAATGTGAATCATCTCTTATAATTATAAAACACCTTAGTATGTGGATATCAAATAGATTGCATATACATACATCCACACTGTGTGGAATGAAAAATATTTTAATATTTTAATATTTTATAAATTAAAATGGTCTGAACCCCTATATTAATAAAATAAATATTCAATTATTTACTTAATTAACATTTCAACTATCTGGGTGTGATAAAGATGTCACTATGTGGTATCTTCGTCATGTTTTATTTTGGATTAAAAATTGGGACATGATAGGAGGATATATAAGTGACAGAACAAATGATACACATTATTTTTATTCTTAATGGACACATATACATGGAAAGTTCAATTTACCAAGGAAAGAGATTTTAATTCATTATTTTTATGTATTATAATTTTTTTTTCAATTATTATTAAATGTTGTCTATTATTTATAATTTTTATTTTTGTTTGGATTGTATAAAGATTTTCTTTTTATGGAAAATATTTTTTATTTAGGATATAGATGACTTGGGTAGGACTATAAATAATTTATAACCGGATTATGATTTAAGGGTTTAGTTATGTAATTTTAAACTATATATATATATATATTGATTTCATATATAATTCATTTGTGGAAAATTACATAACAGATTTTTGGTTACTATTTTTTACGATGATGGTTATTCGATGATTAATTATCTAGATTATACATTTTTTATGTTTTCCATTAAGAATGGGTATTATTACTCATGGATAAATGAATTGTGTATAAAAAATTCGATGAGTATGGAGTGTGAGACATTGTGGTCCAGATATGTTCCTTATTGGGAAAGATCGCATGTGACAATAAAGTAGTGTGTGGTACTACCTAGTATTGTTTGTCATGAAATATAATGACCTATTAATACACATTGTTTAATGTTGACATCATTGATGTAAAACTGGGGGTGGCGATGAACCTAGAGTGCTATTGATGTGAATTTTTAATATGATCAACATCATCGATTTGTACCTTATTGGTGGATATTTTAATTTTTAGCAAGAGACCTATAACCATGGAATTGATAATCTATAGATGTAGGATATATATGCCTATGATTTAAAAAATCCATAGTTTATGTGATAACCTATTAATATAGTTTGTTCAAATAATGGATATATTTTATATATAGACATAGATTTATCAAAACATGTATACAAAGATGATATAATGGAAACCTATATCCAGAGTTTAGTCAATCGATGGCTATGGAATAACTATGATAATAGTTTAATGAAATTGTTTATAAATGTTTGACCTAGAAAAATTATTTTTTAAAATGATGGATATATGGTTAATTGATTTAGATAATATAGAAAACCTTTAATATATCACACATGTATTCATGTTCTTGAATAACCATGACAAAAACCATTTATATAAACTAATTTTTAAGTAGTGTAAAAAGGTTCATTTTATATAGAAAATATCACAGTTATGAAGAAATGTTTCTTACTATCTGCTATATGAATTTTCTTCTTTGTCCCCTCATTGGAAAATCCATATTTTCAAAAAAAACATTCTTTATAGAATGTATAATTAGATGATAATGTATATTCAAAATCTCCCAGTATATTTCTATAAAAAATAATCTATTTCTACATGATATCTTATGTATAAATTATATCTAATGTCATATATAGTTGATAAAAATAGTATTTTTTGTAATAAATATCTAATGATTTTTGTAAAAAAAAATTGATTCATGAATGATTTTAATATTACTGTCAACCAAATATGATCTCAATTAGTTCGGTTAAAACACCTCTTATCCAAATAATATGGTACCAATGATTTCCATTCTAGTAGTTCTATAAACCTTGAAAGATATTTAGAATTTTAATTGAAGGATTATCATTATCATCAATGTCAAAAGCTATCATTTCCTCATTCCCATGAGAAAGTGATAAACTAGGTGAATCATTACTACCACATTTACATATTTCGGGCCTCCTATCACATTCTAAATAGGATGGATTCCCATGCGTTAGATCATTCATTTACCTTAATTATATTAATCATGAAATTTGAATATTATAATAATAAATTAATTTAAATAATATTTAGAAAAAAAATTGAATAAAAATGAAAAAATAAATATAATTGAAATTACATTTGACACATAATAAATTTTTTATGTAATTTTCATATTTAATAATATTAAATTATTTATAAATAATATTAAATAGTATACAAAAAAATATATATGGCATTAAAATTGATACAAAATAGAATTTTAAAAGTAATGTCTATAAGTAATAAAAATCAAACTATTATTTAAATATATGAAATGAATATAAAATAATGAAACTAAGTCTGAATGAAATAAATTTTGATAGAAAATTAAATTTCATAATAAATATATATATATAATAAAATTATAAAAAAATATACAATTATATGTTCATAGTCACTATAATAGTTTTCAAAAATTAAATTTCTAAGAAAAAAATAATTTTGAAGGATTGTATAATTTTAAAAGTAAAATTAAAAAATTATATATAAACTTAATTATTAAAATATCATTGAGGTGTTTTTTCCAATATCCCTTCTTCATGATCGCTCTATATGGTAGCATGACAAATCTAGTTCACCTTTCCGACCAAAAGAAATTTTAGACAACTAAAGAAATACTCCTAATATGCGAGTGTCGATTAACCAATCATGAAAGACATTAAATAATGTGGAGAGACTATATCATCTTTAGTATATATAGTCATAAATCATTGAATAAGTAAAAAATATTTAACTTCATCACAACATATAATCATAATAATCAATGACTAGAAAACTAATTGAAATACACAATAATAATATCACTAATGCTATAACAGAGTTAGAAGAACCAATTTTAAACAGTCATTTTGACTTAAATAGGATATATCATTGGTATCTCATATAATAGAAGTCCAAAAAGTAATCAAAATACTAGATTTAACTACAAAAACCTATATCAATACAATTATCTCTCCTACATATCGGTTTTGAGACAGATCTATAGCTGACCAATCAATAACTGGTCCATTTCCCCTACCTAGATCATGAAACATAATGTATGAACCATTTTGTTTGAGAATAGTCTGAATATAACTCATAAGTTATCAAAAAATAGTGTCCTAAAACATATCCAATATAATAAATCTCGTGTACAATGTAATATAATCATAAGTAAAAGTAAACATCCAATGTACGTAATAATAAATATGTCTCAAAAATTGGTGGTACAAGATATCCATGTGTGATTAATACCTACTTTCTCCAATGTTTGGGTGTCTATAAATATATAAAAGAAAAATAAACGGATAATCAAATCCCAAGAAATATAAAATATTTATAACATTCCAACATTTTATAAAGGATAAGACATGGTAAATGTGCCCAACTAAAATAACAATAACAATGGTAATTACAAACAATAATATTATAACCATCGATACGAGGGTATGGAATTAGGATTAAATAACATTATTTGTGGTAAATTTGTTATTAATATAATATATATAACCCGACATCGTCTACCATCAATATCATCATGAAAGGGAATATTATCCCCAGTGATGAGTATTAACTCAATTGGGAAAAGTGTCCCTAGTTTTTTTTCATATCTCATAGGAGTGGGGAATTACATCCCACCATTTCAAATATCTTACGGCCATCACATTACCTTCCATGGAATCATCTTATGATGGTTAGAATTTCCCAAGTCCAATGGATATATTGGATAAATAGGAATATCATTCCATCATGATCATCATGACGGTAATATGGGAATCTTGTTCTATTTCAATAACATAACATCCCATACAAGAATAAAAATATCAATGACAATGTATCCCTTATCATAAATGATATAATCGTAGTCCAAATTCCTCAAAAAAATACAACATGAGGAAGATGATATTAAATCCAAAAAATGATTACTAATTACAAAAGGAAATATCATACCATGTGAAGAATCCAAAACCTGGTATGAAAAAAGATAACCCTAATAAAAAAACCTCCCCTTCCTGGTTTTTTATATCAAGTAACCATCATCTACTATATGTTCGCTCAATATTCATAAAAATTTATCAAAATACATAATTATGATAGTAGAATAACCCAACAACAACCCCAATACACTATAGGAGGAATAGTAACACAAGACATATTTCACTACCCCAAGGCAATAATGAAATTAGAAATCTCCCTAGAGATAAATCGGTGTACCAACTAAACTTAATTACACCTCTCATATCTCAAAGGGGATAATGGAAAAAAATGTGTGTAATGATTTTAAAAAAAAAATACACTATTAGATATGTTGTGTTATACACAACACTAATTCTAGTTTTCATTACAAACTACAGTTTTCTTACCTTACGAGACATACTACAACATGTTTAAATGAAACCTAAGACACTATTAAAATATTATTACTTAAGACAATAGTTATCTATATGATAATATAATAGAGGGACAAAATATGATAAGATAAATTATTAAAATGAATTTTTATAAATTTATATAAAGTTAATTATTTTTTTATCAATTAGTTTCAAATAAAAATAAAATCTCTTTTAAAATAAAAGAAATTTTTTCTCAAATATTGTTTTTATTAAAACATATATTTTTAGCACAATTAATTAAATAGACCATTATTATTGAATTTGCTTAATGAAAAATAAATATCCAAAACTCAATCAACTATTTAACATTCATATAATGTTTTTTATATTTATGTGATAAAAATAAATCGAATTTTATAGTAAAAAATGTATTTTTCTTAAAATAAATTTCTTATATTTTCTCCAAAATAATTTTGAAAATATTTTCTAAAATTTATAAAAAAATATTATATAAAATAAATATTATTTTTTGATAACTATATAACAAATTATAATTTTATGAATTTTTTAAAATGATATAAAAAATTTATTTCTTTTGATGAATAGAGAATAATATTGAATTTAAATTGAAATGTCATTTTTTGTTTATAAAATTTATAAAGTTAAATTATATTTTAAATTAGTTTTAAATTAAAATTAGTTCAATTATAACCATATTAATCCAATTTATGTTATTAGAATCATTTTTATATTGATTTTTTATATGAAAAGTCTATACACTTTTCAACATTTTCTCTTTGAAAACATGATTTCCTCGTAGCATGAGTAGGATAAATTTTACTTGTATATGAATTTAGTTTAAAAAAAATGGACTCTATATTATTAATTATAATAATTTATATTTTTAATAGGGTCAATATATTTTTTCCAAAAATTATATGAAAAAATATAAATTAATTACATATGTTATGGTAAACATGGGTTTTCCAGGGATTGAAGTAAAATGATAAGGGTTAAATTGACATAAACATGAATAAGAAATATTTTATTGAAATATTAAGATAATATAATGTATATATCTCAATAATGCTACATTTTTTATCCTTTTGGAATTAGAAGAACATGGGTACATATTTTTTTGTTCAATTATTTATAAGCGTTCAACTTGCCTCACATATAAAAAGCCAGCCCCTCTACTTTATTTTTTACACTTTAAAAACATTTTGTTTTAAAATTTACCTGAACAATTAACTTAAAAAATTATATAATATCATCTTAAAAGCCTTATTTTAATAAGATGACCCAACTATGAAGTCTTTTGACTAAAATCTAATGAGGATACCCCATGAAGAGGTAACACTCTTCCATGAGCATTATTATTTTATTTATTACTCTAAATATTTCAATTATTTATTAAAAATGATGATATAATAAAAAAATTGTATTAAACACACTAATATATTTTTATCCCAATTTTATGACTAAAAATATTATAAAATTCCATCAACTGTTTTATGAAGTCATCATTCGTGTATACAACAAACTACAACCTCAAGAACTAATGCCATTCGTTTATCTTTCAGAAAAACTCATAATTGGGTCTGATTATATATTTAAAGTATACATATATAATATTTATTACATTATTACCCATATTTATACATTATATCATATATATTTATAGATACATTTTTTAATTATCATTTCATAGGGGACATGATAATGTCATTTATGTGTACTGTAGAATACTGCCTCACAAAGTGTTTTGATTCATTTTGGCTTACACATTACTGAGAAGATAATTGGGATAAAAAATGAATATATTTGATCTAAATGACATAATTATGGTATTAATGAAAAATTATTCACTATTAAAATATAATATATCAGTTTTTTTACCTTTGAACACACTAAAGGTTTATAACATCATTCGTGTATATGTGGACTACCACCTTCATGAAGTGAAGTGACTCTATCTCTTCATCACCACACCACAAAGATGATATATATATATATGTATATTTAACGAATTTATATTTTATTAGCATATTATGATCATTATTTAAGGTTTAAATATTACTTCTTTTTATTCTATTATGGTCATTGCAAAATGGAAACATTACAAATTTGTACATGACACCTACAGTCACCATGATCATGAAGTACATCATTTCTCAAAACCATATTTAATGATTGGTCATAAAATTATAATTTATATATAAATAATAAAATTATTGATTATTATTATTATTGATAATATGGAAACATAATATATTTTAGATGAATAAAAACTAATAATCAAAAAAAACATGAAAAAAAGCTGTCATTGCTGTAAACATGAATTTAACAAGGATTTTTTTATAAACAGGTAATAAAATTTCATGAGAAAAGAATATATGGAATGATATATTTAATTAGGGTTCTTTAATATATTTATAATAAACCTATATGAGTTATAAATTAGTTTTGAACATTGACAAAGGAAGTTGAGGTTTATGGTAAGATATTTATAGTCTCTTCTATTTTTGGGAGACTTATAAAATTTCACTACTAATATATTTTATTTAGTGTATATATTACCATATGAAAAGATATGTCATTAATATAAATCTTTAAATTATATTTAATTTTTCATATGTTATTCAATATTGGAACTTATGATTAAAAATATTACTAATTTGATAAGGGATATCTGCCTTAATTTAACTTTTGTGAGTCACAAGACATATTCAAAAACTATATATTTTATGTGGTGTATACAATTTCCATTAATGAATCATATTATGAATATACTAAACATTATTTTTATTTGAAGATCCTTTTCACTATCTCTCTTTCATGATATTTTTGGTTCAAAATTTACCACTATGGTAAGAGATTTATCTCTCTATTTTCTTTCCTTCTGACATATTATTAAGATTTCTCCCTCCTAGATTATTTTCTATGCTTATGTTCAAGTCATATGTCTTTATAGTATATTTAGCATGAAATAATATTATGATATTTGATATCCCATGTTTATTTAAAAATGTTATGCTCATGTTATCATACCCTTATTTTCATGTTATTCTTAGGAATCTCCCTTTTTTACTATTACAAAGCATCTAATCACACACATCCTTGTGTTTCTATTCCCATAGTAATGATGAAAGGTTTTAAACAGGTTATTATTGTGAATAGTATAAAAGGGGATGATATTTATTGGATAATTTAAAAATATTTCACCCATTTAAGATATTTTTTACATTGCGTCTAAAGATGCTAAATTTTTATGGTAATCAGTCATGTGATTGTGTAATTTTTTTAATATTCATCTGAAATGATTAATATATTTGTATGAAAATAATTGGTTTCTATAGTTGGTATCATATGAAATTTTTAGTTAATATTTGGTAACTAGAATGGGAAAACATTAGTGATATCCCTATGGATTTTTCTACGAATATGTACACAGTTGTCTCTATGGATAAGTCTAAGGATGAGTTAAAGTATAGGAAAATTTCCTAATTTTTTTATAATTGATAGAAAATGTAGATTCTAAAAAATTACAACCCTATAGGAACACTTCGTGTGGATTTATATATAGAAAAGAGGTACCTAGGAATAATAATTCCTAAAGAGTGCATTATGATGGACTTGATCATCACCTGGTAGAAGAAAAAAAGCATTTCTGCACACGTGGGTTGACAACCCGTGAGGGATATTAATATTAAATTATAAAAAAAATTATGAATCCTCACGAAATATTTAAATCTATAAATAATGTAAATAAATCAGGATAATTGTATGTATCATTGAATAAAAAAAAGGTAGCACAATTTAAGCATCTTATATGTTGTTTTTCAGTAAATTTAGTTTTCCACAATGATTTGTATTGCTAACACTACTCTTTTGGTTTTAGTCAATGGATATAACCCGAAGAAATATTGTTAATGCATAGTGGGAAGGAAAATGGAATTATTTTCCTCTCGAGAATCCAAATGTTAATGGATCTGTATTAAAAAATTTCTTATGTACAGTCAAACATATATGTCAAGATGTGAATGGTGTTGGTCTTCCAAACAATCAATGGGGGTCAATATCATATTTAGTTCATAATAGAGAAAAATAAAAAATCTTTCATTGGGTATTCTGGTCTAATAGATTCTAAAAAGTGGATCCACACCACTAAAGTATATTTTTCATTATCCAGTGTTTGGAATATGAAAAATTCAGTTGGCTATCAACTATTTGGATGTTGAAGTTGGTAAATGGTGTAATTGTAACAAGAATTAGAGGGAACCAAATAAGATTGAATCCCAGAATATGAGATCTATTTTCAAATTATTTATCAATAAATAAATTACTTATTTTATTTGTACAGTTATAGAGAATGAGTTCCTTGAGATAAAAAATAAGGATGATGAATATGTTAGAACCTATGTGGAAAACATTTCAATACATGTGAGGTATGACTTTGTAATTATATTTCAACATGAATATAATGTTTATCAATTATTAATTTTCATAAAACCATGTATCTAAAGGAAGTTATCCATGATATACTATAGTAACTATGAATAGTTTTTTATATAATATCATGTTGGAAAAAATGTTTGGAGTTACCTATCAGTCTCATTGTTTTTTAAGAAGTGAAAATTAGAATTCAAATGAAAATATTTAAACCAAAGTGAGGAAAATATGATATATCCATTATTATCAATGTGTGGGATGAATCATGGATGAAATTTTCATAAGGTATGTTGTAAATGTTTTATTTTTATATGGAACATTCATCAGACAATCAATTTTCAGTGATGGGAAGAACTTAGTTAATTATGCAAAAAAGACAAAAATCGTTCACAAACTGCACCACCCACACAATAGTGTTTTAAATGCAAGATGTATGTCCATTATTAAAATAAAAATCCCAATACAATTGATAATGAGGATGATAAGACACAAAAAACACTATAGATAGATGAAAAAGGGAATCATTATGAAATCACTAAGGTTGAAGTAAATAATAATAATTTGGCCGGACATATTCTCAACTCTGTATTAGGGTCTTTACTATTTTTATTTTGTATGAATGGTCTATATGAAAATATGATTTTTCATCATTTAATGAAATTATATGTGATTTTGAGAATTTATTATCCCCCACAACATGAATTAGGGAATAATGATTTTTTTTACATTATATCATTATAAGGTTTTACCCAATCTTCAAATATAAATGTTTTTTTCGGAGAAGATATTATTTATGGAATAAAGTGTGATTTATCTTTGGTAAGATTATATTTCATTAGGTAATACTAAATTTGGAATTATTGAATCTATCATGGTTTTATGTTCATAACTTCAATCATAAGTTCAAAGTCATTGACACCAATTTTGTGGTTTTATGTAATTATATTTTATCCATACTAAGGATATTTTTAGAGATATTTATTAAAATAAAACACTTATTATTTTTATATGTTTTATTAACAATGTTGTTTTAGGAGGATGACTTTTACACTTTGTAGAAATATTATTAATTGAATTAGTATCCTTTAGGTATTGTATAATCTTTTACGTTGAGGATATAATGGTTTTTAGTTGATCAACTTATGAATTCATCAAACCTTTTTTCTGTGAGAAAAAATTTATAAAATCATGGTATTTTCAGAATACATATCAAGTATGTAGTAGGGTTTCATCTGGCACCAAATTCAGTTGTATCATAGGGGGACATGAAATTTACCACGAATTTTTGGTCAAGTATTTAAATATATCTTGATAAAGAGATTAGTTTCAGTAATGTAAATGGTCATGTTGAGAAAACATTTCAAAAACTATAGGATTTTATATGAAATTTTTCTATGGATTTCAATGGTTGATGGGATAAAAACCATCCCCATGTTAAGTTTTCATGAAACAATGCCTTTCAGTCGATCATTCAGAAGGCTTGTTATGAATCACTTTATAGAAAGAAGTGTAGAACTAAACGTTCTAGAATAAACATGAAAAAATAAAGATATTAAGAACTGAGGAAGATAATGTGATTGTAGATATTATTAGATCCATTAATAATAAATTAATGAAATCAAAAATTCGACAAAAACCATTTGTTGAAACCGTCGATGTGATCTATAATATTAAGTTGGTGAGAATTTATTTCAATGAATTTATTTATGGAAGAAAGGAATGAAAAAATCAAAACGTACATCTATCCCTTTTAAAACCTATTGGATTCATGATATACTCTATGTACCTATACAGTGAATGTACAAACCTGATCCTACACATGTATTGAACTCTGAGGTCATATGATTTGGGAAAGATATTTATTTTAACGAATAATCAGTTGAGGTTATCGATCATACTGGGAATGTTCTACCAAATAATACCAATCATCTGGACAATGCTTTTGGGGAAAAAACTAGCTTGATTCCGCATTTTGGGAACCTGATGATGTTATTCGGTAGAAATATCTTCAGTTTTTTGTACCACAATGGTGAATTTCAATGGAGAAATTCATTTTAAGGGCGTTGAATATAACACCATGAGATTTGTTGAAATATTTTTTCTCAACAAGATTTTTTCTTTTTGATATTTTTTTCACATAACAAAATCATTTTACCATGTTTTATTTCCAACCCTGAGTGTAAATTGTGATACACACATCATCGAGTTAAAATAGAATAAAACAAACAATTAAAATTTTAATATTTAATATCATAGTGATCATCTAGACATTATAACGGTGGGTATGAAGAATATTAACTAAATTATTAAAATATATGTTTTATAAATTTATATAAAATGAATTATTTGGTGACCAATTAAATATATATTAGAATAAATACTCATTTAAAGTAAAGGAAATATTTATCTAAAAAACTAGTTTAATTAAAAATATTTACCTCAATAAATTTAAAAAACTAGTAATGGTGAATTATTTATTTTAATTTATATAGTATATATTAAATAAAGTATCTTAAAATCATTGATTACTTTTTCTAGGTAAGAGATAAGTATAAATCCAATTTTATGTTTTAAAATTATATTTAAAAAAATATTTTTGTCACTATTTTCAAAAATATTTTAAAACAAAGTTAATAAAATTTAAGAACATTTATTGAAAAAAATTATATTGTTTTATTCATAATGTCTAAATTATCATAGATTGAATTTAATTAGTATCTTTTTACAAGATAAATTTTTTATAAATGGTGGAAAATACTAAATATTATCTGAAAACTCATTTTTAAGTTAAATTATTTTCAAAGATAAATTAAATTTTAAATTAGGTTTAAATTATAATTAGATAAATTGTTAATCTATTAATTTAATTTAGGTCCTTAGAGTAATTTTCATATTGAATTTTTATATAAAATACTTGTAAAAATTTGATTATTTTCTCTTGTAAACCATGCTTTCTTATAACATATATGAGATTAATTTTAAATTAAAATTTTACAAATTTGTTAATTATATTTAACAAAATGTATTGAATAATTTTAATTAGTATAATTTACATAATTTAGTAATTTAAAATTGTGTTATAGAAAATATAAATAGTGAAAATAGTAAAAATCATTTACCATTATTGAGGTAAAAAAATGGATTTATGAGGTGTTCAACACCCAAATAATGATTACAATATCCTAAAACTAGTATAAAATATAACTTATGTGATTATTTTGTCAGTTTAATTTAAATATATCTATAATAATTCATTTTCATCTTTTTGTACTCAGTTAATCATAGGTGCACCTTTTTATTTTCAATGCATTTCCAATGTGCCACTCACCATATTTATAAATGGTCATCACATCATGTATCTTCATCACACCTTCAAACCATTTTGATTCATCCATTTAGTGAACTAATAATATAAGAAATTATTTTATCACATCCTATGAGCCTTATTTTTTTTTTGAAGAAAGATAACATAGTAAGGTTTTTGTTGCCAACTATTGGTGGATACTAGAAGAAAAGGTAACATTCTCCAATGATCGTTTATATTTTATTTATTCACCAAACAAATTAAATTATTATTATACCATGATTATATAATAAACTATTTTTTTAAATATAATTATATTATTTTATGTTAATGTATTTTCCAACAACCATATCCACTTCAATCAAATGGTTTAAAGATCATCATTCTTGTGTATGGAGAACTATAACCTCATAATCCAATGTCAATATTTTTTCCATTACAACTTTTCACGATTGGGTATAATGATGGATATAAATTATATATATGCTTTTTAAAATATAATAAAACATATGTAGTCATTATATAACATATATTTTCTAATTTACAATGCTTAGGGGATAGCATAATGTTGTTCATGTGTACAACGAGCTACCACCTCGCAAAGTGGTTTGATTTATTTTCACTAATGCTTTACCTGGAAGAAAATCTGGGTAACATTTATGAATATTTCTGATATAAATTATATAATTATGATATTAATGAAATATTTATAATTATTAAATTATAATATAACATTTTTTAATATATTTTCACTTAAATATGATAACGTCATTCGTGTATGTGTGGACTATAACATTCATGAAGTGATGCTACTCTTTTTTTCATTCACACAACACATGAATGATATGTATACATTAATTTAAATAAATTTTATGATATCTGTGATATTGTGATCATTATTTAATGAAATAATATTACTTACCTTATTTCTATAGTGATTATTATAAAATGTGAATGATATGCATGCATACATACACCCTACCGTCTCAATGATCGCAGCATACATCATTTCTCAAAACCATATTTCATTACTTGTATTAAATGTAAAATTTATTTATAAATTTTATTATTATTTCATTATTATTATTTTTTATATGATAGTAGAATGATCAATGTATGAGGAGTAAAAATAATGAACCAGATTATACATGAACGGAAAAGTAGTTATTGCATGAAATATTATTTTAACATAAAATTATAAATAAATAGGTAATAATTTTTTTAATAAACTAATATATGTTATTATATATACAATTATGTTTCTGTAATATATGTATAATAACCTTATATTTTATATACATGATGTTCATATGTGTACGAATGAATTTGAGACTTATGTTAAGGGGTTTATAGTCTCTCTTTTATTTATGAGAGGCATACGGAAATTCAAAATTTGTTTATTTTTTGTTTTAAATATAAATATTATATGACATGTAATATCATGAATCTATTAATTTATATGATATATAATGTTATTTTATGTTATTCTTTATTGGGTATTATTATTCAAAATATTATATAAGAGGTATGTGATTTTCATCTCATTTTTTACTTATGTGAGATGCACAGCATATCCAATATGTATTTTTTTATGTGGTGTATCTAAGTATAAAAAATTTGTATTTTACTTCCTATAATAAAAATTATTAGGATTCATATATCAGTTTTTCAACCTCTCTTTAATGAGAGTTATAGTTCAAATGTTACCAAAGCGGTAAGATATTTTTATATCAATTTTATTTCCTTTAGGAATATTTTATGTTATACATCTATATTATTTTATGATATTTATATATGTCCCTATTTAAATTTATTATCATGAATTATATAAATCTTGGGTTATTTTATGTTTTATTTAATATTATTCCTTCAAGGGACATACATTTCAATTTCACCAATGTTCTCATGATTTGATATTACAATATCGTTGTTTATTCGGATTTCTTTTGATTATGATTCCAATGATGTAATATTATGATTATTATCTAAATAAACTCATTAGTTTTTTTATACTTAGGTAATTCCATGGAAAAAATTTTTCCTTATTTTTCTTTATCTTTACATAATCAAAAATTTCAAAAGAGTGTGACCAATAAAAAACTTCTACATTTCTCAAATTTAGATGAAAACACTTTTTCTTCGAAAACCACATTTTTGGAATCATATGGAAAAATGATTTTAAAATTATTAATATTATTTATTAAATTCATTTTTACCCATGTAATATTTCTTTCAAATTTTTTTCAATGTAATCTTCATATCTGTTTCCAAACAATTCCCATAAGGCTTTTATTGGAAATGTGAAAAGTATTTTTTTATTGTGAATTTTATGAATTTTATTTCACAATTTCATGACCTCCAAATGATTTAAATATTACATTAGGAAATTTCAATGTTCTTTTGAAATAATTATTTTTCCATAATATTTTGTATATTTGTCAGATTTTAAATAAATTATTTCAAAATGAAAATTAAATTATAAAGATTTTATGTTATAAAAAGTATCGTTTCAATGTGAAAAGTTTATTTTCATCATGAAATATTTTAAATTAATTTTAATGTTTCCTTTGTATATTTTCAAGGTTATTTTAAAATATATTTATTTTTAATTTGTTTTAATAATTTTTAGTCTTAAAAAATGATTTTCAATGTAATATTATTTTAACCATGAAATGTTTTCATTTCTTTTTAAATCATACATTATATGTTTTGAAGGTTATTTTTTATAAATATTAATATTAAAATTATTTAGTTATTTTTTATAAAACAATTATTTTCATTATAATGTAATTTTCGTCAACAAGTGTTCCAAGTTTCTTTTTAATATTATTTACCATCTAAGATGACATCAGTTGATGTTACATTTTATTTACTGGGGTTATGATCCAAGGATACCATTATTATTCTATTTTGGCATGATTTATGTTAATTTAGAAAAGAATATTATGAAAATAATTTATATTTCATATTTATACTATGATAAAAATATTATGAAACCTCCTTGTTTATTCATGTGTTATGCTATATTTAAATGATAAAATCATTCAAAAACATGTTAATTTTCCAAGGGCTATGAAATTATGAAATTTTTAATAAATCCATTTCATTACATTGGTTATGATAAGTTGAATGATTTATGATCTTTTAGAACACATATTTATGATTTTAATTATGAGATTAGTGGTACCTGTTTCTCCCTCAAATTCTTTGAGTAAATATTTTTTTCTTTGAGACAGAAATGACTATAATTGGGAGTGAACCCATTTCAGTTTTTTAATTTTTCCACTATTATAGTATTTGGTGTAAAAATTTACCACAATTATATATTGGTTAGTTTACTCTTTCCCTGATTATAACCTTGGATATAAACCTTAAATATAGTGGGAATGATATAATATTCTTACATGTGTTCCATAATTAAATGTATTTTTCTAATTTTATGCACCCCTACATTGTGTTTATTTATATCCTTATTATTAGTGTCTTATGAAATAATAATAATAATTTCATGACTCATGATTATGATCTTTTACATGAATGTTATGGTTTTCAAATGTTTTGTTCATATTCTTTTACCCTTATGTTAATGTTATTCGTATTTATCTCCCTCATTTACACTTTTTAGGCAACTGATATCACATATTATTATGTTTATATTCCCCATGTTATGAGTTTTTTTATGTATTGTATATTGGTGATTAGTATTAATGGGGAAGATATGTATTGGAGATGTTAAATAAATTTCACTAAATTAGGATATCATGTACATAGTCTTCAAAGGCACTACACTATTATAGTATTTGGGAATGTGTCTATTCAATGTACTAAATATTAATCAGAAGACATGTAATTTATATATGAAAAAACACTTGGCCTCCATATTTAGGATCAATAATATCATTAAACATCCTAAGGATTACTAATAGTGGTTTCAATAATTTTGGTCAATAATCTTTAAATCAAGATCCAAATCATTAAAAACATTGACATAATTGTATAAAAAGTATAGGCTCTATCATGAAACTAAATATTCTTACCAAACTCATAAGGTTTCAAAGTAAATTATTTAAAATAATTATATTACATTGTTACATGAGTGGTTATACCATATATTCCAAGTCACATTAAAGAAGATCAAATCATAGGGATCAGTTAGGTTCCACATACCTCAGTATAGTGGAATCCTAGAATTTGAAAAGCTATTTTAAAATTGGATTTGTTCAATATAGTTTGAAAAATAATTGGTAAATCAAAAATATATAGGACACTAGAAACTAATGAGGAATGTGGGAGATATAGCCTTGGATGAATGAGGGAGAAAATTGGGAGATGGGAGCCTATGGATGGATCTTACAGATGTAGGGTGTTGTGACATCCCCAAAAAAGGTCTACTCATCCCCGATAAATATTCCAATATATGTCACGACCCCTCCCACCAAGGATGCCCCTCCTGAGCTGGCAATGGTGAAAGTGAGATAATGACCCCAGAGTCCCACCTCTAGTAGGCCCCGGGGTGGTGACTATCACCAAGGGTATGAGTTTTCACAAATATGGGAGGCATTACCCTTTTTATTATTTAGGATCGGGAAATAAGACAAGTCCATCACCAAAAGGAAAAGAACAAGTGTATATAAATAAACCCAAACCAAACCCACATGCATGTTTAAACAATTTTATAACAATGTACAAGTAGCAAAAATCTCAAATTACAATACCAAAAGAAAAACAAGAGTACAACAACAACAGCAACTCCAACTGTCTGACTAGTAGGGTCCCGCACGACCCTGGTAGTCCTCCTGAAAACCTGAAAGTAAACGTAGGGTGAGCATACAAGTATACTCAGTAGGGAAACCTAAATCTATCATGCAGAAGTGGGGAGACATCCTAATGTCCCGTGAGAACAATAGAAGAAACCCACCAAGGAATTCTATCCACCCAACATCAACAACCACACTCACCAAAAAACAAGAAAAATAGGTAGTAGTATATAAGAAACAAGAGTATTGGGTACCCTACAACATTTCCCTTTAGTTAGCTGCTCTTCCTAATGGAAAACGTCCTGACGCTGCAACACTCTCCCCACCTGCACACACCCGGGCCTCACAACCAAGTATCCCGCCCATACACACCTGGGCCTCATCCCGAAGATTCATGAGAAACAGTAGAACCTGCCTGAAGAGTCTTGGGCTAAACCCACCCCAATCGAAACCTACCAGAAGAGTCTTAGGTGTAAGGTTGCCTCAAGCCATCACAACATAGGGGAGAAGGAGCAGGAATGTGCTACTAACTAAGGGAAAAACCCTCTCCCATTAAATGGGAGTGTTTGGCACTAAGTACTCAATGTGGGTGGGGTGCGATAAAACAAAAAAAAATACAGATATATATATATACCAACCACACAGCCCGTCCTATCAATTCTAAACAGAGAAACTGAGCACGTTCCTTGGTACTGCTACTATGAAGCATGCATACAACAACAACCCCAAACCCATTTAGGTTTTTACGTTTTATCAGAATTAGTATATTTAGTTCCTTAACTACTGGGAAACTATCCACAACCAACCACATCGATCTTTCGTAAAACATAACACTTCCATACAAAATTCATGTTAGGAAAACACAAGCAACACAACCAAGTCCTTTTTATTAACCAAATAACCCATTGGTTATTAACTCCGTTTCATTACCAAGAACCACCATTCATTAATTCTTCCAATTTTTATTTACAACCCAATGTTCGTTCACATTAAACCCATCCCCACAGCCCCGCTGCCAACCACCATCACCACAACCGCACCAAAACCCATACATCATTATCCGTTTAATACCACTTATTGCAGCCCCGCTGCCCGTTAGCAACATAGCATTCACAAAAACCCACAACCAAGCCAACCGCAGCCTCGCTGCTCACCCGATCCACAACAACCCACAAAACACCCCCATCACATGCCACATATCCAAGACAAAAACTAGATGTTCATTATTCCATTTTTTACTGGGGTGATCACACAAGGGTTCTAGATTTTAAACAGCCAACTTTACGTGATTAACCAATTTCCACATTCCACAAAGTTATATCCACAAAAAATGGTCTAGAAAGATAGGGCAACATTTAATTGCGCAAGCAAAGGCCCCTAACGACCGTGATTTTCAATAGGCAGAAGCTCATTTAATTCACAACATAATATCACGGGAAATAAAGTAACAATAAACAAAAACATTCCCAACCCCGTTCTTTAACAAGTTATTATCTTCATTTAATCGGTTAAAAAGTGTTTCATGTAAACAGGAGGACACCCACCCCGCATGATGCACAAATTAGAGAGACAAAGGTAAGATCCCTACGGCAACAGGTTCCGATCGCAATGCTCCCCCTGATCAACCTTAGAAGACGTCCGTCAGAATCCATCACTTCTGTTGGGTCTCAAAAAAACCTCCTCGGGTGGAAGTCGGAAAGTAAAGGCCGAAGTAAAGACAAGGGACCTAGGCTCGGAAGTTTTGCCTTGTCCTTACGATCCCGTGGCTGCAGACATATCGTAAATCGAAGATCGGACGAGGAAGTTATGGAAGAAAAAGAGCCTTCGAGCCTCTTGGGAGAGCTCTGCTCAGAGGAAAAGGGAGGAGAGGAGTGAATTGAAAGGATGAGGGGACCCCTCCTTTTATAGGTGAGAAAAGGAAAAGTACATGGCATGTACTTTATGGTACACAGCATGTACTTGGTTATTTTACACGGTCTTCACACGGCTTCCAACATGGCTCCACAACTGTTGACTGGTCAACACAATGTTTGAGGGTAATGCATACGCGGGGAAGGAATACACAATGTGTAGTTTAGACAGATGGCATGTACTCATTTATTGCACACAGCAAGGACACGACTCCATCATGGTACATGACCGTTGACTGGTAACGCGTACGCGAGGAAGGACTACACAACATGTAGAACTAGACACATGGCTTGCACCCATTATTTAACACAGCGAGGACACGGCCTGCAACATAGTGTATACCTGGAAAGGGGGTACACGGCATGTACTCAAACTACACGGCGTGTAGTTTAAAAATTCTGGAAAGTGTGGGAAAATTCCATTTTACCCTCCAGAACACTTCGTGACCTTCTTTTTGACAAAGGAATGGGCTGGAGAGGTCCGGGACATTACATCAGATACCTCTTAACACATTCTCATCGCCGAGAATTCAAAACCAACCCAGAAGAAACCCAACAAGATACCTCTTAGGGTTCTCGTTATAACAGGAACCCAACCAACAACCCTGATCAAATGTGTTAGGAATTCCTTCTCCTATGTCGAGATATTATCCGCTTTATGCAGAACTGACTCGCCTGCACGGGTTCCATTGCATCATCATTAATGCGTCTCGATTAAGAATTGTGTCTTCCCACTTTCACACATTAGAATTTTTCAACTTGCACTACCCCCAACACCACACAACCAACACAATGCCTGAACACGTGGGTTTGGTAAATTCCTTCTCCTATGTCGAGATATTATCCACTTTAGACAGAATTGAATCTCCCACCATAGGTTCAATCACATCTGTATTAATGCGTCTCGATTAAGGGCCATGTTTTTCCCTTTCCCACACACCCGGACATGATACACATTACCAGAGAACAAGGAAACAAAAGGTCTCACAACTGAGAGGACAAGAATTCCATAAATCAAGGGTACCGAGTACAACATCAACACAAAGCTCAGAAGTACAAGGGAAAACACAAGTCAAAACACCTCCGGGTACTAAGGGTGCATCTGGGTCTCCCGCTCCCAAGTGCTCTCCTCAAGGCCTCCATGCCTCCAAAACACACGATCCAACAGAATGGTTTGTCCATGGAGCACCTTCACTTTATGATCCTTGATCCCGACTAGTCGTTCCTCGAAGGTCGTGTCGTCTCCCATATCTAACTATCCCTAGTCGATAATGAGGGAGTCTTCATGTAAGTACCGATGAAGCTGGGAGATGTGGAAGACGTCATGAACCTTCTCCAACTGAGGTGGCAGGGTCAGCTGATATGCTACCTCGCCGACTCACCTCAGCACCTCAAAAGGTCTGATGAACCTAGGCAAGAGCTTGCTCCCTTTCCCCATCCTCCGCTGCCCCCGTTGATGGGAAACCTTCAAAAACACATGATCCCCATGTCGAACTCCAAGGGCCTCCTACGACGATCAGCATAAGACATCTGTCTGTCCTGATCCGCTTTTATACTCTCACGTATAGGCTGGACTTTATCTGTGGTGCTCTGCACCACCTCTAGACCAAGCGCACCTATCTCACCAACCTCTTCCCATCAAATGGGTGAACGACATGGCCTTCCAGAAAAAGCCTCAAATGGAGCGATGCCAATAGTAGATTGGAAGCTGTTGTTGTAGGCAAGCTCTAATAAAGGAAAGTGTCGTACCCATGATCCTAAAAAATCTAGAACCCATGCTCGCAGCATGTCCTCCAACGTCTGGATGGGCTGCTCCATCTGCCCATTGTTCTGGGGGTGGAAAGTAGTGCTAAGTCATAGCTGGGTGCCAAAAGCATGTTGTAACCCCCTATAGACTCGTGAGGTAAACTGAGTATCCCGATCTGAGACGATAGTCTTTGGGACTCCATGAAACCGCACATACTCGTCTACGTACCTCTGTGCAAAGGTACTCACCGGGCCTGACTCCTTAATTGCTAAGAAGTGAGCTGATTTCGTCAGCAGATCCACCACTACCCAGATAACATCATAACCACCCTGAGCTCTGGGTAGTCCTGTGAAGAAGTCCATTGAGATGTCATCCCACTTCCACTCGGGGACATCTAAAGGATGCAACAAACCAATGGGAACATAGTGTTCAGCCTTAACCTGCTGACACATTAGGCATTTATCCACAAACTCTGCCACTGCCCGTTTCACCCCGGGCCACCAAAACAATTCCCTCAGGCCTTGGTACATTTTCGAAACTCCTGTATGTACTGCCAAGGCTGAGCTATGGAACTCACAGATAACTCCATCATGCATTGTCTCCGGAACAAACAACCTTCCATGGAAAAGCATACGATATCGGTTTTCCTCTGACCATCCCTCTGGAGCATTCCCCTGATCGACACGATACTGCATCACTTATGCCTCGGAGTCCCCCCATTGGGACTCTTCCACTTGCTGCAACAATGAGGACTGCACCATCATCTGAAACAAACAGCCTCTAATACCTTCTACCCTAGCATCCAAGTGCAAGGCGGCCAACTCTCCCATCACTTTCCAAGCATCAGTGGATTCCCAAACCACTTCCTTATGCGATATCCTGCTCAGGGAATCAGCCACAACGTTGCCCTTACCTTTAGTGTAAGATATCTCAATTTCATTGCCTTGGAGAAACTTGACCCATCTCCACTGTCGTAAGGTCAGGTCATACTGGGAGAAGATATAACGCAAGATCTTGTGATTTGAGAAGACCACAAAGTGCTCCCTAACAAGGTAATGTTGCCGCAACTTCAGTGCTAACACTACTGCTGCAAGCTCTAGATCATGGGTGGCATAGTTATTCCCATGAGGGAGTAACTTCCTAGACCCATAACAGATCAGTCCCTTATTCTTCATCAGCACGCACCCCAAACCAAGGCCAGAAGCATCAAAAAACACCTCATACAACAACCATTCCTTTGGAAACCTGAGTACCGGAGCACTGACCAACTTCTCCTTCAGGTAGTCAAAATCCTTCTGGAATTGCTCACTCTATATGAAGACCTAGTTCTTCCTCGTCAAAGCTGTCAATGGAGGAGCAACTCAAGAGACGTCTGAAACGAACCTCCGATAGTAACCTGCTAACCCCAAGAAACTACGAACTTCTGCCATGCTCTTGGGTTCTTCCCAAGAAACAACTGCCTCCACCTTCCACTGACACTCCATGCTGAGACACCACGTTCCCAAGGAAGAGTAATTCTTGTGTCAAGAACTTACACTTCGACAATTTCTTGTAAAGATGGTGGTGTCGAAGGACTCCCAAGACTGCCCTGAGATGCTCAACGTGCTCCTCATCTGATCTTGAGTAGATCAAGATGTCATCGATAAACACAATGATGAACCTGTCCAAAAACTCCCTGAAGACAAAGTTCATAAGTCCCATGAACACAGCCAGTGCATTCGTAACTCCAAACGGCATCACCACATACTCGAAGTGCCCATATCTGCACCTGAAAGCCGTCTTCAAGATGTCACTATCTTTTAACTTCAGTTGATGATATCCAGATCGTAGATAAATCCAGGAAAACCAACCTACTCCCCTCAGTTGGTCGAAGAGATCATCTATCCTTGGGAGGGGATAGCGGTTCTTGACCATTAACTGGTTCAACCATCGGTAGTCTATGAATAGCCTGAGACCACCATCTGCCTTCTTCACGAACAAAATCAGAACACCCCATGGCAATATGCGGGGTCAAACAAAACCCTTCTCCATCAGATCATCAATCTGAATCCGAAACTCCCGCAACTCCGAAGGTGCCATCCGATAAGGGTCCTTCGAAATCGGATGGGCACTAGGCTGTAAGTCTATCCCGAACTCAACGTCACGTCGGGGGGGGGGGGGGGGGTAGAGTCACAACCTCCATAGGAAAAGCATCAAGGAACTCCCCAACAACATCTGGGACATCCATCATCTTTGTATCAACTGGAACCACTGATATCACACCGAACAAGGAAAAGAGAGGCTTGACATGCCGGCTTCCCACCAGATATCTCCTCTCGCCAACAAAAGCTACATGCTGCCTGTCCACGTCGGAGAACATGAATCTTCTATGAAAGCAGTCGATAATAGCACTAACGGAAAACAACCAGTCGATTCCTAAGATGAAATCATATGGCTACATCTGTAACAAAAGAAGGTCCCCACTAGATCGATGTGGTCCCAACGTCAGCCCACATCCCTGGAAAACACAAGATATGCTGGTCTGACCTCCAACTGGTGTACTCAGTACCAGTGGTATGGAATGTCTCTCTACGTCTAGTCCCAACGAATGGGATAGACCAGGTGAAACAAAGGAGTGCGAAGCTCCCAAATCGAACAAAGCAGAAACAAGAGTGATGAACAAACAAATCGTACCTCGCACCACCTCTAGTCCTGCTGGAGCTGTCAACTCTGGTGCGTGCAACTGTCCACGCCCAACTCCTCTGCCTCTCTGATGTCGTCCACCTGCCCGACCACTCCCTGGTCGAGGTCCCTGAGGAGAACCCTGAGGTCGGCCTCCTCCTGCAAAGTCTACCCTCGTAGGAGCATGGTCCTGCTGCTGCTGGAAGGGCCTAGCCGCCAACTAGTGCTGCTGAGGTGGGCGATGAACCTGCCCACCTCCACCATACTGAGCTCGGGTCGGGCACTGACTCTGAATGTGACCGTAACCTCCACAAGAAAAATACCTCGGTCTTGGGCTCATGAAAAATGGATGAGGACCCAATGATAGGAACTAGAAGTGTTGTGGCCTGCTCCCCACTGACCTGAACCTAGAAGGTCTCGTCGTAGGAGACCTGTTGTTGACTGCCTTCCCCTTTGAAGAGACTGGCTGGATCCCCTCTTGGGGTGCACCTCCCAGCGAGTGCATCCTCTCTACAACCTTTTCCATCTTCTGTGCCGCAAATTACGTCGGAAGGGTGATGGGGGTGACATCATACTTGGGCGAAGGATGAAGCGCCTCCTCCAAACGTCTCACCCGAGACTCCTCATCCTGAAAGAGATTCAGAGAAAAGCGCAGGAGATCATAAAACATGATCCCTAGATCTCGTACTGACATTATCCCCTGATGAAGGGAGAGTAACTCGTGCAACTTCTTTGCCTTGATCATGGAAGAAAGGAATTCCTCTTGGAATTCCTTCTCAAAGTTAGCCCAAGGAACCTCTGCCTCTACCCTCTCTCCGAGGTAGAGTGTCCACCACTGTCGCACCGCACCTTTCAGCTGACTGACTGCTTGGGGAACACAGTACTCCCTTGGAGAATGGATCACGGTAAAAGTGATCCCTAGCTCCTCAAGACACCCCTCCGCCTCTGTATCCAATGTACTACCCTCGCAAATCTTGAGGGTCTGCCGCTGGAAATAACGGAGAGTCTTCTGCCACTGTATATCTTCCTCCTCTCGGTCAATCCTCAGCTGATCAACAGCTTGAATCTACTGGGCCTCGACCATAAGAGCCACCCAGGGACGACGTCCAGGTACCATAGCTATACGGTATACAAGGATCTCCTAAGCCGAAGTAGTAAAGAAAAGCTCAAGGTTTTATTTTATCATTTAATTTAAATTTTTTCCCCGAACACCCAAATCAAGTAAAACACAATCATGATGATGCATGTACCTTCCCTTGGGTCTCTACCATATAATCAATGTACTCTCACTTGGTCGTTCGGTAGGATCAGATTCCTTGGATCGGATCACGGGGGGCCCTAAAATCTCGTGTCCTAGCTGGTCTTCCCTGGCCTATGTCATGCACCAAGATTGACTAACTCTGTTTCCCTACCATCCAATACAATCCTCAATGTGCCTAACTCCAGACTCCATCCTATCTCTCAACCATCACCTCTGATACCATTCTGTCATGACCCCTCCCTCCAAGGATGCCCCTCTTGAGCTGGAAATGGTGAAAGGGAGATAATGAACCCCGAGTCCCACCTCCAGTAGGACCCGGGGTGGCGACTAGCACCAAGGGTATGTGTTTTCACAAATATGGGAGGCATTACACTTTTTATTATTTAGGATTAGGAAATAGGACAATTCAATCACCAAAAGGAAAAGAACAAGTGTATATAAATAAACACAAACCAAACCCACATGCATGTTTAAACAATTTTATAACAAGGTACAAGTACAAGAAAGCTCAATGTACAATACCAAAATAAAAACAAGAGTACAACAACAAAAATAACTCCAACTATCTGACTAGTAGGGTCCCGTATGGCCCTGGTAGTCCTCCTAGAAACCTGAAAGTAAACGTAGGGTGAGAATACAAGTATACTCAGTAGGGAAACCTAAAGCTCTCGTGCACTAGTGGGGAGACATCCTAATGTACCGTGAGAACAACATAAGAAACCTAGCAAGGAATTTTATCCACCCAACCTCAACATCCACACTCACTAAAACAAAAGCACAACATGTAGTAGTATATAAGAAACAAGAGTATTGGGTACCCCACACCATTTCCCTTCAGTTAGCTGCTCTTCCTAATGGCAAACGTCTTGACGCTGCCACACTCTCCCCGCCCGCACACACCTGGGCCTCACAACCACGTCTCCTGCCCGCACACACCTGGGCCTCAAAACCACGTATCCCACCCGCACACACCAGGGCCTCACAACCATGTATCCCTCCCCCACACACCTAGGCCTCACAACCACGTATCCCGCCCGCACACACCTGGGCCTCATCCAGAATATTCTTGGGAAATAGTAGAACCTACCCGATGAGTCTTGGGCTAAAGCCACCCCAATCGAAACCTACCCGAAGAGTCTTAGGTGTATGGTCACCTCAAGCCATCACAGCCTAGGGGAGAAAGAGCAGGAAGAAGCTAGTAACTAAGGAAAAAACACCCTCTCCCATGAAATGGGAGTGTTCGGCACTAAGTGCTCAACGTGGGTGGGGTGCGATAAAACACAAAAGATACATATATATATATATATATATATATATATATATATATACCAACCACACAGCCCGACCTATGGCTTCTAAACAGAGAAACTGAGCACATGCCTCGGCACTGCTACTACGAAGCATGCATACAACAACAACCCCAGCCCCATTTAGGTGTTCACGTTTCATCAAAATTAGTTTATTTAGTTCCTTAACTACTGGGAAACTATCCACAACCAACCACATTGATCATTCGTAAAACATAACCCTGACATCCACAAATCAAGTTAGGAAAACACAAGCAACACAACCAAGTCCTTCTTATTAACAAAACATCCCCATTGAGTATTAACTCTATTTCATTACCAAGACCCACCATTCACTAATTATTCCACTTTTTATTTACAACCCAATGTTCATTCACATTCAACTCATCCCTGCAGCCCCACTGCCAACCACCATGACCACAACCACAGCCAAACCCATACATCATTATCCCTTTAATACCACTTATTGCAGCCTTGCTTCCTGTTACAAACATAGAATTCACACCAACCCACAACCAAGCCAACCACATCCCCGCTACTCACCCGATCCACAATAACCCACAAAACACCCCCATCACATTCCACATATCCATAACAACACCTACATGTTCATTATTCAGTTTTTGTTTAACCGGGGTGATCACACAAGGATTACATAATTTAAACAGCCAACTTTATGTGATTAACCAATTTCCACATTCCACAAAGTTCTATCCACAAAAAACTATCTAGAAAGATAGGGCCTCATTTAATTGCACAAGCAAAGGCCCCTAACGACCGTGATTTTTAGTAGGAAGAAGCTCATTCAATTCACAACATAATATCACCAGATATAAAGTAACAGCAAAAACAAACTTCCCAACCCCGTTCTTTAACCAGTTATTATCTTTATTTAATCGGTTCAAAAGTGTTTCATGTAAACAAGAGGACACCCACCCCGCATGACGCACAAATTAGAGAGAAAAAGGTAAGATCCCTACGTCAACAGGTTCCGATCGCAACGCTTCCCTGAATCAACCTTAGAAGAAATCTGTTGGCATCCGTCACTTCTGTCAGGTCCCGGACAAACCTCCTAGGGTGGAAGTCGGAAATGAAAGGCTGAAGGAAAGACAACGGACCCAGGCCCGGACGTTCTGCCTCGTCGTTAAGATCCTGTGGCCGTTGATGGATCATAAATCGGAGCTCGGACGAGGAAGTTATGGAAGAAAAAGAGCCTTCGAGTCTCTTGGGAGAGCTCTGCTCAGAGGAAAGGGGAGGAGAGGAGTGAATTGAAAGGAGGAGGGGACCCCTCCTTTTTATAGGCGAGAAAAGGAAAAGTACATGGCGTGTACTTTATGGTACACGGCGTGTACTTGGTTATTTTACACAGTCTCCATGCGGCTTCCAACACGGCTCTGCGACTGTTGACTGGTCAACACACGGTTTGAGGGTAATGCATACGTGAGGAAGGACTACACTGCGTGTAGCTTAGACACACGGAGTGTACTTATTTATTGCACATGGCAAGGACACAGCTCCAACATAGTACATGGTCGTTGAATGGTAACACGTATGAGGGGAAGGACTACACGACGTGTAAAACTGGACACATGGAGTTCACCCATTATTTCACACAGTGAGGACACAACCTGCAACACGGGGTATACCCGGAAAGGGGGTATACGGCGTGTACTCAAAATACATGGCGTGTAGTTTCAAAATTTCTGAATGTGTGGGAAAAGTCAATTTTACCCTCCAGAACACTTTGTGACCTTCATTTTGACAAAGGAATGGGCCGGAGAGGTTCGGGCCATTACAATATATCAATACATTACATAAAAAAATACCCACTACATCAAAATTTTAGACTCCCTTTACCAATTAAATATCTTATTAAATATGTTCTACCATTGAACTCATACCAAAGGGACCATCTTCTAGAAAATAGTCTTCTCACTCAAATCTAGAATCCATAGTAGTTACTCCCAAAATAATCCAAATATATCTTACATTAAATACAAGACATCAATCACCAGATAATGATTAGAATGGTATATATTGAGCTAGTAGATATAACATAAATAATGCTTTATATAACACTAATTATGAAGAATGAACGAAAAATTCCTGTAACTAGTAATCTCAATAGTGTTAAATGGATTGACATATCTATAAAAAATTATCCCACCAATTAATATGAAATTTTCCAAAAACGTGAGAAAATTATAAAAAAATATCATCTCATACTGTGATATAAAGAAGGAAAACTCCCTTGACATCATATGAACACTTCTTCTTTATAACAGTCACCCATATATTATGGTTCAACTAAAATTTATTTAACATCTCTTCTATGATATTTAACCCAAAAAATTTACTACCTAGCTTCTATCTATAAAATAGGTGATAAAAATTAAATTCTATAGAATGCCTTGATATTTACCATCTGTTTTTATTCCAGATAACTATTTTTATATTTAAACTCAAACATGTCAATATAACTCTTCCATTAATTTTTGAACTCTTTGACAAACTCTCACAACATGTCCTCAAGAGTCATTATAGTGCACTAAGATTATTCATTGGTCTGAGGATGGGGTGTAGTGAACAATGTCACCATTATATCTAGATAATTCTGTAGACATGACTATAAGTATTATTTGAAATAATTATCAAAATATTAAACTATACTCTAAGGAACATATCGAAGAAACATAACCTCACAACATACATCCATCCAAACTCAGCTTCATAGAATGTATCTCAGGAAGGTATTAATTTGTTAACATTAATAAAATTATTCTTAATAACCCATAAAACATTTCTATATTAGGAAATAATTGGAAACACCATCACAATATACTAGTTCATGTGATCCCACTTCTACTAGTGAATGGGTAGTGACATAAGAATAATTGGTAGTCTCTAGTGTTTTACCATTACTCGAAGATAAGTAAATAATCAATAATTAAACCATCATATATATATTTGTTCATCTAGATCCACTAGTACTGACAATTAATATCATGGTACATCTTGGAAACAAATTGCAAAAAAAACTTATATTATGGCCTTTGAATCCCACATAACCTCTTTACACACGGTCATAGGGAACAAAACTCATTATTGTATGTGAAAACCCTCTTAAATATCAAAGGACTAATCAAGTGGTATCTACGAACCAAATTTATCTTCAATTATCAATAGAATACTCAAAGATGTCATGGTCTTCTTATATTTATATTTCTAAATGTTAAGTCATATCTCAATGAAGAGGCTCACCATCTTCCAATTAAAAATATCTACAAACTCCCTCTCTATCTTATTATTCCCATATAATTATTAAATAAAAGAATTCCCCTTATGAGGGGCATGTTCCATGTTCAAATAAAAATTTTAAGGATATATGACCCACCCCCTTCACTAATGGTTCATATCGTGAAGGGAAAAGATATACCCCTAGCTCTTATTTCCTGTATATATGAAAAAAATCTACCTAGAGGTTGTGACACAAATATATTAAATAATATACTACCATGACCAAATCCATATTATCAGTTAGAAAATTATTCTCTTGTGGGTTCAATATCCTAGATCAATAAGTAAAAACATTTACATCTTACATCATAATAACTCCAGGACAAACCACTTCTACATTTACAATATAGAATGTATTCATTACCTACTCTAGGAAAATTAAAAATTGTTTTATTTATAATATTCAATATATATCTAGGAATAATCACTCAAAATAATCATATTATATGAACTTCACTTTCTTATTTAGGGCCACCACAAACACTAAAATTCGGGATAATTCAAAATTGACGGCATTATAATGTCATACCAAACAGATTATGGAATGATTATCAAAAATATTTTTAGTTAAATCATAAAAAACCATATTGAAAACATTCTTTTCATCCATTTATATTCATGCATATGATATCACATGCCCCAAAAAGTAGACCTCATCGATTAAGAAATCAAATTTCAAAAGAATGTTATAATGTAGATTCTCTATCATTGTACAAAGTATAATCTCCAAATCATGATCATGGTCCTCTATTAATTTTTATCACACAACAATATAATCAATAAACAATACAAAAAATGAGACCAAATATAGATTAGTAACCCTATTAATTAGGGATATAAAAAAAATTCCATTTTTTTCAATTTAAATTAATCACAAGTAAGATATATGTACATATAAAGTATTGTGGAGAACCTCAAAATTTTATATATCCAACGATAATACATCAAAAATTCATTCTTAGAGCACCACTTTAATCCCTTCAACTAGTTAAGTATATAGTTTATATGAGGAAAAGGATACCATTACATGACTTTAACTTGAGAAAACATTATTAACCCATACACAAATTCAAGAATTTATAGGTCTTGTTAGAGATTAATACTGAATCATCGTAATGTTACATTCTCTGTAAAATAAAACCATTCACCTGAAGATCATTAAATTGAGCCTTTATCCCTCAATGATTTAAATGATACACCAATTAAGGTGGAATTAATGTGGGATACATACCAAGAAATAGGTAAATAATAAATTCACCATATCTATTGGGTGGATTAATTTAGATTATTTATACAAAGACATACCTGAAATAGAAAATTCAAAAATTAATGTCCATATAATGCCCCTTCATATCATCTTTAACAGTACTATAAAAGTTAGTAACATATATAGTTGTTAATAGTTATGTATTGAATGTCATTCCAATAATTCCAACTCAATAGAATGGTTATTAGATTCATCTTGAACAAAATTGAATGATAATCAATGGCGATATTAATTAATTATTTCTCAATAATGAGTCTACCAATCCATAGTATGGATCACCTCAAAATTAAACATCAATAACATAATGAAATACAAGAGATTATTATATCCACTAATCAAAAGGGAACACTAATATCATTAATGACTACCCTTTTATCTCATCCTTAAGGGTCTATCAATAAACATCACTCATATATGTAATCAATATCCAAATCGAGATCCGAAGTATATTGAAAAAAAAAGAGTGTGATGAACCTATATCGAAAAAGAATATAATATATTATATTAAACTATGATCATAACTCCAATAGTCAAATACCACTCATTACCACCAACATTTGTAAAGTCAACTACCAAGAGACAACCTAACACAATACTTTTCCCTAGCATATTGATCTTTAAATACAATGAGGAGAACCACTCAACTACATTTTATAATTATGAGAACCATTAACACTTCATTTAATTGACAATTTTTATGGAATCTTGCTACCACCATACAGTATAACACATGATCCATCCTCTGATCCCTATGAATATCCATCACAATGTCAAATATATGGCCATTAAAATATTTCATATAAGTAGCATATATTTTCCATATTCCCATATGAATAAAACTAAACTAGGTTTTGTGGAATTAAAGTTATATATGACCCTACATACCACACTGATAACATTTGAGTGAATACCACCTATGTTGAGAAGATGAAGAGGGTGAACAACCATAACTATACTAATTTTCACAACTTTGGTATGAATTGTGGAAACACCATTACCGAATAACTAACGAACCACTCTTACACCAAATATAAGAACCTTACTATCTTAAAGTATATTTGAAATAGGTTCCAATATTTTATAATATCATGATTCACAACCTTATAAAATTATCTATACGAGAAAATATTTCACAAATAATTGTTTGAGTATGACAACACATCACTGAATTGGAAAACCATTGTGTCATCATCACTCCCATTAATGTGAGTAATGACAAATTTATAAAAATGAGTATTATTTTCCATTAATGAAAGTATACCCCATGTTTTATATATAAAATCCTATGACCTATCTTATCTCAACCTCTTGAGAAAGAAGTTATAAAATAGAAATCCTTAAATCACTGTCTTTATAACAATATATCCCACTCAACGTAGACAACGACATGCCACAAGATAGATATTTTTTCTAGAAGAATATATAATTAATGATTTACCATCATATCATGGGGAATATTTAAATGATCAATGATAGACTTCAAGGGGTTGAACTACATCTAAATATCATAAGGTAGAACATATTTAGTAAATAGAGGTGTATGATACAACTAAAACCATTTCATTATATTATACATGGAAGAATCACCTCTCAAATCTCTATTCCCCCACAAAATGAATTACATCAAGAATACTAACATGAATCCATGTATCAAGATGATAAAGATGTTCAATTAGGGGATCTATATCAAAAATTGATCAGGAATTCCCATACTCATCCTCCTAGTGAGCAAAAAGAATTCATCATGATGACATGCCACTTAAATTCCAAACACATGTCTCAAAATCGCATTTATAATTGTTTTAAATCTAATATATAGGTTAAGTAATATTAGGGGAATGTGTACAAATGAGCTATTAACACACCAGATCAAACTAGCAGACTCATATATCATTGTCTTTTATGTTTAGTCATAACTAAAAAAATTATTTTAAAGGTCAAATTAAATATAATCAGGATTCATATAATCAATTTGATAACAGTATGACATAATCTTGGGCTGTTTAGGTAAAAATATGCAATCAAGTAATATAGATAAATTATATATTAGTTGATTTAAACCTTATAAATAATCAAAATTAATATAAAAAACAATTTTCTAAAAATTGGGAAATAACAGGAATGAAAACTAAATCATATATACCAGAAAAATGCATGAACACATTCCCCTTTACCCCCCAGGATTAGATAAAGAAACAATAAAAAATAAATGTATTTAATAGTTCAGAAGATATAGTGAAATAAATATATCTATAAAATTTTTAATCATAAAAAAATTCCATTATAGGAAATATGAACTTTTCCAATATATGGTATTCCTACGCATGAATATAAGGTCCATATTAGTATTTGACCACATCCCCACTATTATATTCCTTATCAAAAAATATTCAGACTAAGGAATAAATATTCAAATATAAATTTATTGTGTCCAATATGTATTTCACCCCTATTACTACTAGCCTAGGTGCCACATACCGTAATAATGCCTCATTATTCAACTTTCACAAGAGGATACTAATAGGTTGTCGTGTTCAATACATTAGGTGGGAAGACTATATCATCTGTGGTATAGACATCAATATATCACAATATACGAAAGTTATATGTAATTCCATTATAATTAAAATAGAATTATATAATGATACAACAAATATATTATAAATTAAATAATAATATCAAACATGAAATAATGGAATATGGAATTGCAACATTATAAATTCATAATTCTATAGAAATCAACTCTTCTATAAAAATACTATAATGATCATCTTAAAAGTTGGAAAAATACTATTGATGATAGCTAAACTAATCTAGATTCCATGAATGGCCCTACCACCCTACTTATACCAAGACTAGAAGTTCACCCATAAACAACAATACTCCTTCCCCTAAGGAATTCACCAACAATAATCTATTCATCAGTACAAAAGTGAATATTTATAGTCTGAGTACATATTAGTTTGATACTGATAACAGTGTCCAAAAACTTCAATAGCACATTAAGGTTCCTTTACTATATGAGGTACATGTAAATATAAGAAAATGAGTAAATATTTTGACAGTAAATATATTTCACCCACCAGTGATAATCAGTTCTCTTATATTATGAATACCTGCTACAACTACTCTTATGTTGTCTTTAAAAATATCACATTATACTGAAATTGGAACCATTTCTCATGTCATGTCAAATTGGATTAATGTTTTGTAAATTGTTTTTCATTGGTAAATAAAAAATGCTTCCAAATAATATAACTATAAAAGGATTTGATGTCCTTGTAAAACCATTACCACTAATATGAGGAAAACACACCCAAATAACAAAAATAAACCAAAAATATTGCATCCCTAATCCAAGTTATATTGGAAGTAATTACATCTCGTCAATATCATCATGTGTGGTCATATAATCGAGAGGAACATTCATAATCTCATATGGGACAAAATCATGTATTCCCTAGACATATCACATAAGTGGTGAGAATTATGTCACACCATTACCAATCTCATATGATAATAATGTACCCATACTTATAGTAATTTGGTTTTGGGTAGTACATCCCATTTTGAATGTTAGTACTGGATAATTGGGCATAGAATCCAAACCTCATAAATTTTTATACCACAAGGGCATTCCCAACTATTTCAATCACATATCATCTTGGAAATAAACAAATCACAATGGTCTAGAATCTATCATCATAAATGATTTAAACTAAGTGGGAATATTGTCCAAAATAATAACCAATAATCACATTGAAATTATATCTCTATAATAAACCCCAATGAAACAAGGGAATATCATCCCACATGCATAACCAATATATAGTAAGAAAATATTTAAAATACTTAACATAACAATTCATTCCATTATTTGTATATCCTATATCCTTGAACTAATAAAAATTATCTTGATCCTCATACACATGAATAATTTCAATAATAAT
This sequence comes from Viscum album, assembly GCA_963277665.1. Classification (NCBI taxonomy): domain Eukaryota; kingdom Viridiplantae; phylum Streptophyta; class Magnoliopsida; order Santalales; family Viscaceae; genus Viscum; species Viscum album. The sequence goes on along the minus strand of OY728157.1, from coordinate 934,809,989 downwards.
GCCTGATGCATAACCCACATAGATGCAGAATCAAGTGGAAGAGGAAAAATTATCTTTAACAATATTTCAAGTCCATGTCTAGCAGGAAACCTAAAAGATAATTTGGGATTAATCCTCAATCTGAAAACTCCTCACACACCTACCATTCATCAAAGAAGCACAATTCACTGCTTTTGGGTCTATAATTGTATTAAATACTCATGGAAACCCATTTAGGGTTCTAATATTTTTCCAAACACTCTTTAAATAAATATCATTACCATTGGATATGATTACATTTTCGTAAAAAAACTAGAGAGGACTTAATGTCCATAAGGAACCTTATCTAACGCTTTCAAGGTCATGGGAAGTAAATACAATTAATTTTTTCACAATTTCACATGGTTGGATAAACCACATATCATATATCTCAATGATAAAGCATGAACGATAGGGATGTGTTGGGGGTCATGTACCCCAGTCTAGTAGAATCCCACTCCTCTGACAGGTTCATATGAACCATGTCCACTTTGTTCATTTTATAAAATCATAGAGAATTTTCATGATAGATGACACTTGATTTCAAAAAGGAATGAGGTAGATCTAGCATTATGATAAAGTAGGAAATTAAATTTGATATAGTTGTTTTTGTTGAAACATAGGGTTGTGAGGCTCTACACATGAGGCGTGATTGATTTCTATATCATAACCATCATTATACTATAGTAATTACATCATTTATAGGGGAATATCACAAAATATGATGAAAACAACAATAATATCATTAAAAATGGATTTTCATTTGATATTTTTTAACTTGTTGGTAATATTATGGATCAAAAATATTAAATATCTGTTTTACACTTATTTTCATTAAAACTAAATAATATTTATGTCCCCATATTTATAAAAATGTAATCTTGAATAAAAATTTATCATGTTCAACACAAATATTACTATAAACGAATTATACATGTACATTAATACACTAAAGATCATATATTCAATATCCAATATATCTTAAATAACTCCAAAAAATGAAATAGCTACATATATTGAGTTTTTTTAATTTTCACTTGAAAATTTCATTACATTAGAAAAAACCATTCCATCAATATTATTAAATGAATTTTTATTTTCATGATACTTAATATTAAATTTATAATCAATATCATCCTACCTGAACCATGTGATCGTATTTATAAATGTACCACCAGCTAGTCATCCCAATGATTCAGATGTTGCGATATCATTAGTCTTATTATCCTTAAACTAATAAGTTTGAATACTCATTAATTATCCAGATACGTTTATTCATTAGACATTGTAGATTGACTGTATTATTATGTGATGTTATATGTGATTGATCTTCTAGAATTGGGTTTACAGTATATACAATTTTATTCATTATTTGAACTTTTCTTATTAGTTTTACATTTATTATGTGGACCCCTTTATATAATTCTATCTCCATTGTCGTGAGGTGTACGGAGGCCAATGTGCTCTACTTTTGAAATGTAATCCATACATAACTCAAGAAACTCTGTTGATAAATACCTATTAATAATATAATCATCTATATAATATGAATCCTTTATGTATCCCTTCGAAATATACATATATTATTCAAAAGTATACGTCCAATGTAAATATTTACATCTAAAATGTTATCTTTATTGCAAAAAATATATCATTACCCAGATACTAAAATATGTAGTTGATAAATACATGGTAATAGTAGTGTATATAAAAAAAATATATATAATATATTTAACATATTTGAATTAATTTTTTTATATATTTAATTGATGAGGTAAGACATTTTGGATACATTCAATCGCATTCGAATAGAAATTATTCAACACAATTCAACTGGTAGTATTTTATTTTTACAAAAATGATAATCATGAGATTTCATTCCTATAAATTTCTAATATTTTCATAGATTTTTTTATTTATTAATAGTAACCCTATGGCACTTTAATACCATGTAATCATTTACATTAACTGATTTTATATCTCCTTAACAACATGTGAAATTAAAGAGGCATTTATGTTAATTTTGATTTTGGTCTAGGATGTTTATTTAAATTTACTACCATTGATTGTAGGCCCAATAATACATTTAATTGGTCATCAATATTCCTTTTATATTGAAAAACATTCCAATAAAACTATATTATATAACCTTATAATAACAAAAAATAATGACTTATACATTTCATAGCAAGGAATTACATCTTTATACAATATGGTTCATTTCATTATACAAAAACACACATTAAAACATTAATGGTTTAAAATATTTGGAAACAAGGATGCATTAAATACTTTTTCATAAGTGAAATATATCAGTTCCTAATAAGATAATCATAACTAGAATGATTTTTAGACATATCATACATAATATGTTATAGATGAGCCTTTTATATTATTTTATTGTATTGAGTTTCATTACATCGGGTATCCTTATAGAGGTTCAGGTAAAAGCCCAATTTTTTTTTTTATGTTTTATTGAAAATGGGTGTTTTTAGCATGGTAGCATTGGGTGAACGGGTAGTGCATGGGTTAAAAACCGTGCAGCTTCACCCAGGTCACCATGAATCCTTCTCGATGTTTAAAATAAATAAATAAAATTAAATTAATACTAAATAAATAAAAATAAAGAAGTGATAAAATTAAAAATAATATAAAATAAAAAATGTAATAAAATTTTAATAATTGTTTTGATAAAAAAAATATTTTTACTATTTGAGAATATTGTTATTATTATTATCAGTGTTAATAATATTATTATTATTATTTATATTATTGATCTTATTATTATTAGTTTTAGAATATTAATATTATTATTAATATTATTAAACTTATTATTATTAAGAATATAGTTATTAATAATCTTAATATTATTATAAATATTATTATGAGTTGTAATTATTATTAATAAAATCATTCTTATTGTTTTATTTTTATTTTTATTTAATTTAGATAGGGTTGTGGTCTCCCTTCCCCCACTCCTCCCCAAACCCGTTGAAACCTTCTCCCTGACTCTCTACCCATCACATGACCTCCCCCCCTTTGTGCGCCCCACCTTTAGAGACACCATCGCCTAACATCCCTTTTCACTACTAGCATCTCCATGGTATGGGAACCCCCTACCAATGCATCCTCGGTGCACGACATTCACGGTCGGTGCCACTCTGGTGACGACAACCTTCTCTATTTTCTCATTCTATGAAAACCGTTACCCCATCGACCCCTATTCCAAAAGCTGCACCTCCTGCATCTAGTGTCTTCCCTTTAGGGTAAACCCCTCTTTCTTCCATGGATTTTCACTTAATTTCATGTGTTTTTGTTTGTGATTGGGTCTAATCTTGTTTTGGAGTAAATGATTACATTTTTATGTTCGTTTTGTCTCTCTTCAGGTGCAGATAATATTTTCATGGTTATCCAGAAAAAATTTAAGGGTTTTCGACACAAAGGGTCAGTGATTCCATGTCGTATCATTTATAGATGATTTAACATTTTTGTTAAATTTATTTTAACATGTTCCATTATTTTTTTAGTGTGAATTATACTTTTGAGGTTTGTTATCGTGCATATATGGTGGAACAAATTTTTATAAGGTAATATGGCAAGATTTTGTGTATGTTTTGAGTAAGGTTTTCATAAGGTGATTTGCAACTTGTTTAAAATATGATAAATTTTTTTTCACAGGAACATGAGGTGTGTGTGTGTGTGTGTTTAAATGGGATTTCTGATGGGAAATGGTTTTTTTGATGTGTTGGCCTTATTGTGCACCTTAAAAAAATTGAACTACAAATTCATTAAATAAAGGTAATCATGTTTTAGTGTGGCATTTCTATGTAGTTGGTTTTAAAGAGGATTTTGTATGTGAAATTGATTATTTTATTGGTGAAAACACTTTATGTTATATTTAGAAATGTATTATAAATTGTTCACGTGATTTATGAAATTATGCACATGATGTAAATCATGTTATGAATTGGTTGTTGTGCCAATTTTATTTTAAAAGAGGATTTTTAGTGTGTGTATGGTGTAAAGCCTTGTGGTGCTTATTATAATATTTCTAAACACTTTTTAAATGGATTTATCACATAATGTGAGAGGTTAGAATTATGTTTGGATAGTTTTTTGGCATGAATATTATTTTAGAATAGTTTTTTGGGGTGCGTATGTTTTTAATATGTATTTCTAGAGTGTGTATGTTTTTAAAATGATTTTTGGTGTGAATGTGTTGGATTGTGATATATGGCACTTGGTTTTGATGATGAAATGTGGGAGTGCTGTGTTCTGTGACATGAAAATCATGATTGATCAAAAAAGGGAATCCTTATAAACTAGGTGGATGGACTTGGACTAGTAGACTAGATGATTTTATTTTGGTTCATCAATTTTTTTTTGAGATGATTGATTCTAATACACTAACAAAACATGTGATATGATTTGAGTCCAAAAGGCCTTGAGATGTAATTCCTTCTTAATGTTCATGCCCGAGAACATTGATGGTCATGGTTTCAATACCTCATTTTCACCGAGAAGTGAGGTTACTAGAATTCCCCTTGAGGAAGATTGACCCTATTGATTTAACCATGATTATCTACCTTATATGAATGGGTGAAACAATTGTCATATTCTAGACCTCTTTTGTTTGTATTTGTGTGTGTGTGACATTTTAAAAATTCCTTTTTCTTTCAAGAAAATTGTTATGTATTGGTTTTCATTGTATTTGTATTCCTTTCCATTAATTAAAATGTTTTCTCACAAATAATTATCCAAATTTTTTTAAAGAGATAATTTTTAGGAGTTTGTTATATTATATTTAAAATGTTTTTTCACGTAATCTTTTTATCTAGGTGGAATTATTTTGGTCTTTTTCTCACACCCTGCATACACCCATGGGTGTATATAGATCTTGTTGAATGTTTGTTCCAGGTAAAGGCAAGGTGTTTAGTGTTGAATGAATGTGTTTCTATATCAATTATGTGTGGATCTTAGTGGTGGCAGCTTGAGGTGTGGTTCCTCTCGTTTCATGGAGGTTTGGTATATATTTTTTTCTCCTTCCATGATAGTACTTTTGGGAGTTTGTTTGAATGTTTTAAACATTTAAATATGAAAATTTTTATGGGCTTTTTTGTTTTTGTAGTTTCTATCTTGGATTAATTATATTGTTAGATTTTTCATGACGAATAATTCTTGTAAATCATTCACAAATGTTTATTTTTTACCTATGCACTTGTACTGTCCTGTGGGGATTGGGAATGCCATTCAGTTCTTTCTATAGATTAGGTTGGAAATTGGGTTGGATGGAGACCCATCTTGGTTCATGATAAATAGGTATCTTAATAGGATATTCTCTTTTGAGTCTTGGTTTATGGGGAAGTGTCTAGGTACACCAGATATAGGATTTTCAGAACTTGATGTTTTGGGTACAAGTAGGGTGTTTGGACAACACACCACTTGATTGGATTGAAGTTACCGTTGGAAGTTGGGTTTCATCAGATTCATTTGATCCTTGTAGTTATTCGTTGTTTGGGAAATAAAATGGTAGTTGGGTAAATAGTCCCTATGAGCTCACACGGCCTGGAAAGCCATGTGGAGTGAGGGAAAATATCACAAACACTCACCATGATGGTGGAGTGATTGGCGTTTGGTCATCGACCATATGTCCAAGTCACCCGGTGACACTAATTTCCTCTAGCATTTTCATAGGTCTCCTTAGGTTATTGAATGAAGTGATGTTTGTTTTGTAGTGTAAAATGTATTGAAATGAAGTTCTTTGAAAGTGGTTTGTGGATCTTGAGGATGATTCTTATTGGAAATGAGTTTTTATTTAGTGTTACGTTAATTTGGGAGGTTTTATAAAATATTAGTGAAAGTTGGTTTGGTATTGGTCATTGGTATTCTCCTGGGTAACCATATGCATCTGTATATAAGGAAATGTGGAAGGTCAATGGATTTTGTAGATGAGTTCCTTGATGGACATGAGGTAAGTTCCTAGTTTTCACAATGACATTCATGTTTGTAACTCTTTGAGATTCCATAGGTGAGAGTGCAACACACCAACCATTCGTTATTTTTAAAAATTTATTTTGAGGGAAAACAATTTGTTATGGGATAATTGGTGATTGTGTGGTGTGACATTTTTACATTTTGGAATGATGTTGTGGGATGTTCCGAGTTTGAAAAACCTTCTTGTTTGAATGATGAATCAAGGTTTTGTTTCATTAGTAAGTCGGTTTTAAGAAATTGTAATTGGTTTCTTTTGAGAAGTGTTTTAGGAAGCCTTTACACGACATCACCTCTAATTTACAATGTTTTTCATTGTAAGTTTTGCCCAATGGACTAGTTTTATTGGGTCATTGGACATTTCTATTGTTGGCTTGTGTACTCCCCCTTAAAAAGTTAGTGCACGACTAACGTGAGACCATGGGTGATTCAACATTTATAGATCCTCCATTAGATCAATGTAATAACATTATTCTTGAGTTTTGGATGAAATATAAAACATTTATTTTTTGGGATAAGTGAATCCTCTCGCAACATGGGGGTGAATGAGGAAGGAGTTGAACGATGTTTTTGTTTCCTTGGGTCGTTTGATGGTTAAAGGTGATGTTTGATGTCGATAATTATGAAGGTCCCACATGGAAGCATAGATGGGAAATAAGGTGTGCAAATTGGAAATCAGTTTGGGTTGTTGGTGTTGGACGCATGCCTACAAAGGTACCTGGACTGTTCAATGATTTCCTAATAAGCAAGTATCAGGTTAGGCCACCAATGTAGAAAATCTAGTCATAATAAGATGTTAGGACCATTTTTTGGAGTCACGCGTTGTTTGGGACTCGGTTTAAACTCCTTTTATTTTTAAATACTCTTAATTTGTATTTTTCACGTTTGTTGACAATTTGAATCGTCATATTTTCATTCATGTACAATGATGGATGCCGTGAATGTTTTTTGAGAAATCATGTTTTAATCGAAAAATGTTCTCATTTATGAATTATAAAATTTTCTACGTTAGGATTGAAAAATTGTACTCATGTTCTAGTTTTGTCTCATCCTCGCTCGAGGTGAATTTAATGACGCATGGGAATATTTTAAGTCCATGTCACGGTGAACATCCATGTTGAGATAAAATAGGTGGCGGGATGTGTTGTGTTCAGTGGTGTTGTTTTGATTGCGGCTAGTTTTCTTGTGGAACCCTAGGAAAAAGATTTGTTCGGTGGTTTTTAGATCATGACTAAGAGGAATGAGATGCTTCATCCATCAGAACTCTAACTTTTGGTCCCGAATTGATGCTGACATGATGTCAGGAACACCCAGGGCTGTAAATGATCTTGGTTAAACTTTTGTCTCTAGTGTGGGAGGATAAGAAATTTTGAGGTTTTGGAAGGAAATCTCTATTTTAATTTTTCCGTTTAGTGAAAATATTCACGGGGACATCATATACATGTTGTGATCTGTGTGGGTAGAAGGATTACTCTTTTCTTATAAAGATGTGTAGTGGTCTCATTATCTCAAAACTCTATGCTTGTACCCTTATGGACGTGACATTTAGTTTGAATGTCTATTTATGATCACCCTTATAATTCTATTTGGATTTTAGTTTGGATTTAGGATCACCTGAGATTGGTAATGTCGTGTAAGTGGTAAATCAGGTAGTATCTTTTTTTTGGTTTTGATTTCCATTAATCAAGTCCCTTGAAGTGAGAAATTTGGGGTTCATAAATTTCTCGTGTAAGCCAATGTTAGTCCTTAATACTAGACTACAAATGTTAGGGGATATGATTGTTGAAATGGTGGAGATACCCACTATGGGTCTCACTGGGATTCGTCTAGAGTGAATTGATGTTATTCTATCACTTATGGTGGGGATTCCATTCAGGCGTCACCCCTTTAGTGTCCCTATTTGGTCTTAGAGATTATGTTTTTTCTTATGATGGGATGTCCACTTGACCCTCCCATTTGAAGTAATGTGGCTAGATTCATAGTGATTGTCTTGGTGGTGGGAGGCTTCATTTGGAGCCATCTAACCCCAAACTTCCCTATAGAGTAAACTTTGGGTTAGGAGTGCACCCAAAAGTTTTGTGAAATTATGGTTATGGGAGTGTTCATCGATTATGGTATGAATTATTTTTTGTTTCAGGAATTAATTGTAGATTAATTTAATTAAGCTATATTGTATTTCAACTTATGAGGTTATATTGTGTGTTCTGGGAAGATATTCTCCTTTGATTGATCAATTAAAGATATTTTATATTTTGGGGGTGGGTGGTACATTGCGAGGAGTCTATTTTGAGTCTCCTGAGTATGATTTGTAAGTTTCTTAAATTTTTGATTATGTTCTAGCATTTTGATGTTTTTTTTCATTGGTAATCCCCTTGGACTGTGAAAGGGTATTCATTTCTATATTGGGGTTATGCCTTGTTATGTATTTCTAGGGGATGAAAGTGTAATGGTGATGAGATTTATCACACTGTAACATTTTTTAATTATTTTATTTTTAAAATATTCATGGATTACGGTATCTTTATTGAGTATCAGGTTGATTATCGGTTTAATTTTTGAGATTTATTCAAAAATGAGTGACTTGGGCATGTTAGTATCTGACACATGGGTAGAGTAAAATTTTGAAACCGTACTGATTTTCCCCATTCACTATGTGGTCTGTTATATGTTCAATGTATATAAATTCATTGAAATAAAAAAAATTAAATGAAGGATAAAATGAAAATAAAATAAAGTAAAATGTAATAAAATTTATAGAAAAGTTTTAACAATAATAATAATAATATGATTATTTAATAAAATTAATATTATTATTGTTATCATTATTAATAATATTTTTAATATTTTTAATATTATTGATCTTATTATTATTAATAATAATATAATTATTGTTATGCTTGTAATTATTATTAATATTACTATCATTAACTATTGTTAAGATTATTATTCTTATTACTTTTCTTAATTTATTGGTTAGCATTTTTGTCTCCCTTCCCTCACACCTCCCCAATCCCATCGAACCCTTTTCCCCCACTCCCAACCTATCGCATGACCCTGCCCCACAATGTACAACCTGCCTCCGGTGACTCCATCAGATGACTTCTGTCCTCTATGGTAGTATGTCCTCATCACATTGACCCCTCTGGCAGCACCTCCCCTATATGAGACCTTTGATGTTGGTGCCTCTCTGGTGACTACAACCTTCCCCACCAACTCCTGCTTCGGTGACCGCGACCCTATCAGCACCTCTCCTGGAAGCTTCACCTCATCCCTCAAGTGACTTCCCCTCCAGGTAAATTTATCCCTTATTTTTGGGTTTTTTCATGAAATTTTATGGGGTTGAGTTAGGTTTAGTGTTTAATATTGTTCTGTTTAGGTAAAAATTTCCTTTTTTAGGTTCACTTTTTCTCCCATGGGGTTTGGAAATGGTGTGATTTTTGATTCAAACCATGTTTAAGGATTTTCAACAAAAAAAGTTGGGGATTCCACGTCTTATTATTTATTAATGATCTAATTTGTTTGTTAATTTTTTTATCATATTCTATTATTTATTGTGTTGTGCGAAGAATACTTTTGAATTGTTTTGTAACCTGTTTATGGTGAAATATATTTTAATAAGGAAATTTGGATTAATTTTTTGTATGTTTTGAGTAAGGTTTTCATAAAGGGTGTTTTACGCCTTGTATGAAATATGATTAAAAACATTTTCATGGGTACTTGAGGTCTGAGTGTGTTAAAAAGGTATTTTTATGGGAAATGGATTGTTTTGATGTATAAGACATATTTTTCACCTTAAAAAGATGAAATGAAAATTGATTTATTAATGGAAATAATTATTTAGTGTGGCCTTTTTGTGTTGTTGGTTTTAAAGTTACATTTCTACATGAAATTGAGAATTTTATCGGGGGAAAGCCTTGAACTTCTATTTAATTTTTCTTATAAATTTTTAAAGTGATTTATTAATTTATGCATGTGATATGAATCGTGTTGTGAAGTGGTTTTGGTGGGCCTTTAATTATAGAATATGATTTTGAGTGTGTGTATAGTGTATAGCCCTGTGGTGATTCCTAGTATAGTTTTTATACATTTTGAATTATTTATTAAATTACGTGAGAGGTGTGATTTTTTTTAGAAAATGGTTTTGGTTTGTGTTTGTTTTTAAAATTTATTTTTGGTGTGTGTGTGTTTTTAATATAAATATTTGGTGTGTGTCTATTTTTAAAATGTTTTTTTGGTTTAAAAGTGGTGGCTTGTGATATGTGATTCTTGGTCTGGTTAATGGAATATGAGACATGTGGGATGTGTGACATTTGAAACTTGATTGATCACAAAATGGGAATCCTGGGTAACTCGGTGGATGGACTCAGACTAGTATTATAGATGATTCAGAAATGGTTTGTCATGGTGTCATCTAGTAGGATTGGCTCTAAAACATTAAGTAAACATGTGATATGATTGGAGACAAAAATTCCTTGGGATTTGATTCTCCCATAGTGGATTGTGCATGAGAACACATATTGTCTTGGTTTATATATCACATTTTTATAGAGATACGAAGTTCCTTGAATCCTACTTGATCTAGTTTGACCAAAGGGATTTATCCATGATACTCTACCTTAGATTGTAGGGTTCAAACCAACAGCATACGGTGGATCTCATGTTTTTGGATGTGTGTGTATGTGTGAAATTTTATAAATCTCTTTTTCTTTCCAGAAAATAGTAATGTATTGGTTTTCCCTGTTAGTGGATTATTTTATTTTCTTTAAAATGTTTACTCACAATTGATTTTCCAAAAATTATTTAAAATATTTAATTTAAATGACAATGTAATATTATCATTAAAATGTTTTGGAATTGAATCTTTTTATCCTAGTAGCATCCTACTGGGCTTTAGCTCAAACCCTAGATACACCCTTGGGTGTTTGTAGATATTGTTTCATGTTTTTCCCATGTAAACAAAAGACATTTATTGTTGGATGTTTTTGTTTTTAATGGAATTAGGTTCAGAACATGGTGGTGGAGACTTTATGATGTGGTTCATATAATTATATTGAGGTTTGGTATAGAGTTTTTCCCCTTATATCGTTTTACTTTTGGGGGTTTTTGAAAAAATTTTGTAAACCATTAAATATAAAAATTGGTAAGGGCATGTTTGAATGTGGGATTTCAGAGTTGGTTATCTATATTGTTAGTTGTTTCATGAATTCTTATTCAGTTATATAATTCCTAATCATTTATTTGACAGTCAAGTAATTTTTCCAGAACATGGGGATTGGGAATGCCCTTTGGGCCTTATCGTGGACCTGGTCGAGCACTAGGTCAGGTGAAGACTCATCTTGGTTCATGACATAATTCATTTCATCATAACATTGGGAATATAAACATATGAAAGGGTGACCTTAGATTCCATGTAAGGCTTAACAAGCGAGCTATCAACATAACATGAGCATAATTGAATGAAGACATGATAATAACATTTAAAAAATTATACCCTAAAAATTAAAGATTATAAAAATTATTCATGAAATAAATAATAGTATTTTAGCTGAAATTAATTATAAAGGAATTAGAGAACATTATATATTAGATCATAACATTGGAATAATACACAGATTTTTGGAATACCCATTTTCAAATAAAAGCATATATCAAGGATACCCACTAAGATATTCATAAAATCTTAGTATTGGTCTAACCTTTCATGTATCTTCTTCGGAAATGGGATTAACACCTTTTTACCCTCTTTGGATCTTTGGATAACCTCAGTTGTACCCACTTTCAGGTTTGGGATAACATCTTGTATACAAATTATGCTGATGAATAATAATAATTACACAAATATTTCGAGGTATATATAATTACGGGATCACCCATCATACTATGACTATAATAAATACCAAAAAATCATAAATCCTTCATCATATAATAACTTAAGGAAATTAAATGGTTTTTATTAACATTTCATCAAATCATAAACCACTAAAATGAAAGTAATTTCATAAACATTTCACTAATTCAATCTAGAATAACTTGTGGAAAAGGGATGTGTTCAAAAATATTGCATTCATAATAATCATAAACCATCTAGTGAATGAATAAGGATGGTATCATTGGATCATATCACTTGTAAATTTTATGTAACATCAAATAATTTCTTCTTATAACAAATTATTTTTGAAATATCACATAGAACATTTGTTAATGAAAATATACTTTCCACTTTGTAATTAGTTATTTAAAATTTAAAATACCAGAAATACTAAAGAAAATGGTTTCTCATTAAATAAAATTTGAAAATGGTATATTAATATCAAAATCATCGAGATTCCATGATGGTGGGAAATATTGTCAATATCATACACATTAAAAAAATATTCCTTACATATTTTTGATAAAAAGTATAAATTATAAATTTGGAAAATGAAAACAAGATCTATTTTATACAATTTTTAAAAATGTAAAATTTGGTTAAAATTAATTTAATCAATTATTGGAGAGTAATAACTAAAATATTTAAAGTATTTTAGAAAAAGTGGGCATGGAATAGAAATGATTTTCGACCAAAGAGAGAAATAATATCTATTTCTATTAAAAAAACATTTTGTCTATTAAATCCGAAAAAGAGGAAAAATAAATAAATCAATTTATTCAATAGGAATGACCATATAAAAAGATTATTCATGAGTTTTCTTAGAGTCATGTCAAAATATTTCTTTATTTCAGTGTTAATCATAAACAATCCAGATAAACAATTAGATTGTAACATAAAAGCATTACCACAATGGTGATATTTGAATATTTATCACTCTGAAATAAAACCATTATAATTATATATATACCATATAATCTTCATCAAATGAATAATAAAATCCATTCGTGTTCTACATATATGCAATGCAAAATATGCAAGCTATGAATTCATCATTTTTCCCATTCAAATAAATGTGAGATGAAAATCCATTATGTCAAGTCTCATCCTTATTCATACATATTAATATATAAATTATAATATATATAGTTTTATTAATAATATATTAAATAACAATAATAATATATATCAGACAATATCTATTTTACATGTGACCTTTTATTTCCAGATCATTAATAATTCCCTCTAAACTCACATTTCAGGTAATAACTACTTCGTTTATTAGGTTAGATTTGTTATTTTATTTTTGATAATAATCTTATAATAATTCACACATCATATGTAGAATATTAATCATTATATTAAAAAATATATGTTAATTATATATATACATATATATATATATAGTAATTAATAAATTTTAGATAAGAAAAATAATTACAGTATTCATAGAGAGGGTAGGTCATACGTAAACATAAAAGCTATTTACATTTCCCCAAATGATGGAATGAAATATTTGAAGATAATATATCATGTTGAAATAAGAATTTTTATTTCATTTATTTGATATATATTTAATAAATATATCCTTATTACCATCCATTTCAAAATAATATAAAAAAGAAATTAGATCACTTCATGTAGGTCATTGTACAGACGTCCACAGGAGCGAACTTATTATTTTTTAATGTTTGAATCGTAATAAAATAGATGTGAAATTATTGATAAAATAAAATAAATATTTCATAAAAAACTTATATAAAAATTAATTCCATCATTATATCCACTCATGAGAGACGGTGATGGAAAACAAATTACATTGATTTGTGAGATGGTTGTCACCTATATACATGATCGATGGTTTTTCATCCCTTTTGAAGAAGGTGTAGATATATATAGTTTATTGAATAATCATAATAACATCTCATTTATTGGATATAATTATGATAATATATAATAAATTTTAAAAAATATTAAATGGTGGTTGAATAAGAAATGAAATAAAAATATTCGGTTAAGAACAATACCGGTTCATTGAGAAACCACCTTAGGTTTATAGTAAGACCCAAAATAGGATGATTTCATAGTAAAACTAATTAATATATAACATGTTAATGGATTTAATAAAGTAATGTGGATAGATATTATATAATATTCCATATTTTATTAGGTATTTCATTCTCTATGTTTTCCGTTCGAGCCGAGTCTTGTTCTGAGGCAGAGAGCCTTTTTGGAGAAAATGACCTAACGCTTGGGGATGTATTCTTATTTTAATTATTTTAGTGTGGGTATAAATGGGACTAAGTGTCAATATGGGTTATTGTTAATTTGAGAACAATTAAATGATTTTTGGGGATTTGAAGGGAAGATGGGATGAAAACTCAACTAAGAACATGTACACATCTTGTAAGGGGTTTATACATCATGTAATGTTTCATGGGGTTTAATTAAATAAATACAAGGTGATGATAATTTTAGATAGTACCATTATAAAAATTATAAAACATGTAACATCATTTCACACCATGTAAATGATTGACATACTGTTGTAAAAATGCGTTGCTTATGAATTTTGACTTATTTCACTACAGCTCCCCTCCTCTCAGCCTAATGGAATTATCAAGGATGTTATGAGGTACCAACATCCCTTCTTGATGTAGCATTTGTTTGATTAATCCAAATTACATTATTTTGGTTAATTTTATTCATCCCTTTCTTTCTTCTCCAACCCATTGTGATTAAATCCTTTTCCCAATTTCATTATTCAGTTTGATATTAATAAGTTTGGATCTATGAATCTATTTCCAATCATCAAAACATTATTACTCCTAGGATTTTTCCATTAGAAGAATTAGTGGATCTTTTTTAAAGGAATTGGGTCCAAATCGAAACCCTATGGTTTGATAATGTTCATGTTTATGAAATATTGGGATTGTTTGAACGATATGTGCACCCAAGAAAAAAAATAGTAAATGGGATTATTTATTGATTTTAATTTGTTTTTAAATAGAATTGATATTGGATACTTTCTTGATGTATCATTAGAAGGCCGTGTGACCTAGGATTATTTCATGTTATAGAGTCCTTGAATTACGGCTTATTAGTTATTAATATAATTGTTAATCAATTGTGAATTTAATTGAAAAGTGGCATAATGATGAATTGTGGTAATTTTCATAGTTTATCATTGACATACATGATGTAATATTGTCATATAAAAATTGTATTTTAGTTATTTTGTCCCATGATAATATTATTATTTAACTGGTTTTCCCCATGCACTAACACATGCACATGATGTAATGATGATATTGAGCAGGCTCCGCCTAGTTCAAATACTATAATAATTATAGGGATTTGACCCGAAAATTCTATAATTATTATTTGGATTTGACCCATATTTTTTATTTTTATTATAAAATGGAATTATCATGTTGGTAATGGGTTGAAGACATGTTATGAGATATTATATCATGGGTCCCAAGAAGGTTTTATACCTTGGTTATACGATTGTGGTTGGCATGTTCGTAAGACATGCTCAAAGATATTCTGGCATAGGGATGAACTAGCTTGTCATATTTATTAAATTAATGAATTAAATAATACAACTTATTTTTTCTATATTTCTTAAAGTACTAATAATAATAATTTTATAGAGATGGTTGTGTCTAACTACTAAGTTATACCCAAAACCTATTATGTTTTTCATTTCCCACCTGAGTAGATTTTGAGGATGCATGTTTTGACATGGGAAAAGAAAGTTGTTGTTGATTTATTGTTTGATGTTGGGATAGAGTTTGGAGATGATTCCAACATTATGATCAAAACCACAGACATTTAGTATTTTATTTTCTTTCCTAGTCTTTTTATTGTGTTGTTATAACTTTATATTTTTTTACATTCAAGCACATCATTAAATTATTCATTTATTATTATTATTTGATTATTTAGTTTTCCATTATTTTTAACTTCCACTATGAATTTAATTTAATTTTTATTTATTTATTTTATTATTTTTTACGAATATGATACGTCATACCAGCGGGTATATTATCCCCACTATAAATTTTATTGCCCCACTGCTATTAGAAAGTCTCTAGAATATGGGGAGGTGCAATTGATGTCTCATAACCAACCCTTTTCGGCTACATGAGAGATTGTCGTATCGGGGAACATTACATAAATTTATTAATAATTTGTTTCATTTAATTTTTTCTATAATGTTCGGGAAAGGTAAAAACGATAATTGGATGTCTTTGGACTTGGTAATGAGCTTGTACATTAGTGTATCTAACCCATGTATGGGGGGAAATCCAAGTATACATGGATGAGATTGTTGTATATGTTATGTTTGTTTATAATTATTGTTATTTCACCTTGGGAGATTTACATGTAATGCATGGTTATCATTTTATGATCTTTCTGTTTATTAAGATTTGTACTATTGATCTTGTACATTTTGAGTTGAGTATAGATGAATCATAATAGGCAGAAATGGATATATTGACATTCATTTTTCATGATAGGGACGTATCTATTTTTGAATGTAATATATATATGATGTTGTTAGAACAATTTTGTAATCATTCATTCCTTCTAGGTACTGACTTGTCCTTCAATATTTAGTTTCTTCATGAATACCCTTTTCCAACCAATAAGTTTTACATCAACTATAGGATCTATAAAAATCCAAACTTGGTGTTGGTACATGGATTCTATTTTAGAATTGGTGGATTCTTAACACATGGTAATATTTGTTCCACTTACTACTTCCTTGTACTTTATAGGATCCTTATTATCAACTAATAATGAGTCACCATCACCTGTAGCAATAAAATATTATTCTTCTGGTTCTCTAACCTATCTGGTACTCCTACAAAGTTCTTGTGTCACTGCATCAGTTCGTTCTTCCACTAGGCTTTGTGGAATCTTCTTCTATACCCACTCTTGTGTACCCTGAGCCTCAACTTCATCAAATCCTATATCGTTTTTACTATCATTTTTGTAGATGTTATCCCTCTCAATGAATATGTTGTGTCTTGAAACTATAACCTTTTTGTATTAGGGTTTGTATATGTAATATTCCTATGTTTCATTTGGGTATCCTATAAAGGAACACTTGGTACCTTGAGGTTCTTGTTTGTTCCCTAAAGATTTATTAAGAAATGAATCGAGTCCCAAGACATGCATGTTCGATATCATGGTTTTATTTCCACTCTATAACTCATATGTAATACCATTTATAGATATAGTTTGTACTTGGTTTTGTATGTGCGGTGCTATTTGTAACGAATATCCCTAAAAGCATACTACAAGACTCTCATGACTCATTATTGATCTCACCATATCTAATAGGGTGTTGTTCCTCCTTTCTCTCACACCATTCCACTGGGGCGTTTAAGGAGGAGTGAGTTGGTATAGGATCCCAAACTCATGTAAGTAATCAATGAAGACTTGATTAAGATATTCTTCACCTTGGTCTGAGTTATGTTTTTTAATATTCATGCCAAGATTTTTCTCAACCTAATTCTTGTATTCTTTAAACTTATGAAAATAATCCAAAGTATACCTCCTTAAGTAGATATATCCATATCTAAAAAACACATTATAAAAAGTTATGAAGTATGGGTACCCTACCATTTCATCAACTAGAAATTGTCCACACACATTGTTATGGACCAATTAAAGATGTTCTTTAGACCTTTCACCTTTCCCACTAAATGGGGATTTGGTCATTTTTCCGTGAACAAATGCTTGAAATACGAAATTTGGTTTTAGTTGAAAAGAATCTAAACATCCATCTTGATGTAACTTTGTCAAGCATTTTTCTTTTACATGGAATATCCATTGATGCCAATGTTGGGTGTAGTATGAGTAATTTGAATTAACTTTTTAACAATTTTTATTACTTGGTAAGTGTAATCCAACACGTAAAGATCATTATATATATACACCCTACCAAAAAATGCTATCTTAGTAAAAGAAGCAACATTCATTTGAAAAATTGAAAAAAAATCCATCTTTATCAAATATGGATATAGAAATAATGTTTTTAGAAATATATGGCTCATAATATCAACGCTTTTAAACCAATATCATCTCTATTTGAAACATAATGTGGTAGTCCCCGACAGCAACAACAACATGTCTTACTCTATTGGATACTCGAAGATGTCCCCCCCCCCTCATCCAATACTCCTTAATCTACATAGTTCCCATTTTTTGGATAAATATGTAAGCACCACAAGCTATATATAATAACCAATTTGTTAAAATATATAGATTTCATTCAATAAAAAAACATTTAAAGCTTCCCCTTACCTCATATGCTGGGTTTAGTTATTTTTCAAGTGTCCCTTCTTGCCACATGAGAAACAATCATCCTTCTATTCCCTTGCCTCACTTTTGATCTTCATTTTCTTGGAAGGGCATGAAGAAGCATTGGGCTAAAATCTATTTTTGTTCGATTACCACATATTCACCATAAGGATAGAAGTCTTATCACACTTCATAACTTTTTTCACTTGGAAAATGAGGATAAGAAGATTATATAGAGACTTCCCAATGTTTTTCATGTTAAAATTGACAATTATGTTATAGAATCTCCGCAGGAGTGAGGAGATAATGAGATTGGTGTCCAGTTCATCAGGGAGTTTAAAACCTAGAACCTTTAGGTGCTCAATATAGACAATGATCTTGACTATAGGAGGCCCATCGGGGGCACCCTCTCTAACCTTACATTGAAAGAGTTCCTTGGGTATCTCAAGCCTTTCCTATATTTCTATCTCATGGTAAAGACCATGGAGGAGATCATACGTTCTATAAGCATTCATGTTTTCGTGAGACATCATGAGATTGCTAGACATTGAGGATAGAATCAAAAAACGAAAGTCGACCACGCTGTTCATACAATTATCATAGACTAGGAAATCATCATCCCTCGCGTCATTGGCAAGAGGATTAGGTAATTCTGATTCCAATACATGAGAATTTCATTCATGGAATAGGATAACCCATAGGCGTCCAAACCATTCCAAGAAGTTTCTGCCACTGATGATGTTTTTCAGATCCATAATTGAATGTAGGGATAGTGTGGTTGAAGATTTTTTCATTTTTATTTTACAATAAATAAATATAAGATCATTTGTACTTTCTTGATTACATTTTATGATAAATAATAAAATGATTTTATTAAGTCTCCAATAATTTTATCATGTCACAATACCCCTAACCATTGAAATCAGAATGTCCAATTATCGTGAAACATAAGTGGAATGGAATCATATTCACCATTACATAACCCCAAAATGTGTTGGTCAAGCTATTTGAAGGTATTTATGTAGGTAGGTCTTTTCCAACAGTGGTATTGCAACTCCTTGATCTGTTTAGTGGACTCCCCAATCATGAAATCTTATGTTTGGATTTATTCAACATTTTCTTCCAACATTACACAATTTCTAAAAAGGGTTACACTTGTTGATGTAATGTGGGGTGTTCTTGTATAAATGTAAGTGTCCCAATAAGGGTTGGTCAAAGACATAGTGTTATTGGGGTTTTTTCAATTAATAAAGTAAAGGAAGGCTTGTTCTAACTTAATATTTTATTGGAGGGATTTTTATCTCTTATGCTTGAATTTATTATTATCATTATCACATGATTGTTAATATTAATTGGATCTTAATTGAGTGATTAACTATGTCTGGATGATATTTGTGCATACTCCTAGTTTATTTATGTTCCACCTTGAATGCTTGTTTAATTCATTAATTCTGTGATCGCAACAACACGTCCATTATGATTAACCATGAAACTGGCAGAAATAAAATAATGAAAAGGGAATGATCATGAGTATTTCTATTGTTTAGTTTATCTAACATTTGATAAGATGACCCTGAACTAGAGGAGTAACACCTTGAACCTTCTAGGTTCATATTTATAGCTTTCCACCTCTTAGCCTTTGAATCTCCTGGGACTGGTTTTGTCATGGCTCTAGCTTGAACAACCTCCTCTAGCTTGAGAGTTCTATCCCTGATATATGATTTTAAAATCACACATTGGTGAGTGGTAAAAAATGGTTTTACGTAAAATAATCCTTGGGCATGAATTCCATACATATTAATGAGGATAAGGATCCCATACCAAAACATTAATTAAAATAAATTAATTAAAATAAACCATAAACAAATAAAGTTCTTGGTCTAGCTCATGGTAATCCATGCATGAAACAATATTTATGCATAAAAAAAACAAGAACAGAATCATTTAATCATTCATTTTTAAGATAATTCACACTAGAATCAATTAATTATCATATTTAATTAATCAATCATTTTATATTAAATTTTTTTCTGAATATCCTTGAGATACTTATCAATCATAATTTTTAAGAAAAAATTTCATTTAAAATTATCTTTGTACATAACTTCTACCTTAACGGAAACTCGGTGAATTCATATTCATAATTAACCATGAGTAGAAATGAACATTACACATATGTTAAATTTAACACACTTATATAAAACAACTATGACATGTTGTGCCTCATCATTATGCCCACACGATGGTACAAGTCTGAAGGGTTTGTATTATAAAATAATAAATTTCAATAAATATTCATAATTTGGACAAGTACATGTTGTGTAGTTACAAATACAGGGTGTGCACTATTGTTCACCGTCCATATGAAGTACACACCCAGGGAAATGACATGTTAGTGTACTTCAATAATCTTTGAAGTACATGACATGTCTAGTGGGACACATGCTGTGATATTCCCCATTACACGACCTCCAGCTGAGAAATTCTTGTATAGGGTACATGAACAAATCCTAACACCAAGGGACTACACACTATGTCCAGTGGACCACACACCATGTAATATGGAAACTGTATGCGACATGTGCCTGGTAAACACATGGAGTCATTAAAACATTCAAAACCTCCAATGACACCGCTTGGTTTGTCATACGAGACCCAGTGGATTGATCCTTGACTACATGGAGTGTACTACCGAATACACACCATGGGTTTTGGTGTGGTACAGTTAAGAGCCTTTGCCACCTTTGGGTGAGATCCTATATTTTATTTTAACCATAATCAAAAGAAAATATTGTTTCTGTAAGGTGAACAAGAAAAGAAAGAGAGGGAACGAGTATTGAGATTTAGATTTGCAGAATGATTAAATTGAATTCAAACAACTAAATTATTAAAAATGTAAACCATCAATGGAAAATATAAATAATTATAAACTATGATGTCACCACTCTAATAACACTTGTATTTTCTGGGCGTAACAGAAGTGAGGTTGGGACAGAACCCAACATTAATGTTTACCATGATCATTGATTATTATGGGAGAAATATGATGATGAATGCCAGAATCCACAGAATAGAATCAATGATTTAGAAAGAGATTTAAGAGGCCTGATACCTTTAGAGATGTTCTTTCAAATCATGTTTATAATTAATTTATAAAAGATAAGAATACTTTGATCATTGGAATTTTTTTCATTCATGATGTTGATTATCTGGAATGACCTTTTCAGAGTATCTCGTTATGCTTGCAAGGATCCAAGCTAGAATCCCTCTAGCATTGATCCATACCTGCTCTGAGGACCCCCAATAGATACCACTCGTTTTCCGGGTACTAGATATGTGAAGTGAGTGTCTTGTTTTAGTCATTCTTTGTCACACTTGGACTTCATAAATTAATTATATATTATTATTTCTTGGCTCCGGGTCATCGCTCCAAGGTCCGAATGGGGTACCGACTGAAAAGAAATTCGTCGTTTAATTTATTAGCGGGTTTTGGGCATGTGCGCTGTCACCGCATGGTAGGTGGTAGCTGCGCGATGGCCCCAGGTGCTTGGGAGAATGACCAAGTGGTCTGAATTGAGGCACACAACATTAGTGCGGATTTTTAAGTCCTCTGTCGAACACGCAGTGATCAGGTTTTCAGAGTAAGGTAAATAAACAGTTAAAATTTTAAAAATAATGTCAGATAATAATAATAATAATAATTTTACATTGTTGTTTTTATTATAATTAAGGTTATTACTTGGAGTATTAATTTTATTATTGATATTACTATTATTATTAATATAATTGTATTATTATTATTGTGTGATTATTATTATTCAAATAATAATAATAATAAATATTATTATTATTATTATTTATAGTTTTATTATTATTACTATGGTTATTTTATTAAAATGTAAAAAAACTAATCAAACCCTAGCTACCCCCACCCCCCCCCCCCACTTTTCTCCTGTTCCACGCCATCGCGGCCCACACCCCCTTCTTCCTCCCTTGTGCGAGCTAGCCCCCTCCTCCCCCCAAGCACTCCCTTCGACCATCCCATGTGATGCCTCACCGCTGTCGTTCTCCACATCACCAGGTCGCACCTCAACAACCCCTGTGACCTCGCCACTGCCGCACTGCCTCACCTCCTTGTGGACCCAACGACCCAGATCGCGCGGCCTGCCCACCCCGGCTCCACCTCCCCCCTACTCCGCGTGACCCCCCGGTTCTGCATCACCCCTACTCAGCACGACTCCACGGCTCCGCCTCACCCCTACTCTGCGTGACACCCGCAACGCCTCCTGTCGTTGGTCGGCGCCTCCTGCTACCATCCAGTTCCTCCAACACCTTTGATTTCCACCTCGCCGCTATTCGCCTAGCTTTATAGCACCACTGGAGAGCCCCCACTTCGGCCAGTGGCCTCTGGCATCCGTTACGGCATCTCGGCCTACTCTCGGTGCTCCAACCAGCCCCTCTGGCTAGCCGCCTGTCTCCAGACTCCCTCACAGCACATTGCCCGGCCCTCCAAGTCCTTACCGCTTCTGTCCCTCCAGCAGTTTTAGTCTACCATCCCCCTTCGACGACTTCCGACCGAGCTCCAGCGAGCCCTGCCTTTGGCCAACAGCCCTCCGGCCGCCGTTCCAGAATCCCAAGCACTCCCGGAATTTTTCTTGTCGCTTCGGTGCGCCCTCCGGCTCTCCTTCCGGCATTCCGGCTTGCTCCGGCGCGCCTGCGTTGCATTTCCCGACTGCCCCATCTTTGGATAGTCACTTTCCGGCCATCCGTGGTCTGGCCAACCACCACTGCCTTGCGTCGGCCATCGGTGCAGCTAACTGTCGGCGCGCGACCCCCGACGGTCTCCATGTCTGAGCGTACGACCCCGTGGGTCGAGGCTGTCTCTATGCCAAGGTAAATTTTGTGATGTGAATATGTTTGATTTTATTTCATATCAGTGGTTTGGTTGTTTTGGTTGTTTTGGTGCTTGTTGTAGTGCATTGGTGGAATAATTCCCCAACGCATCGGTCTTCGGCTTGTGCGTGTGTACGTGCCTGCGCGAGGTGTGTTGTGTCGTCGAGTTCGGTTTGAGAATCGTGGTAGGTATCCCCCTTCACTTGACTTTAATGTTAGAATTTATTTATTCCTTGTATATTCATTGATTTCAGTAAATTTAAATTAGTATTAAATAGTTATTTTTAGTGTGGTATCCTACTGCAAATGGAAGCTGTTTATTTCGTCCATTGCACTGGAAGTATTCTTTTAGGATTTTAACTCATTGTTTTTCTTGTGATATTGATAAATTGGTTCATTATTAAGTGTGCAAGTCATGTTGAAGTGTGTTTTGAAATGGTTTTGGTATGTGTAAAATGCCAGGTGTATTGTTTATGGAAAATGGAGTTCTCTAAAATCCTTGAATAGTGAAAATTCATGTTTTTCCTTTAAACTTGATTTTGGAAATTTTAAGTGTGGTTCTTGTTTGATGAAAAATATTTTCCTTTGGCGTGTGAATAAATTCTTTGATTTCATTTAAGAAATAGTGTTCCTTCAAAAATTTATAAAAGCCCCTTTCGGCTCTTGATGAAAGTTGGTGTGTTTGGTTATTGGAAAATGGTTTTACTTGTGACACCAATGTGTTTCAATTTTGAAATATTTAAGTTTCGTAATTGACGTTCTAAGTATGTTTCTGGTTTTAAATGGGATTGTGTGTGTTGCGTATTTTGGAAATGTTTTGGTATGAAATGGTTGTTGAGGCATGGTTGGCACTTTAAATAAAAATGATTTCATCGGAAAACCCTCATTGGAATGGGTCCTCGCCTTATTGGTTGATGAAAGTTGGGGCTTACTTTGTGTGATAATGGTTTACAGGAAAGGGTCTTGTTCCTTAGGGAACTCGAGGGTGTTTTTGTTGTTTATGTGTTGACGGTGTATGATGATAATGCATTTCTTGAATTGATTGACTAGAATTTGCTCACTCACCCCCCTTTTTGTTGCATGTGTTGACGTGGGATCCTGGCATAGTTTGTGAATATTCTGAGAACAATTGTTGCACTAGTTTAGATTACGCACTGGATAGTGGCCCCATAGGAGGGTAATGCTTCATTATTATTTCTATGGGGATTGGGCCCCTCGGTTAGGCCATGTAGGGATATGATAAGCGTTAGGGCGTTATGATGTCATCGAGTTAGGGCATGCCTTCAGGATGAGTCACAAGTATGGTATGTTCTAGATTGTTCACGAGCTCCTAGGTTCGACCCATTTCTTTTGGTTTTCTGTTGTTAGTAGTGATCAGTGTAGTGTTTGTTTTTATACCTACTGTGCACTTATTGTGTGGTTTATACTGTTCCTTTTGTAACATTCTTTTTTTTTGTGAAAATGGTTTCAAATGAAAATGTTTTATTCTTTTGTGTAAAATATGAAATGTAACATTACTCGCCATTTGGAAATGCTATTGGAACTAATGAAATAAATATAACCTTTTAAATTGAATAAGGGAAATGATTCGTGTATTGTTTTCATGTGAAATATTTATAAAAGAATACTTTTATACATTGTAGTTCAAAATTGGATTTGTGAATTCTTTATTTATTGGAAGTGCTTTGGGATTTTTTGTTGGGCTCGCCTATTGAGTACTTTTTTGTAATCATGCCCATACTTTACCATTTCAGTTACAGGTTCCTTTGTTCAGGTTTCTTGGTTTGTGCCACTCAGTGTTGGAGCGAGGTTGGTCCTTTTTTTGGAGAGTGACCCATAGGGTCATGTGGAGTTTTTGGTTGTAGTCAGGTTAGTACTGTTGTTGGTTGTTCTTTATTTATTTTATTTTGTTCTATTTATTTTTATGATGCTTAGTTTATTTTCATTTGGGCCAAATCGTTCCCACTTGTCCTCTTTTGATGCCCTGGCACTTTTCTCCGGCCTAGGAGGATTGGGAACGCCTCTCGGGCCATGTCGTAGACTGGATCGGGTGACCGGTTCAGGGTCAAACCAGGTTGGTTCGGGAAAAAAAGGTATCATAGGAGGCCCTTGTTATTGGGTGTGTCTGGTAGTTGGAGATTTGGTTTGTCAGGAGTCGATAGGTAGGTATGGCTAGGACGCCATGAACCCTTGCCCGTACCGCACCTCCAGTCTCTAGGGATAGTTTGAGAATTGAGTCTTTATTTCATTCTGGTTTGCTTTGGATTGAGGGATGACAACAGAGGTAAACCAATGTTACATCATGATCTCACATGGAGTAGTGACCCATTGGGAGTTCGGGTACACGGTTTGAATTCCTCGTAGTTGTTGATGCTTACTTGGGCCATGGCCCACTACCATATCACCAGGTTAAGTGTGACCGCTAGTCCCTCACTCCGGTGGTTTGATGCAAGTTGAGTGTCCATTTCGTTCTGGTTGATGTAAGTGCATTTTTTGAAATGAAAAAGGGGTTTTGATAATGGGACTGATTTCTTTTAAATGACTTTAAATTTTATAAATGGGGTTTTAAAACTGAAATCTGTTGGTTTGGAAAACTTGTGTTTTCTTAGAAATTGGTCGAGAATGGTTTGGGGTGAAACCTCAGGCACTCCATATGAACGTTCGCACATGTGAGAGGATGCGTGGAAAGTGCGTGTAGGTTCATATGAATGAAAATATATGAAGACATGTGCAATGGTTCATGGGATTACCTAAGTGTGTTTGAAATTAAAGTCTTGTCCTTATTTTCTAAATTGGATTTTAAAGATGAAAATGGTTTTCGAATGTGATTTTGGTTTGAAAAGTGGATTTGGTATTTGGAAAGTGGTCTTGAAGGAAAGAGGTTTTGAAAAAAAAAAATGTGGTTTTGGAATCTAAAATGAAGCGAGAATTTTAGATAGGGAATTTTGGGTTGTGTTTGTGGTTGTTTTTTTGATCTAGTTGTTTTTTGAGGAGGGTGATTTATTGATGTTGCTTAGATTGATATCGGTTTCGGCTTGGTGTTATATATGTTGTTCAGAAATTCCACCTAGAAAGGTCCCGGAGTTTTGATGAGTCATGCCTAGTTTTTTGTCATTCTCAGATGTTGTCTGTCCTTCATGGTGATTGGAGTCTATTAGAGAAAGTGGAGTGGCATAAAGAGGTTGACCGTGTCTTCAGGGCATTGGTAACTCCCAAAGCTATTAGAGTGCATGCTGTTTTGGGTTTTTTCGAAGGTCCATCTCTATAAGAGTAGGATTTGTTCACCCTGTCATTATTGCAGGTTGGGATGATGTGGTACGACTTTAAA
This sequence comes from Viscum album, assembly GCA_963277665.1. Classification (NCBI taxonomy): domain Eukaryota; kingdom Viridiplantae; phylum Streptophyta; class Magnoliopsida; order Santalales; family Viscaceae; genus Viscum; species Viscum album. The sequence continues at coordinate 934,783,572 of OY728157.1, read as the reverse complement.
TCCATCTTTGTTTGATGGTTTAGACTTGTGTAGGTGAAGATGAAGAAAATGGAATAACTCATGCGTGTTCAACATGGATAGCAGATGGTGAAAGCGTATGTTGACCATCTCAAGGATCTTGTGTCTCTATTTCTGGGGGTATTGTCGCAGGACTGGATGAAGGCTTCTCCCTTCATCAGGGGTCTTCATCTAGAGATCAAGGAGTGAGTCCTCACTTTTTGGGAGCATCAATTTTGAGAAGATGGTGCATGATGTGTTATTAGCTGAGTTGGTCTCAGGAGAACAAACGAATGACAATCCACTGTATCTAGTTCCTCGTGAAGGTCCCCCATCTGACGAGCAAAGTGTGTCAGGTGAATTTTTTTCTAAATAGTTCTTTGTAGTGTCTCTAACTTCTTGTTTGTCAGACTATCTAATGGTGTACCATAAATATGGACATTTAGGGCATACAAGTCATCATGTCACACCCCTCTAATGATGTGCCATCATTGCAGGTGTCTGGATCATCTAGATAAGCTTTTCAGGAAGTGTTGCCTGAGGAAGACACTATGACTAGAAGATTCTATAGCCTGACTGTGAGGTAGGAGATGCATCAACCATCAGATCCCCAACCACAGGTCTTGGGGTGAATCTCGCACGCAGTTAGGAGTTGTCGGGGGTGTGATGCCTCAGTACAGGTTTCGTGATCCATGTTGGCAATGAAACATTTAAATTCGTTCCATTATCTTCCTTCGATTTTTAATGTTTTTGTGTTGTTGTAGGTTCATTGTGTCATCATGAGGTTGGGAGGAATGCGTTCATTTGTAATCCAAATAGTCTCTTTTTTCTGATTATGTTGTTATGAATCATGTGTTTTTATTAAAAGTATGTTTGGACCTTTCGTGGGTTGATCTTTGTTTAGTGATGTTTATTTGGGGATGAAATTTCCTATGAAGGAGTAAATTATTTTAGTTATGCTTTGGTGTACTACTGATATAAAATTCTTTTCAGAGGCGTTGTTCGCTAGTGTTATAAAAGTTCATTTGGATCTGTTGGGAGTTCCCATGTCACCCCCATCCCGGGGTGGTATGTTTGGGTGTTAAAATTTCCACACTAGTTTAGTTCTTGTGGTGGGGAGAACCATCTCGTGTTCTCCCATTCTCTTAAGTTGTGGTTTCATCTGGTTTTATTTGGGCATGTATTCTTGTTTGGTCCATCTTTAGGTTGGGTGACTTTCTTGGGGATCAAAGTGTCTGTGGTGGGGAGAATTGTCACACCTGAACTTCTTAAATTAATTATATTTTATTATTTATTGGATCTGGGTCATCGCGCCATGGTCCAAGTAGGGTCCCGACTTAAAATTTTTATGTCGTTTACTTTTTTAGTAGGTTTCGGGCCCGTGCACGGTCACCGCATGGTAGGAGGTATCCGCACGATCACCCCAGGTGCTTTTGCGAATGCCCAAGCGGTCTGAGTACAGGTGCACAACTTGTGCACAGTTTTTTTAAGTCGTCTACCAAAGGCGCGATGATCTGGTTTTCAGAGTAAGGTAAATAAATAGATTAAATTTTAAAAACAACGTCGGATAATAATAATAATAATTTTACATTGATGTTTTTATTATTATTAAGGTTATTACTTGGAGTATTATTTTTATTAATGATATTGTTATTATTATTACTATTATTGTATTATTATTATTGTGTGATTATTATTATTATTATTATTATTATTATTATTATTATTATGATGTTTTATTATTATTAATATTGTTATTTTATTGAAATGAGAAAAAACTAATCAAACCTTAGCTACCCGCCTCCCCCCTTCCCCCATTTCTCCTGATCCATGCCACCACGGCCCGAACCCCCTTCTTCCTCCCTTGCATGAACCATCCCCCTCTTACCCCCCTCCCCCAGTTCTCCCTTTTATCGTCCTGCGTGATGACTCATCGGCCCTCCCTCGCCTCTACCGCGCTCACCAGGACCGGGTCGCACCTCATCGGCCCCTGCGCCCTCACCGTTGTCACGCTGCCTCGCCTCCTTGTGCACCCAGCCGCCAGCTCGCGTGGCCCGACCACCTCGGCTCCACCTCACCCATGCTATGATCGACCCCTAGCTCTGCCTCGCCCATGCTCCTCATGACCCCCGGCTCTGCCTCGGCCTTATTCCGCGTGACCCCCACAACGCACAGTGCCTCCCTCTGCCTGACGATGCCTCTGACGCCTTGGATTTCCACCTCGTCGCTAACCTCCTTGATGGCCAGCAACTTCGGTGATCCCCCACTCTGGCTAGTGGTCTCCGGCCACCGTTCCGTCATCCCGGCCTCCTCCAGGTGCTCCGACAAGCCCCTCTACCTAGCTGCCTGTCTTTGAGCTCCCTCGCCCCACTTCGCCCGGCCCTCAGAGTCCTTCCCGCTTCTATCCAACCAACCTTCTTGGTCTGTCTTCCCCCTCCGGTGACCTTCGGCTGAGCTCCGGTGACCATTCCTCTGTCCAGCAGCCCTCCACCCGTGGTTCTGGCATCCCTGGCACACCCGGACTTTTTCCCAGCTCTCCGGCGCGCCCTCCGGCTCTCCATCCAGCGTTCTGGCTTCCTCTAGCGTGCCTGCACTGCGTTTCCTGACTGTCGTCCCTTTGGCCTGTTGCGTTCCAGCCTTCCGTGGTTCGGCCAACCACCACCACTTTGCGCCGGCCAACAGTGCACCTGACAGTCGGTGCGTGACCCCCGTCAGTCTCTTTGCATGAGCGCACCACCACTTTTGACTGGTGCGCGACCCCGTGGGTCGAGCGCGTCTTTTTGCAAAGGTAAAATTTGTGACATGAATATGTTTGAGTTTATTTTATATCATTGGTTGGATCTTTTGGTTGTTTTGGTGTTTTTTGCTGCGCGTTGGCGGAATAATTCCGCAACGTAGCGGTCTTCGGCTTGCGCGTGCGTACGCGCCTGTGCAAGGTGTGTTGCGTCATCGAGTTCAGTTTACGAATTGAGGTAGGTCTCCCCATGCACATGAATTTAAATTTAGAATTTATTTATTCCTTTTATTTTCATTGATTTTCAGTCAATTTAAAGTAGTATTAAATAGTTATTTTTAGTCTGATATCTTACTAAAAATGGATGCTGTTTATTTCGTGCATTTCACTGGAAGTATTCTTATAGGATTTTAACTCTGTGTTTTTCTTATGATATTGCTAAATGGGTTCTTTATGAAATGTACAAGTCACGTTGACGTGCGTTTTGAAATGGTTTTGGTGTGTGTAAAATGGCATGTGTATTGTTTATGGAAAATGGTGTTCTCTAAAAACCTTGAATAGAGAAAATACATGTTTGGCCTTTAAACATGATTTTGGAAACTTTATGTGTGGTTCTTGTTTGATGAAAAATGTTTCCATTGGCGCGTGATTAAATGTTTGGATTTAATTTGATAAGTAGCGTTCCTTCAAAATGTTATAAAAGGACCTTTTGGCTCTTGATGAAAGTGTGTGTGTTTGGATATTGGAAAATAGTTTTACTTATGACACGAATTTATTTCAGTTTTAAAATGATTATTTGAGTTTCTTAAATGAGGTTTTAAGTGTGTTTCTGGTTTTCAATAGGATGGCATGTGTTTTGTCTTTTGAAAATGTTTTGGTATTAAATGGTTTTCGAGGCCCGGTAGGCACATTAAATAAAAATGGTTTCATCGGAAAACCCTCCTTGGAATGGTTCCTCATCTTGTTTGTTGATGAAAGTCTAGGATTTGCTTATGTGATAATGGTTTAAAGGTGAGGGTCTTGTTCCTTGGGATACTCGGGGGTTTTTGTGTTTGTGTGTGTTGTAAGTATAAGATGATAATGTATTTGTTGAATTGCTTGAATAGTATTTGCTGACTCACAACGTTTTTGTTTCTTGTGTTGACGTGGGAACCTATCATAGTGAATGAATATTCTGAGAACGATTGCAGCACTAGATTAGATTATGCACTGGATAATGGCCCCATAATAGGGTAATACTATGTTATTGCTGCTATGGGGATTTGGACCCTCAGTTAGGCCATGTAGGGCTATGCCGAGCCTTAGGGTGTTATGACGTCATCAAGTTAGGGCATGCCTTTAGGATGAGTCACATGTATTGTATGTTCTGGATTGTTAACGAGATCCTAGGTTCGACCCATGTCTTTTTGGTTTTCTATTGTTATTAGTGATCAGTGTAGTGTTTGTTTTTAAACCTACATTTCCCTTACTGTATGGTTTATAGTATTCCTTTTGGTATTTTCTTCTTTTTGTGAAAATGGTTTCAGATGAAAATGTTTTATTCTCTTTGTGTAAAATCTGAAATGCATCATTACTCGCCATTTGGAAATGATATTGGCACTAATTAATGGAATCTAACTTTTTAAAATTAATAAGGGAAATGATTCGTGTTTTGTTTTCAAGTGAAATATTTATAAAAGCATACTTTTATACATTGTAGTTCAAACTGTGATTTTTTAATTTTTATTTATTGGCAGTGATTTGGGATTTGTTGTTGGGATCACCTACTGTGTACTTTTTTGTACTCATTCCTATCATTTACCATTTCAGTTGTAGGTTCCTTTGTTCGAGTTTCTTGTTTTATGCCATTGAGTGTTAGAGCAAGGTTGGCCCTTTTTTTGGAGAGTGACCCACGTGTTCACGTGGTGTTTTTGCTCATAGTCAGCTTAGTATCGTTGTAGGTTGTTCATAATTAATTTTCTTTTGTTTTATTTATTTTTCGGCTTCTTAGTTTATTTTATTTTTGGCCAAATCATTCCAACGTGTCCTCTATTGATTCCCTAGCTCATATCGGCATCCCGGGAGGATCGGAACACCTCTTGGGCCATGTCATGGACCAACTCGGGTGACCGGTTCAGGGTTGATCCATGTCAGTTTGTGACATTCTAGATCGCTTTTTCATCATACATGAAGATAGTCTCTGATACTTGAAAGGGCATGAAGAGGATTTGGGAGAGAAATATTTTGATTGAACAATTCTCAATTCACTAGGCGTGCAGTTCGATACCAATCACAATAGATGTATGTGTCTATTTATTGACATATGTCTTTGGTTATAATATTTAATTGTGTAATAAAAATTAAATACATTAATAACCGTAGTGAAAACCCGTTTTTTTAATAATTATAATGTTTCATTATTTATGGTGCTCCAACTTGCGTAAAATAGATTTATAAATACAATTATGGGTCATAAAATAATAGCAGTGTTATTTTAATTTGTTCCAAAAAGTTAAGTAATTATTTAACATATTGAAAATAATTATTTTACAACCAGACCAGCCTTGGTCCTCACGAACTCCACTTCCATTTATTGAACACTATAATGAATAAATAAATAATTTATTCCCTTAAATATATTTTTTATTCCCAAACTAGTAAATAAATATTTAATAAGTGTTCACTAATATAAATAAATATATTTTACTCAAAATCCGTTGAATGAATCTTTATATAATTTATAAAAACATTTAACTTTATTAAATTTACTCCAATATCATGAGAATAATATTTATTAATTTAACTAAAATGGAATTTAACTGAGACCACTAGAGACACTTTGTGTGTGACTTTCTAGTATTTTTTCTCACTACAATAAGCGGGCTTTCCTAAAGTCTATAGGGTACTGTATAGCAATGAGTCTAGGCACCGAAGAGATGAAACTTAATGTCACCACAACGACATCCACATAGGAGTTCTCACTGTGTAATATAATCCCTTTATATAAATACCTCATCAAGAAGTTTTCATGATAGTTTCATCGAATTTTATGCTCGATACTTCGTTCTTTGACTACCTAAATTAAAATCATCATTACATCATGGGCATGTAAATTCATGTGACAGTTCTTTTTCAATCAAAGGGAAGAGATATAAACCTCAATAAATGTAAGGGACAAAACCTTCCTTTACTTATCCATTAATAACATGACACTCGTGACTCACCCAACATACCCTACTTCCGGAAAACTCTCTACGTGATGAATTTAATCCATAAATTAAAGTACACAAGTCATGACACATATTAATGATAATATTAATGTCTAATGATCATTACACATGATCGTAGATAGAAATATCTGATGACAGGAAAAATTAAAAATTCCTACTGGTAGGTCTGTTATCATAATCTCTTATCATTGAGATTACCTTATGCGAACTTCATGAGAGGAAGTCTCATCTGCTTACGAGTACTCACACCTGATACCCTGCATGCTATGTGTCCCATCATATTTTTTCATTCAACCGTAGAACTATATTTATGAATATTTTCATAGCATTTCAAGGTTCTCAACCTTGAGGGGACCATCCATGACCTTATCAATTCCACAAATACCCTAGGACATTATTACATCATATCAATCCTAATCAATGAAAAATATGTATTAAGATGTTTAATATTTGAATACATTGAGTATACATCTAATAAAAGTACAACTATCTGGTTCTAGGACACCAACTATTACATTATTGTCTTGCTAAAATACTTGCAGGCTATCTCTTGAGTGACCAAGAGTAAGTGGTTCTCTGTTTCCATCAACTTTTATGGTTGAACTTTCTTCTAGCGTGTTCTATAAGGTGTGTGCTTATCTTTTATAAAAAATTACTCCTCATCATCTTTGACTTGAGCATCAGGAGAGAGGAAATAAATGTTATCCTAATTTTGTTGGTCTAGATCTTCTTATAGTTATTGTAGAGCATATGAATGTTTTTCTTTGTGACAACTACGTGAGAGTCATACGATCCATGTAAAGGAACAATGCTAAAACCATTACATTGATTTATATGGTAAAAAAGAGGGTTTCAACTTTAGCATCATCCTATTTTTACCATTGAAGGGGGACCCTAGGTTTCTGAGTTCTGGATTGAGTCACTATAGAAAATCCTCTAGAATCCTTAGACACTTAGGTATAGGAGGGTAAAAAATTTTATGTATATGCTTCGTGAACCTGCGAAACATTGGTGGGATATTATAGAAGAAGATGGGTAGAAGGATGATCTATCATAGAAGGACCTCGAGATGATGTTCCTAATAAAATTATATCCAGATTATTTGAGTAATGAAAAATAATGATAGTTCATGCATCTGATGTAGGGGTGTTTGTCAGTGTTGGACTATACATGACATTTTACTGACCTATAGTATTTTTTATATTTGGAGGTTTATGATATCTTCAAGGAGAGATGATTTCAGTATGATCTTCAGTATAAGATCAGGTTTTACTTAAATGATTTCCATTTAATAAAATATAAACAAGTTATTAATATGAGTGTCATTATATAAGGGAATCTAATAGATGCCTTGACTAGCATCATTACTATTTCATCAAGGATATCTTGATGTTGTACATTGATTGGTAATAACTGCTCTTCTGATTGTTTCTTCCAAATAAGTAATGGTCATAATAGTCAGGGTATTGGACTAACATCTCATGATCAGTTTTCATTCCAATTATATCAAAGTGGAATGTTTGGACACAAACAGACATAGTGTCCTTACCCCACAGTCGAGTGTCACGTATTTGGATGATTGGGTCATCATCAAGTGTTTTGTGTGAGCATTCCATAGCAGACAATTGGCATAAAATCAATACAATAACTAGAATTGGGAAGTGGCATAGCTACCCCTTCGGCAATCTGGTTGTTGGAGTTCCTCAGTCTGTTCAGGCCAAGAAATGGTATGTCGTACCCCTATGATTGAGAAACATTACCATGAAATGAAAATAGATTAATGTAGTTTTACTAGAGCCTAGGTAAAGGAGAAAATTCAGTTTCATGTTATGCAGACTACTCTAACTAATGTGGGAGCAATAACATCTACCATTAAATGTTTCATTCTTTTTTTATATAAATTATCTTGTAATTTTTTTTGAAATAGGATCATCACATTTTTTTATATCTTCTATATTTTAAAATGCTTGGGGATTATATGTAGAAAAAATATATGGTTTTTTAACCATTGACACATCGTTGAGAGTGAGGTTGTAAAATATCAAATAATTTAAGGTGAGTTCTCCTGAGAATGGTGGTTACCATTTATTTTGGGAATTTTACATGCTAAACATGATAGGCTTTGACCTAATACTTGTTATGGATTAGATAGTTCTATACCAGGATCATATCACTGTTACTATAGGAGAGTTACTTTCCTATCTCAAAAGGAATCATTATTTCTCACTAGGGTGAGTTGGATCTTTCAAATTGTCATGTGAGACCAATTCATTGTAGATTGGTTGGTCTCAGGGATCAAATTTCGTGTATATCTATAGTTAATAGTGTGACTTAGTATGATTACATTAATGCAGTGGTAAAAGTTTTTCAAGATGTGTTCCCGGACATGTTACATTCCATAACACTCAAGCGAGAGGTCGATTTCACGATCAAGTTGGTGTAGGAAGTAGAACAAGTTTCCATCATACCACACCAAATAGCACCAATAGAGAATTAGAAAGCAATGTTTCAATTATAAGATCTAGAATCTAAAGTATTCGTACATTTGAGTACATATCATTTTTTTTACCAAGACCACTTTTATGAAAAGGATGATGGATCCATGCAATTATATGTGGATTCTCTAATATTGAACTAATTGAAAGAAAATAACCTACATCCTCTTATGAACATTGATGAATTTTTCAATTTTATGAGAGGTGATAAGATCATCTCCAATATTTAATTGAGTTCATGATATCATCTGTTAAGTGTGAGGATATTATAAATACCTCCTAATTAATTTATGAGTTGGTATGGCCTGTGTGTTTATAGTGATGTCGTTTGGGTTGACTAATATGACTAAAATATTCACATCCTTAAAAAATAATATCTTTCAACAATTTTAATATTTTTGTGCTGTTTTTAGTTCATGATATCTTATTTTTTTCCCAGTACACAGACGATCATGCCAAAAGTCAAAAATGTTTCTGGTGTACGTTGGGAGAACCTCAACATTACCCCAAGCTAAAAAAATAAATTTTCTTGATAAATAAAGCTTACTTCAAAGGCTATGTAATATCATAGGTAGGAGTGTATGTGGACCTAGAAAAATCCACAACCTTGATATACCGGGAAAACCACGTTAACATTCTTGAAATACGGAGCTTTATATGTTTAGTAGGTTATTACAGAGTTTTATCAAAGATTTAAACCATTTGGAAGTGCCAATGTTTTGGATGACCAAGAATGGGGTAATGTTTTTTTTTGGTCTGAAGATTTTGAATGATATTTTCATCATATAAATGTAAGTGTGGCCTCAAAAAATATTATCACATTACCTATTCTAGGAAAATCATATATCAGGTACTGTAAAGCATCCATTGTTAGAGTCAGAGTTGTTCTAATGCATGATGATCGAGTGGTTTCTAATGGATCAAGTAATCATAGATAAAAAAATAGGAATAAACCTAATCATGATCTAGAAATATAAATAGTGGTAAATATCTATTTATGTTGGATAGGCTATATCATGGGTGAGTGTTTTGTGGAATAGATGGATCACAAGAGCCATATGTACATCTTTTATTAGCAAGACTTGATCCTTTTGGAAGAGGATGTGGGTCGAGTATTTTCAATATTCTGAAATTGAGTTTGATTATACACTGGGAAAGGGAAACATAATTATTGATGACATAAACCTGAATATATAGATAGAGGCAGTATGAGGGTCTTGTGACATGTGGCGGATAATGTAGCTTTTTGAAGAGATGCATCTGGATGATCTATACACTAATGGAAATAACACCTATACCCACGGTTTTAAACCATGGGTATAGCCATTGAAACCATGGGTATACCCTATACCCACGGTTTCAGTAACCGTGGGCTGTAGTGCCGTCACAACTGACCTATACCCATGGTTCTTTGAAAACCGTGGGTATAGACCTGAAAAATTTTATATTACCCACAGTTCATTGAACTGTGGGTATAGATGTATACCCATGGTTTTATAACTGTGGGTATACTGATTTATAGCAGTGCATACTGATTTGTAGCTACTGCAAAAAGTTCCCACAGTTCAAATGAACTGTGATTATAGATGTATACCCACGGTTTCAAAACTGTGGGTATATTAATCCACAACGCTTGAAATTTCCCACGGTTAAATGAACAATGGTTATAGGAAGGTCCCCTGCACCAGAGCAGCTGCACCTCAGCTGCACCTCGCTCTACAATTCTGCACCTCTACGATTCTGCACCTATAATCATTCTACACCTCTAAACATTCTGCACCTAAAAACAGAATTTAAGATCATACTTAGATCTTTAAAACACCAAGAAGCCAACAATTTGACATGAATCATCATGAAAGAAAACCCAATGAATGAATGTGTAAAATCCACACAATATTCTACATCATTTAGCAATGTTATTCAACCCCTTTCTGAGCCGAAATGTTACTTTCATGGCCCAAACATCCAATAATAAAACCTTACACTTATACCCCGCTATAAAGCATCCATTAATTGATTCCAAGGTAAAAAACCAAGGGGAGTCACTACCCAATGTCTAGAATCACCTATCCTGGCTATACTAGCCTCAATCGTACTTGAATGACTCATCGCAATCCCATTTAAATATGTTGATATCCCAACCCACATACCCTTTAAAAAGATCACGTTTTTTATTTTAAAGGTACATGACTTGTACTCCCCCTCAAAGGGACCTAATGCATCGAAACATGCCTCATACTTTAGATTTTAAACCAATATCATAGGTCTCATATGGGTACACAAACATGTACGTGAAAATGAAGGCATTGTTCTAGAAGTTCCATAGAATCATCATGTGATTTATTTAGTGTTTTAACATATTCATTCTAGAGTGACTGGGATGAGACCCTTTCTTCTATCACCAGGCCTAGTGAACCAGGAGATTCCAAGAGGAACTTGACCCATTTCCATGATAGTTCTCTAATTTAAATTTTTTTAGGGTTAAATATAGGATCCTCCCCCTCTCCCCCTACCCAGCCCCTCCCCCTCCCTCCCCACTACCCACCCCTCCCCCTCCCCCTGCCCAGCCCCCTGCCCATCCATCCCCCTCCCCTCCCCCTGCCAAGCCCCTCCCCCTCCCTCCCCACTGCACAGCCCTCCCCCTCCCCCTACCCACCCCTCCCCCTGCCCAGTCCCCCTCCCCCTCCCCCACCTCCTCCCCCTGCCTAGCCCTTTCCCTTCCCAGCCCCTCCCCTTCCCCCCTACCCAGCCCCCTCCCCCTCCACCCTACCCAGCCCCCTCCCCCGCCCCTCCCCCTCCCCCTACCCAACCGTTTCCTTGCCCAACCCCCCTCCCCCCTGCCCAGCCCCTCCCCCTCCCTCCCCTCTGCCTAGCCCTCCCCCTGAATCTCCCTGCATGAATTATGTAGATGCATGACTTGTTTTATTTGGATGCAGACGCAACCAGGTAAGGTACTACAACTGTTAGAAAACATCTTAAAATTTTGATAGGGTACTATAACACACTGTATTATAGAACAGATTATAGTAGAAAACAAATCTAAAATCGGGTGTCCAATTAAATATGTTCCCTTAAGGTATGTTTATTTAAGGTAATACAACTCACTGTAGTACAAAATAGATTATAACACAAGAAATACCAGTCAAACTCAGGAAGAATGTGATTATCACTGTATAATTTACTGCTTGAGTTGTAAACAATATAAACTTCAATACATCCTATCCTGTTGAAGAGTTAGTTGAAAAAAAAATTCATCAATCCTCACTAAGACATAAATGATACACATCTCTTAAGTTTCTTCTCCATGCTTCTAAATTGAAGGCATTCATTTCATCAGCCCATGAACATTGACCAATATTTCAGTTCATCGCTATGCTGGGATGAGAACAATCATAGTGTGTCTAGAAACTCTTAGACATGACCCACAAAAATCAATATACAGTGGAGTCTATAGTGAAAACATATCACCTTCATTCATATGTTGGATGAAAGGGAGGTTAACTCCATGATTTTACGACCAATAACCTACATTCATATAGTGTGTAAATGCATATGAAAAATGATGCATGGTGGGGAGGTTAATTCCACAATTTTAGGAAGACATACCTCTTATAGAGATCTGGCACTTTTTAGTGCAGGATTCCCTTGATCTCTTCATGTCCAGAGTGAGTCACCTGTAATATATAAATAAAAATAATCAATATTCATCTTAAAAGATGATGTGGGTAATAATGTATGAAAAAGTATTATGAGAAGGGAAATAATGCAAATTGTCTATGAGATTATTTCAACGATATTACGAGAACATACCTTTTGCGGGGAGAGAAAAACATCGGTCAAGATTTTATTGAAGTGTCTGCTCTGGGTGGTTTTGTTAACATCCACCTCACCTGTGCACTTGCCTTTTGTTTCCAGTGCACCCTTCAAGAACACTTTCAGCTTCCAGAATGTTGATTCACTCTGCATCCCACATACCAATTATGGATGGAAACAGAGAGGAAACAGGGCATTTGTGTTGCAATGAATAGTCAGAAATGTCAGGTTTAATGATAGCAACCATTAGTGTTTACCTTCAACTTGAATACAGTGCCCCATTGATGATTGTTCAGAAGGCGTTGATGAAAGGTGATGCCCTGGGAGTGGTTGATCCTCTAATGCGTCATGGTAATAATCTAAATCAGCTAAAAATTCATTTCTAGGAGCACTTGAAGTCCTATTGTGTTGTTGGAAGCTAAAAAGTGATCTTCCATCATACTCAATAAACTGGTTCCAATTATCATATGTCTTCTTCAACAAGGTGTCCACATATACCTGCAAAGAGCCAATAATGGAAGCACTTATTAGGTTTTAAAAGCCTCATATTCAATTGTCACCCGAGAAAATATGTTGGGTAATAGAGAATTGAATCATTGCATTTTATTAAGATTTTTCTAGCCTATTATTAAATACTACCTCCGGTCCATAGTATATGAAAAAAATAACATTTTCAAAATAACTAATAAAATCAATTAAAAGTGGGTTGAAACATTCAATTTATCACAAACTATAATATGTTCAGTAAAATATTATTGGATCAAAAACATGAAATTCATTTTCATAATTAATGAAGATCATTTGTGGAAGAAATTAATTAAATACGCTACTTTTTATTATACTTCAGACCATGAAAACAACTTATTTTATTCTTTATATTGTGGAATGAAACAGAATAATGTAAAGCATTTGGCCTGTGTTGTTTAACTCACAAGTCACTGAGATTGGCTAATAGGCCAAGTGACTGTGACCCTATATAGTTGGAAAGGAGAGGACATATTTTTTGTTTCCCACTCCGGACATGGTTGGTTTTCTTAATATTATAAAAATTAATATTAAATTTTTTTATTAATTTTTATTACGATGTCATTAATTTAACAGATAAATAAAGATAAATGAATTTTCTGAACTTATTTAACAGGAGGTCGAAAAGTTTATTCTGTTTAACAGTCAATTGGACCTCCTAATAAATAAGATCAAAAAATTGGATTTATCGATAAATCTCCCTTATTTTAATTATATTAAATTATTTTCTTCTCCATCACAAACCAAACTTCATTATTAATTATTCTTTCCACTGTTAATTTTTTCTTTATTCTTCAATTCTTTCAATTTATTTTCTATGAACCAAGCAATGCCTAATATGAAAAACAAAAAGTATGACTAAAAAAATAAAAACCGTTTTTCTTTCAATAACATGAGCCATAAAAACATCACAGCACATGAGCAACATCGAAAAAATAACTCACTAAAAAACTCCATCATATAAAAATAAAAACAGGAAATTCATGACAACAAGGCACGGAATGAAAGAGAAAATCCTACAAACCTTTTGGCTGTCAGATAGAGAATCAGCTGAGAAATATTGTTCTCCCGAAATAAGGCCACCCAACTCATAAATGTTATTAAAAACAACACCTACACTTCTTGATTGATCAGGAAAATATAAATAATTCTTCCCACTTAGGACACAAGTCTTTGCATGATCTATGAGAACCTCTCACATCATATTTGACATGACACTTCCCAGGATCTACATGCATAAAGAAGCCTGTAAAAAAATTCATAAGAACTATTTTTTGTTACAATGGCCAAATCCTATACATACATTTCGCAATTTATGGTTGTCTCTGACTGCAAGCCGAAGGAAATATTGAACTGTCAATATACCATCTGCTGTTAGCTTATTATAAAATGACCCATCCTTGCCAATCTTCTCCAATATCCACACCTCATCAGTAAATGTAGGTGGATTGTGTTTCCTGTATACTACAATTTTAAAAATAAATAAAATGCAACACTTAAGACTTTGTATGAAGAGAAAAATAAGAAATAATAAGAAAAAAACACTTAGCCTATATTCCCCTCTGTGATCTTTAACTGCAAAAGCTTCTGACTTGGTTTCGCGTACATGTACACCCTCACAGGATCCAGGGGAAACCTTGGGCCCAAGCCGGAATTTCCTACTTCTTATCCAACTAGAGTTATCTGTAAATGTAACTTCACCCAGTGTTCTGATGCCCTCCTTCAGTACAACTTGCAGGTCGTACTGTCCCAACCCTTCGAGCCCTCCACTGTAGCAACCCCAGCCCTCCACTGCACCCCCTCCCAACCATCCCCTCCCAGACTCCCCCCTCCCAGCCCCCCAGCCCTCCACTACAGCCCCCTAACCCTCCCAGCCCGCCCTCCCAACCTTCCCCTCCCAGCCACCCCCCAACCCTCCACTGCAGCCCCCCCAGCCCAGGCCTCCCCTCCACTGCTAAGGCCAATATTATATGGGGAGATAATAATAAACACACCAAATCATAAAAAATATATGGCATGTGAAAATAACCTAAATAATTGACAAATAACACACCTGATGAAAACATAATCCAAAATGCATTTCATTGCATAAAGAAATTCACATACAAGAAGTCAAACAATAGAAAAAAAACATTAATCTCCAATATAAGTCTCTCTGCTAAGTCAAAAATGGAGGTGATTAATATCCCCCAATCGCCATCATCATCATCCTCATGTTCAGTACCATCATCAGCAGCAGCGAAATCAACAACAACATCATCACCAACCGCACCGTCAGCATCGTCATCAGCAATCTCATCACCAACAACATCATCAAGAACATTCTAGCCAGCTCTATCGCCACCACCGTCATCGCCACTAGGACCCTCATGGGAATCAACCAAGGAATTATTTAAAGAGATCATTGACTCCATACATGAATGAATAGTGGAAGCAACCTCTGATGGTAGTGACTGACTCTAAACAGACAGAGCTTTCATGAAATGTTCATTCACTAGCTTACTTTTTTCACCCTCCTCTAGTACAATATTCTTTGTCACAGATAATTTAGCATGCACACTTTTCAGCTCAGAGGCCTTAGAGGAGTCTAATGATGGCCAATACCTAGAGGAGACAATGTTTTTTCCAGGTCTACAACGGACTCTTCCTGGATGCTCCACACATAACACCCGACTCAAATGATCATTTAGCCCTAAGTTGTCAGCTTCCTTCTCATCCATGGCATCCTAGGTAGACTGTTGAAATTATAAACATATTAAATAATGAATTTCGTATAAATGCTTGAAATATAAATAAACAAACTTAAAATTTTATCTTGTTTTTGTGAATTAACTGCAGTTCCATATTTTCTGTTTCCTACTAAAGCAGAATAATTTGGTACGGGGTACATGACCTTCAGTTCCCAAATAAACTTGCTGCATATGAGAAGTTCACAAATTTGGATTACAGCCATATATGATAAATGTAAAAAATTGGATTAAAGTGAGTTGCAATAAAGACCTACAAACTTGAGGTAAATGACAGTCATAACAGATTGGTGGTTTTCTGAAATGGTTTTCAAAATTGGTTTTCTGAAGTGGGTTTCAAGGAAATATACTACTTGTTTAGGAAAAATAGACAAGAATTATCCTAGTATAAGATGTGATTTCCAGGATACATGTACTAACCAAGGGAATGCATGAATAAGTTATGATGACATGTTACAAATAAAGACATTATTTTAATTCAGATGAATGTACCAGCTGCTTCTCTTTGTCGGGCATTGTAGTGCGCCCCAATGTGCGTAGATATGTCATTTCATCTTTGTGTTTTTTGTTTTTCGCTGAAACTTCCTAATAAACAAAAAAACAATACAAGTAATAAAAACAAAATTTTATATAAAAACTATTAAATATGGGTAGTACCTTATACTATTCAGTCATCCAATGTGCGATCATTTTTTGATATTGACTATTTGGACATTCAGGGTTTGTGGGTACACCCTCTAACATAGTACCCACTCTACTCCTCCAACCAATATGTAACTCATACTTGTATGACCTCGAATACTCTCCAAGATCACTCAACCTAGCATCTTTGGTAGCTTCACCATTAAGAAAGTTAAATCGACTCTGCAATGAAATTGTTAAGTCATATAAATACATTACTAATATAAATATAAATTTATAAAATTTCTGTACCCATATCTGCGCCCATGCCCTATCCTTGATGTCAGCACTGATATGTCTCCATGAGACCGGTTCCACTGAATCAATATCATGATATTGGGCTAAAGTATCCATCAAACTTCTACACTCCTTAACATTTTTACCTACTATTTAATTTTGAGAATTGTAATCCACTATAATATGAGTTTCACGATTTCGGGAATCCCGCATTCGAGTGCACCCTTGTCACCATCTAGAAGATCCCAATAAATAAGACAAGAGGTCAAAAGAGAAGAGTTACGTGACAGTAAAATATGAAAAAAGTAAAATGCTATAATTTGAAACATTTATAATAAAAAAACCTGATGCAGGCTCCTAGATAGGCTGTGAGGCATCCGTGGACTGTGCTGGATCAGCATCCTCTGAAGGAAGTATCTGTTCCACAGCATGCTCCGGTTGATCTCCATGAACAGGAGTGGAAACTGAAGGAACATACTCAATATGTGTAGGATGTACGGTAGGAAAAGGAGATGGCGTAGAAATGTCAGAATATGCATAGTAGGTCTGGGTATACATGAATGGATATTAAAATTGTGCAGGTGAGAACATCGGTCGAGTCGGCGTGGACATGGAATGGGAAAAACAGGGTAAATGGGATGATGATGGAGGCATGTAAGGGAACATCCCAGGGGTCTCAAGCGAAGGGCGTACATGTGTGGGAGATGGGATGTCCACTAATGGGTCTGTGTGGGGAGTGGTAAGACGGAAGCTCCGCCTAGGTCTAGGAGGATCCCTACTCGGTCCCATACTGGGAAGAGGAAACTCTGGAGTTTTATGACTATACAAAATTTTGATAAAAAATATGAACGTGATATTATATGCAATTAAGAAGATAAATATTAGAATTAATATACTCACTGAAGACAAGTCGTGCTCGCATCTAACCGGATCAACATCAAATAATCTCTTCTTGCGAGCTTCTGTAGTTTTCTTGATAATCATCATAAAAATGAAATATATATTTTTTAGCAACAATTTTTACAAATCATATATTCAACTTAAAAAATGTCATAACATCTTTCAGTAATGATAATTTACAACCAAGTTATAAAATTTTTAAAACCATATTTTAAACCCAGTTTTCTGAATTGAAAGAAAAATAATTAAATGAAACAAAACCAAACATTACTAAAAGAGACATATAATTCCAAAATAAAACTAAATTAAAGTAATTACATTAGTACTAACCTGAGAAACTCACGTCAAGGTAAACTGAATGAACTATGAATATATATGGTTAATTTTATATATTACCCTCCACTACCTTAGGTTCAACATCATCTCTCACAATGGGACAATTTGTGTCATCAAATACAATATTTTGGCTAACACCAATGGGGGCGTCAATGGTGACAATTTCATCCCTAGCATAATGAAAAATATGTCTTGGGATTACTTCATTAATGACACCGTAATCAGGTTTCATATGATCTTTCACATAAAACACTTGTTTTTTCATTGATGCAAAAATGTATTGTTCATCGGTATGTAGGAATCGACTCATGTCAATAACTCTAAATCCACAATCATCAATAAATGTACCATGGCGCGTCATTGAATCATACCATTTACATTTCATCATATTGACTCGACCTTGAGAGTAGTAATCCAATAACAATATTTTCTCAACCAGTGCATAATAATATACATCTTCATATCGAGGTCGACTATCTGATGCACTGGTATAACAATCTGTTCTATAAGTTAACATAACGCCATCATGCTCTATTCTCATATTCACTGCTTTATCAGTTGAAACAAATTTGTATCCATTGATTATTAAAGATTTGATGTCACGAACCAAAGAATTGGGACCAAAATCCAACGCTCTTAATTCTTGAGAAATGAAGTCAGCAGGTAATCTCAATACATGGAATACATATGATTAATATAATTAAATATATATCTATATTTTTAGGTATTTAATGTAATGGTTATACCTTGGATTTCAACCAAGCTAGGAACTCTTGGCTATGCATTGCCTCTCTCCATCTCAACGGCAAAGACCAATGAACTCTACTTATAATTTGTTTATGTTCTCTACATTAAATGACAATAAATGTATATGGTATATGTGATATGATATCGTATGAGATAACACATATATATTCAAATTACTTACTTGATATAGGCATCGAACAAACCACAATTAAACAAGAATGTACGATGTGACATATTCCGCTCTTCAAATCTCAATGTAACCAATGTATATGACCCGAAAATTCCACCTTTTTGGGAAGAGATGGAAACGAGGGCTGAATTTCCTCATATTGCTCATCTTCGTTTCTCATTGGTCGTTTATGTCTTGTGCTCACATCAGACAAATACATTGAACAAAAACCCATACATTCTTGGGCCAGATAACTCCTCACAATGGAACCTTTAGGATAATTCTTATTTTAGACATATGATTTCATTGTGCACATATTTATTTCAGTGGGATACTTAAACCGAAAAGCGACTAGTCCCCCAAGAAGTGTCTCAGTTGGAAGATGAATTGTTAAATGCAACATGCAAGTGAAAATATATGGAGGAAATAGTTTTTCCAACTCACACAGAATTAACGGTGCCTCTTGCTATATTTTTATATACAATGATTTGGATAACCTTTTAGAAAAAAGGTCTCTAAAAAATGACACAACCGAATCAATAACTCCCATAAAATATTGGATTGAAAATGCTGAATTGTTATTGGAATCAATTCATGAAGAAGGATGTGATAATCGTGAGTTTTTAGGGATTTTAATTTCAAATGTCTTCTATTGATTCATTTAGATTTGTTGTTGGAGTAGCCATGTGGAACCTTGATATTCTCTAATACTGCCAGAAATTGATCTTTCTCTGCCAGTGTCATCACATAAGAAGCACAAGGAACTTTCCATTTGTTTTCACCAATACAAACATGATGTAGTTCTAGTCGAATACCCCAATCCAATAAATCCTAACGAGATCAGAACTATTCTTTGGTCTTCCCCTTAATATTCAAAATAATATCAAGCAACATTTCACATATATTTTTCTCAATATGAATTAAGTCTAAACAATGACGTAACAAATTAGTAGACCAATATGGAAACAAAAAAAATACTTCTCTTTTTCCAATTGAAAGTGACTGCATTATCATCATACTTCCTCTTTAGAGATGTCAACTGACATTTTCTTAAGGAAAAGCTGAAATCATTCAATTCATCAAGCACATCACTTCCTGACATACGTTGAGATGGTTCTTCATTGTCAATATTATTATCAAACCTTCGACGATTCTTCCTTTATTGATGATCCATTGGGAAGAATCGGAGATGCCCCATGATATTGAAACTACTACGACATTTAAGCCTTCTCGATCATGTATTCTTCATACAAATGGGACATGATAGTTTTTCCTTCGTGCTACAACAAGACATCATTGCATAGGCAGGGAAATCATTTATGGTCCATATAAGGGAATCACGAATCTGAAACATATTCTTTGAAGAAGCATCAAATGTCTGCACACCTAAATCCGAAAGTTGTTTCAACTCATTTATTAATGGCTACAATTTGACATCTATTTCATTACCAGGATCCAAAGGTCCATAAATCAGTAAACTCAAAAAAGTGAAAGGTTTTTTCATACACATCCAGGGAGGAAGATTATAAACATGAATAAAAACAGACCACATGCTATGAGCAGTAAGCATCTGACCAAACGGATTAAAACCATCACATGATAGGCCCAATCTGACATTATGCACATCAGCTGAAAAATCAGGATTTTGTTCATCAAATTTCCTCCATGCTAATCCAACTGCAAGATTGACCAGCTCATCATTACATTTAATCCTCTCAGCATCGTTCCATCACATATTGACTAAGATTTCTGGAGACATGAATAGATTTTGAAGTCCGGGAATCAATGGAAAGTGCAACATGACTTTCTGTGGCACACAAGATAGTGTTCCATCTACATTTGTCTTCCATCTAGATGTATCACATTCTATATAGTCATTATAGTCAGCTGTTTCCTCCAAAAACAAACTGCCATCTTTCATACAAGCATGGAATTTATTAGTACCAAATCCAATCTGCTTAATTAACTTCCATTCCATGTAATGATTTGAGGGAATATCTGCACCGTTAGGAAGCAAGTCCTACAAAAATGTATGAATATAATCAATGGCAGTATTAAAAATCCATTACATGGTTATCCCATGATATAACCGCATTAAAAATTCCAACTTGGTCATTTTAGTACATTCCTGATATACTGGAGTTCTGGCATCATCTAATAAATATTTCACTCTGTCAACTTCATCGTCTTCAGCATTTTCCTCGTTCGTACTGATATCATTGTCTTCTTACACCGGTATGCTATCTCTATCGGAATGATGCACATATGGAAACCAATCAAATATCAAATTCTCCATGTTACTTCGTTCATTTCGTTTATGAATAGTTGAATATTGACTCGTCTCTCCATGGTGAAACCAAACATTATAGATTTCTTGAAATCCAAATTTCGTTAAATGGTAACTAGCTTCTTCTCATATTTACCATGGTCTTCCAACACAATTATAACATGGACACTATAAACATCCTCCATCTGACACATTGCTAAATGCAAAATCTAAAAAATTCTCCAAATTATTTTGAAACTCAGTTGAAATCAGATCGGTAAGATACATCCATCTTCTATCCATTATATAACAATAAATAAAACTATCATTCAATCAACAATGTAAATCATATTTAAAAAATTCATTACAATCAATTTTATTATTAAATTAATCAAAGCATATTTGTAGCTAGCAAAACATATTTAATGAAAATAGGTATCCATGATTGAATAAGTAGGAAAAAAGGGAAAAAGGTCTGCCTAGATATGTAAACTAAAGAAAAAAGTTAAAAAAGTCACTCCACATAGAAAGTAGTTCACATTCTAATAAGGCACTACACCAGGATCATGCTCAAGTGAAAATGCACCAAATCAATGAGATTTATAGATAATATGATAACTATCCATAATAAACCACATCCCATGAGGATAAAATAATTTTTACCACCACATCGACCACTAGGATTATAAAATACTCAATGAGTCCAAAAGATATGAGAGGTGACTCCAAGTTAATCTCAACTCATAGGGCTGGGGGAATTTTTTTCCATGACTTTCAGTAATCAAATCATCAAATCCTTAGTTGCCGTAGGAAGTATAAATGGTGTCCCTACATCATCCCCATATATTAAGGATGGGATCATTATTATCATATTTTCTAATAAATTTAAACATTTCATGGTTTGGAAGTTGTTTCATGAAGTTCGTGCCCTAGTGATTCCTACGGTCATCTAACAAACAGCTTTCATTGGGAGAAAATTCGGTGAGGATAGTCAAAAATTACCTCAGGGACGTTATCTATAGAAAAAAATAGGGTAACATCCACTGAATAATATCGAACATCACATAGTTAAAAATATTAAAGACCCATTGAGAATAGGTGTTGATGGAAATACCTCAATAAAACACTCAAAGGGGAAGTAGGTAGTGAAAATTCACACTTTCACTCAGATAATAATGATATGATTCCTTATTCCTATTATTCATTCATGATTTTCATCATTATCAATATGGTAGATGATATAGATTGCGACATGGACACTGTAATGATGATGCAAAAATGTGGTTTGTTTTGTAGACTCTAGTGGGCCCAGATTTTTCCACTATTTTAGCCTCCTTGTGGGCTCCATCAAATTCTAGGATGACCTTAATCATAATTTAAATTATCAACATAACTCTATGCTAAGGAAAATATTTGACGTTAATCTCATGGACAATTAACATCTGGAAATTAAAAGTTATCTATCTTTATCTCTTGATGGAAATGCCTAATTTACACACTCAAAATTCTACTCCCATTGGGTATGTTTTTTGAACATTTTGTAGAGGACATCCATGATGAAGTGTAGACACTGTTGATCTCGTTGAAATATCTAAGTAGATTCTGGGAGTTTAAATACATGGGGTAGCATCTAGAAAATACCATTTAGTGAAATAGGTATAAAACTGCTAAGGAAGAAACTGTAGCTATTACACTCAATCTAGTGACCATGACTACTGGATAACCCAAGAAAGCTCTACATCACCTAACACCTCCCACTCAGTAAAACAAAACAAAAAACTGTCCTAGTCAAGAGACAAAGCGATATTAGGGTTTCCCATTATTTAGGATTAAAAGGATAATTTTTTTAAATGAATAGGTTCCTAGTTACATTATTTTCATTATGGAAAATTATTTCCTTAGGCTTATTGATCCATGGAAACCTAGGGAAGTTGTCCTTAGTGATCATCCTGACTATTTCCCTTTTCACTAGATTCCATTCCACACCATCCAATACATCTTTTTCTTCAAATATATCCCCTAGATAGTGGTTGTTTTAGAACAGGTGATACTTGTAAAATCCTTAGCAAAAGTGGACAATGTTTCTACTTCCCAATAAACAGGAAAAAGTGTCTAGAAATATGTTCCATCTAGGCATGATTGAATGTTTGATGACTGAATAACACAGAAGATAGTTTATCAATACCATACTAATCTTAGGGCACAACATTTTCAATTTATTGTGGTCTCTACACCTCCTGTGTTATCCAAATTTACACCATAAAACCCATCATCTGGAGGTAGATGAAAACAAAATAAGAAGAAAATGGCATAAGATCAAGAGTCTCATACGAAAACCAATTACTCATGCATTTTTCATTAGCTCATGAGAAGAAAATACTATGTGAATGTATCCATGCCTCATAGGGATAAATTTTACTAATTTCTTTATATTCCAGAACTTATTTCCAAAAGGATGAACTAGCCGGGTGTTTACCAAATACGAATAGATCTTCAATCATTAAAAAATTACATCCTAATTCACAGTAAGATGTACAATATTACCTTGTTTAAGAGGTGATGGCAATGATGTCGAGGCGGAGGTGAAGGCCGGGAGGTCCAGGTCGGGATCCGGGAGGCGGAGCCGGGAGGCGGAGCTGGGAGTTGGAGGCCGGAAAGGGGAGTCGGAGGCTGGGGAGGGGAGTCGGAGTGGGGAGGAGAGGGTCGAGAGTCGGTGGTTGGGGAGGGAAGGACACGACCAGGAGTCGAGGGTCATGGAGGTAGGGTTGAATCGGGGAGCGCGATGGAAGTTTGAGGAGGAGGAGCCCAATAGTTAGGTCCGATGGAAGGTTGAATACCCGTGGTTTTAATAAAACCGTGGGTATAGAGAACTAAAATAAAACTATCCCCACAGTTTAAAGAACCGTAGGGATAGACCCCATTTCCAGTAGTGATAATCTGATGGGTGAGTATCTCTGACTTCAACATCTTTTATACCCATTCTTCTGGACTAGATCAAGGAAAAATATTTATTTGATTTAGAGGGACCATTTCTAAGAATAAAATTATATTGGGGGGTGGGGTGATTCCATTTGGTTGTTCTCTCAGTAGTAGAAATTCGCCTATTTTTAATAGACAATTATGGGTTACTACGGGCTTAAATGATGCTGATGAGGGAGTTTCATGATTCAAGAGGGTTGATATATACTGATTTAACATCGATGTATCTTGATATCCATAGAGAGTAATGGTTGTCAAGAATTAAGAAGGATGTGGTATGGTTCATGGCTATATTATTTATTTATGAATAGGTGAAAGATGAGAATCAGAATCTAGTTGGGCTTTTGCAGACTTTTCCCATTCTAGTGTAGAAATAGGATGATGTCATTATGTATTATTTGGTAGGATTACCCATGATGACCCATAATAATAATGATGTATGGGTTTTTTATGATTAAATAACTATGGTATCCCTATTCATACATATTAGGGAAACCATTACAGTTGAATAACTAGAAAATATTTACTGGCATGAGTTGGTTTGGTTTCAAAATGTTCCATGGAGTATCATTTCAGATAGAGATTCTTGTCTCACCTCGTTTGTCAGGAAGGACAATCAGAAGGCCCAGGGATCACATGTTCTTCTTACCAAAACATATCATCCATAGACTAATGGTAAATCTAAGAAGTTTATTTCGGTTTTGGAGGATATATTATGGTCCCATGTTTTATATTTTGGTTGTTCATGAGAGAAACATATGATACTCATTGATTTTTCATATAATAATAGCCTCAAAAAATGATCGGGTATGTACTTCCTCAAGAGTTGTGTGTGTAACACATTATAGAAATGAGAGTGGTTTTGTTAACATTCCATGTGATAAGAATCCAAACCTACTCAATCAAGAATCTAGATGGATGAATATAACTAGGTAAAAAATTTTCTTTCCTCATAAAACTAATAAATATATTTATTAATGATGTTTGTAGAAAATAATTCTCACTAAAATTAAATTCAAGATCATGAATCAGTTTTTCATAATATATTTTCTATTCACTCTTATTTATATTTATGTTCTATTGAATAGATATAGCATCCCTTTAAATTTACCAAGATATATTAGGTCCAAATAGCTTTAATTATTCATCTTCAACCATAAACATTGGAGTTCTACACTTATTTCCATAGAGTGATTTATAGGGATCCATCTGAATTCATGATTGAATGATATTATTGTAATAAAACTGAAATATATTATTGTGTTGACCCCAAACATCATAGGAATTTAAGGGAAAAGACATTAATATATTCACTATGGTTCAATTGATTCTCTTTGTCTAAATTTATATCTAAGGATTATATAGAATGATGAAACTATACATCATATCTAGATCAAGATTATTACATCTATTAAACATCATGGAAAATATCAGATCTCAATTATATATAATGGAAATGGTACTTCCCAAAACCATACAACATATTTAATTTATATCTTGGAATTCTAATATAGATAAAATTATTATCTAATAGAAATTAAGTGTGAATAATTTTAGGTTGATAGAATACAACCCTTATATCAATGTTTGATTTAGATATTTTGTGGATTCCAATAAAAAAACACATGTTGTTTTTCCCATTTCAATTATAGTATTGGTAGGTTGTAATATCCCATTAGACTTATGTATATTATCCATATCTTTTTTTACACAAGGATCCAATACATAGATTCTGAAATCACTCATCATTCCATCCCACATGAAATACTATTTCAAATACATAAAAATATTTTCACTTCATAGAAGAATACATAATAGAGAACTACAAGCCTCCTATAAAAACTCATTCAAATCTATAGGGATATAACACATACATAGTTCTTAATAATTTTCATTCGATTATAGTAATTTTTATATCATGAACATTTATCAACATCGTCTATAGAAATACATCTTCTTAATATACCACTTTAATCCTTACTTCTATGGATAATATAGAACTCATTTGAGAAAGATAAGGATTCACCATTCTTTCAATATTTTTATGTCCATCCTTTTATAATATAGAAATATTAGATCTTTATTATCATTATCATAGATAAGATATAACGATCATTTCTAATCAAAGCGTCATCCACCTTGGGTAAATTATATTGTTGGTAATATATTGGGAATTCTTAATCATTAATTAGTTACAACTATCTTCTCAAACAAATGTTAAACAATTTTTAGTATTAAAATATAATATAATCATTTTTTATTTGTATAAATAGATAAAATTTCCCTGAAAATACAATATTTATATATTTTTTATGAAAATATTACTTTGGATAACTTTAAATCCTGATATGGGAAATTTTTCTAATGAACCATTAATTTTTAGAAGGAATAAGATATAATCATATCATTGTTCAAGAGGATTCACCCTAGTCCTATAAAAAATGTATCACAATATATTACAAATCCATCTCCACTTTGTGGTAATTTAGGAACATCTGCAATGATCAACCTTCTATGTACGTCCATGTAATTTTTTGACATTCACATGTCCCTATGTGTGTCCCTCCAGTTTGCATTAACTCGGTGAATGGATTCAAAATTTGTGACAAGTTTTACATAAATAGTAAATAATATCCAAAAAATAGGATGCCCAGATATCTGAGTCATCATGGTTTCTCTGGTCCAATGTTCAATAAACATCCTCATTGATGGATCCACTAATATAACCTAAATTTAGATTATATGACCAAAAATGATTCCGTTTTTTCAAAATTCACAGTTAGTTACTTTTTTATACATATTTTCCTTTGGTTTCTCAGTATAATCCCCAATTGATCTTCAAGCACTTCCATTCTCTTTTAAAATTTAATATTATCAGTTATAATTACTACCAAAAAATGATCATGGTAATATCTAAACAGTATATTAAATAAATTGATAACGATTTACGAGGTATTAGTAATAAAAAATGATATATCTATATATTCATAGTTTTTATACCATGTATAAAAAATTATATTCTCTATATCCTTCTTCTTGACCCTCAATTATTGATATCCAATATGTTGGTCTATCATCGAAAAAAATGATCTTTACTTAGTTGATAAAACAATTCATATATACTGGGTAGATATTACTTGATCATAAGTTTAATCTCATTAATATCATGATAATCAATGCATAGTTTCATCGATCATTCATTATTCTAATGAAAAAGAACTAGTGCACCCCATGGTGGCACACTTACTAGAATGAATCTGTTTTTAGGATTCCCCTCGATTTTTTTCTTTAATTTAAGAAAATACAATCATGGAAATTCTATAGGGAGTTATTAAAATATTCATAGTGAAAGTAATTAGTTCTATTCATAACTCAACAACATGATTAAGTGGAATATTAAAATACTCTTTCAAAAAAAGTGGACAAAATAAATAAAATACACATATCAACTATACTAATTTTCTCTCTAACCATCTACGATAAACACCCATTGTGAATAGGAATATACACCCATATAATGTGTAAAATTAACATTTAATGTTCATTTTAGTCATCTCACATGTAAAAGCTCATATGTTAGCTAGAAATATTAAATGTGATTTTAATTTATTTGAAATTGTTGTGGTATTAATTTTTAGAAAGATAGTTGATATTTATGATACCATCAAATTCAACCAGAGGGAGAAAATAAGATTTTTAAGAAGAAAATTTCTAAAAACATCAACCAAAGAATAATCATAGACTTGATATGTGATCATCACACAATAAGGTTTTTCACAAAAAATTAGAAATCTAATCACTGGGTATTGGAATTAACTTTCCCAGATACTATGATAAAGTACGATACATCACAATTTGAGCATTCTTATCTCAAACCCAACATCATTATTCTATATTCAATCCATTAAAGACCAAATTGGATAAAATAACCCTCTAGCATCATTGATCAATGTGATTAGTCCTGAAAATTACATATTAGGATGTCTATATCATGACATATTCATTTTAATCAATGAAACCTTAGGTTTATCATTAGTAATACATTGTCATTATCTATTCAAATAATTAATAATGTTCTATAAAGAGTCTATGAATTTCTATGTAATATCCCTCGGGAGTGTCAACCTAGGTGTGTAGAAAGACCCATTATCATGCACTAGGTAATGATAAAGTAAAATCCCAATGCACCATTTTAAGATTTATTAGCCCTAGATACAACTATGTCAGATCCAAATAGAAATGTCGTATCTAGAGAGGGATATAATTTCTTGGAAACCACTTGTTCTATCCTTCAACAATGTTCAATCAGGTTTTCATATATTTTGACATATCCTTAGGTTTATCAGTAAACATTTCTAATAATAGTTTCAAAGGAAACCAATACTTTCATATGATACTAACTATAACGAAATATTATTTCATTCAAATATATTACCTATTAATCAATGAAAATTTGTTTCATTATACAAAAAAACATATGAGGATATAAAACATTTAGTCTGTTAAGATAATGAGATAGATAAAAAATTGGTTCATAAGTGAATTACATCATATACCTCTATATTCTTCACAACTAGAACCCTTATTATACATATTGTACAAAATACCTTTCTTCATTAATTGATGAAAGTAATAATAATAATGGGATATGTAAGATGTTCAGTAAAGTTAAACAAGTGAGATATCAACATGACATGATCATAAAGTTATAAGAACATGAGATTAATATTTGATAACTATTCCATGAAAATGATAGATCATAAAATATATTCAGTTGATAAATCGTGGTAGATTATAAAAATTTAATAATACATTAATCAATGGAAATTATTAACACCATCATAACATTGGAATAAGACATTGATTTTTGGAATACCCATCAGTATAGAAAATCTTATTTTAAAGCTTCCCACTGAGATATTTATATCATGATAGGCTTGGGATAACCACTAAAGTACCCACATATAAATTGGGATTACCTCCAATATACCTACTTTTGGCCTTGGGATAACTTCATGTGTACACTCATTTTGGTATTGGGGTAACCTCCCCTGTACCCTATGAGCTGATAGAACAATAATAATAACATATTTCTATATAAGGATATATAATTTTGAGACCACCCATCACATAATTAATTCCATACATATCAATTACACAATATCATAAATCATTCATTATACAATAAAATGTGCAATGTAAATATGTTTTATAACCATTTAATAAAATAATAACTCATAGAAAAGAAAAGGATTTTATTAAAATTTCATTTATTCGTTATAGCATAACCCAGGGAAAATGGACATTTTTAATTTCCATATTTTTTTCATAATAATAAAAATTTCCTTTAAATAATTAGGATAATATAATATAATAATATCTCTATAATGTTTATTTGAAATCAAATAATTTTTTCATAAGTGGAAATTGATTTTAGAAGAAACATGGAACATTTTTTGATGGAAATACAATTTCCACTCTAAAAAACATAGTTAAAAAAATCACAAATATAAAATAATTTTTTTAATATAACATTGAAAACATCTATAGGAATATTTAAATCATTGAGCAGTCATGATAGATAGAAATACAGTTCTTTTGGTAATAATTACAACAAAAATTCATTTATATGTTTTAAAAAATTAAAAAGTACCTCATTCTTAAAATTGGAAGAAGACCCCATTTATATTATTTTGTAGAAAAAAATATGGGTAAATTTTTTTATAATAACAAATTTGAGATTATTTAAAATAATCTTAAAGTTTTTTTAGTAAACATAAATATGGAATACCAATGATTTTTGACAGATGATAAAAATGAATTTAATTTTTCTTAAAAACATTATTTTGGTATCATTAGTCATTATATATATTAAAATAGAAGAAAATAATTAATTATCTTGAGAAAATAGAGGAAAATAATATTAATGTGGTTTATTGAAATTTATATCATAAAATTTCATCATTGTAAATATAATAATAAATTGTTTCGAAAAATAATAAATTTTTGACATAAACCATTTTCCAAAATAGTCATATTTAGATCATAAGTTCAATGAATAAATATTGATATTTATATACAAAATTTTTCATGAAAATAATAATAGAATACATTAATTTGGAGTATTATTATAATAGAAAACTAATAAGTGTTTAATATGGAATGTGTCACATGAAAATTAATGTGAGATTAAAATTTATTACCACAGGTTGTATATTTATTTGTACCTATTTTAACCAAATGTATAACAAATATAGGATTATTATATTCATATTAAAGAACCATAATAATTTATATCATTCTATATATTATTTACACCAGAAAATTTATTATGTTTTTATTAATAATTCGTTGTTTAAATCGTGTTTCCGGTAAAAACTACTTCATTTTTCATGAATGTTATGGTTTTGTATTTTCTGTTCTTCTAATTTTATAATTGATTAAGAAATTTATAATTTTAAAAATATTTTATATTTAAAATAAATTTATTATATATTATTTTATATAATCTATAATATTTATAAATATAAAATTAATTACTTCATTCTTTGAGACGTTAGGTCATATATATGAATCAATGTTGTTTACATTCTCTTGATAAATGTATGGAATGAAAATAAAAAATATATAACCATTATAAAAAAATAATGTTAATAATATAATATATATTCATTAATTATATATTTATTATCATCCTTGTCAATGTGAAATTAAAAACAAATCATATTGTATCATAGAGATGGTAGCCCACATGTACGCATGAGCGGCGTTATCCTTTTTCTATGGATTAAAAGGTACTAAGGTGGATGGAATACTATAATTTATGTAGTATAAATATTCAACAAGTATAATATAATGAAATTAAATTCATAATTATCTCAATTCATGATAGGTGGTGAATATAAATGATTTAAATCGGTTCGTGAGGTGGTAGTCCGCTATACACACGATCGATAATTTCATTTCCCATTTGATAGAGGGGGATATTGGAATTGTTTATTCCATTAACAAAATAAATTATCTCTAATTTTTAGATGATTATTTTATTTTATCATTTTATTTAAAAATACTTCATGAAGTTGGAAGAAGAAATGAAATAAAAACAATCGGTTAAGAATAAAACCTCTTCATCAGACAACCACCTTAGGTTTTCACTAAAATCCATAATATAAGTGTTTCATAATAAAAATAATTCCTCTAGTTTATGGAGAGGGTAACAAGTAAGGTATTTAGTTATTTCATTTCTGAAGAATGAATTTTTATTTTTCATGAGGATATTATTGAGGGTTCCCTTTTATATTTGGGGGAGAGCGCACACATGGAATATTTGAAAAGATAAAGATATAAACACATTTGAAAAATTAATATTGTATACAAAAAAGGATAATTATATAACTATATATTCAATATGATATTTATAAGGATATAAAATATAAATTAAATTAGTTTTTATGTATGTTTACCACATATTATTTTCATTGAACCCTCATTAGACCGGATTTAACAGTAACCTTGGTAAATATTTTATACGGTATTCAGTATGCATTAAGACCAAAAAATAATTTGGAATTATTATGCATTATTAATTATTCTGATTCAAAATATGGAATATATTTTACAAAATTCATTTCATAGAGGTTTTATTCTATTATTTAAAATTAAACCCGCATATGCGATGATAATACATTTTCAAAGTAAACTTTTTTCGTAAGTACTAAATGTTTTTATATCAAAATTCAACATGATATTGATTATTGTACCCAAAAATATACTGTGAATGATATAATTGAATTGATTATAATTTTTTTTAAAATATAAAAAAATTAATTGTATTAACAATTTAAATGAAAATAAGGTTTTTTAATAAAAATTAGTATTTTTCACTATTTATTTAAAAATTAAACTTTTCAAAAAATCACACTGTGATATTTTTGACATGTTTATTTCAAAACTTATGTCAACCATTTTAAGAAATCATTTTATATTTTTAAAAATTTAATGTTATAATTTTACACAATAAACAATGAAATCATTTCCCAGAGAATGCATGTTTTTTTCAAAGCGTATAATGTATTTACAAAAACTTATTTCATTATCTATCAATATATTTTATTTACATAAAACCTATATATATAATTTTTTTAAAAAAATTATTCTTATTCATACAACCAAATTTAACAGTTATGTTATAATGATCATGTTTTAAAAATAATATTAATATTTTATTGTGGGTCACTAAAACATAGTGTTTTGTGTAACACAAGCTGTAAAAAAAATTAAATTTTTTGAAAATAATGTTTCTTAAAATCCAATAGTGTTACACGTATAGTCCTATTGAATTATTTTATGGATAATTTAGAATAAAATTTAGTAAAATAGTAGTTAATAATATGGCTCCAACAATTTTTATCGATTGAGAGACTAAACATTCATTGTCTCTTTGGAAGGATAATTTATGTGTTTAGAGATGTGGAATGATTAGTAAAAATGGAAATTTGAATTTATCGTTTTTATTTTGAAAAAATATAAAATATAGGGTTCTAGTAGTGTACTAGTTATTAAATAAAGATTTATTAGGTACCTAGTGATCCAACCAATGAGAGTATCCTCACTAGGGTATCTCTAGAAACCCAATGTTATTCCACTAGATATGTAATTGGAAACTAAATGGGGGTTAGTGGGATACTATGTATCTGGTGGCTCAATGATTATTTTTTAAATAATCGAGGATATTAAAATCATCCTTGAAAATTTTTCTTTGATCCCAAAGGGGTTCACTTGGATTCATATCCCTCTAGTCCTATAAATATATAAGGTAATTAGAATACATTAATATTTAACCTGTAACATTATCCACTTGATTCATGGTTTCCAAAGATATATTTATTTGTTAAATGATGGGAAACCACTTCCTTTTTTCCTAGTTTCCTTTTCAATTTAAATCAAAATTTTCAATAGTTGGGTTTTATTCAACTTTATTGATCTAACTAGATAATTGTAAAATATATATTAGATGAAGGTCAAATTATATATGATTATTAAAATAAGTTTATATTGAAAGAATACATTCCAATAATATATATTTTTATATGGTTCTTTTGATTACTTGATTTTTTTAGAGAAGTATTTCATTTTAGATTAAATTACGGCTTGTTTGAGTTTATTATATTTTAGATTTTATGGTTAGTGGTGTTAGATATTTATCAAGAGTTTAGTAAAAATATGTTGACTAATTATTTGGGAGATAGAGTATATATAATTAGATTTATTGTTTTTAGGAATTAGCTACAGAGTTATTAGAATTAGAAGTGCATACTAATCAAATATATAAATGTGTCATCTCAAACATCATTCCCTTTTAACTTGGTTATAACTATGATGTATCAACGTATTGATTCCAAAATAATTAATAAAATTCAAATGATTATTTTATAAATATAAATGGATTTTTACATAAATATCTTAAAAATTTAATATAAATTATTTTCATGAAAATTTTATATGAATATATAAATTATTTTTTGATTTTCTATAGTTTATCATTTACATTTATATTTTGTGATATTAATTATTTCAACATTGTATACTACTTTTCGTTGTTTAATTATTTTAAATAATTTTTTATAACAGTGAATATGTTTTATTGGTTGAAATTAATGTTTTTTAGATTATTTTCATGATAATTCCACATGTATAATTATAAAAAAGACATTTTTGTTCATTAAAATGTTGATTTTTCTTAACGATGAAAGGTTTTTTAAATTATGTTTTACTAAAATTTAGAATTTTCATTTAATACCTCATTATTCATTAGGTATTACAAACAAATGTTTTTTTCTATATTTTTTAATTATCAAATATATATATTGTCGATTGTTTTTCAATTTGGTTATATTAATATAATACATCCAATTAATAACAAAATTGAAATATATAACAATAAAAAGAAAATCACCTTTATTTTAGATTTTTCTCATGTAATGGATATTATCGATAGAGTGGGTACTAATTGTTCGATTATTTAATCTCAATAATTATTTCATAAATTAATTAATTATAAAATTGATATTAATTAACCTGTATAACCATCTTCCTTATGGTATGAGTGACCTGGTTGAAAACCTTTGTTATGTATGGGTTGGTTAGGGTGTGATCATACATAGTGAATTTAGATTACATTATGGTTGTTGATAATTTTAGGTTTATTTTGATTGACCGTATTCCTACATATTATCCATTTAATCAATTATTATAGTTTCTATCATATTATTTAATTTTTTTAGATTATATTATTTGTTATCATTTTTTGGAACACTTTATGTCATTTGAGAATTTATTTATTATCCATTTTTTGGTTCCAACAATGAGTATTCTCTCAATAAAATAATTCCATGATGGTATTTTTAAAGTGATGTGTACATATATAGAAGTGTAATTATATATATGTAATCAGGAAAGTAACATGGATATTTTTTTGTGACATGTGGTATTTATATGGCAGTAAGGTTGTGGTAATCACTTGGTTGATGCTTCAAGTCACATGGGTGTGTGATTTATGGGTAATGTAAGGTTTTGTGCCCTGTTGTTCTATATTTTTTTAAAAAAAATTCTGTTATCCTTTAGTATGGGTTACTCTGAGATAAAATAGGAAATGTTTTTTAATGAGTAATTTTCTTATCCACTATATATATAAAGGTAATATAATTAAATTAATTTTATAATGTTTTAAAGATCAAAAACACCAACTAGATTTATAACTATTTAATTTTAGTTAATTGTATTCTTTACATTTATGGATCATCAGAGGGACTCAATGCACCAAATGATGAAAATAAAATGAGTGTTGGATCCACATTCACTACTAAAAATTGGGATTATTCAGTTCCAAGGCTTTAACAACACTTGATAAAATCACTATTAAAAAACCCTTTTTTAGTGTTGGAAAACATGCTATTAAATTGGGTTATTAAATTCTAATTTTTAGAAATGTTAAATGGGCCTATTTTTTTACACTTGTAAAAAAGTATTGATAAAGGTTAACCCTTTAACAACAATAATAATAAAGCAATGATAATGGTGTATCTTTAACATTATAAGTAAAAAACACTAATAAATTGGGGGATTTATCATAATTTGTAAAAAATAAATGATATAGTTTATATTTAAAAAACACCATTAAAAATAATATACAAATTTTAAAATATATAAATATAAATATATTTGTATAAATATAATATATATATTTTTAAATTTGTTTTAGATAAGGACAAAGATAAATCTTCACATAATAAATAAGATATCCATTTAAAATTTTTATAATATAATATAAGTAATATTATTTAATTTATAATTTCCTAATTATTATTAATTAATAGTTATTTAGTAACAATTAGAAGAAAAAAATACAAAATTAATTAATTAATTAATTAAAATATGTTAAAAACGTAACTCTAACTTCCAACAATGATAAATTTTATCTCGGTGTCTATTAAGGATCTACCATATATCAAATTGAATTCTCTAATGATATCTTTAATATAATGATAATGTAACACACCTTGTTATATTTTTCAAGGCCAAAAAATACCTTAAAGGCATCTGAAATAGATTTTTAGTGAGGTACACCATTTTTTAAACATTTTGGGGAAATTTAACCTCGTTTAAGAGGTTATTTTTCCCATTTTTAGTAGATAATGAATTTATTTCCAAGTATTATATCAATATTTATTTTATGGTTTTTATATTATATCATTTTTTCTAATTTATTTTTATTTAAAAATATATATTTTCATATTTTCTTATATTTACTTATAATAAATCACTTCTATAAATACATATATCAACATATTTATATATAAATGTATTTTCAATAATGTAAAATAAATATTAATTATTCATTTAATTTTAGGTAAAAAATTATCCATATTATTAACCTTATAAAAATGTATTCATATATATATATATTATTTTTCAATAAATGTTTATATATAAACAGTTGTGTGTCAATAATTAACAGATATATGTGTATATGTATTGTCAAATTAAGGCAAATTTGTTTTTATAAAATTTAATATAAACCATAAATAATATTGGTTATAAATAATATTAAATCATTTTAAAATAATATTAACCCATTTTTTAAAAAATATTAAACAATTTTTATTTAAAATAATAATATATATTATTTTATTTAAAATAACATTAAACCATTTTTATATTATAAATATATATATATATATATTGGTTATATATACATAAATGGGTGTACTATTAAAAATATATATATACAAATTATATTATTGTATTTGTAATTTCATATAATATATAATATATTTAAATAAATATAAATATATATATATATATATCAGTCAAACAGACATATATTTTATAAATGAATATAAAAAATACATATAAATAATGAATAAAAAATTTATATATATATATATATATAATTAGAAATATCATTAAAATGGAAAAAACAACATATTTTAGTGGTAATGCTGATCCCTCTTCAAATGACACATATAGGGATCAAATCAAGGTATCCAGAGGAGGCGTGGAGTTCACAAAGCATTGATAAATGGGTGGTGGGTTTAAAAGTGATGATAGCGGGGGGGGGGGGGGGTGTTAATGGTGTCATGTAATTGATGATAAAGTTTTTGGGCTAATAGATCTCTAAAAAATATAATTTTACCTTTTTAATTGAGGTAAAAAAAGAGATCATAAAGGTAACCTTTAACAGCGCTAAAAATAGCATTGATAAAGAGTGATTTATCAGTTCTTTTTTGTGTTAATAAAGGACCAATTATTATAAATTTTTCTATTACTGATATATTTTTGGTGTTTTAAACCATGATCTAGTAGAAAATTTATTTTTTAGCAATGATAAAGTAAAATTATAGTGTTGTTAAAAACCTATTTTGTAGCATTATTTGAATACCCTAGCTAAGAAACAATATTGACTAACTGATTGAAGATCATTATCCATCTAGTAGATGAAAGAAAAAACAAAAACCTTTCTTTAAGCCCACATAATAGATGATTATGTCATGGATGTTCTTGTAGGCCTGAAAAATAACTCATATCGTCTAGTGGAATCGGGCGGCTAGCTGGTAACATCGAGCCAACATGTCAATGAAATAATTTATGGTCTTCCTCAATGACCTATTTAACCCATTAACACCACTAACAATACATTGAGGCCCATAAATCCAATAAATACATCCTAGGGGATTCTTAGAAATTAACTTCAATAAAATACATTAATATATTGTGAACATCAATCAATCGACGAAGCATTAGTGAAAAAATTACTTCCACTATTCCACATTTTGAGATATATTTGTTCACCATTGATCAAATACTTTCACCTCCTATATATCTGTCTCACTTTCTATCCATTTTATTTTATATATAATTATATAGAATTTAGAGAATTTATTTAATGCTTATATGTCTAATATATCTTTATTTTTCTTTCTTTTTTGGGTTCTTAGATAATGCTAAAACATATGTATTTCTATTTTAATTCTTGTAAACCATTACAATAAAGGTAATTTTCTAGGTTCCATCCCTACCACTAATTTCCAGGGTCTAATTCATTTTCATATGTATTTTATACTTTTAATTTCAATGTACATTAACCCAAATCTTATTAATAATTTTAGGGGGAATATGTAGGGTCTCATATAGATCTATTTTCAAACTCCCTTATCAATTTGTTTTCATTTCCTTTTATTTACCATCCACGTAATTTCAAAATTTAATCATATATCAATCGATTAATCATTAATCATATTAATCACTAAAATCATTTTAAATTTTTTATACATTAAAATCATGTACTTATTTGATTGTAATTTTGTTTTCACTCTGTACATACTCTTACGATATAAATATATATGATGGTTTTATGCAGTCAATTAATTTAATATTTGTTCAAATTTACATTTAAATATTTATATATATTGGGTAATTAATTTACTGTTTAATTCAATTTTTA
Organism: Viscum album; assembly: GCA_963277665.1. Taxonomy (NCBI): domain Eukaryota; kingdom Viridiplantae; phylum Streptophyta; class Magnoliopsida; order Santalales; family Viscaceae; genus Viscum; species Viscum album. The sequence goes on along the minus strand of OY728157.1, from coordinate 934,745,735 downwards.
AGATTATTTTTTCCCATTTTTTAAAAGGAAATTCATACCCCATATTTTCATCTTACTCCAAACAGAAATTGGTATTAGGGAAGTACTCAATTACTATACCTTATCCAATTTCAATGTATGATTAAAAATAATTACCTTAACATATCAAACCCAAGGTTCTTCTAAAAGAAACTCAATGGTTCATGCCTCATTATTTCATGGAAGATAATTTAGTGCTTGAAAGAATAATATTTATATATTTCTATGAAGAATAATTAATCTTTTTTGGAATGTGTCAGGAATTGTTACCCAACAAAAAAATAATGAAAATAAAAAGGGACTCCTATAAATATTTTCCCTTTTAACTAGACATAGAACCCATGAATTCCATTCATTTTGGGTATTAATGAAATAAATTTAATAGAGTTTCAACTTTTAAAATTTATTTTAAAATTCTAAAATTGTATTATGTTACTCATGAAGGAATTAATAAATTTAAAGACATAAGGCATGAAATGTATAGATCTTTATTTTTAATGAATTATCAGGAATCCAAATTGATCAATTAATATAATATTTACAAAATTTACTAACACATAAAATGGAATAAATTCTCTTATTGATGTTATTGTTACGAAAGAACTAGTGAAGAATAAAATTGATGTTTTTCTATGATTTTCGGCACCCATGGTAAGGAATATTCAAGAATAAAAATATATAAATAACGTGGTGTTTCAATAACTTATTGGTTCTCTGTATACCAATGAGATCACCTTGAAGCACAAAAACTAAAAATAAGAAAATGTTATGATGGAAAAGGTGAAAATGTCATTTAAAGAAATTGGTGAGGGGTCTTCCATAGGTGCTTCTTATATGTCACATATGGATAAGAATATAAACAAATTCCTTATGAATGATTAATCCTTTCACTATTCTAACAAAGATAATTATTGGAATTAATATGACGTAAAAATTAATCATGGACACAAAAATCAACACGTCAATATCAAATTTTATTTTCATAAAAAAGGGAAAAAATAAAAAAATCATCTAATTGTCATCATGTTTAATTAATTATGATTTCGTCTCATCATTAAAATCAAGTGATGAAAGAAAAAAATACCTCATGGAAGAAATTTGGGCTAGTGATACTTCTAATTAACTCACTACTTCCATTTATTGATGTCACCAAAAGTAGGAATATCTTAAATGTTCTAGAGATCAAATATTGAGTGGTTTATATGAACATATTATAGAATTAAATAATTTAAAAATAAATATTTTTAATTTATTTTTGAAAATAATAAACTCTCTAAGGAAATTTATTAGTTAACATATAAATTAAATAAACTACCCAAAATTGATTAATTAGAATCAATAATTAAAGGAATTAACAATTCTGAAAATATATTAAAAAAGGTGAGAATGATTTAAATAAACATTTTTTTCCTAAGAAAAATCGTTTTTTTGTTTAAAAAATAAATAAACTACCTCAAAAAACACTACTATTTTTTTAAGGAGATACTCTCAAAAAATTGTTTTCAATAATTTTTTAAAAAATGGGCATGTGATTAAATAGCATGGTAATAAAAATTATAATAATGGTACACCTATATTAATTAGTACCTCATTTAATGATTTTAATATAAATTCATATGAAAAAACATATAATAAACAATTATGGAATCTATATTATCTTTTGGACGAAATAAGTGGACCCACATTTTTGGTACAAAAATCTATAGTTTCATGATCATTTTGTAGTAAAAGTTTAAATAGATAAAAACCATGGATATAAATTATATCTTTATAGTGTTTTTTTGAGACACATGTGTAGTGCCCACTTTGAGTTTAATCTTCTTGAAAATATCAATGGAAGGAACAAAAAGTTTGGTCATAACTCAAGGATTAATATCATCTATATAGGTAATTTGTGTTTACAAATTTATATATTATTAATTATGTTTCTTATGTTAATGGTTTAAAACACAATTTCATATGTATTAGGTATATTATAATGGTTTCAAATTCACTTGAAAAATATTTTTTATTTTTTTTAATTATAAAGGAAAACAATTAGTTTGACATTCTTGTTTTAAAAATGTTTAGAGTGTTTATTTAAAAACTCCAATAAATAAAAAATTAATTATTTTAAAATATATAGGATAGTGATTCATGTATATGAAATAAGCATATTTTTTATTTTATTTCACACACACTTATCAACCATAAGGGAGTGTATCAAGTATGTGATTTACCCAAATTGTATTTCAAAAATAAACTTGTTTCTGAACCTTGCCAACCTGATAAGAAAAACAAAATTAAGTCAAAAAAGGGATATATCACATAAAATTAAATTTTTATTCTTAATATTGATATTTTATTGAACCTGTGTCACATTTATGGGAGTTATATAACACATGTTTCTAATTATTATTGGTTATAATATATTTTAATACGTTTAATTCTTGTTTCAAAAAAATTAAGCTCAATAAGACTTTATTAAATATTATAATAATGTAAAAAAATAAAAAAACAAAAAATATCATATATATTTTATGTTATTATATGGGAGTGTTTTATAATAAATATTTGGATGAACTTTATTTTTCAGAAGGTAATAATCATTATTTTATTCTCCATGGAAATCATAGTAAATTGGTTTTTTGAATAAAAAATCAAACTATTCAAAATATTTCAATATGTAGGTTAAATAAATTTAAAGTCCCTCAATATTTTTTTTGAGGTACTCAATACCCCTTGTTTTTTATTAAATAGTATTCTATTAAGAACCCTACTTAAAATGACCCCCATGAATATTGTAATAAAAAACATCCTACATTTTAATTTTAAATAGTTTCGATATGATTTCTCTAAATTTAAGACCAAATATAATCAATTAAAATTTTACTTCAAATTTGAGGACGGTAATTTTATTGTGTACTCTAAATAAAAAAATAATGAAAGATAATTAATAAATTTTCCGAGAACATAAATGAATAAATTCACATAAAATTATATATTAATTATTTAAAACCTCATCCCCAAATTATTGACATTGAGTGTGAAGTATAAATATTGAACTAGAATAATTCATCTTCTTCTAAATAAATGAAAGTTGTGGAAGAACCAACACCTATCTCTTTCCCAGGTAAGGAGTTAAATATCAATACTATTACTTAGAAAATATTATCGGTGATTTTTATGATATAAGAATAACTAGAAGGTTGGTTTTAAATTAGGATGAACATCACACTTTGTTTCCACAAATAGGACCCCATAATATTTATGATTCCATTAGTGATAAAAATTGGTTAATTTCTATGTAATAAGAATTAAACCAATTAAAAAGGAATAATTTTTGGACACTTGTTGAAGGATCCGACAATCATCCCATTATTGATACTAATTTTTTTTAAAACAAAATTATATGATCATAGTAACATCACTAAAAACGAAGATAGATTCACATCCCAAGGATATAATTTGGTCATAAGAATTGATTATAACAAATCCTTTCCACAAATAACTATGATTTAATCCATTAAAATTTTATTTTCATTTGAATTTTATGATTTTTTAATTGGATGTAGAAAGTATCATTTGAATGGATTTTTTTTGGAAATGGTTTTTTTAGAAAAACCTATCAGTTTTGAAGATCTAAAATTTGAAAAAAGGATTTTTATGATATCGAAGGATCTTATGGTATATGATAATCCACGTGTAATAACTTATACCATATTATAACTAGTAAAAACTATATCCTAAACCATTACATTGTGAACTCTCTTAAGATACATCATTCATGAGAATATTTAAAAAACTATTTTATGAATGCTACAGTTTTATTTTTAAAAAATATAATTACATTTTTAATTATTTGTAGTTATATTAGAATAAGAATTATTTTATAGGAAATTTTACTAAAATTTATATTTAGTTGAATATATGAAGTTATTTTTTTTCAATATTGAAAATTTAATACCCTTATTATTATATAATAATTAATTATAAACCATTTTCATAATAATATATATATATATATATATAATTAATTACACATCTTAAAATATATATTAATGTTCAAAAAAATTATTGATATTTTAGAAATAAAATTAAAAAATTTATCAATGTTTTCCCTATATTATACATATATGATATTAAAATAACTTTTTGGAAATTTTATAAATTAAATATTTAAAATTTTATTTCAAATAAATATTCAATAGGTCAAAACTTTCTAATAAGGACCACATTAATTGTATACATAAATATTATGTTACCATAGGTTAATTCTAATCAACACAATAAATGTTAAAACATGAAAAATAATAATTCACTGGGTAAAAGAATTAAAACCTGAGTAATATTTCAGTTGTTAAATCCCTATTTTGGTGTGTTTTTGATATTATAGATATATTCCTTTATGAGGAGATTGGTACAATAACTAGGATGGTAGTGATAACTATACTCTGCCGGTTTTGGCACCCAATCCATTTGTATTTCCACTAGTTGTGAAACCAAGAAAGAATATCTTTTTAATAGTACTAGGCACTGATGCTCTGCATTTTGAGGATTTCTAGGGTTAGTTTTGCCTATGTAGGGTGTTTGATATCCTACACCGACTATGTCAGAGATTATTAGGGAATTAAATGATCAGAATCCACCTAACTTATTTTGGAAAGGTAGCCCCAGGATCTTGATTCATGGATAGAGGGTGTATTTTCCATATTTAACCATTTGGAGATACCTCCATAGTGTAAGGTCAGGATTATTGTTTATATGATTCATGGACTCATCAATATTTTTTGGGATGTTTTAAATCATGAAAATCATCACTCATGTATGTCTTATATTTATTTCAAATCAAACATATTTGATTACATATACCTAGATATATTGAATGCCTGGGAACCTAGGGAATAATTGACTATGGAGTAGTGTACATTTTTAAATATGGACTATTGAGCTTGCTTTACAATGATCCAATGTTTTGTTCTTAATATTTTGATTGATTAATTGACCAGAGAAATGAAATTTGAGGATGTCCTTGGGCAAGACATTCTATCTGAAGAGACTGTTTCTTATTTTGTTAAATTTTTTGAAATAGTGATCCAAACCCTCAAATATAAGCATATACTAAGGGAATATAAGGGTGTGGGTTATTATGTTCAATACATTTATATAGTAGTAAATATTCTATCAACCATAATCATCAGTTTTATATTTCTCTTGGAATTAACAGTAGTCATACATTGTTTCTAGAAAGCCTTTTGGTGTACCATCAATAGGGTATTCAAGGACTTAAGAAGCCCCATTATATCAAGGACCTTGTGGAGTGATATTTTTGTTGAAATTTATTCATCTATAGTTTTTTTCTATGGATTTCCCTCCATTTTTCAATGAGTGGGTGTCTTAAATGATTCTTACTTCATGGTTGGGATCAATAGTTTCATATTATACAAAGAGAGAGAGTACTATAGGCCATTCATGATGGAAAGGTGGATGAGGTCCTGGAATCCATACTTCGAATTTGTTACACAAATTGGGTGGAACTACTCAGAGTTTTCAATCCATAACATTGGAAAATGGATTGGGCTAGATATACAAAGTGTAATTTATACATTAAGAGTATTGTTTTAGTTATTCTGTTATAAAAGGATCGATTTTATTAGCCTCAACATTGGTGTATACTTTATTTGACATAGGTGCCCCACATTAATTTATATCAATGAATATAATGGATGTAATTGGTATTAAATTGAGTATTTATACAATTTAATGGTTATAGATTCTCCATTGGGGGTATGATTATAATGTGTATACGAGTTTAAGGATCATCCGCTTGTGATATGTGGTTAACATTTTTTATGGAATGACATTGTCCTTCAGATAATATTCATTGAAATTATTACCAAGATGAACTAGTTGATTCCTTATCACTACCGTATTGACTATTTCTACACGTTCTTGTTTTTCATATCCCTTGAAAAAAATTCAAAATGAGGAATGGTATGTAATTTTGATTCGAGTTGGACCTATGCATTGTGGGTTGGGCAGAATGTCATCCAATATTTCGAAAAATTTTATAAGTGTTATGGCAATAAAATAGTCACACATTCCAAATATTCTAAATCATTTAAGAGTTTTCCTTTTTAATTAGTTTTCAGGACAACATTTTCTGATATGTGTATGGTTTACTTTTAATCTTATTCTTAGAGAAGCAACATATTTGGTCATAATAATACAAATATACACATGATGGGATAAATTTTTTTTTTTAAAACTTCAAAGAATTAAAATCTTTTCCCTATTTTTGTAAAATGTTGAAATATATAATTCCATAATTTTATAAAATTTATGTAGTTTTAAAATAGATAAGAACAACATAGTATATTTTTATATTGGTTTGGGGTAAAAAGATCCCCTATTCCACCCCACAAAAACTCTCTCAGTGAGTTCTGTGATTTTCACTAGATATGTCCTCTTATAATAAAACCTTAATGACTAGGTGTAGATAGTTGATACCTTTATAATAAGTATTTTACAGGTATATTTTAGTTGTTTTTAATTGATCCAAAAACATCCACGTGTTAATCTGAGAAGATTAAACTTCCTCAATATCTGAGTATTAGAAGCCGATACTCTAGAAAATCAATAGAAATTGATTTGATTTGAGTGACATATTTAGATTAGTGTTTCAGTAGAAACTGAAATATAATGGATATTATTACTAAAAAATATAACTCTTCAAGAAATATATACCTCAAAGTGAACCTGGTTGAAATGATCTTCATGAAATACAACAATAGAGTAGTAGTAGTAGTAATAAAAAATTGATAGTCACACTACACAAAATCGAGGCATGTATTTATCCAATGTGTAGCATTCCAAAAAAGGGACTTTGTATTAAGAAATGTATAATATATTTATATTAAGAAAAATTAAGTATTCGTCAAGAGGAAGAATATTTTCTTTCAGGTGAATAGATAAAAAATTATTTCCGGATAAATCACTAGTATTTGAATTTTAAATGTTCAAAACAAGACATAACTTCACTTAAAAATAGAAATTATTTAATCCATATAATTTTATAATATTAATCAGTATTTCATAATATTTAAAATGATATTTTATTAAAAAGTGTCTATTGCAGAAAGTGAGAAAAAATCGTAAATTTAAACTCCATTATTGAAAAAGTCAAACATAGGTAACTCGAAAAGTAAGGTTGAAAAAATAAGGGTGATCTTTAAAACAATTGATTAATGGTCTAAGTGTTAGTTTCTCAAATGTATGGTATCTTTTCAAAATCAATGATATTGATCAAAACTTTTACAACATCATAGGATTTTAAATCTATATTTTCGTTTTAAAAGGAGGATTTCCAAACCATATGTCCCTCTTATAAATGTAGGGAATGAATAGTGTTTTTAGATTACATATAAAAATTTCTATAACAAGTTAAATAAAAAATAATACTTAAATAATATAAATTCCATAAAAAATATATTACTAAAAAACACTTCATTTAATTTCATTAGTAAAACAAACAAGGGTATTTGTGAAATTAACAATCAACAAGACTCACATAGTATTATTGAAAATAAACGTGCCAAATAATATGACCCTATTTTATGATCATAAAACCCATATATCATATACTAATCAAAAATATTATAATTTTAAACTCAATAAAAAATAGTGTTTGTAGTTGACATAAAAGATATTTTAGTTCACATTTAAATTTTTATTATCCATGAAATAAAGAATAATGATTTAAAATCATAAAGTCTTATTTTTTTATTCTCCATGATTAATATATTATAGCCAAAATAATGTTTATGGATAAAATATGATTTCCATATTTTTGTGATATTATAAATATATTCTCAAAAATGATTTATAACATGTTTAATGTTTCATAGTACTCAATTTTATTGGTAAAATATCAAAAAAACATCATGTTTAATCATTAAAGACAGATAAATAACAAGATATTAATGAATATATATGATATTAAGAGAAGAATTTTTTTAAAAACATTAATACGATTAGAAATATTGTTTTATGGTGATATCTAAGGGTAAGTATGAGATGAAGGTTAATTTCTCAAAAAATAACTTCCTAATTTTCTGTTAATACTTGAAGTGGTTCAAAACAAAAATAAAGTTTCTATATGTGATTTTTTATGTTAGTAAGAACCAAAATAACACATTAATGTTTTCTAAATCTGGAGAAGTGGGATGAGTCAAAATAAAAATCCATTACTAACTTGAGCTACTACATATCGATTCAAAATGGATTCCCAGACATTTCATTAAATCAATTATGTTTATTTTTTATATAGATTATAATTTGAGGATTCTAATATAATCATACATATATATTTGAAATAAATCAAAATATCTTTTTGAAATAGAGTTTTCATTGAATCTTTTTTTCTGAGATTGATCTGATTGAAAATATCCTCTTGAAATAGTTGAAATTTGATAATCCTAAAACTATTCAATATAGATTCTCATCTCACTTTTCAATATTAAAATTTCTTCTCCTATCTTATAGAAAATATCAAAAAACTTTTCAATCCAATCATTGATAGAATAATAATATTCTTCTTCCAAGAATCAATATGGTATTGCAATTTCAAAAAAAAAATTAGAGAGATACCTTCATCCTTCAAACTGGTTGATAATGGAAATGGTCAAAAAAATCTTAATTTTCAATTGATTCAAAATATACCATGTTAAAATTATCTTAATCAAATGTTTTTTTTTTGAATTTTCAATTATTTTTGGTAGTATATTATACAAATATTTTTACTCTCTCGTCACTTTTAGCATTATTCTATCCCTAAACATTTTTTTGAGCTTTAAGGACATCTCTATTATCAAATTACTATTCTGTAGAAGTAGTTGTGAAAACAAGAAACAATGGTTATTCAATATACTATGCTATAGAAAAATCAACTTTTTATTCATGAGCCATATTTTATTTAATTTTTCTATTCAATGAAACTAGAGTATCGACATTTTCATTGATTGTTCTTTATAATAATGACGAACATCTCCTATAGTCGGTGGAGCACTAACATATACTCAGATTATCCTTCTTGTTACATTAAAAAAAATATTTCCCTGATTATCCAACATATTAAACATGAAATATTATTAGACCGGATGATTTTTTAGTACCTTTATCTCCCTGAGCATTATCGTCAATTTCTTGTTGGTCATCACCAACAAATAGAATCATATTTCCTTTCCAGGTGCTCCAAAATAAACCAAACAATCATAGGGTTCCAGAAAAAAATATTAATATGATGACATTTTATAGATTTCTAGTTGTCATGAATATTATTATTATTATAAAAATATATAGATATAATCCATCTATATGGATAAAAAAACATTCTTACCTTTTTATAGAAGAAATCATACATGTACCATAAAATTTTAATTCTAAAATTGAGTTTTACGTCACGTAACATTACAACATAATATATATATTTATTAAAAGTTAATTTTTCTGAATTTAGATATCCTAGGTATTAATATATTTAAATTAATAACCCCATAATAAATAAATTTAATGATCATATCAATTTCAACTAAGGAAAAATAAAACCCGCTAATATTTAGCATAGAAATGATTGTGTCATATATTCTTCCAAAGATAAATTGGAATTTTTTTAAAATTTTTTTTATCCATCATCAATATCATAATTTTTAATTTATAAATTAAAACTAAATTTTATATGTTTAATAGATAATTATTTATTTAATAGAATATTTATCCATAATAACCATTAAATGTATACAAACATTACTTGAATTACTTATATGTCGACTCCTAAAGTACATTTCCACTTAGCTTCAGTCAGACATCCTACATTTGTCCTATTTATCTTCTATATTTCTGAATATCTGATGTTTTAATGATTATATTTTTGGGACTCTAATGGAAAAAGGGATATCTAAATATTTTTTGAGGGTTATAGATTATGTGTGAGAGTGACAGATATATTTTTGATGTCTTTGGTGACTTTGTTTTTGTTTCACAATCAAAATACTAAGAGTAATCTTTACAGACTATGATTTTTAAATGATTAATTCTAAAATGTATAAAAAATCTATAATTTAATAATTAATTATTAATTAAATAACATATGGATATTATTAATAAAAATTACTAACCCAAATTTAATGTGAAGATATAAAAATAAAAAAATTGTATACAAATAAATATTCCAAACTCCCCCTTAATTAATTTAAAACATGAAATTAGAATTGGTGCAGTGAAAATATTAGCAAGATGAAATTTGTTATTAAAAAATTATAAAGTCATATTCATTTTTTATGAATGTTGTCCCTTAAAAAGTGATAAATTATATCAATATGATTATTTTTTGAGTTACATAATTGATTTTTTGAAATATTAATTGGACTGGTATTGTCAATTAAGTTTTGAATACTTTTTAAATTATGTCAAAATTCCAGTATTATTTTCTTAAACAACACTAATGCACAAAAACTACTAAGATAGATATATTCTACCACTTCTCATGATAATGAATCTGAATGTTGTTTCTTAACTGACCTTGAATCAAAGGAATTACCTAAAAAGTTACTAGTTCCAGAATTACTCTTTCTATCTAACCAACATTTTTCATAATCAACATCTAAATATGATATTAAATTAAAATCAATTTTTTTTAAATAGAGTAAATATTGGGAAATAGTAACTTTTAAATATAAAAAATTACTTTTCACAGAAGTAAGATTTGATTTTTTTTGTTTTTTTTGAAATCTAGCACATATAAAGATAGATAACATAATATTTGGTCTACTAGAGGCAAGATATTGAAAAATTTCAATCACACCTCTATTTAAAATTCCATAAACTGGTCATCCATATTTATCGAAATCATGTTTCATATTAGTACACATGTGAGGTTTATAATATTTACTATTATCCAGTCTAGAATTTTAAAATAAATCAATAATAAATTAAATTTTATTTAAAAAAATCCCCTAAACATTTAGATATATTTGATACCTAGTAACAAAATTTAACTCTCCAATCATACTAAATTTAAATTTATTTTACATATTTTTTAAAAATTTATTACAAATATTTTCATTAGTTGAAAAAATAACACCATCTATGTAAATTTGTACTAATAAAATAACATTATAAGATGATTTCCAAATGAGATTAGGATATAAAAACCAATAGAAAAACCACTATCTATTAGATAGGAACATGATTCATAAAAAATCTTTTTGCATCCGTTTGAATAAAAAAAAATTACTATGATTGAAAATCAAATTTGGATGATGGGGATTTTAAAAACTTGTTTTTTGTTAAATATAAACTTCCATCATTAAGTATAAAATTTGAAATGATGATTTTTAATCCATAAATTGAAATTTAAAATTCATATATGATGAATAATATAGTAGGATTATAATATCTTCTTATATGAGAACACATTCAAAGGATTCATCATACACTATTATTTGTTCTTCATTATATTTTTTTACATCGAATCTACATTTAAAACTCGTCATTATTCCTTCTTCATATTTTTTATTTAAAAAAACGATTTGGTTCTTATAAATTGATGATTATATGACCTATAATCAAATTCCAAAACATTGTTTCTTCTTAACTGGGAAAGTTCTTGTTTCATATATTATCAAACATTCCTCTTTTTCAATTTATTATATAGTTTTAGGTTCTGATTTAGATATCAAGGTAGATAATTTGGCTAATGTTTTAAATACCTTCTTTTTTTAACTCTTGTATCTAGATTTCCTTTTATTGATTCCAAATTATGATATATTAATGTTATATATTGTCTAGATAATACAATATTAGCTTCATAATTTTCATGTTATTATATAATTAATTTAATTTAATCATATTATGTTTTAGTTTCAATATCATCATTAATATATTCATGTCTTACTTTTTCCTAACAATTTGTAACTTTTTCTATTTTTTATGTTATTCAATGAATAAAATTCATCAAAAATCGCATGAACATATTGTTCAACAATAATTGAATTTTCGTTATACAATCCATATGATTTATAAATAGTAAAATATCCTAAAAATATTCTTTCATCTACATTTGGATAAAGTATTTCAATATTATTCATATTATTCATAATAGATACCTTTCATCCAAACACTTTAATGTTTCTAGCATTAGGTTTTTTGTTATTTCATTATTCATAGTGTTACTTTTTAAGAAAAATAATTATTAAAACTCTATTAATGATATGAAAAGATATTTTAAAATATTATTCCCAAAAATAGTCCGGAATACTAGAGTCATTCAACATAAATCTTTCCATTTCATGAATAGTAATATTTATTCTATTTAAACATAAATTTTTGAGGTGTTAATAGAGAAGATAAGGATTGATTAATACAAAATTTTGAGAAAAATGAATTAAATTATTGATTCATAAACACTCCACCATGATATTTTCTCAATGAAATTATATTTAACTATTTTTTCTTTTCAATAACTTTCAAAAGAATACAAACATATAGAAAAATTCACTATAGTGTTTTTGAAAATAAACCCATTTAAATCATAAAAAAATCATAAAAAATATATGAATTTCTTGGTATTCTTTATACTCTTGATGATACAAAAAATATCTATGAAGATAATATCCAGTTGTTTGGATTTAAAAACATTATTTACAGATTTTATTGATGAGTTGTGCTAATTTTCTTTTTTTCATGCATTATAAAATAATTCTTAATAAAATTTAATACATGGAAAATTAGGAAATAAATGTTTCATAGATAATTTAGGTAATGTAAATACATTATAATGATAGGGTCAACTATTCAAAACCCATGATTCATTTCCCTTACTACTAAATAATATACTCATTGTTCACACAAGTAATTAAGATCAAATGAATAAATATTCTTAGATCTAGGTGATTTAAATTAGAGAAGATTATTATTTAAAATAAGGAAACTATTATTATAGAAATTAATATAAAACCAACATCTCATATTTGAGATATACTTATCATATTTTGATTGAATTTTTAATCATATAGTACTTTTTTTTATCAAAATTGACTTTGGATTTTCAATATATCCAATTACAACTATATTTCCATTTTCATTATCACTAAAGGTAGTCAATATTGAATATTGTTTTTAGTGATTTAAAATGGTATTAGTACGTTGTCGTGTTTATTTAGTATCCACTATCCAAATAAAAGAATTATATAATCTCGTGGCACATTTTTATACATACAATTTAAATAAAATCATATTTTGGTACCCAAATTTTATAGGTTCTGACAGTGTCAGCAAACTAAAATATGGGCATCTTGAGATTAGTTATTTTTATAAAATTTATAGAAAATTAATAACACATATTTATATAACTGTAATCCATTTTTATTTATAGTATATAATTATTACACAAAAAAATGTTATTAAAATAATGACCTTTAATTCCACAATAAAAACATGTAATTATTTTAGAACTAGGTTCACAAAATTTATTATACAATTTTGATTTCTATCCATTAATACCTATTTCATATTTTCCATTATATGAATTTTTTTTCTAAGAATAAAATGAATGATTATTATCCTTTAGTTAATATAATTGAATCACTTTTTATTGATTCTACATTAATTTTGAAATCTATAATTTTTTTATTAATAGAATAGTTTGATGTAGATTTGTTTCAATTTTTTTAAGTCCAAGATTTTTTTAACATGGAATAATTTTCTTCTAAAAAAATAATTTAATATTTTTTTAGTTATTTTTTTCATGACTAAGGACTCATAATTTTCTTAAAGTGTTGAATTGTAATTATCTAATTTATAATTTGAACACCCATTATAACAAGAAGCAAATGAATAGTACGATTGTAACACTTCTTATTATTTATACATAAAATAATTTTTTTGATTGGTAAGATGTTTTTATTAATAACATTAATAGATACTACTGGGGTCCTTTGATACACTCCATGTTAATATCAGATCTTTTTTATCATTGTTCCCTTAATTACTCCTCACACGATACTTCCTTTCAATTTTTCCATTTTTCTTTTCTTTTCTTTTGGTTGTGGATAATAAGATCTTATATATCCTATTTTAATTCACTAATAATATATTACATCATTAATTAATTGACCATATATCTTTCCATACATCATGAATCCATTATTTTTCTTATAGGGTTTACTGAATCATGTTGCTAGATAAGTTAATTAAATTCCAAAATCAGAATATTTCGAATCATCTGAAACTTCAAATTTTTATTTTGATTAATTTGCATATTTTTGGCTAGTAACATTTAGATCAGTATTCTCCCTTTATAAAATATTATGATATTCATATTCAGTAATAATTTATTCTTAATACATCATTATTGATTAAATCTATAATTTCATAATTAATCCCTTATCTGGGGTGTATTTTTCAATAGAGGCATATATTAAATTCCACTTTAAGGATTTAAATACATGAACTTTAAAGGATTGATATGATTGATTAATTAGATTTCCCAAGGCAGTAACACTATTTACTATTGCATTTAATATTTCATACATATGGGTGATTCTTTAACCATAATTCATTCTGAATGAGTCAACATTAAGAATAGAAGTATTGAAAATTAGTTTTTTATAATTATCTATTCCTTTATATACAACTTAGATTATTTTTAATATCTCAAAAGTAGTGAATAATTGATATTAATGATTAAATTAATTTATAATAATTTTACAAATAGTTTTATTCATGTCTTTTTAATTAATGTAATAATTTTGTTCTTTATAAGAGTTCAAAGTTTCTTTTTTAGTGTTTTCATAAGGATTCATAAATTATGTAAACATTGAATCTAGTATTATTTAAAAATACAATCATTTATTCCTTCCTATATTAGTAATTATCACCATTGTAATACGGGGATTGAAACATTGAAATTACTTCCTATAGTTCTATCATTGAAATCTATCTTGTATAACCATTCACATGAACTTCCTATATATTTTTATACTTCATTGAAAAGTAATTTTTTGATAAAAATTTCTAGGTTGGAATAATATAATGATACAGAAGAGGTGGGTGAATTGTGATGTTTTACAAGTATTAAAAAAATTCAAAATTGATGTTTTACTAGTATAAACCAATTCAAAATTTATCCCTAGTTATATTAAATGAATATTTTCATAGTTATCTTCTTTACCAATGTTATGTAGTAGAAATACAAAGAATCAGAAAACAATTGTTTTTATTGTCATTCAAAGAATAAATATCCCCATGTTCACACCACCAAAACACTCTCACTTAGATTGGTGGAATTCATTATAGTGGTCATTTTATCATAATACCATAACTACTGAGTACATAAAGTTGACACCATTACAATAAGGCTATTATATTTCATTCTAGTTTGTTTAATGGGTACTAAAAACAGAAACAACTTAGTACGCAAAGCTAACACTATATAAATGAGTGATTATGAGTATCTAATATAGAATTTATACAATATTAATTTATTTGATTTTATATAATGATATATACCATAGATTAGAGATAAAATGACACATAATAGATCTTATTCTTCTATGATAAGAGTCTTAAATAAATAACATCTTTAATGTTATCTAGGTTTCAAATGTTATTTATTGAATAAAGAAATTGAAAAATATTATAAAAAACACATTTATTATCACAAAAATAATATCAAAACATGTATGTCTCCAAATTTTAACATTTCATATAAATAATTTTTTTGTATTTAAAAATTTATTTTATATGTTAATTATATTACGCTCTATCTTTTAGAAGAAAAATTTGATATTCTTTTGGTAGAACATATAGAAAGAATATATTTGGAAAAATCATGATTATTTTAATTTTAAATATTCAAATCAATATGTAACATCCCATAGAAATATTAATAATTTGATAAATTGAATAAAAATATTTGAATCGTTCTTTAATAATAATTACAAAGATATTTATTTCTAGTTAAACCATTGCAAAAAACCATAAAATATAATAAAATTAAACTCCATCATTAATAAAGTAAAACATAGGGTAACTCTAAAAGTACAATTGTAAATATATTTTTTTCTTCGAAATGTTTGGTTGATGTTCCATATGTTATTTAATCAAACGCTGGGGTTACTTCTCAATAGAATTGTTGAGGATCAAAACATTAACATCAGTATAGGTTATCATAACCATAGGTTTAATCAAAACATAGGATTCCCAAACCATATTTTGTAATTATAAAGGTAGATAATAAAAAAAATTAGATTACATAAAATTATATCTACAATACATCAGCAAATATTCCTTAACAATTAGAAATTATAAATTTGTCTATAAATATAGTCATTAAAAAAATAATGAAATTTTATCAGTAAAATAGATAAATTGTTTATGTGATCTAATAACTCTTCTTGAGGTTTGATCAGAATTTTATCTAATAATTAAGATGATAAACTCAGTTTTTTGTTGGGTTCTCGACATTTGAACCATCATTCAATTGATAACCGACATCCACTACCTTGTATAGAGGATCTCTATGACCATCCAGGAGGATATCATGTTTTTATAAATATTGACTTGAGGTTTTTCTTTCATTATGTAAAATTTATACCCTTTAATACCACACATACATAATTCCTTAATATATATTTTTTTGTAATATTTGATAGCAATTTTTTTCAGTCTCATCAGAATGATAGTAGTTTTTATGGAACTAATGAATATGAGTTTCATCATATCCTTGGACTCAGTTATGGTAGCTTTAGTGGATGCTATCATAGTGTATTCTCTGGAATTATAAGATTATTAAAATCATATTAATATCATATTAAATCATCTCATTATGTATATGTTCTATTCCATGATCAAGACATATGAATTTTATATTGATAAAGTCGACTTCTTTTATTAAATTATCATATAATATAGGGTATATTTGAACCTAGATAAGGTGAGAGAAATTTTTTTCTTGGTGTATCCCAATAACCTCTTTGATAGTTTGATTTTATTGGGGATATTTAGATATTATGTAAATTTTAATTAGGATTTCAAAAGTGTTTCATAAACTCATACAATCTTGAAAAATAATGTTATTATGTTTATATAATTTTAAGAATTTGAGAAGGAATTTTAGAAGTAAGAATGATGTCTGAACATAGTGTCAAAAATGTTTTTTTCAGAGCATGAAAGAGGCTATAATATTTATTTTACTTCATGAAGAATCGGTATGGGAGTCATTTTAAGGAAAGGGGTTGGTTTGTGGAATATGGTTATTTCTGTTTTAGGTCTCATGAGTGTAATTACACGATGAATGATCATGAGATAGTTTTAGTTGGTCATGATATTCCAAGTTCATGTCACTTTATATTTTGTGAACAATTAATTGTATACATGGATACAAAACAGAATTACATATTCAATCAATTATTTATGAACATTATATATTGATGATGGTTTGAATTCCTTTATTATTTTGACATTAAAATTTATTATATTCATGGGAATGAAAATGATGTGTCTGATTCTTTGATCTAGAGGACTCATACCTATGATTTTTAAGAAGCCAGTTGTGAGTGGAAATTGGGGTTTTTTTCTAAAATACGTCTCTAGATTTAGGATTTTCATGATTATCCTAATATTATATCTTTATCGGTGAACACAGTATATATTTATTCAGGGAATATGAGGAGGTAATCAGATCCTGAGGGATTTGTCTCGAGGGAAAACTATTTCACCTGAGGACCTTCTACCTGGCTTGGTCATTGATGAGGAACTGATATTGTAAATTCATACACATATATAGTTTCATCGACAAATTCAAGTGGAATTAATGTGACGATTTCATGAATAAATGTGGTATGTACATCTCAGAATTAAAAAATTTATTGTGAATTATACCTCCAGTATTGGTGGCCTAGTATATAGAAATAGATTATAGGATTCTTTACTCAATGTTCCACCTATTTACTGGTGAAGGAAAAACACCATCATCATTCTTTTCTTTTAGAGTCCATACCCATTCTGGATTGAAAATTTGACGATTTCCAAATATGATTTGTGATAGGGTTACCAAAATCAATTTAATGTCATGATGCAGTATGGGTTATTATATATAGGTTGATAAAGGCCACTCATATTATTACAATTTGGGAGAGATTCGTGACATATATGCTAAGGAGGATATATTTCTAGGAGATTATATACATTATTTTAAATTCATGTACCATCATATTAAATAGGGATTATCCATTCAAGTATATGTTCTATGAGGGGTTGTAAAAGATACTAGGTTAATAGGTTCCTTTGAGCATATCCTATCATCCTCAGAATGTCATCCAATCGAGGAATACTATATAGGTTTCATATAAATTCATAGGTAAAAAATACTTTATTATTTTTTTCTTTAGAGGGGAATTAACTTATTTTTTAGTTTAAAAAAAATATATTCCCTAGATCTGTATATGTAGATCCTTTTCGGGTCCCAAAGGGTAGATATTTTTGATCAACATTGTGCTAGTTAGAGTTAGGGGAGCCCATTCTACTCAGACCACATCTAATAATATAAATAATTTTTACACTATTCACAATTTCCAAACACTAGATTTTCTAGTGTGAGATCAAGCATCCATGTGTAATTCCATTAATTTTAGAAATTAATGGATTTAGATATGATATAAATTAGTATGAAGGTTCATTAGACCCTTTTAGATTTTAGAGATAGTAAAGATGATAGCATTTTTGTTATAATTATCATATATGTACTGGTCCATGAATGACATCTTCCATGTTTTATATCCTTTCTAATATGATTCTTACTTATCTCAGGTTTTAGATCCTGTAGATTTCTAGTTGGAGGTGAATTATTCTTTTGAGAAGTATCTAATTTTTTTTTGATCATATCATTAAGGATATTCTCGGATGTCCAGTTCCTTTGTTTTTGGTACTATAGAAGAACAACCATGTATAGAGTGGTACATGGGAGAGATAAGACTCTATACTTTCTCATTGGTCAGTGTAATTATTTGACACATATGAACAACCTTCAGAAAGGAAACATAGGGATGAGTTATTTTATGGAGATGAGGCTATACGATCATGATATTATAAAAGTTAGATACACTTAAAAATTTTGAATCCTCATATTTCTTTCCTTATATTAGTTCCTAATGAGATTATGAAGAGATCAAGGAAATTCGGTTATTGTTTGATGCTCAAAGCTCCCATTTATGGGGAACCAGATTGAGGTACATGGTTTGGGAAATGTCTGATCTAACTATGTGGCTCAATAGTGCGGACTAAAGATGAGTATCACAGTTCATTCAACAATGTGAGGGATGTCACATAGCCATACTTTTTTTTAAATTCTATAGGTTATTATTCCATGGATGGCACATGTCTTCTCTAAACCAGGTCTCAAGACATGTGAGGGGGTGGTCAATATGGACAATGTATATGCACAAGATAAAAAGGTTTTGTCAAACCATATGAAAATCTATGTGAGTGGGTGTAACTGTCGGTATTAATTGGTCTTGTTTGGTTTATGTATTTTCTAATCTTGAGGATATAATAGGATCCCCTTAAAAAGTGTTGAAATTATGTTTTCCCTGTATTTCTATTTGACGCTTAATTCTTTTATTTTGCCTTCATTTCATTCTCTTAGTATGACACTTGATTTTCACCATAGATCTCCTCCTAGTCTTTGGGATATATCTTATATATGATATTTGAAATTAACATAATTTTTCAAATTGGATAACCCTCAATATGTTTATTATTTGTCTTTATTATTTTCTTAAGTTCTCTCATCATCTTCGATGTTATTTCCTGGAAATCTCATTTTCCATATTTTGAAAACAATTATTTAGTTTCATGGTTTTTTATGTTCAATCCAAAATCCTATGTTTATATTAAACGAGGAGTCGTCTATCGGTATAATATTTTTAGTCCAACACATTTCTCAAAATGTATTGATGTCTACATCATCCTCCATTATGAAAAATTCAAAACATTACATGAATAACAATTTGAATATGAAACTAATTAAATAAATTTTTACGACCATTATTTGGTTACTCCTTAAACCATAAGTTTTATTCTTTAAGGTTTATAATTTTATTTTAGAAACTCCATTGGGTGTGTGGCTTATATTCCATAATTATTTCCCTTAGTTATAAGTCCTGAACACCCATTGGATGAGTTTATTAAATTCATTGAGTATATTTCCTTATCCATCAAACTAAACCATCTGTAGTGTGGTTTTGTTGTACCCTATGAATTAAATGGTCAATTTTAATTAAATTAAATGACTAGTGGCATTTACACTAATTTTACAACTTTTATTATGTGTTGGGTGGTACTTGTTTTCCAACTCTAAATGCCTTCGATGGGCTCATCATTCATAATGAAACTAATGAATTATAAATTAAATTATGATATTACTTTTCTAATACCATGATTTAGTACATGGAATACCATGGATGATAAAAAATTTAAGGTGAGATTATGATATTCTATGGGAGATACCTAGATTCATGGAATACCTTGGACGAGATTATATAGAAGATGTGATTATATTATTCCATGGTAGATACCAAATTTCTTGTACAATATTCAATGTATAGGATCATAAATAAAACAAAACTATATAATACCTTGAGTGACACATGGAATTTCATTCATTGAATTTCATTGATGGGATTAGGCCTCTGGATGATTAAATTACACATCCTTTATGTCAATTAACAATCAGGGATTCATTCATTATCTTAAAAAACACAATGTCAGGGTTTACACCAGAATGCTATCTAATAAATGAAATGGGGCATATTGATCACTTATATGGGTATCATTATTTATAGATTCATATGGTATGTTCCTTCAGTCCAAACATATATTATAACATAATAATAAATACTTTATGAAACTCCAGATTAGTCTAATGCATATAAAGTCGTATGGGTATCTACTGGTAATAATAGTGGTTATTGTTCACTATATTTTAAATCTTTTATTTATCATAATTATTGAACATGTTTCCATTTATATTCATAGATTTAAGAGTGAAAAAACACATGGTGGTGGCCTATTGAGTATTAGTAAGACACTATTCATGCTAGGAATTAGTATGAAGATGGAATTATTTGATATAGGTAAAGAAAATGGTAAGAGGCCAACTGTTTACTATTGATATCTAATCGTGGTATAGAGTATGGGAGTGGATGACCGAGCTAGTAAACATGATTATATTTTAGTTTTTCATCTTCATTTGTTATATATTTTTGAAAAGTATGTACAATATATGCATGTTTTATATTGAATCTTACTCATAATTTATTATATCATCATGGAGTCATCATTTTTTGGACTCTGGATATTGACTTTTCCATTAATATTTCACTCGAAGATTTATTCATTAGTCAATTCATTGTTATCTTGTTTTTTATTAATGTATTATTCCACCATTGTAATACACTAAAACAATAACTATATATTCTCTCCAGTATACCATCATCAAACCTATCTACTTTTTGATAGTCTCCGGCATATATGAAGGAACTCTTGAGGCAATGTGACCACTAGGTTGGGGTAATTATGAGTGGACCAGGTCTATAAAGTCACAAAATTATTTTTAATAGAAGTTATGGTACCTGAAAAAGAAGAATAATCCAAATTTTATTTCTATTTCAACTTATTATAGTCACCCATACCTAAAATATAAGGTGATTAAATAATTTTTAATAGGAAGACACAAAAACTTTATCTAGGAAAACAATTGGTTTAGTGTATTGAGAAAAATATGTTTAGACAGTATAAACACATATAAAAATTATTTAAATCCTTCGTTATAGTCATCCAATTATCATTGATAATCTTATTACTACATGTAGTCACCTGGGGTCATACAACAACTAAATGGTGAAAAAATCCCTAAAAGGGGAGGAATAATAAGAATTAACATATTAAACAATTAAATATAATTAATTTAGTGAAAATAATAATGATCATTATATCATAATAATGACAACTTCATCTTAAGAGTGGAAATTAATTAAAGGATATAAGGAATGTGAAATATTTATAATATTGAAACATCATAAGTATATATGATGTCTTACTACCAAGAAATCATAAAATTAGGTAAAAATATAACTACATCATATACATTGATAATATTATATATAAATAATTCTATATCACATCAATGCATAATGATCACATGATATAAAACAGTTTACTCTATTCCATGGAAGTATTTATATTTTTGGTATTTCCTGTTAAGTCATAATATAATAATAATAATAATAATGTATTCTCTATATAAATGTATCATATATCAACCCAAACCATTTTATAAATCCATGAAAAAAATAATGGGTTTCATAATGATGGATTAATGTTCATGTCAATGAGTAAAATTAGAGGTTCCCCAAAATAAAAAGGGAAAAATATTTTGGGAATTAAATAGTGGAAGAAAATTAGAGATCATAATTCTTATATAGAGAGAGGTTCAATCCTAGAAGAATCAACTATATGTTTTAAATCCTAAGGGAGATTGCACACTATTGATAGGTATGAGGGATTATGAATCAATTATCATTGAATATGACTATTCACAAATATAACATTATTTTAATAACTATTTAGTGTGAATGGAACAATATGGTAATTATGTAATTATGGGGGATTGATAAATAAATAATAAATATATACATAAGGGTTATTACAAGGTCCAATCACCAATTTTAATAGTATGATAATCCGTCATGTGTAGAAATTACTATTCCACCACCCATGTTCAAATTTACAATCAAAGGAATAATGAAAGGGGTGAGCATAGTTTCTTGAACACCAATTATAAGATAGAGAATTATCATTAAAATATTAATCAATTTACTCTTCACATAACTCATGTGCCACTAGAATTTATAATTGGTTTCCATCATTTTTCTTCTCATAAATACCCTACCAAACCCTTAATGGAATACTATATTATCCTCTTTGAGTCTACCCTTTTAAAAACACACTCTTATCTACATGGGGGTCACTGCAAATTTATTTATTTAAGTTGTATTGTGCTGTGATTCTCATTAATATGAGGGGATTCTATGTTTTTAAAGTTATTTTAAAATAAATCCCAAATATCTCAGAGTAAAATATAATATATTTGATTAGGTTTATTTTAGAACATTAAGATATCGTCTTATAATATTTAGATATTCTAGAACCCTCAATCCCCTAATATATAATAGTTAGAAACATTATAGCTTTGAAAATATAATATTTGCGTAGTTCCACTTAAATCAGTAAAACTGATAAATTTATAAAAAAATTTAAACTAGAATATAGTTGAATGGTTTATTAAAATACATAACAATATTCATAACTTCACCATATGTTTTGGTTTGAATTATTGTTTCATGGTGAAAGAATAAATGGTTAAAAAATATAATTGCACACAATTCTTCATGTCTAGTCCTTAGGGAACCACAGACTCCTTAAATATAATTATATAAACTATTGGGGTTATACCATTATAGTTTAGTTTTTGGTCCTTCTCATATCCATATAATTATTTAATTCCACATGAGTAACCCTATGAAACAATTTTCTTTCACAATATTAACTCATTCTTCAACCCGCATCATCATTGTCTGCACTACAAAGATGTGGTGAGATTCATTCACACGCTAGATTAATTACTATTTATAAGAGATTAACTATATCCAATATTGTCTCATATAATATATATGAATATATCACGTTATATTTAATCAAACAAGTTTTTGTGTAACCACCATCATTTACATCATGGTTTCTCCCATGGTAGAGAAACATTATTCATTTCATTCATGTGCATATACTCTCAATTACAATGAGATTCATACTTATCCATACACATTTTCCCCCACAAATGAAATATATAAAAATTCCATATTCTATAATTAATTGTACAATTTATCAGATCATAACATTAATTCAATAAGAGTGGAACCTATACACGTCAATATATGATAAAATTATGATTTTGAGAGAAATCCATCCTTTAAAATAATATCTTTGACTTTGTGAACATGTATTCATTGAGACCAACTAAAATATACCTTTTTAATTGAATAAATGAGGGTTATTAAATTTATCAAATGATTTCTCTTCCATCCTCCACATTATATTTATTAGAAATATTCAAATCAACAAATTATATATTCTCTGAAGTACAATTTTAGGTATCCCTACTAACAATATTTTTAGAAACTTAACAAATACTCTACCCATTAAGGATCACTAACAAAATAACCATGAGTCTCCCACCCTTAACAACAGTATATCCATTTTAATTCTACCACATTTTTAAAAAATGTAATGGAAAAAAATATGGATGAAAGAAAAAAAAATATTGGTGCCCTTGGAATGAGTTCTCTCACAAAAAAAATTCTCAGATATTGGAAATAATGCTTTAAAAGAGGTATTTCCAAAATACTATTCACATTCCATTTCATATATACAAATTCCCACTAAATATAATCATGATCCAAGTTATATATGATGATATGGTACTGGATATCGATTCACTTAAACCCATAATATTGAAATAGATTGTAAGAAAATTTTATTCAATTTTGATTATCACCCACAATTACTAATGTGTATAAAAAATTGATCTAACTTCTAATTCCATAACATACTCAACTTCAATTTAGTTAATAGTGAATAATTTTATTTCTTAGAGATCCATGAAAAACATCAAACTGAAATAAATAAAATACAACCAAAATATATGTTTTTATCTCAACACTTATTTACCCAATATCTATCATTATATCCATCGAATAAAATTGGATTTATATACAGTTGAAAAATAATATAGTTTCATTGATCACAAATATTATAAAATATTCATGTAATTTTGAGCCTTAAAACTAGATCAAAAGTCTCCCCAAAAAAATTCCTAAATTTTTGAGTATCTTTTATAAATAAGAAAATCCTTGTTATGTGATACTCTACATTTTTCATTGAAATTATTCTAAAATTCCTAATTTAACTAGATATATATTTTTATTTGGAACATGAAACCAATTACCGGGTTCCTGTTTCTCAATTTGGTTCAGAACCGTATTCATCATTGAAACAAAAGTCATGTTATAAGGATTAATCATTACTCTCTGGTTGAAAATATAAAATACAACTGGTATGATTATATTTTATCACGAATTATCAATTTCTTACTACCATAATTCAATCTCTAAGATTATTTAAAGCGTCAAAACATTTTGTATTTAATTGTAGCATCAACCCTTCTTTTACCTGAGGCTACCTAATCATATACCAATATGATATTTCTTCTTATTTTCAAACCATTTTTAAATGCTGAATTGGGAACCTAGAAAAAAAATTGAGGGAAAAAAACCACCCAATTAAAATTGACAATAACACAAATTAAAATTTCAAATATTATTTTTAATGAAATCAAATTTTAAAACTAATGTACAACACAATTGAATGATTGATCCTTGATCCCAGTGCATTGACCCTTATATAGAATATTGTCACCTCGAACCCACCTCTTATAGAAACCAATCATCCTTTCATCAGTATCCCCACAATAACCCCCATAAGAATGCATCTTGACTAACATATGAAAAAATTAATGTTGTTTATAAAAAAACTGAAAAACGATGTAATTTTATATTAAGATCCTACTACCGAAATACATCAACAAAATATATTGATATTACCAAACTCAGAACACCAATATCCACTCGAGGAGCACATCCCTATTTTTTTTGGAAACTATCTCACTTAACCAATTAGGATATGAGAAATGGAACCTAAATAAAGTGAAAAGATCATAATGGAATTTTCCTCACCACCAAAACATAAAAATTTCATGAACATTATCTCCATCCATCAAAATATTACCAGGAAAACTGCACCAAGAACAATTGGAAGAATAATTATTGGGATGAAAAAAATGAATATAACGACCAAAATGGTGTAATTCCAATGAAATACAATAAGAACTAACATTGTAATCACTACCATGAATGTTTTCCATTATGAAACATTACGAATAACCACAAAAAATCCATCGAGCCCAAAAATAACAACATTATTAGTATGAACCATACAAATAACATAAACCTAATATAATAAAAGAAAACCATTTGAACACCACTTGATCTGAATAAAACGTTGACCTTGAACATAGAAAAAACACATACACCACAATTACATGAATTGGTTCATAGATAGAAATTTATTTCTCAAAATGTTATATCACAATAGGAAATTCATTTCATAGTATGCACCATCATCCAAAATCAATTGTAATGAGGGATGCCAACTCAGGTCATGCCTCTTGGACCGTATGTGACTCCATGAACTCCACATCCTAATGAACCTGGGAGAAACACCACACTAGACTATCCTACAGAGGATAATTGGAATAGAAAACCAAATTAGTGTTTGATCATATATATCTTCAACATTGGGACACACCCTTTTTTAAGAAAATTTACCCCTTCCACAAAAATGTATATTTAAGCCTTCATCATAGAATCCAAGACCAAAAAACTACCTGAAAACCAATGGTCATGCATCATGGGACACTGATGTATCACCATCCCACACATCCCAAATCATCTTATGTGACTACCACAATAGGCGTAATGGAGGATGGAACACTAAAACATAATTTAAGGGTAGGGGAAGGAACACTGACTACCTCAATAGGGAGATTGGCAACTCTTAAAATCCAAAAGATGCTCCATAACATGAAATAAAAAATTCTATGCCTCCAAAGAACATGATCCAAAAGGGAGAATACAAAAACCAAAAAAATGGAAACCAATAGAGAGGGAGGCCTAGGAAAAAAAATATGTGAGTAGGAGGTGACTTGAAGAAGAAATGAGAAGTGCAGGGGGTTGAGAAGAATATATACAAGAATATATTTTGATAAATCATGATTATTTGAATTTTAAATATTCAAATCAATATGTAACATCCCATAGAAATATTAATAATTTGATAAATTGAATAAAAATATTTGAAATGTTCTTTAATAATAATTACAAAGATATTTATTTCTAGTTAAACCATTGCAAAAAAACCATAAAATATAATAAAATTAAACTCCATCATTAATCAAGTAAAACATAGGGTAACTCCAAAAGTACAATTGAAAATATATTTTCATTCTTCGAAATGTTTGGTTGATGTTCCATATGTTATTTAATCAAACTCCGGGGTTACTTCTCAATAGAATTGTTGAGGATCAAAACATTAACATCAGTATAGGTTATCATAACCATAGGTTCAATCAAAACATAGGATTCCCAAACCATATTTTTTAATTATAAAGGTAGATAATAAAAAATATTTTTAGATTACATAAAATTATATCTACAATACATCAGCAAAAATCATTAACACTTAAAAATTATAAATTTGTCTATAAATATAGTCATTAAAAAATTAAAAAAAATCATCTGTAAAATAGATAAATTGTTTATGTGATCTAATAACTCTTCTTGGGGTTTGATCAGAATTTTATCTAGTAAAGAAGATGATAAACATAGAGTTTTCTTGGGTTCTCGACATTTGAACCATTATACTGTTGATAACCGATATCCACTACCCCGTATAGATGATCTCTATGACCATCCAGGAGGATATCATGTTTTTATAAATATTGACTTCAGGGTTTTCTTTCATTTTGTAAAATTTATAGCCTTTAATACCACACATACATAATTCCATAATAGATTTTTTTTTGTAATATTTGATAGTAATTTTCTTCAGTCTCATCATCATGATAGTAGTTTTTATGGAACTGATGCATATGATTTTCATCCTATCCTCGGACATAGTTATGGTAGCTTTAGTGGATGATATCATAATGTATTCTAAGGCATTACAAGATTATGAAAATAATATTAATATCATATTAAATCATCTCATTATGTATAGGTTCTATTCCATGATCAAGAAATAGAACTTTTATATTGATAAAGTCCACTTATTTTATTAAATTATCTTATAATACAGGGTATCTGTGAACCCAGATAAGGTGAGCGAATTTTTTTTGGTGCATACCAATAACATATTTGATAGTTTGAGTTTATTGGGGATTTTTAGATATTATATAAATTTTAATTAGGATTTAAGAAGTGTTTCATAAACTTATACAATCTTGAAAACGAATGTTATTATGTTTATATAGTTTTAAGATTTTGAGATGGAATTTTAGAAGTAAGAATGATGTCTGAACATAGTTTCAAAAATGGTTTTTCCGGAGCATGAAAGAGGCTATAATATTTATTTTTCTTCATGAATAATCGTTATGGGATTCGTTTTAAGGAAAGGGGTTCGGTTGTGGAATATGGTTATTTCTGTTTTAGGTCTCATGAGTGTAATTACACGATGAATGATCATGAGATAGTTGTAGTTGGTCATTATATTCCATATTCAAGTCACTTTCTATGTTTTGAACAATTAATTTTATACATGGATAAAAAAACAGAATTACATATTCAATCAATTATATATGGACATTATATATTGACAATAGTTTGAATAGATTTAGTATTTTTAAATTAAAATTTATTATATTCATGGGAATGAAAATGAAGTTTCTTATTCTATGATCTAGAGGACTCATACATAAGATTTTTAAGAATCCAGCTGTGAGTGGAAATTGAGGTTTTTCTTCTAAATTATGTCTCTAGATTTAGGAGTTTCTTGAGTATCCTATTATTATATCTCTATCAGTAAAGACAGTATAAATTTATTCAGGGAATATGAAGCGGTAATCAGATCGTGAGTGCTTTGTCTTGAGAAAAAATATTTCACATGAGGACATTCCACATAGCTTGGTCATTGATGAGGAACTGATATCGGAAATTCATACACATATATAGTTTCATCGAAAAATTCAAGTGGAATTAATGTGACACATTCACGAATAAATGTGGTATGTACATCTTAGAATTAAAAAAGTTATTGTGAATTACACCTCTAGAATCGGTGGCCTAGTATATAGAAATAGATTGTAGGATTCATTACTCAATATTCCACTTATTTGCTGGTTAAGGAAAAACACCAGCATCCTGCTTTTCTTTTACAGCCCTTACCCATTTTGAATTGAAAATTTGACGATTTCCAAATTTGATTTGTGATAGGGTTACCAAAATCAATTCAATCCCATGATGCAGTATGGGTTATTATATATAGGTTGATAAAGGTCACTCATATTATTACTATTTGAGAGACCTTCTTGAAATATATGCTAAGGAGGATATATTTCTAGGAGATTATATACATTATTTTAAATTCATGGACCATCATATTAAATAGGGATTATCCATTCAAGTATATGTTCTAGTATGGGTTGTAAAAGAAACTGGGTTAATAGGTGCCTCTGAACATATCATATCATCCTCATAATGTCATCCAATTAAGGAGTACAATCTAGGTTTCTTATAAATTCTTAGGTAAAAAATACTTTCTTATTTTTTAATTTAGAGGGGAATTTAATTATTTTTTAGTTTACATAAAATAAAATATTCCATGGAACTTTATATGTAGATCCTTATGAGGTCCTATAGGGTAAATTTTTTTGATCATCATTGTGCTAGTTAGAGTTAGAGGAGGCCATGATACTCAGACCACATCTAATAATATAATTAATTTTTACACTAATCACAATTTCAAAACACTAGAATTTCTAGTGAGAGATCAAGCCTCCTTGGGTGATTCCACTAATTTTAGAAATTAATGGATTTAGATATAATATAAATTAGTACGAAGGTTCATTGGACCCTTTTAGATTTCAGAGATAGTCAAGATGAGAGAATTATTGTTATAATTATCGTATATATACTGTTCCATGCATAACATCTTCTATAATTAATATCCTTTCTAATATCATTCTTAAATGTCTCAGGTTTTAGATCCTATAGATTTCTCGTTGGAGGTGAATTCTTCTTTCGAGAAGTATCTAATTTATATTTTTTATCATATCATGAAGGATATTCTTGGATGGCTAGTTCCATTGTTTTTGGTACTATAGAAGAACAACCATGTATAGAGTGGTACATGGGATAGATATGACTCTATACATGCTCATTGGTCAGAGTAATTATTTGACACATATTAACAAACATCAGATGGGAAACATAGGGATGAGTTATTTTATGGAGATGAGGCTATAAGATCATGATTTTATGAATGTTAGATACACTTAAAATTTTTTAATCCTCATATTTGTTTCCTTATATTAGTTCTTAATGGGATTATGAAGAGATCATGATAATTCAGTTATTGTTTGATGCTCAAGGATCCCATTTTTGTAGAACCATATTGAGGTAGATGGTTTGCGAAATTTCTGATCTAACTGTGTGGCTCAATAGAGCAGACTAAAGATGAGTATCATAGTTCATTTAACAATGTGAGGGATGTCACATAGCCATATTTTTTTTAAAATTCTATAGTCGATTATTCCCAGGTTGGCACATGTTTTCTCCAAACTAGGTCTCAAGACATGTGAGGGGGTGGTCAAGATGGATAGTGTCTATGCACAAGATACAACGGTTTTGTCAAACCATATGAAAATCTATGTGAGTGGGTGTAACTGTGGGTATTAAGTGGCCTTTTTTGGTTTACAGATTGTCTAATATTGAGGATATAGTAAGATCCCCTTAAAATTGTTGAAATTGTGTTTTCCCTATATTTCTATTTAACACTTAATTCTTTTATTTTTCCCTTAATTCATTCTCTTAGTATGACACTTGATTTTCACCAAAGATCTCCTCCTAGTCTTTGGGAAATATCTTATATATGATATTTGAATTTAATATAATTTTTCAAATTGGATAACCCTCAATATTTTTAGTATTTTTCTTTATTATTTTCTTAAGTTCTCTCATCATCTTCGATTTTATTTCCTAGAAATCTCATTTTCCATATTTTGAAAACAATTTTTTAGTTTCATTGTTTTTTATGTTCTATCCAAAATCCTATGTTTATATTAAATGGGGAGTCATCTATCAGTATAATATTTGCAGTCCAACAAATTTCTCAAAATGTATTGATGTCTACATCATCCGCCACTATGCCAAATTCCAAACTTTATATGAATAACAATTTGACTATGAAACTAATTAAGTAAATTTTTACAACTATTATTTGGTTACTCTTTAAACCACATGTTTTATTATTCAAGGTTTATAATTTTTTTTCAGCAAATACACTGGGTTTGTGGATTATATTCCATAATCATTTCCCCTAGTTATAAGTCATGAACACCCATTGGTTGAGTTTATTAAATTCATTGAGTATATTTCCTTATCCATGGAACTAAACCATTTGTAGTGGGGTTTTGTTGTACCCAATGAATTAAATGGTCAATTGTAATTAAATTAAATGACTAGTGGAATGTACACTAATTTTTCCACTTTTATTATGTGTTGGGTGGTACTTGTTTTCCAACTCTAAATGCTTTGGATGGGCTCATCATTCATAATGAAACTAATGAATTATAAATGAAATAATGATATTACTTTTCTAATACCAAGATTTCGTACATGGAATACCTTGGATGATCAAAAATTGAAGGTGAGATTATGATATTCTACGGGAGATACCTAGATTCATAGAATACCTTGGTCGGGATTATATAGAAGATGTGATTATATTATTCCGTGGTAGATACCAAATTTCCTGTACAAGATTAAATTTATAGGATCATAAATTAAACAAAACTATATAATACCTTGAGTGACACATGGAACTTCTTTCATGAAATTTCATGGATGGGATTAGGCCTCTGGATGATTCAATTACACATCCTCTATTTCAATTAACACTCAGGGATTCATTCATTATCTTAAAAAATTTAATGTCAGGGTTTACACCAGAATGCTATGTAATAAATGAAACGGGGCGTATTGATCACTTATATGGGTATCATTATTTATAGATTCATATGGTATGTTCCTTCAGTCTAAAACATATATTATAACATAATAATAAATACTTTATGAAACTCTATATTATTTTAAAGCATATAAAGTCATATGGGTATCTACTGGGAATAATAGGGGTTAGTGTTCACTATATTTTAAATCTTTTATTTATCATAATGCTTGAACATGGTTCCTTTTATATTCATATATCGAAGAGTGAAAAAAACACATGGTGGTGGCCTATTGAGTATTAGTTAGACACTATTTGAGCTAGGAATTGTTATGAAGATGGAATTATTTGATATAGGTAATGAAAATTTTAAGAGCCACACTGTTTACTATTCATATCTAATCATGGTATAGAGTATGGGAGTGGATGACCGAGCTAGTAAACATGATTATATTGTTGTTTTTCATCTTTATTTTGTATATATTTTTGTATAGTATGTACTATATATGCATGTTTTATATCGACTCTTACTCATAATTTATTAAATCAACATGGATTCATCATTTTTTGGACTCTGGATATTGACTTTCCCAATAATATTTCACTAGAAGATTAATTCATTATTAAATTAATTATTATCTCGCTTTTTATTTATGTATTATTCCACCATTGTCATACACTATAACAATGACTGTATATTCTCTCCACTATACCATCATCAAACCTATCTACTTTTTGATAGTCTCTAGCATATATGAAGGAACTCCCGAGGCTATATGACCACTAGGTCGGGGTAATTATGAGTGGACCATGTCTAGGAAATCCCAAAAATATTTTTAATAGAAGTTATGGTACCTGAACAAAAAGATTCATCCAAATTTGATTTCTATTTCAACTTATTATAGTCTCCCATACCTAAAATATAAGTTGATTAAATAATTTTTAATACGAAGATACAAAAACATTTATCTAAAAAATCAATTGGTTTAGTGTATTGGAAAAATTATTTTTAGACAATATGAACACATATTAAAATTATTTAAATCCTTTGTTGTAGTCATCCAATTATTATTTATAATCCTATTACTACATGTAATCACCTGGGGTCATACAACAACTAAACGGTGAAAAAAATCCCTAAAATGGGAGGAATACTAACAATTAACATATTGAAAAATTAAATATAATTAATTTAGTGATAATAATAATGGTCATTATATCATAATAATTACATCATCATAATAAGAGTGTGGAAATTAATTAAAGGATATAAGGAATGTGAAATATTTATAATAATGAAACATCATAAGTATATATAATGTATTACTACCAAGATATCATAAAATTAGGTAAAAAGATAACATCATCATGTGCATTGATAATATTATATATAAATAATTCTATATCACATCAATGCATAATGATCACATTATATAAAACAGTTTACTCTATTCCATAGAAGTATATATATTTTTGGTCTTTCCTGTTACATCATAATATATTAATAATAATAATAATGTATTCCCTATATAAATGTATCATATGTCAATCATAACCATTTTATAAATACATGAAAAAAATAATGGGTTTCATAATGATGGCTTAATGTTCATGTCAATGAGTAAAATTAGAGGTTCCCCAAATTAAAAAGGGAAAAATATTTTTTGGAATTAAATAGTGGAAAAAAATTAGAGATCATAATTCTTATATAGAGAAAGGTACAATCCCAAAAGAATAAACTATATGTTTTAAATCCTAAGGGAGATTACACACTATTGATAGGTATGAGGGACTATGAATCCATTATCATTGAATATGACTATTCACAAATATAACATTATTTTAATAACTATTTAGTGTGAATGGAAAGATGTGGTAATTATGTAATTATGAGGGATTTATAAATAGATAACAAATATATACATAAGGGTTATTACATGGTTCAATCACCAATTTTAATAGGATGACAATCCTTCATGAGTAGTAATTACTATTTCACCACCCATGTTCAAATTTACAATCAAAGGAATAATGAAATGAGTGAGAATAGATTCTTGAACTCCAATTATAAGATAGAGACTTATCATTAAAATATTAATCAATTTACTCTTCAAATGACTCATGTGCCACTAGAATTTATAATTGGTGTCCATCCTTCTTCTTCTCTTTAATACCCTACCGAACCCTTAATGGAATACTGTATTCTCCTCTTTGAGTATACCCTTTTAAAAACACACTCTTATCTATATTTGGGTCACTGAAAAATTATTTATTTATGTTGTATTGTGGTGTAATTCTCATGAATATGAGGGGATTCTATGCTTTTAATGTTATTTTAAAATAAATCCCAAAGATCTAAGAGAAACATATAATATATTTGATTAGTTTTATTTTAGAACATTAAGATATCATCTTACAATATTTAAATTTCTTAGAACCCTCAATCCCCTAATATATAATAGTTAGGAACATTATATCTTTGAAAAAAACAATATGGTGTAGTTCTACTTAAATCAGTAAAATTGATAAATCTATAAAAAAAATTAAAACTAGAATATAGTGGAATAGTTTATTAAAATACATAACAATATTCATAACTTCACCATATGTTTTGGTTTGAATTATTGTATCATTGTGAAAGAATACAGGGTTAAAAAAATATAATGGCACATAATTCTTCATGTCTAGTACTTAGGGAACCATAGACTCCTTAAATATAATTATATAAACTATTGTGGTTATACCATTATAGTTTCGTTTTGGTCCTTCTCATATCCATATAAATCATCAATTCAACATGATCAACCCTATGAAACGATTTTCTCACACAATATTAACTCATTCCTCAACCAGTATCATCATGGTCTGTACTACAAAGATGTGGTGAGATTCATTCTCACACTAGATTAATTACTTTTCATAAGAGATTAACTATAGCCAATATTGTCTCATATAATATATATTCATATATCACTTTTGATTTAATCAAACAAGTTTTTGTGTAGCCACCATCATTTACATCATGGTTTCTCCCATAGTAGAGAAACATTATTCATTTTATTCATGTGCATATACTCTCAATTACAATGAGATTCATACTTATCCATACACATTTTTCCCACAAATAAAATATATAAAAATTCCATATTCATTAATTAATTGTACAATTATTCAGTTCATAACATGAATTCAATAAGAGTGGAATCTATACACGTCAACATATGATAAAATTATGATTCTGAGAGAAATCAATCCTTTAAAATAAGATCTTTGACTTTGTGAACATGTATTAATTGAGATCAACTAAAATCTAACTTTTTCATATAATTATAACAAGGGTTATTAAATTTATCAAATGATTTATCTTCCATCTTCCCCATTATATTTATTCGAAATAGTCAAATCAAAAAATTAGATATTCTCTGAAGTATAGTTTTAGATTCCCCTACTAACAATATTTTGAGAAACATATCAAATCCTCTCCCCATTAAGGATCACTAAAAAAATAACCATGAGTATCTCACCCTTAATAGTCATAGCTCCATTCTAATTATACCACATTTATAAAAAATGTAATGGAAAAAAATATGGATGTAAGCAAAAAAAAATATTGGTGCCTTTGGAATGAGTTCTCTCCCAAAAATATTCTCATATATTGGAAATAATTCTTTAAAAGAGGTATTTCCAAAATACTAGTCACATTCCATTTCATATATACAAATTCCCATTAATTATAATCATGATCCATGTTATATATGATGAATTGGTACTTGATATCAATTCACTTAAACCAATAATATTGAAATAGATTATATGAAAATTTTATTCAATTTTGATTATCACCCACAATTACTAATGTGTATAAAACATTGATCTAACTTCTAATTCCATAACATACTCAACTTCATTTTAGTTAATAGTGAATAATTTTATTTCTTAGAGATCCATGAAAAACATCAACCTAAAATAAATAAAATACTACCAAAATATATGTTTTTATCTCAAGAATCAGTAACCCAATATCCATCATTATATCCATCGAATAATATTGGATTCATATACAGTTGAAAAATCATATAGTTTCATTGATCACAAATATTATGAAATATTCATGTATTTTTAAGCCTTAAAAATAGATCAAAAGTCTCCCCAAAAAATTTCCTAAATTTTAGAGTATCCTTTCTAAATAAAACTACCCTTGTTATGTGATAATATATATTTTTCATTGAAATTATTCTAAAATTCCCAATTTAAATAGATATATATTTTTATTTGGAACTCGACACCAATTACCAGGTTCGAGTTTCTCAAATTGGTTCAGCATTTTATTCATCATTGAAACAAAATTCATGTTGTAAGGATTAATCATTACTCTCTAGTTGATGATATAAAATAAAACTGGTACGATTATATATTATCATGAATCATCAAGTTCTTACAACCATAATTCAATCTCTAATATTATTTAAAGGATCAAAACTTTTTGTATATAATTCTAGAATCAGACGTTCTTTATCTAAGGCTACCTAATCATATACCAATATGATATTTTTTCTTATTTTAAAACCACATTTAAATGATGAATTGGGAAACTAGAAAACAAATTGAGGGAAACAAAACCACACAATTAAAATTGAAAATAACACAAATTAAAATTTCAAATAAAAAATTAAAAAAATTTCAAATTTTAAAAATAATGTACAACACAAACGAATGATTGAGCCTTGAGCCCAGTGCACTGACCCTTATATAGAAGATTTTAACCTTGAACCAACCTCGTATAGAAACCTATCATCATTTCATTAGTATCCCCATAATAACCCTCATAAAAATCCAACATGACTAACATATGAAAAAATTAATGTTGTTTCTAAAAAAATTGAAAATTGATGTGATTTTATCATAAGATCCTACTACTAAAGTACATCAACAAAATATATTGATATCACCAAACTCAGAACACCGACATCCACTCGAGGAGAACAACCCATTTTTTTTGGAAATCATCTCACCAAACCAATTAGGATATGAGAAATGGATCCTAAAGCAAGTGAAAAGATCATAATAGACTTTTCATAACCACCAAAACATAAAGATTCCCTGACCATTATCTCCATCCATCAAAATCTAACCAGGAAAACTGCACCAAGAACAATTGGAAAAAAATTTATTGGGATGAAAAACCCTCAATATCACAACCAAAATGATGTAATTCCAATGAAATACAATAAGAAATAACATTTTAATCACTACAATGAATGTTTTCCCCTATGAAACATTAATAATAACCACAAAAAAATCCATTGAGGCCTAAAATAACAACATTATTAGAAAGAAACATACAAATAACATAAACCTAAGATAATAAAGGACACAATTTTAACACCACTTGATCCACATAAAACATTGACCTTGAACATAGAAAAAACCCATACACCACAATTACTTGAACTGGTTCATAAACAAAAATTTATTTCTCAAGATGTTATATTAAAATAGGAAATTCATTTCATTGGATGCACCATCATCGAAAATCAATTGTAATGAGGGATTCCAACTCAGATCGTGCCTCTTGGACCATATGTGACTCCATGAACTCCACATCCTAGTGACCCTGGGAGAAACACCACACTAGAATATCGTACAGAGGAGTATTGGAATAGAAAACCAAATTAGTGTTTGATCATATATATCTTCAACATTGGGACACACCCTTTTCCAAGAAAATTTACCCCATCCCCAAAAATGTATATTTAAGCCTTCATCATAGAATCCAAGGCCAACAAAATGCCTGAAAACCACTGGTCATGCATCATGGGAAACTAATGTATCAGCATCCCACACATCCCAAATCATCTTATGTGACTACCACAATTGGCATAATAGAGGATGGAACACTAAAACATAATGTAAGGGTAGGGGAAGGAACACTGACTACCTCAATAGAAATATTGGCAACAAGTAAAATCGAAAAGATGCTGCATAACTGGAAATAAAAAATTCTATGCCTCTAAAGAACATGATACAAAAGGGAGAATAAAAAAACCCAGAAAAAGGAAACCAATAGAGAGGGAGGTCTATGAAAAAAAAATATGCTAGTAGGAGGTGATTTGAAGAAGAAATGATAAGTATAGGGAGTGGAGTTTGAGGAACTACCGGAGAAGTCCATATCCCCCCCCCAAACACCATCGAGGGGGATCCCTGGATTGATAGAAGGGTAGGGGAGGGTACCAAAAGTAGAAATTTTGATTCCAATATGATTCTACCCAATTAATATAATTTTTAGAATCAACATGAGATTTTTTTAAATCTTCTTGTTCATCAAGAATACTGTATTGTTTCCTACCATTTTCAGATACTTTTAGTTTCATAATCAATGAGAAATCATGTTTGGGAATGATTTTTATTTTATAACAAATTAAAATCAAATATATTGAAAATATTGTTCAACATAATTTGTATATTATGTATCTTCTTACACTGGGGCTATACTAAAAAAATATACTCTCTTCGAATCTCTCAAATAAATACCCTAAATTATTTATCCTTAATCTTTGAAAGGAAGTGAGCTTATAAACACCATTAAAATAAATAAACGTGACTTTTTTCAAAAAAGTAACTCATATGGTGTATTGCTTTATTTTTTATGGAGTAGGATATGGTTTAGAATGTAAAAAACTATAGTTTTTTCTAATATGAAAAAATTAATTTTTGCCCCATGCTTTGATAATATTGTTAATCCCATTTCCACAAATAATTTATTATTATTATAAAAAACACTATTTTAGGGTTCTATGAAGATATATTTTCATTTAATATCCTTTTATTTTCAAGATGTTCCAAAAAATATACATTTATGTATTCAAATCCATTTTTATATTAGATTATTTAAAAGAAATACAAACTTTAATTCATATAAATAAACCTAGAGTGTTGAAGATTTCCGAAATCCTATTTTTACACAAAATAAATAAATATAAGGAATATGATTCAAATCAAAAAAATTCATAAAATAGTTATCGCTATTTATAATCAAACCAAACACTTATGTGTGTATTAACTCAATAGTGTTAAGTGTCTCAATTTCCATGGTCTTGTTAATCTTATTCACGATATTTTCCTTCTGATATGTATTACATTTGTTGAGTATTTCATGTCATCAATTATATACATTCCTCATATCTTCATGCATGACAATAATATCTAAATTAGTCTATATCTAATATAAATGTCTTCATTTTAAACATATTTTTCCCCCTTTATTATTATGCAACATGAAGTTTAGAGTGTTAAAATATAGATTTTTTTTCCATCTTCATAATCATCCGTGAGTCAAAATTTATATGAAACACTCATTCATAAAAAATATAACTCCATTACCATTATCATATTATTTAGAAACAGCAAAGATATTCGGACTAAATGTATTGAAATAGGGAACATCATTATATATCTTATTACTTATCATTGTGTATCCAAATCTTTTTACTTTTGTTGATCCATCATTTCCAAAATTATCATTTCCTCAATTATACCATTGGATTTCAATAGAAATAAATTTATTCCCATTCATCTGTGTTAAGAAACCACTATCATGTCTTCATTGATTTTATCCTTTATCAACGTTATTGAAAATGTCTTCAACTTTTTAATTATTTTTTTATTCCCCCACGTAAAAGAATTAGAACCTTCATTCAAATTCATCTACTCTATTAGAATTGAATGATATTTTAAAATGGTGTATCCTTGATGATCGAAACTCTCACAAGTCTCATTAAGATGACCAACAAATTTTTTCAATTATAACCTCTCTTTTGGATTTTTTCATCCTTATAATTTTGTACTTTTAGATTTATCCTCCCATAATTTAATACCATACATCATTTTAGGGCATCAGATATTATCCTTTCACATGAATGCTTTGTGTCCACAGACTCCACATCACAAAAATATTCCTTTAATTCAAAATCACCTATGATAGAAAATTTGATCTCCAAATATGATTTTCTATTTTCCTTATAATAGTATACAAATTCTGTTTCTGCCCCACTTTTGATTAGGAACCGTCACATTAACCATAGTCTTTCCCTAATACTTGGTGTCAATGTTCTTTTATTTGGACAAAACTTTTCCTTTAGAATTTTAATGTTATCATAAAACATTGAAATATATATATCATAATTTAATAGATGATGTAATCACATTACTCATACCGTTCCACTACTATTCCGACTATAATTATAAGCGAACATGTCGAAAAATTTATTTTTAGAACCATGGAACAATCATCATTCATCTTATTAGTATTAGAAACTCTCTAATATGTTAGATTTTTCTCTAAATCTGTTCCCGAAATTTTTTAACTCAATATATTTGAATTATATCATATAAATTAAAACATCTATTATATTTTTCTCATATTCCTTCACTTTCACATTTTTGGAAATAACTATTTCTGTGATTATCTCAATAATTTTATATCTTTCTTTAATAATTTCATTATGATATCCCATATTTATTTTATACTCAGACACCTTATATTGACTATCTTTATATATTGAATCATCATGCTATTTTTGTAATAAATTTCACTCTATAATCAGTTATTTTAATTATATTTTGAGTCTTATATTTTATTTTAGGAACACGATGAGTTTCACTATATGTTTAAACACTTTTGTTGTATCCTCATCACAACATTGTTATTTTTTTCCCTTAATTATTCTTATATAATGAAGGAATTTATGATGATGTTTTATTTAACTATATTGGGTGTTGTCAATTAATCCTTTTATTTGTATTTTTCTACATCACAATATTCATCATATGATATAGAATCATATAGTCATTAAATGTTTTTCTTCTTTGATGTGTTATATTTTTTGTCAACTTTAATGAATTTTCCTTCAATTCCACCCCTACCCATATTATTATTTCAGGATGATCTTTGGGGATGATCAATATTCTGCAAATAAATTTGTTTCTTATAAAATAAAATTGAAATATAACAAATTTTTTCATAAGAAGATAATTTAATTTTACCTTTACACTATACATATGTTTTCCTCATTGCACGATTTATGAAAATAAATAGATAAACTAATCAAAATCCATGGAATTATCTTTGGACATGATTTCCGTAATAACCTCGATATTTATAAATTATATTCCATAATGAATCAATAAATACTTTATTTTTTATTAGAGTCACATAAAATACATGAACTATATTTCCTTTGTTAATTTAAACCATTATAATTTAAAGCCTCATTTTGTGAGTCTAGATTAATATAATATTAAGCATAATAACCATTGTTAATACATATAATCTATAGTGATAAAAAATATTTTTATAAATAAAGGTTTATAATAAAATATAAATGGTATAAAGGTATGAAATTTTCCTGAAACCCTACCCTATATAGGTAACCCTCATGACATGGAAATAGTTGAAGGAGGATAGTTACCACTTAGATATCGCCTCTAATTAAACAAATGTTTTTGATGATCACCAAGGGTGTATCATATATAAAAGTGGGAGACATTAAGATCTTTAAATATGAGGAAAAATAAATAATATTGGTACTACAATCAAGTAATTCATAGATATTGTAAAATAAAATCCATGAACATATATGTAGTATCCTATAAAGTGAATATAACTAAATGGGAAATAAAATTTCTAGTTGAATAAACTCAATAGTTACCATGGTTCCTGAATAACCCCCAAAAAACCTCGATCTAGAAATACCCTTCCCAGTCTCTATCCTAATATAATTAGCCTAAAAAAATTTATATATATGTTCAATGAGAAAAATAGGTATACTCAGTAGGACCCTCCCTAAAGACTATAATAGATCATATCATGAAATCATACTAAACCAATGAAAATCAATTTAAGATAAATCCTCATTTAAATAGTAATAATATGTACCCAACCTCACTATATATATCCCTTAAAAAGGAACACATATAAGATATTATATAATATAATATCAAAATGGGGGTACCCCATTATCACGTCCCCACTTGTTTTTATCTCTTACCCAAATGTTGTACATCAAGATCTATATCTCACCAAAATATACCATCTTCATGAAACATGGGACAAAGAATCATAACATGGATTTCATGTATCAATACATCTGATCATCTCATTCACACCTAAATAATGTTATAGATTGGTTTCTATTACCCCCCACAACCAAGTTTTCAAGTATTATACATCTGGTATTATACCTCAGGCCATCCAAACCCATACATTGAGTAATGTACTTCAATCCATCATATGCCATACACATTATACAAATAATAATCCTTTAGATACTATATCTGGAGATACATGTGTGTGATATAACCACAATAAATTAAATCCCTCTATACAAATATATGGAGAAGGAAAACACCATGTATACAGGAACAAAATACTAAAGGGGGAAGAGAGGAAGGCTAATGGGGGTACATAGTCATCCACCTCTCACCAACATGATGTTGGGGAAGAAACCCTACCATAGTATACTTGTTTTTATTATCCCTAATGAAATGGGTGGGGCATGACATAAATTGCCCAAACATACATGATATAATATATATTGCAACCACAATATTGTCATTAACATAGTCTTAAGATCAAATATAGCTATAATCACTTAGAAGGATGTTTTGTAACACTATAAATTAGATATCCTATAAGAACAGAATATTTTAGAATACATTTAATAATTAATTATTTAATAATTTTCATATATATTAATTATGTCATTAAATATTAATTAACATTACTACAAAATTAAATTTCATTAACCATTAGAGTGGTGTTCATTCCCTCTATTCATAATCCAATCAAGTCTAAGGTTTCTTTGACTTAATAGCTTTTACACTATAGAAGTTACCAGCACCGATGGGTTAATTTTTTTTGACATTATTATCATTCCATAATTACCCGTATTTTAGGAAACAACCATAACTTCCAAAAAGAGGTGCATAACCAAGGAGAACCAGTTACCTTAAGTAGTGGATAAAAGAATGCTCATAAAAACACATACATATGAAAATTTAACTAATTTATTATAAATAATAGCCATAAAAATTCGTAAAAACAATATGAATTCCCACATTCCCATTCAATTTGACCTAATTTAATCCCTTACCCCATTATGCATACCGATACGCATCTCACCGTCACATGTGTCAACCACTACAACAAGCACAAGACTCCATATAAATAACCATTAACCATCTGAGACTCACATCACATCACAGAGAAATGTTCACATCCATAGTATCATATAAGAAAAAAACCACAAAATTTTTAAAAAGGGTGACTAGGAACAAAAAACAAGGGTATCATCATTTATGTGAAAACAGGCTCAGCTGACCATAAACACAATGCATTCATCAATCATAATCAAATGGGATCACTCATTCGCAAATATTTATATTTTTTAAAATAGCCTGTTTTATTCCATATATGAATAATTAATTAGCTTGTTATAGTTTATGAAAATAGGTAACCAAAAGAATCATATATAATAATCCATAAATTCTGTAAGAAAATATTTAAAGCATAATTTCCAGTTTAACAAATATCACACTTAATAACATTTCCATATTACTTGAATTTTAATTATCATCAATAATAATTACATATTTATGTTCCATATCCATATCCATTAAATAATTGGATAAAAAATAAACTAAATATTTATTATGTATATTTTTTATTTCCATCAAATTAAATTAATATATGTATTCATTAAACAAGAAACTTTAAGTATTTATCCTACTGAAATTTACAATATATACATTTTGTAATTATTTAAACAAATTAAAATGCAATAAAATGAATAAAAAATATCATACTAAAGAATATATATAGATATCACCTTATTTATAAAAACAATAGGCAAGTTGTTATCATGGTGGAAGAAAAAACATTAGATCACCCCAACTATAAATCATTATTTCATTACTCTAATCTGTACATTATTAGTGTTAGTTCTACAAACATATATAAAAGCTAAATCACTTTCAATTTATAATTTCACATAAAGTAAAAAGATATTCAATGAATCCCCTACTTCAAGATGTAAAGATTCTTCAATGGAAAATAGAAACCCCATGAATACATCTGTTAACCACTCCTGAATGGAATTATATGTATATTGAACAATGATGCACCAAACCCACTCCAAAATAAAAACATAATATACATTATGCTAATGCAGATCAAATTATAAAACATGAATTGATATAAATATAGGGAATGTTGAAGATCCATGAAATA
Source organism: Viscum album (assembly GCA_963277665.1). NCBI lineage: Eukaryota > Viridiplantae > Streptophyta > Magnoliopsida > Santalales > Viscaceae > Viscum > Viscum album. The sequence goes on along the minus strand of OY728157.1, from coordinate 934,701,499 downwards.
ACTATAAGAAAATAACTTATAAATCACATCATATTACCATAGATTGTAATGGTAATCCAAGGACTGACTTTTATGGAAATGGGATTCAATAAAATTCATAATGTAGTCTTTGGTGACTAGGGTTTGAGAAATTTTTTTTGGAGAAAAGTTGGTTTAGAGGGGGTTTGGGTATTTATTGGAACATTATACATATCATAACAACACATTGGATCCACCATGACCATTTCATAGAATAGGTTGAAAATGATGAAATATGACATAACTTATGGGTCCACACATCAACATGTTTTGTTAAACCGCATTTGAGAACCAAAAAAGTATATATTACATAGATCATAATACATATGGTGGAACCATGGTATAGTCGATTGCACCATGGTGCTAGAACCAATAACAGATGGGTGGGTATTACCATAACCTAAACCTCAAGGTGCAGCAGATGATAAATTAGAAAAACCACCCCATTTCACCACTTAGACCCCTATACCACAACAGGACCCTCCACATCAAATTACTCAACTGGCCGACTCCACATTCCCACCCCATGACATTGACCTCATACATGATATGTTGTAACCATTCCAAAAAATGGATGTTTCTATAAAGTCATTCATCACCCCCATAGGGAAAAAAATAAGGTAATAGCATGATTATAAAACACATCCTTCTTGAATTCCTAAATCTCCATAGGCCTCTCCTCAAATATTTCATTATCGATAATGTCAATATCACCCTAATAGATGACATGATATTCTTTAGGAAGGTCATAATAGAGCTTATATACATGCAAAGCATTATTTATTTAAATCATTTATGGGAGGAATTTCAATCTGATAAACAATGACTCCAACAAGATAAACCACCTTCAAAGGAACAATAAATTAGAGATAAATCATAATCCCACAACTAAACATTCACTACCCATGATGAAGAGTTTCCTTTAAGGACACATGACCTCCGATGTCGAATTCCCAAGGTCACCTATTATTATCTACATAAGAATGTTGGCATTAATAATCTACATTCATCCTTTTTGAAACCCGAAAAACATCTATTTTAATCTATAAATTAGTTCTCACCAATTATTAATTGTCTCCCAAACCCCTTTCTAGAATAATGAAGAAATTCATGGTCAGAAATGAAAATATTCAAATTGATCGATAGTGGTGGTAGAGTGAAAAAATATTATTGTAAGAAAACTTGGAAAATTTAGGTGCCTCATCCACAATATCCAAAAATCACGTATTAAATAGCACAACATGTCCTTATGTTTCTCGATATTCAGTTCTATATAAATATCCATTTTAGGATGATAAGTAATTGAAATTCATAACTCATTGCCAAAATCATATGGTAAAACTCTTCACACCATAGAGAAAGATTAAGGATCATGAAAAAAGATGATCATATTTGATAATATATGGAACCTCACCACCTTCTATAAATAATACCTAAAAACCCCAACACTAATATCGACTCCTTATTTTCAATGAAGTGAGATGATTACAATCAGTATTCTACTATCACCCATATAGAATTGTGGCCTCCATAATCTCAAGGTAAATTGGTAAATAATTGTATACATATATTTAATTTTATTTCCATTGAGGAACATCCACTGGTTGGAGAAAACCATCAAAAAATTGTTTCTTGACCTTTATCATCAGGAAGACCAAATATCGAGAAATAAATTCTAAAATTATGTGCTTATATCCCAACCAAAATAATATATCTCTTGAATATTTTATATAATATTTACTCTTGGATTTACTTCCAAGGGTGATCTATAAAAATCACATAGAAAAACCATATGAATCATCAAATGGATGAAAATCCTCACTTAAAAAAATAAAGAGATCTATTCAACCTCAAACTAACAATCAAGGGAATTACCAAAGAAATATCAGTCACTCTAAACTTCACTCATAGAATCCCCTGGTTGGGACGCCTCTAACTTCCTAGCTAAATATAAATAAACTTCAATCAATAAAATGAAAATAATTCCCACGAACATCTCTTATATCAAGTTGAATCTTTGGGAGATCATCCCTCATTCCTAGAGAATATCTAAATTTATAAAAATATTTATATGTTACATCCTTATTAGAATATCAGTTATAAAAGTTCTCTTACCTTAACTATAGAAAATGTCAATAATAATAAAATAATAATTATGTCCACTATCACTTTAATGAGTTCAGGTAACATTGGTAGATGTCATTCCTCATGACCTTATGGTTGGTAAAAACCACATAACAGTCACTAATGAGGTAATATAAACACCACATTAAATAAAACAAAATTACTATAAACATATGATGATGGGTGGAATATTTACATTCATGGAGATGTTATTACTAATACATACACAAATTAGTAACCTACTACATTATAAGACAATCCAAACCATGATGTGAAGCATTACTAAAAACCTCAACCTGGACAACATTTACTAGAAAATAAAGAACTAGAGAACTAACCAACATCTCTTATATGAGAAACAAAGTGACATCTAACTGGTCATTTAATAATATCACTTCATCCTTTCATGTCTAGGTTGTCTAAGGAATCACATAATTTGAAAAATCATCCCAATCCTCCTATAAGTATATGTAATACTAAGTAAACATCACACCTATGTAACTATATTGGAGGATTCCTATAAAATGACTACATAGACATTTTAAGGATCCCTTAATATTATACAATGGGACATTTAATTCCCTGAATAAATTAACAACATGAGACTATAACTCACTTGTTGAGAAAATCATGAATAACAATTGAAATTTACGAAATTGAAAAATTTCTCATAGATTCTTCATATGAGAAACCACAAACAATGATTTTATAGACATGTATTTGATGAAAACCTACATGAAAATATTCAAAAACCTGATGATAGAACATTTATCAAAACTATGAACATTTTATGAACATTTTTCACAATAATTGATGTCACAACTAACTCATAATTCTTATATCAACATCAAAAAATGGTCTTTGTAGAATCCACATGTTTCACCGACATCTAATTATATCATGACCATTATTCGATTGTTGAGATCCATCATTATCATTTATCTAATTGAATATATCATAAATCCATGGAACTGGGTAGTGGTTTTTAACATTCACATAATTCATGTTTTGATAATTGAAACAGTTTTTAACAATACCATGAACATTCATAACCAACAAACTAGTGCTCCCCATGGTGACACACTCATCCAGAAAAACACTTCTTAAATAAATCATTAATATGTACACACAACTATCACAACTCAAAATATTTCATCATATACAGAGATATTGGTATATGAGAAATTTGTTATTGTAACTGGATCCCAAAGTCGATCTATTTTCAAGGAAGTAATGCCACAATCTCCATAGGGGTACTATTTGACAACTTTTGGAAACACCATTGACTGAACCTATGATGAACATAGGATCATTTAAACCATTATGGAAGAAAAGGACCAAAAACACCTATAAACCATCCATGTTTCTCACATTCCAATGAACATGAATGAATTTCTACTCTCATAAATTAATACAACCTATCTCTTGAGGTAATAAAATATATCATACATTGAATACTACAATTCCAGTCTGATTATGATTCAATATATAGAAATTTTTAGATATAATAAGCCTCCATATGTGTGTCGTTTCTAAAAAACTATCTCACAATCTATACACACTTCACATAGATATTACTGACCTCTAACTACAATAGTCAACTGCAAGTAAAATAGAATTACCTCTACCTCATGCCCAAAATCATAGACTAGGAAGGGTATATGAAGGATTATGTAGATAATGAATATGAAAAGGCATGTGAATATGTTGAAAACAAGAAAAGTGTTCTTAAAATGATGTATATTTCTATTGGTTCTATAAATTCTAGTGCATGAATCTAAACCCAACCTACTATATAAATTCTTTTAACCTAACGATGAGAACCTCCATGGATACACTCCAATCCCTTAGGATAAGAAATTTCTCAGTGATATCCTCGACTTACCCCGCCTCCTCTCTAATGATCTGAATATGGAGCATCATGGTGATGTTGACTTGGATGAAACTTCCTCCAAGGAAGAACATAAATCATAACAGATGGTACACACTAGTGTTTTATATTTTGGTGGGTCACTATCACACCTTATGAAATTGTCTTCTAAAAAACTAGTTTCTGATCTATTGGAAAAGGCCTAACAATGTCCACCCAAGTGAAAACAAGATAAAGAGGGATAGTACATACCCATTACTATATGAAATCTCTTCTTAAAATAAAAATTGTATACCCTATCCACAACCCAACTTCTTATGAAATCATGATTAACCCGTCTTAGGAATATACTATTCTAGAAAATATCATCTCAATGAACTCTTCTCATTCCATCACTTTAAGATATGTTGATAGTATAAAAAAGGTGACCTAGAAATAGATCTTAATATGTAAGGACCCCTTGAAATTAATCACCATTTCCACATCATCTATAAATAGGTATGAACATATTTGATAAGGATAACTATATAAAAAACAATATCCCACCTATCGGGGAAACCTTTCCCAGGGGTAAGAAGCTCCAAGATACTAGTCGTGTTCATGTTCTAAGAAGGAAATTATATTTTTATATAGTCCCTAAACTTATCATATGATACATATAACTCATTAAGATCCAAGATGACCAAGTTCCACCACTTCTTCACTATTCTACATAGCTTTGTGAAAACCAATGAAACCTAGTGCTCCTTCCAAACAAGGATCATTCATAATACTATTTAAAAATACCCCAACAAGTCTTTTATCCATTAATATAAAACATATTTTTCAATATTGAATGGAATCTATTGCTGACACACATGATATTTCCTCCATGAAGTGCCATTGTCGCCGACCTCAACACTGTGGTGATCTACTGGAATATCTTTTTGAACATATTTTATGCGAACCTATTGAGGAAATAAACATGGATCCTTATCTAAAAAAGAACGTTTTGTAAGGGAATCATCATCCAAGAATATATAATATTTTTCATTAATTATATAATTATTTTGTATTTTTATGGTTTAAAATATCTCATGTTCCCCCTATTTTGACCACAAGAACAATGATGAATTATGAATTATCCTTGAGTAGGTATATACCCCACAATTAGTATTAATTCTGTTATAAAGATCATTAATCATAAAAGTATATGAATATGATCATAGTGGTTGATAAAAAAATTTAGTCTTATCCAATTTCCCTTTTTTAAATTGCATACAAAACTCATCGTACACCATTTCCCAACCAACACAAGTTGTCAAATATATTCCTAACTCCAAACTAAATCCAATTCCTCAACCTGAAACTCCCTTTGAAGACATATTATCATGACCCTCTCCACCCATAGGTACCAAGCTTAGTTCAGAAATGGGTGAAGGAGGATCATAACTGCCTGATGCCAGCCTCTAAAAGGACACATGTTAGTGATAAGAATTGGGGGTGTATCATACATACAATTGGGTTGAATTATCATCTAAATGAATATTTTGAAAGGGAGATAAGACAAGAAACCTAATTAACATCATCTTAGACATAGTAAAATAAAACCTAATTAAATACATATAATTTCATTCAAGGATAATAAAATTGATGTGCAATAACATGTGCCAAATGATAAACATGGTAGTGACCACGATTCCATAATATCCCCCCTAAAAAATAACCCCAGACAACTAATATCCAGACTATTCTCCAACCTATTCCTTATAAATTAACAAAATTTTATATATAATTATGGTGGTAATAACATGTATACATAGTAGGATCCTCTCAAGGGCATATCATGAAAATTATAAATAATTAATACTAAAACCCAGGGAACAACAAGTGAAGCTTTATCATCACCTAAATTGGTATAATAACTTCCCAACCTCACCATTGATATCCCTAAAAAAGTAACACAAACTTTATATCATATAACAAAATATCAAAAAATTATACACCAATATTTCTTTGCTATTATTATCCAACTATTCTCCAAAATCATAAATCACATGCCATATCTCCAAAAGAATCCATCCAGAAGACACCTAAGATAAAGTATAATAGCATGAATCATGTCATCACATCATCTAATCATGTCATTAACATATCCATATAGTAACTTGGTAGTTTCCAGTTTCCACCACAGTACATACATCTCGTAATATACATCGATTATTATTCCTCAATCCACCAAATCCCATAACCAATGTAATATTCCTCGATCTATCACAACCCATACCAGAAATAACTATAATAATCATTTAGGAACATTATCTGAACATAAGTGAGCGTGAAAAAACCATAAATAAGTACATATCTCTACACACATATATAGAGAAATTCACCACTTTACAAACTGAAAATAATACTACTAGATGGAGATAGTGGGGGAAAAGGTGTAGTTAGACATATGTCCCTTGTCAACATTAATGTTATGGAAAACTCACCTAGAGATTCTCCTAGGTTTCACTCTCCCTAATGACATGGGTGGGGTATCATTTTAATTAAAAAATCATATAGGTTATAATGTTGGTCACAACCAAACTATGTGAATTAACCTTGTCATAAGATCAAATACAACTATCTCCACTCGAACACCCAACTGCCACCGATAGGAAAATTGATATCCTATAATCCCACAACATTTAGGAAGATTTTTATTAAAAAATATTTTATCAGTATGATTCACATCATATAATTATTTAATTATTATGTAACATTACTCTATGTTGTATTTCATTAAAAATCAGAATGAACCTCATAACCTGTAGGCATAATCCAATTGAGTTCATGGATTTTTTGTATTAACATATTTTTTATTCAAGGAAGCCCAAACCCCATGGGTTAAAACTTTTTTTAATCATTAGTATCATTCCATAATTCTATTTAATATAAAAAACATCCTATGCTAACAAAAATAGGTGCATAACCATGAACAACTAGATAATTTATGTATTGGTGAAAATAAAGTAGATAAACAAGAAACATGACTATCCATCCTTCAAATATATTTGTTAATAATAAAAAATCACAACATTCCTCATAATAATGGGAAATCACAACTTCAACACATTCCATCCAACCAACTATCATTTTATCCCCATCATGCATATAATCATAAATTTCAATGTCATATGTATCAACTACTTCCACAAAACCAGGCCTCCCCACCCGAAACCATCAGCCATCCCAAGATCACATCACCTCACAAGTAAAGGATTACACAGAGGGAAAAATGTAAATAATGACATCAAGAAAATTCAAATTAGAAAATAAGAACAAAAAAACTCCTTTAGCAATTACATGGAAACAGGCTCCATCGACCCAAATCAAAATCCATTAATAAATCATAAGAAATAAAACTAACATAGCCAGCAAAAAATTTATTTATGAAATTTTTTTTATTCCATCCAGAATTAACTTATTAATTTATTAAAGGATATAGATTTGAGTCTCCTAGGCATAAAAAATAATAGGATATAGTTTTTTTAAATAATGACTTCAAGAATAATATCCACTTTTAATAATCATTAAGAAAGAAAAAATCTATTTAACATGAATTTAAATTCTCATCCACAATAAGTATTAATAATTCATTTTCATTATCCATTTAAATAAGAATAACTAAGAATAATTTAATTTAACATTAACTAACCATCAATTATATTTCTAACAAATTTGACAAATATAAGGATTCACTAATCATTCCTCATTTATTCATTATCCAGTCAAATATAATTACATGTTTTATATTCGTTAAACATTTTCATAAAATTTAAATTTTAACCCAATTATATTCATCCTATTATTGATCATAGACCTAGATAAAACCTTATCGACTAAAAAAATGAAAAAAATTATCATGGTGCAATAGAGAACATTCGCTCACTAAAATCATAAAACATAATATCATCATTTTGGATTAACCATTACTAGGGTTAATTCCACCACCATCCAAAGAAGATAAATAATATTTAATTTATGATTTCACATAAAATAAAAGGATAAGAAAAAAAATCACATCCTTTAAGATGTCCACATTCTTCATATGAGAAAGTGACCACAACAGGGACCTCTGATCACCTCTCCCACAAGGAAAGAAATATCCCTCCAAGAATGAAATACCTCAAATATACTAAATATAATAAAAGGAAATCAATTGGAATGATCGTGTCCAAATATCATAACATTGAAATAAATAATGGAATATAACATAATAAATACATGGGTAACCCACCTAAAATAGAGGAAACAATTACCTCAAATCACCATTAATGGAACAAAAGAAGTCAGGGATTGAATCAAATTGAAATGGGATTCAATGCCCTTCAAAAAATTATCTTCGGTTCCTACGGTTTGATAGAGAATTTTGGGGGAAATAGGGTTTTCAGGGTGTGTGGAAATATTTAGAAACATTTTTTTAAAACATTTCACATCAACAAGACCCTCTAGACCATGCCAAAAAATAGTTCTAAACATGAAAAAATGGGATGAAATAAGTGTGACCACACATTAGCTTTGCTTTTCAAACCACATCTATGATACACAACACCCCACACACAAAAAATACTATTTACATAGGAAGGGAACATGGTACAGTCAATACTACAGTTATATAAGACCCATTCACCAAAAGGGTGTTGAGTCAATAAGGTTTTCCTTATGACTTTTCCATTCCTTCTTGTTTTGAATATCACAAACACCTTATCTTTAAGGAAAATCACTTTTATAAGGAAAATCGATTTTATAAGGAAAATTGCTTTTATAAGGAAAATCTCTTTTGTAAGAAAAATTATCCTTATCATATTTTCATCCATATTTTTCTTATGTATAAGATTCAGATTCATTTCTATATTCTTGGAATTGTTTGAAACTTTGATATGATGTATTCTGTCTTAGGATCTGAATTCTGGATGAGAACTGTAATAAAGTTTCACTCCGAATTCCAGATGAGAACTGTAATAATGTTTCATTCCGAATTCCGGACATGAACTATGATTAAGTTCTACTCCTAATTATGGATATTAATCCTTATGAAGTTCGACATCAAATTATCATTATGAATTCTAATGACGAATTCTCATTACAAATTCTGATGAAAAATTCTCATTCCGAATGCTCATTCTGAATTCACCTATTAAACAGAATCTGATCATCTTTGTTTTATACACTCCGAAAATTATTTTTGGTTAGACTCCGAAATTTCATTTTTCTTACATTGTTATAATTTGTCTACTCTTTAATATTTTTCTCTCACTCCGAACCATCACTCTGAATCTTCACTCCGAAATTTTCAATTAGACTTAAAACGATGTCATACATGTTGTTACACTTATTTTGTTATAAAACGATGTCATCTAATCTATTATAAACTAACCTTTTTTTAAGTTACACGTTTATAGGTCCCTCCAATTTTTATGGAAAATATGACAGTTGGAAAGGAGTCCGACCTTGAAAGATCTCAGAACTTTTCGAACATTTGACAACACTTGCTGTTGAAGTGATTTCTAGAGAGAGAGAGGCTCTTATTAACTCTCAAAGCTTCATGCGACTCCGAATGTTGGTGATTAAATTCGAGGACTTCTGGGGATAGGAATACAGAGGTTTCCAACACCTTGAAGTTGAGGGCTTCCTTCCTGAGGAAGATAGAGGTTGCCAACTACCTTTAAGTTGAGGGATTGTGGGGATAGCAAGACAGAGACTTCGATCTTCATATCGAGGGCTTACCCTGGTGTGGGTAAGGAAGACTTCCTTGAAAGTATAAATCAAGATACCTTTATCCAAGGTTGTTGGATACCCTTCTCTTTGGGTTAAAATATTTATATCTTGTTAGTAGTAGTTTTACTACTTATTTGTTTCCGCTGCATTTTGTATTTTAAGGAATGTATAACTTTCTTATACTTCCTAACTTGTACTCTGTTTCATTTAGATTCTATACGCTTTAAGGTAGAATCTCATATTGTAATCTTTTTTTTATGTTTCAATTTCTGGAACCATATTTCCGGAAACTACCTTCGGAATCATTTTCCAAGTTTTCATTTGGTATTAGAGGTTCTGTGAATTTTCTTAGTTTAACTTTGTTAAACTTAGACCTTTCCTTTGCTTAAAGAAACCATAGTTATTAATAACTAACATTAAGGGTTCCAAAGGAATTTTTAACGTATACAATTCACCCCCCCTCTTGAATATTGAACATCTACATCATTATATCTATCCTACAATTGGTATCAGAGGTGGTCTCTAGAATACTTGTACTCACGTATATGTTTTTCTTGCTCACTTTGTCATTATGAACATTCCCAATCCGAACATTGTCATTCCGAACTTTGTTATTACTAATTTTTTTTACTAACAAGTTTGTGTGCCGAAGGTTTTTTTAAGTAGGGCAGGAGTAAATGTTGGTTCTATTGATAATCTAAATCCTAAAAGACCACCAATCTTTGATGGTAATGATTATGAGTACTGGAGAGATCGAATGAAAACTTTTGTTATCAATACTTGAGTGGACAACTTTGTTATGCTTACTAAAAATTATAAAATTCCTGATAAGGAAGTTAGAACTTTTACTAACCAGGAAAAGCACGAGTATCAACATAATTATAACGTATGAAATACTTTAATTTGTTCAATGACTAGAAATATATATAGCCAAATTTCTTCTTGTGAATCAGCTAATTGTATCTGGAAGAAGTTAGAGGTTACACACTATGAAACTTCTAAAGTGATCGAGACTAGGATAGCTATGCTCAGAGATGAATATCATGGCTTGAATTTTCCTTATGGAGAACCAATTTGTAATGTTCAACAGATATTTATGACTATTATGAACAGCCTACAGTCTATGGTAGAAAAAGGATTAGATGATGAAGCACTTGTGGATATGATAATTGATATCATTCCAAATGAGTGGGAATCCAAAAGAACTGCTATAGATGGAAACAGGAAGGTCACTCAAATTTCACTTGATGAGTTATTTGGAAATATTCTCCAACATGAAACCATAATGAAGAGAGATGCTGACAACATCAAAAAGAAAAATGAAAATGGTACTGTTGCTTTTACAACAACATCAAATCAGATGAAAGCTAAGACTCCTGAAAGAGTAACCAGATCCAAGTCTAAGAAAGTCATTTTCCAATCTGAACCTAGTGAGAGTGAAATCTCTGAAAATGAGTTAGCAAATCTTGTTCAAAGGATGAACAAGATATCTGGCCAAAGAAGTTTCCAATCCAAGTATACAAAAAAGGAAAGGATAGATAGGAAAGATGGAGAAATTACTTGTTATGAATGCAAGAGAGCTGGACATATTAGACCAGATTTCCCTTTGCTCAAAAAGAAAGAAAGGAAATAAAGACATTCTGATAGGAACAAAAAGTAGTATTATAATGCCAAAGCTAAGAATGTTCTGAAAGCTAGTGACACGTGGAGTGCTAGTGGTGGTGATTCTTTAAATGAATCTTCTTATTACGAATCTTCAGGACAGAAGAATTTTGGTCTTATAGCCAGATTACCTGCTAATAATCATTGTTTTATGGCTAAGTTACAAAATGCTGAATCATTGAACAATGTTTATTTAAACACTAATGATAGTAAGTATTATAACTCTTCTGATGAAAAATCCTCTTCTGATGAAGAAAATACTTTACATACTTATGAACAAGTCTCTAGGTTTTATGAACTTCTTGAGATTGAGAATTCTAAACACAATAAGAAACATGATAAGGAAAACTCTAGGAATTCTATTCTTACAAAAGAGATATCAGATCTTTCTATAGATCTTGATAAGAAAAATGATGATTTTGAAAGTATTTCAAAAAATCTTGAGGAAGTATGTTTTGAGAAGAATAAACTTTCTAAAGAATTAGAAAAAGTAATTTCTAAGAAAAATGTTTTCGAGCATAGATCTAGTTATAAAACTAATGATTTTGAGGATAAAAATTTGGTTATAAAACTCAAGTCCGAAATTTTTTCCATAAAGAAGTGTTTATCAAACTTTACCCATGTTAAGGAATGTTTTGATAAAATGTATTCCCAAATATGACCTTCAAGAAATAAATCCGGATTTGGTTATACCCATGAAAAACCAATCTTTAGTAACAATTATTTTGTTCTCAAAGTGCCCCATTTTGTACCAAGTGTCAATGTGGTGGTCACTGGGAAAAGAATTATTCCTTAAACAAAACCCAATCCTTAGGATTTCACAAAGCATACTTTTCCAAGAAGATGTGGGTTCCTAAAATTTTGGTTATCTGGTAATCTCGAATCCAAAAATGTTTGGATTCCAAAAGTCTAATTCTCTTCTTAATATCAGGAAAATAAAGAGAGTAACGACAACAATACATGGTACATGGATAGTGGATGTTCCCGACACATGACTGGTAACAAAAGCTATTTTGAAAAGATTATCAAAACGAAATGAGGAAAGGTAAATTTCGGAGACAATTCTAAGGGAGAGATTGTTGGTATTGGTAATATTGAATTTTTAGGAAAAAATTTTATTTCAAATGTTTTTTTGTTAAGGGTCTTAAGCACAACCTCATTAGCATAAGTACGTTATGTGATGAAGGTTACCTTGTGAATTTAGGAATGATAAGTGATTAGTTCTCAATTCCAAGGAATAATTTATTCTCTCAGCCAATAGGCAAGAGAATATTTACACATTGAACCTAGAAGACCTCAGGAACCAAGATTTACCTTGCCTAAGTGCAATGGAAGATCATTCATGGTTATGGCATAGAAGACTAGGTCCCTGTAACCTTAGAAACCTTTGTAAACTCTCTAAGAAGAAACTAGTTAAGGATCTACCAGAGATTAGATTTGATTCTTATAAAGTTTGTGATCCTTGTCAATATGGAAAGAAACATAAATCTAGTTTTATATCAATTGGTGAAGTCTCAACAACTGATTCAATACAGTTAGTGCACATGGATCTTTTTGGTCCAACACAAACTGGAAGTATTGGAGGCAAATACTATGTGTTTGTTCTAGTTGATGATTACACTAGATTTACTTGGGTTTATTTTCTAGCAAGGAAGTCTGAAGCTTTTTCTTATTTCAAAAGTTTTATAGCTCATGTTAAAAGTGAGAAAAACCTACCATTGAAAACTATACATAGTGATCATGGAGAAGAATTTCAAAATTCTGATTTTGAAACCTTTTGTAGTAGAAAAGTTATTACTCACAATTTTTCAGCACCTAGAACTCCTCAACAAAATGGTGTAGTTGAGAGAAGAAATATAATTCTTCAAGAGATAACTAGAACCATGTTGAATGAATATTCTATAGCTAGAAATTTCTAGGCTGAAGTTGTAAGTACTACTTGCTATACTATAAATCGAGTTTTTATTAGACCTTTTCTTAATAAAACCCCTTATGAGTTATGAAATGGTAGAAAATCAAGACTATCCTACTTTAAGGTTTTTGGTTGCAAAGTATTCATTTTGAATACTAAAGATAACCTACATAAATTTGCACCAAAATCTGATGAAGGAATTTTCTTAGGTTATTCCACAACTTCTAAGGCTTATAGAGTTTTTAATAAAAATACTTGTACTGTTGAAAAAACAGTACATGTAAAATTTGATTAGTCTGATCCTTTTGTTTTTAAACAATCCCAGACTATATCCTTGGATGTGTTTTCAAAAACAGATTGTCAACCTTCGATAGAAGAACCTTCTGATAAGGATAATGTTCAAGAAGATACTTCTGAAACATTTACCCCGGAAGACTTTCTACCCTATGTTGATGAACATGGTTTTCAAAACCCAAATCAGGTGTTTCATAAGAATTATCCCAGTGATAGTATCATTGGTGATGTAAATCAACCTGTAAGGACTAGATGTTCCTTAAGAAATGAAGTAGAACATCTAGCATTCCTTTCCCTATTAGAACTCAAAAGCACTGATGAAGCTTTAGGTGATGATGATTGGATCAAAGCCATTCAATATGAACTAAATGAATTCGAAAGGAATAAAGTCTGGACTTTGGTTGAAAGACCTAAGGAAACTTCCATTATTGGAGTAAAATGGGTTTTCAGAAATAAATGTGTTGAAAATGGAGTTATAGTAAGAAATAAATCTTGACTTGTTGCTAAAGACTATAATCAGCACGAGGGAATAGACTATGAAGAAACCTATGCCCCAGTAGCAAGACTTGAATCTATCCGTATTCTACTTTCCTTTGTAGCATTATTTAATTTTAAACTTTTTCAAATGGATGTGAAATGTGCTTTTCTTAACGGTTATGTTCAAGAAGAAGGTTTTGTTGAATAACCTCCTGGATTTGAAGATACAAAACATCCTAATTATGTTTTCAGACATACCAAAGCTCTATATGGCCTTAAACAAGTCCCACGAGCATGGTATGATAGACTCACTAGATTTTTGCTTCAAAATAACTATGTTAAGGGAAATGCAGATCCAACTATTTTTATAAAGAAATATAAGAAAAATGTTTTGATTGTTCATATTTATATTGATGACATCATATTTGGATCAACTCAGCAATCCTTAACCGACTCTTTTGCGAGTCTAATGAAATCTGAGTTTGAAATGAGTATGATGGGTGAGTTAACTTTTTTCCTTAGTTTTCAAAATTCTCAAAAACCAGAAGGAACCTATATATCTCAGCATAAGTATATTAAAGATCTTCTCAAAAAGTATGGTTATGACAACACTAAGAGTACAAGTACTCCCATTGGTACCTCAAACTCTTTAGATCTTGATGAAGCTGGGAAACCAGTAGATCAAACATCATTTAGAGGTATGATAGGAAGTTTACTTTATTTAATAGCTAGTCGACCAGAATTATTGTTCTCAGTATGCTTATGTGCAAGATATCAATCCATTCTTAAGGCATTTCACTTAAAGGTTGTAAAAAGAATTTTTCGCTGCCTTAAGGGAACAATGGTTCTAGGATTATTTTATACTTCTGGAAATGATTTTGTTCTAAAAATATTTTCTGATGCTGACATTGGTGGATGTAGAATGGATAGAAAAAGTACATCCAGAACTTGTCATTTCTTAAGAGATTCATTAGTTTCTCGGTCTTTCACGAAGCAACATTCTGTAACACTCTCCACAGCTAATGCTAAATCTGTAGCAGCTGGAATTTGTTGTGCTCAAGTGTTGTGGATTCAACACACACTCATAGACCATGTCTTGAGTTTTACTAAAACTCAAATTTTGTGTGATAACACAAGTGCCATTTCCCTTAGTAAGAACCCTGCACATCACTCTCATGCAAAGCACATATATATTAGGCATCAATTTCTTAGGGATCACACACTAAAAGGAGATATCATTCTTCAATTTATCGGAACGCAGGATCAACTTGCTAATATTTTCACAAAATCATTGGCTTCTGATAGATTTGAATACATTAAACAGATTTTAGGAATGATAACAGAAAGGTAATCCTTCTTAATTAACTTTCTGTTGAAAAAAATCTTCTTACAGTAATAAACTCCTTTTCATAGGGGGAGTACATTTGCTTGTTAGAGTAACTAAGTTTTTCAAAATTTGTTTTCAAACTTTTCGGAACTAAAATTCCAGAATGGAAATTTCAGGAACTGAAATTTTCAGAATGGATATTTTCATATAGAAAAATTCTGGAATGAAAATTTTCGTATTGAAAACTTCCGGAATGGAAAATTTCATACTGGTATTTTCACAATGAGATTTTTGTACCGAATCTTTCATAGTGAGCTTTTCGTTTTCAAATTTTGTATTTTTCCATACTGAGGTTTTTTTTCGTAGTATGTTTTGCAAACAATGTCTTTTCATAATAAAGGTTTTTCGTATTCATTTTTTATGTTACACATTACAAATAATCCTCCTAAGCCAATCCGAAAAGTATGATTTCCTTACTCAAGTTTTCGTAGTCATACATTACTTGCTGGCATTTTCTTATATTTTGTTTTCAGATTATAATTTTCTTAAATTTTTGTTTTAATAAAAACCTCAAAAGATCGGATTCATGTTTTCTTCAGAATTGGTTTTCAACAGTCAGATATGATCTTAGCTTTTCACAACCCTTCGATCAACCATGGAAGTTGAATCGTTTCATCTATGCCTATATAAAGGGGACCCCAAATGGTTGTCACACATCGGCTTTCATGCTCCATCGTCTTGAAGCTCTGACTCTATGTTTTAAGACCGTTCTGAACTTCAGCTTTCTCCATTCCGAACTTCTCAGAGGTCTTCAGATCCGAATGTCTGTTGATGTAGCATCTCAAGACATGTCTTCCTCTAAGCCGATTTTGAAGTGGTTGGTATATAGAGAAAGGTTGGTTCATCCTAATTTCTTTAACAAGTATGACTCTCTTATTTCCAAAAATATTAAGCTCAAATGATGGGAAGATATTTCTGTGTCCAAGACAGGAAATCAAGATGAATTTTATTCAGATTTTCTTGTAGAGTTCTACGAAACATTCTCCTTTCTTAAGGAAGATGGAAAGGAGAAGTTGTCTTTTAAGTCTTATGGTAAGACTTATAAGCTTTCGTATGACAAGGCAGCCAGCTTGGTAGGGATGAATAATGAAGGATAATCTGAATTCATATCTCATGTGTTGCCGGATTCAAAGGGTAGCTTCGACAAGGAAAAAGCATTAGAAATGCTCGGACTGGCAGATGAAAAGGCTCCAAAGATTGCTATTTTATCTACGAATTTTCGAATGTTAGAATTATGGGTACAAGGTCTTATCGTACCAAGAAAGGGTGACAAAGATAGTATGAAGAAGAGTGAGATCTACATCCTAGATTTTTTGATAAATCTGAGGAAGTTTAACCTAATGAAGCACATTCTCATTACTCTTGAGAATGTTAAGAAAGGGAATCTGAGTGCTCAGATCATAATGTATCTAGAAATCCTCTTTAAGTTGATAGTTCGGTGCCTTGAGTCTTTCAAGGAGGCTTGCAAGTCTAAGCCAAGAGTTTGCAGGATTATGTTGGTGAGTGATGGTACTCTCAAAAGGATGAATGTAGCCTTCGACAAGAAGACTGGTCAGTTTATTGATTTACTTGCTCAAGAAGAAACGGTTCCAAAAGATGCTCATTTGGAATCCTCTAAGCCAGTGAGGAAGAGGAAGTTGAACGAAGTTGAAGTTGAAGCATAGAATCCCAAGTATAAGGAAGTTCATTCTGCACCTCCAAAACCGAAGAAGAAGAAAGCTTACCCAGATGAGGTAGTTCCTAAGTGGAGGGAAATAAAAGAGAAGAGAGTGCAAGGGGAGCCTTAGTTTGGCTTCGATCTTGCGGAGGCTAAGGACTTGAAGGAATGAACTGCGGATGAGCTAGAAAAACAAGTGAAAGAAAAGAAGCTTAAGAAGAAGCTGTCTGAAGCTGAGGTACCTTAGGCATTGTTGAAGTTTAATGAGATGGGTTCTGCGAACAATCCTGTTCTGAGATCTTTTTCCTTGGAATCTCTACCTGAGACTCCAGGAAGAGACTTTGTCACTCTGGAAGAGGCAGCTGCTAAGCCTGTTGAGGAAATAGAGCAGATTGAGAAAGAAGAAGAAGAAGAAGATGTTGCTGAAGGAAGTGGTGAAATCGAAGATGTTTTAAAACAAGCAGATGATTATAAGGGGACTCCTTCGGAACATTTATCACTCCAAACCTCAGAAGCTGAGTCTTCTAAGCTAGTCACTCCAACGATGGAAGAGGAGAAAGGAGAAGAAGAAGTAGATTATCATGCAGAGGAAGAACAACTTCTACAAGATATTTCTCAAATGGAAAATGTAGAGGTTGGTGCTCAGAATGTTGCTGATGATGAAGAAAATATTATTCAAGTGTCTTACAGTTAAAAGAGAACCCCAGAACAGGGATCCATTCCGAAAAGAGACAAGGGAATGAAAATTGTTGCTGATACTCCGAGCTCAGTAGTGGTGAAGAGAAAGGAAGATGGTAGTTCTTCAAAGAGAAAGCTTGACCAAGTTAAAGAACAGATTTCTCCAAGCAGAGTCTCGGATTCAGAGTCATCTTCGTTGGGGCATGATTTTGTTGTTCAGTCTTTAAAGAAGCTGGTAGGTTCTATTCTGACTTTCTCAAGCATTGATTCAAGACGTCAGATGCTCCAACATGCATTGAATCAGAAATCAGACTCTGTATCCATGGTCATGGATAAGTGTGTCGAGATAGAAGCTCAATTCAAATCTTTCTTTGTTGGCTATGAATCCCACAAATGATCTTGCAAGAGGATGACCAGTTGGTCAAGGAAGACTGTAGACGAAATGAGGCTCTTTGATGAATTTCAAGATAATGTGAAGGATGCTTTTGAGACTGAGGACATGAAGATAAATGAGCTGACTTCTTCCTTTGAAGAGAAATTGATAAATGAAAAGAATTTCCAGATTCAAGAAGTCAGAGATCTGAATGGGAAGCTAAATTCTGTCTCTCAAAATTGGAAGTATGAAAGGGATCATCGGATTGAGTTTGATGAAAAGTTGAATGCTCATTAAGAAAAGCTAAAAGCTCAGGAAGAAAAGCTTCAAGCCCATGAAGAGAAAAATGAATCCCAAAATGAACGAATTGTTGTGTTAGACAAGCAAGCAGAAGAAGATCATAATGACTTAAAGAAGATAAATACTATTCTAAAGGGTCTCATGGCAAATGAGAAATATACTAAATAGACATATCTGATCTTTTGTTGTACCTTAACTCTTTTGTTGTTGAAATTTTTAAACTTAATTGAAATTGTGCTTCCCCATTTTTTTCTCTTGTTAGTACTAATTTTTTAGGTACTTTGTTATATTTTTCATTCCCTCGAATTATTGTTGAAAATCAGAAAGGGGGAGAAGGAAAATAACTCTAATGAAAGGGAAAAATAATCTTAACAAAAGGTGAGAAAGAAAACAAACTCTAATAAGAGTTTATCTAAGGGGGGTTTCTCATTAAAGAAGACATTCTTATTCGTAATGAAATATCATTCCAGAAGTCTAGAATACGATCCTTAGAGTTTCAAAGCCTAAGGTGGATTCAGTCGTATTCATCTACATCCATAAGAAAAGGGAGATAAGCCTTAATGTTTTCTATTCTTCTTAGAATTTCTTTTTTGTATTGATGATTGTGCTTTCCAAAAAGGTGGAGATTGTTGAGTCAATACGGTTTTCCTTATGACTTTTCCATTCCTTCTTGTTTTTAAAATCACAAACACCTTATCTTGAAGGAAAATAACTTTTATAAGGAAAATCGCTTTTATAAGGAAAATTGATTTTATAAGGAAAATCGCTTTTATAAGGAAAATTGCTTTTATAAGGAAAAGCACTTTTGTAAGAAAAATTATCATTATCATATTTTCATCCATATTTTTCTTCAGTATAAGATTCGGATTCATTTTTATATTCTCAGAATTGTTTGAAACTTTGATATGAAGTATTCTATTTTAGGATCCGAATTTTGGATGAGAACTGTAATAATGTTTCACTCCGAATTCCAGATGAGAAATGTAATAATGTTTCATTCCGAATTCCGGATACGAACTCTGATTAAGTTCTACTCCGAATTCTGGATATGAATCCTTATGATGTTCAATATCGAATTCCCATTACGAAGTCTGATGGCAAATTCTCATTACGAATTCTGATGACGAATTATCATTCTGAATGCTCATTCCGAATTCACCTATTAAACAAAATCTGATCATCTTTGTTTTATATACTGCGAATTTATTTAGACTCCGAAAATTATTTTTTGTTAGACTCCGAACTTTCATTTTTCTTACGTTGTTATAATCTTTCTACTCTTTAATATTTTTCTCTCACCCTGAACCTTCACTCCGAATCTTCACTCCGAACATTTCAATTAGACTTAAAATGATGTCGTACATGTTGTTACACTTATTTTGTTATAAAACGATGTCATCTATTCTGTTATAAACTAACCATTGTTTATGTTACACGTGTACAGGTCCCTCTTATTTTTAAGGAGAATATGACCGTTGGAAAGGAGGCCGACCTTTCCTATAAATATGAGCTCATTTTAAAGAGCTCAGAACTTTTCGAACTATTGACAACACATGTTGTTGAAGTGATTTCTAGAGAGAGAGGCTCTTATTAACTCTCAAAGCTTCATGCAGCTCTGAATGTTGGTGATTACATTCGAGGACTTCCTGGGATAGGAAGAGAGAGGTTTCTAACACCTTGAAGTTGAGGGCTTCCTTGCTGAGGAAGACAGAGGTTGCCAACTAACTTGAAGTTGAAGGCTTTCAGGGATAGCAAGATAGAGACTCCGATCTTCATATCGAGGGATTACCCTGGTGTGGGTAAGACAGACATGCTTGAAAGTATAAATCAAGGGACCTTTATCCAAGGTTGTTGGATACCCTTCTCTTTGGGTTAAAAGATTTATATCTTGTTACTTGTAGTTTTACTACTTGTTTGTTTCCACTGTATTTTGTATTTCAAGGAAATTATAACTTTCTTATACTTCCTAACTTGTACTCTGTTTCATTTAGATTCTATACGCTTTAAGGTAGAATCTCATATTGTAATCTTTTGTTAAGTTTCAATTTCCGGAACAATATTTCTGGAACCTACCTTCAGAATCTTTTTCCTTGTTTTCATTTGGTATTAGAGGTGCTGTGAATTTGCTTAGTTTAACTTTGTTAAACATAGCCCTTTGCTTTGCTTAAGGAAACCATAGTTATTCATAACTAACTTTAAAGGTTCCAAAGGAATTTTTAAAGTATACAATTTACCCCCTCTTGTATATTGAGCATCTACATCATTATTTCGATCCTACAACGGGGGGCTAAGTTATATCCGAACAACCCATGAAGAAACTACACAAACATTTTAAAGCATTCCAAATTCACACCCCAAACCCCTATGCTATAGTCATCCTCTCCCTTATACAAGACCCTACTATTCAATTCCACAGACAACCTCCATGAAATATATATTGGCCAGCCTATGCCACATCCTTTTCTACACCACATCCATTCAAAAAATGCGAGTGGATCCCAAATTTTCCCTCAATCCCCCTTCACTGCACCTATACTCCATACACCAAAAAGACATGTGTTACGGTGCATCCCAATTGTCAAAATAGTTTAAAACTTATTTCAAATTTGTTTTATCCCAAATCCACGACATACTTTATTTTCATACTCTCAGCACTATTAAAACCTTATACATATAAATAGAAGTGAAACTATGATCTAAGAACTTTCAAAAAAGGCCTCAACCTATAAAATCAATTATTATGAAGCCCATTTATCAAAGATTATGCGGGAGATAGTATCATTAGTCTTTTCCCTTAACAAATACCAAGCTGATATTAAACAATTGAAACTCATTAAAATCCCTTTATGGGATATTTTCATGATTATAAAGATCCCCCCCAAACCATGCTCATCAAACCACTCTAATAAATTATATACATCCCACATCATACCCTTAGAGAATACATTAGTGTAATAAGTTATTATTAATATAAACCATATTAATATGCATTTTTTGAATATATTATAATAAATTAAATATTATATTGATCCATATCCATTATTAGTTTTTATATATAAATTTTCATATATTGATATTTGTAAAAATTATATTTTTATATGGGAAACCAAAATTAAATTTTCAGAAATATATAATTTAAACACACTTTATGATAAATCCATTATTTTTTAAATGAATATCAATTTTTATAAGTTATTTTATTAAATAATAATTAAGTAATAATTGTTGATAATATACTCAATTCTAGTGTTATTTTTATATAGGTTAAAAATCTATTTGTGATGTAAATAATAGTATATTTCAATAAATAAGGATTTTTAAATAAAATTCGAAATTAATATATTTTCAATATTATTTATTAAAAATAAATATCATTTTTGAAATGAATCTATCAAAATTCTGAAATGGTTAATCATTCAATATATTATTATATTGATAAATATTTGTGTAAACATTAAATAATATATTAATATACATTATGTATTATGACATTATAATTAAGAAAAAATTATATATAAAATAATATAAAATAAAAAAATAGGATTTCATTTCAAATAATATATTTTTAAAATTTTTTGATTAATTTTGTAACCTATAATGAGTCCTCAAATACAATTATTATATTTTTAACTTTTTTATGGAAAATCTTTATTAACATGTCTCACATCCACATCATGAATGATATTATTTTTATGAGTTTTGTTCATAACATAATAAAATATTGGGAAACACCCATATTGGGTTGAAACTACGAGAAAATATGATAAGCGTTTTATTTTTTATTATTTTATTATATAGAGTTCAAAATATATTTTTAGAAATTAATAAAGGGTTCCCAAATATTTTCCTATAAGTACCAACCCAACATCCTTTTCTTATTCACTCAAAATAAATTGATGATGAATTTATTCTCCCACTCCATCTCTAAATCCCTCCAATGGGTTTTATTATCGAATAGTAAGAGTATATTAATAGCATAGGTGAATCCTTTCAAATAAATGATTCTATTCCTCTTCCTCTAAATTGAATTACTTCACCTTTATTAGGCCTTCTGATATCCAAATTTTCATTGTGACATGTGTTTTTAGACATCCCTTAAATATCCTTATAATTACCATGTAATTAGGGACCACCTTTCTCTTTCAGTAATACCATCCACAAAAAATTATGTAATGTTTTATGTTGTCAAAATTGTCTCATGATTTTTCCTTCCAAACATTTGTTGTTTTGATTACCCATCCTCACTTGTAGCCAATGTTATTCAGTTAGTGGTGCCTATATTTCATTGATTTTGGACGTACACATATGTAATTCTAAATTTTTAATCAGGGGATTATATGTGATAAATTATATTCTAATGATGTATGATATATGAGTTTAAATCATCTATATACTTGATATGTATGTGATGGGTGGTAAAACAATTATATATGCCTCTGATGCATTGGTTAATATTTTTATCTCATAAGATACCATGTATAATGAAACGATGGTTATCCTAAGAACACTATGTATGATATCTAATCTTTAATACCTGAATTATTTTTATTATGTCATGTTTTATGTTGTTTCAAATTTCCTATGATATCTTTATGATAGCATTTAATGTCATGATTTGATGTTTAGGATTATGATTCTCACCTTTTAATTTCACCATGTTATGCCCAGAGAAACTTATGTATTAATTTACATCATGATATTATTTAATTATACCATTAATGGGATTTATAGCTCACCCCATCTCATTTACATCCAGAGGTAATATACTGCATTATTAGGGGTCAAAGGAAATTTAAGGTCCTATTTTGGAGTTTGTAAATAATATCATTATATCCCCTTTTGATGTTATTGTTCTATGTATCTAATTTTACAAAAACACTAGGCCACTTGATATCATGGAATTTAATTATATGTTTATTTATATAATAAATCTTGACATAAAGTGTATATGATATATGGTGTTTCATAGATGGTACATGAGGTATGTAGTTTAATTTCAAGGTATTATAATTAGTAATCCATAGTGAAAACTGCAAAATGATGACAAAACAATGGTAAGCATTCCTAAACTATGGTAAAGTAGATGTGGATTTTGAACTGATGTACTGTGGGGTAATACCTATGAAATGTCATGACCATTATTTAATCAACCTATACATAAATCAGGATAAATATTTGTAAGACTTCATATCTAGATAGACACTCTTGGGGTATATTATTTTGTTAATAATGTTTAAATGGAATAAGATTCGAAGACATTTATAGTAAGTAAGTAAACCATGAAATTATTTTACTAAAACCTATAAATTCGTATATTAAGGAATATTTTTCATTAATGGATTATTAATTCAATGTTTAGAGTTCCCCTTTTATATGTTGAGGTATTATCTTCAATATGTTTACTATGGGTATAGTAAATTTCCAGAAAAAGTAAAAAAAGTATTTTATGTGATCACAATTCTTCATGATCATCAAATGTACAATATAATTATTGTTCTAAATTTTTTTCATATCATACTAGTTTAATAGAAATATTCAAACACTACTTCAAAATATGCAAGCCATGGTATTTATTAAAATATAAAATTTGTAAATTATTGCATCCAAAGTATAAGACTTCTCTCCAGTCAATATTTCCCAGATGGATTTCATAGAATACATTTAGATTTTGTCTTTTAGATAATTCAATGTTATTATTGGGATGGATTATATTAACTTATATAGAGAAAATAAAAAAATTTAGGATAAAGAAATCAACCATCATATCTTGAATGATCCTATGATTCTATAAAATTATATGAAGTAGGATTTATCTTATTTGGAATCATCATCTCAATAAATTATATTTTTTTGAAAATGAATATCCATATAAAATTATTTAGACTATGGAAAATAGAATTCTTAATGACAAGGAATTTGTAAGTGAATATGACTATGTCATACATGATAAATTTATTTATATTACCCTTAAAATATAGGTTAATTTATTATCTTAAATTATACCCATATTGTTGGAAATAGATAAGAAACCATATAGAGTGGAAAATATTGAACATGAAGAGTGGAATAATAAACTACAAGATATTATGGATTAATGGTTTATATGAAAAGGTAATTAACCATGATGTGTACCAAAACTTTTCATCCTGAATAAGTAAGGATCAATGCACTTATTAATTGATTTTTATGAGAACAATACAATCTCGGTAAATAAAAAATATTATCTACCCAAGATTTATGAATTTTTCCTTAATCTTAATTGATTACATTCCCTCTCAATGGTATATTTATTGTAAAGATATTAAAATGTAGAGTTGAATAGGGATTATACCCCTTAGAATACATATCAAATAAGGAATAGACAATATGAGTTCACATTAATTCTATTCAGACTCACTATTTCTCCAAATATTAAAATAGACTTAATGAATAGGGTTTTTATAAATTACCTAAATAAATGTGTGGTAGTAATTATATACTATATTCTAATATATTCTAAATGTAATGAGTGGCATTATATTTATTTCAATGTTTTACCTGTAACCATGTAAATTGAATAGTAAAATGTGAAGTACCCTAAATAAATTTTTTTGGATGGATAAAGATACATTATAGGGAAATCTAATCACTTTTATTGTGATGTAGGTGGATCATTTAAATGAAAATGAAATTAAATGATATCATAGACCAACATATGTGATGGATATATGTAGTTATTGTGGTTATTATTGGTGATATCTTCATCTTGTGATAAACTATAAAGGGATTTCAAACCTAGTGACCTATATTACACGGAAATGAGTGATGTTTTTCTAGAGTAATGAATGTGATAAGAGAATTAAATATTAAAATAAGATTATATTCACTACACCTATTCAATCATTTCCGACCAATGGGGAAGGATTAGTGATCTATAACAATGAGTCTAGAAAAATATTGGTCTTGGTACACATGAACAAAAAAGTTATTACCTATACCTCCAACCAATAAATGATGGATGATAACAACAACCTGATACATAATTTGTAATTGGATACAGTGATATATGAATTAAAAAGTTTGTTACATTATCTATATGGAGAGAATCATGACATATATACATATCAGAATATCCTTAAGTATATATTCACAGAAGAACATATCAATATATGCCAATGAAGTTGGCCAGTGCTAATCATGTATTGTGAATATTTTATCCAGTACCACACAATGAATCTATATAATGTGGAATATTGAATGTGAATAATGGATCCCAAAACCCTATCAAATATTAGGAATAAAAGAAATACAACATTTTTAGACTTATAAAGGACGAAAATGGGAATCATAACAGGAAGGTCATCCTACATTTATAATATAACTCTTTAACCATCCACCATTTATATGATTAATTAGCCCAAAAATATAATGTGTAGCTTCAAATAATGTAAAGAAATATTATGGTGCTCAATGTTAATAAATATAGAGTGATAAGTTTTGGAACTAGAATATTTTACCAATCAAAACCATAGCTGATGATGGATGTTTTAGATGATGTTCAAATCCCATCTATCTATATTCATCGAGTAAGAACTATGATGTAAAAGGATTTGAAGCAAAACTTATGGTGGGATAACATGAAGAGGGATATTGAAAAAATTATATCTAAAAGTTTAATATTATAATACGTAAAGGCTAAATGATATAAGTATAGGGGTATTATGAAACCATATCTAATACTAGATTGGAAATTTGAAAACATATCTACATATTTCATCATAAGACTCTGTTGGGAAAAATTAATCAAGGTAACATTGAAGTGATTTTGGGTTGATTATATTCCAACACAAAGTGGGTTTCTATGGTCAATTTTAGAGTTCTAGAGGTATCATTGACAATTTATGACGAAAAAAATTAAAAAAATGGAATGGATTCGCTAAAAGAAGTACAAAAAGATAGGTATACAATGTGGCACCATTTCCCAATGTCATCCAAATATTTGGGGTACAAAATACAATGGATGTAAATTTTTTTTGAAATGGAATTAATTTCAAATATAAGTATATTATTTTGTAAAAGGGTTATAGTGATTTTAATGACCCAAAAATTTAGGAATAAAAATCCCTTTCTTTTAAATGTATTATGTATATAAAATACACATGAAATTATTTATTTTTATTAAATACAGTTGGGTTTAAATTAAAATTAAGTATTATTATCGTTGATAATATATCTGTTGAATAGTGATCAGATGACTAGTAAAATATAGGGTTTTAATAAATCATTTTGGCACAAACAAAAGATATGTTGGCCACAAATAGTAGGATTGTTAACTATGAAGGCCATTCATTTGGGATTTAGAGGGAGAAATCAAATCATAGATTTTCCGTAGACCATTCCCAATATGAGATCTAACAACCAAAGCATGAGAGAAAACATTTATGGAAGAATTTCATGCTCATCAAGAGCATGACCAAACTAATGTTCCTAGAACAGCCCCAAGGAATCCCCACTATCACCCACCTTACTCGTAGAGAATATGCTAGTTTAATAAAGGTATATGTATTAATACCCAATCATTAGGATAACTTTTTAGTAGAATAATAAATATACCTTCATTTTATTAATTTTAATTTGTAAATGATATTCCCATGCACAAATAGTATTTTTGGTTAATATTTTAATTCAATAATGGAATATATTTTGTTAAATTAATGTATTTTTTAATTAAATAATATTATAATAAAATATATTTATTAAATTACATTTAATAAATATTAATGATCTTATTGTTTTTAAGAAGTTGAAAGTAACATTTATTAAGGTCTGAAAACTATTTTTTTTTCAAAACCCATCTATTTTCAATAAATGTCGGTTTTTGTTTTAAAAGTAAAAAATAGACATATTTAAAAAATAATTAGATACAATGAATATTGTTTTCGTAATGAAGATTTAAAAATTATCTAATGTTTATTTTTTAATAATTTTCTGAGACAGTTGATTTTTTGGGTAAAAATTATATACCATATAAACAAATAATGTGTTTTATGAAATCATAATGACCTAATAGGGATGTAATGAAATACTATAAAAGGTATATTGGATGAAATATATGTTTTAACTATAAAATAATTTTATTTTAATATTTATTTACTGAATTATCAAAGTCATATTAAATATTTGTGGATTTTAATATAATTTCATTGAAAGTATGACTCACCTCAACATAATTTAGGGAAATATTTTAATATCATTGGCCCATAGCCTTATAAAATTAGTTATACCACTCTACAAGTACATATATCATGGGAATAACCATGGAAATGGTTTATGTTTTTGAATATTTTAGTGTGTATTGTCCAAAACCCAAATAATAAAGAATTCCCCCACCTATATTATATAAACCCACCCAGGAACCCAATATTATTCACCCAAACTCCTTGAAACTCATCCACAATCTTCTATCAACTTTCCATAGTCATCCCTGGTTGCCCCAAGCTCCCAGTAATCATATCCCACGCCTTTGGGATCACACATCCAAGTCTAAGGGATTCTCACCTTCCTCACCTCCATTCAATTTAAGAACAATGGTTGAAATTGGAATTTTTAAAATAAATAGGTTGTATTTTCATACACTTATAATATATTAACTACTACAAATTTAATATTATTTCAACTAGGTTTCATTTATCATCCCCCATATGGACCCGTAGTCATTACTATGATGAAATTCTATAAGGGTTCCTTTATATCTCACTTTTTTTAATGATTCCTTATATTGTTAAACCCATTTATTTTAAATTAAAAATTACAAGGTATGATTTTTAACCTCTTTAATACTTCCATTATAATTTTTAAATGATTATAATTGCCTTTTTCTCTCTTTAATCACTCCCTTTTACATCTGTTACAATGCCGATATTCAGTAGGGGATTTCTCTCTTCTCATTTATCTTTCTGAATTTCATTTATTTTATGCATCTAAATTATATTTCATATGTTGGGATATTATGTTTAATGATCCCCTTAATATAAATTTAATTTATTAATGATGAGATATCCCTTTCTCTCTCATCAAACCATTTTATGAATATCTATTTGACGTTGTCATGATGCTGAAATTGCACCATGATTTTCTATGAAAAAAATAATCATGTAGTGAATACCATATCAATCTAACTATAAAGGGTATTCACAATTATTATCATGTACTTATTTATTTTATACTTACATGTATGTATAAAAAATTATTTATTCCTATAATAAATTAAAATGTTTAATTTATCAATGTTGTATGATCTTTGTGGCACAATTATATAGGAAAAGGAAGTTATTATGAATGGTTGACCCTAATAGTGCTCCAACGCATTAGATAATGTTTACTATCAATATAATACATGTGAAATGATGGTTTAATCATTATAATTCATGTTCAATGAGTTTATAATCATGTTATTTTAGGTTCAAAGATCTTTGGCTCATGGTAATATCATGTTGTATGCTATTGCCACATTTCCAATATATTAATATCATTCTTTATCATGCCTTTATGTTGAGGATTCTTTTGTGCTACACTAATATTTTTATTGACTAAAATTCATTGTATTTAAAATGGTATTCCATGTTTATTCACTTACATGGTTTTATAGGTAACCTTTTTTTATGATTAACCCCAGGTTATCCCATCAAATTCTATGTACGAAGGAATTTTGTAGTCATGTAAAATAATATTTCAATAAAGATGTGTATTTCATGTATTAATTTTATCTATAATGTTCCTAAAAAAAAATACAGAAAAGCCTCAAGATCTACCAAGTATTATTATGTTCAATTATATATAATAAATTGTGTTTAAATATAAAATAAACAGAACAGTTGTTATTGTTGATATTAGAGAAAATGTTTAGTTTTTGGGATTTGGATTAGAGAACTCTAGTGAAACCACTAGGTATACGACTGACTATAAGAAAAGAATCCATAAATTTTGGTGAGTATAGATTATGTGATTTATCATAAAAATGTATCCATGTTTGGATACGAACATGTAGAGGTGGCTCTAGCATGAATGTATTTATGAGTAAAACTCAAAAACACCGCTTCGAACTAGACTTGAATAGGAAATTGTGCATGAAAACGGGCCATGATGCACTCTTGGTTTGACACTCCGGAGGGACATTCTTTGGTAAATTCATAAGCTTAGTATGAACCATTATTAAGGGAACAAAAAAATCCCATATGTATATATGTTAGGAATTAGATAATTGATAACATTGATCAAAGTCTATTGATTCATAAGATAAGGATGTTGATGTAATTTATAATTTAGCCCTTTATTTCTATTTGATTCACCATTATGTGTCTAATTTTTTAATATTATTACCACTAATTTTACTATTATTCAAGCCAATGTCTAGTAATAGGGGGAATCGGGCTAATAATATATGTGAATGGAAATATGATGACTGCCAAAAAAATATTCCCAATCACATCGGATATCAAGCACATATTGTGATTATTCCTAACTAGCTTTCAAAAATCATGATTTACAATTGGCACATTGTTGAATGTCCAAATGAGTAATGTAACAGGAAGGTGACATATCATGAAAGTCCATCTGATAAAGGTGATACCAGAAAGAAGACCCAATTTCATTTATCAAACAAGTATGGAAAAGGGACCCGAGGAGAATGTCACCAGAGGACTAGGAGATGATTTAATTGTTGAAATAAAGGGAATAATGTTTCTAATTTCCATGAAAAATGGATAATGTGATTGATGGAAACCATGTTCCTTGTAAGTCAACATACACAGATCAATGTCATAAATGTGGAGATCTCAGTAACGATCCAAGACAATTTTTTATTATAAGGGACAGAAAGAATGATGATCATCAACAATATTCATGGTCAATGGATCATGGAAATTCCTATGTAATGATGGAAATAGGGAATAAATTGAATGTAACCACTACATCAATGTAGTTTAAGTAATTATTTAGTTCAATGAATGTCCTGTTAGTATATATTTTACAGTTTCTATGAACATTGAGTTACCACCAAAAATGATATTAAATCATTTGGGAAAACTTCTATAAGTATTTTATCACATGTTCATGTTTTTGGTAATTTTACTTTTGAAAATATTATAAGTCTCCACTTGGTTTCATTTAAGGAAAAATGAAAAATTCAATGCCTATGCCTTAAGGAAGTTGAAAATTTATGATCAATACTATGCCACACATGATATAGAGTTGGTGGTTGTGATAATTATGTTAAAAATATGGTGGCATTATCTCTTTGGGGAGATGTATGAAATATATATCGATCAAAAAAGTCTCAGATATATATTCACCTAGAAAGATCTTAATATGTGACAAAAAATATAGTTAGATCTCATCAATGATTACAATTGGTCAATCCATTACCACCCATAGGAAGTAAAAAAGTGGCACATGCTCTGAGTAGAAAGGATACATAAATTATATCATTGATGAGAATGGAAAATAAACCAATCTTTATAGATTTGGAAGATAAGGAAATGGGAATCCTAAAGACTAGAAAATCATAAATCCTTTCAAAAATAATTACTCACCATATCTTTTGGAAATGGTAAATGATGCTCCAAAAGATGATGTCACAATTAAAAATAAAGTGTATACTATCATAAAAGGGAAATACTCAGAGTTTAATGTTAATGAAAAAGGAACTGTGATATTTAGGTCAAGACTATGTATTCCATCAAATATGGAGGTAAAGAACGAACATTTGGATAATGCACATAGTTTTAATTTTTCCATTCACGTAGGAAACATGAAAATGAATCGATATCTCTGAGATCAATATTTATCGGATAACATCAAGAAGTATATCTATAAATTTACATCAAATTCCATGGTATATCATCAAGTAAAGGCTGAGAGGAAAGATTATAAGGGGATGATTCAACCATTACCCATACCCACATAGAAATTAGAATACATCACCGTGAAAGTTCCCACAGGATATCCAAATACATCCAATAATAATATTATTATTTGGGATGCTATGGATAATCATAAAAACACCACACAGTTAATCACGATTCATGAGGTTTTTTTATTTAATCAACTTTCAAGGATTTAAATCCTGAGAAATGGTAAGGAATCATGGAGTTCCACTATCAATTATGCCTGATAGAGATCTATGATTCAGCTCTATATTTTGGAAAAAGTCCCTAGAAATTTCTAAACTCAGATATGAACATCAGTATGTCTTTTCATCCTCAAACAGATAGCTAATCAGAGTAGACTATCCAAACACATGAGTACTTGTTATGATATTTCTGAATAGTATTCAAAGGGGGGTGGGCCTAACATCTTTTGATGGTGGAGTTCTCCTAAAACAATAGTTTCCACTCAAGCATCCAAACAGATCCAGATAAATCTATTTAGGGGAATAGGTGAAGAACACCAACATGTTGGGATGAAGTTGGGGAACGAAAATTTCTAAGCCTGAAATGGTTGAAGAAATGGTGGAGAAGATTAATACTATCCACTAACACATAAATTCATCCCAAATTTGACAAAAGATGTATGTTGAAAATCATTGATGAGACCTAGAGTTTGATATTGAAGACATGATATTCCTCCTCATATCTCTATGGAATATATTTATGAGATTTGGGAAGAATGGAAACCTAAGTAGAAGGTATATATGACCTTTTGAGATCCTTGATCACATAAAAGTAGTGGTCCATCGACTAGCACTCCTACCAAACCTATCTCAAGTACCTTATATATTCCATGTATTACTCTTGAGAATGTACATACCTGAACCATCACATCTAATCAGTCTACAGGTGGTACCATTGGAGAAAAACATCTCTTTTTTTGGGATGTCTGTGAAAATCATAGATCATTGGTAAAAAGATCATTGAAAAAAATATGCCTCTTGTCTAGGTGTTATAGAGAAACCACATGTTTGAAGAAGAAACATATAAACCAGAGTATGTGATGATGTTGAGTTACCGTCATCTATTTTAATGTGTGAAAAGAAAATTTATAGGGAGAAATTTTTTAAGGGGAGAAGGTTTTGACAAACCAAAAGGATA
Source organism: Viscum album (assembly GCA_963277665.1). Classification (NCBI taxonomy): domain Eukaryota; kingdom Viridiplantae; phylum Streptophyta; class Magnoliopsida; order Santalales; family Viscaceae; genus Viscum; species Viscum album. The sequence continues at coordinate 934,668,936 of OY728157.1, read as the reverse complement.
TGAATAAAATTGCCATTCATTAAAATTTATTATTGATATAAAATATACAAGAACATTTTATTATTATTATATCCAAATATATTTAAATCACTATTAAGTAACATTACCATTGATAATATAGTCGTTGAAAAGTGATCTCAATACTAGTATAAATATATGGTTATAAAAAATCCTTTTGCAACAGATGAATGAAGTGAGGGCCTTAACCAGTAAGATCATTCCATATGAATCCCTTTTATGAGAGCATCCAAGGGTGATTGATTTTTCTCTCATTTCCTTACACCAATCCCAATATGAGATCTAATAACTTAAGCCTGAGTGATATTGTTTATGGGAGAAGTTCAAACACCTCGAGATCACGGTCCAAACCATGTTCACCAAACATCTATAATAAATCCCACCATAAAACTTCATTCTCTTCAAATATTTGCTGGGGTAATAATGTTATATTTATCAGGTCCCAATAATTATGATTATTTTTTATAGAATAATGAATATACTTTCAATCAATTATTGTTACTTTGTAAATGATTTTATAAAGAAAAAATAGTATTTTAGGTTAATATTTGAATTCAATAAAAGAATCCACTTATATTAATTAATGTATATTTGAAATAAATAAGTTTTAAAAAAATATTATTATTAAATTAAATATATTAATTATAAATGACTATATAATTTTTATGAAGTGAAAATTAACATTTATTATCGTTTTAAAACTATTTTTTTCAAAATCCGTCAATTTTCAATAAATTTTAATTTTTATTTTAGAATGGAAAATTAAAAATTTTAGAAAATTATTTATATAAAATGAATATTAAATTTGAAATCAGGACATTGAAATTATCCAATGGTAATTTTCTTAAAATTTTCTTAGATAATATTTTTTTGGGTAAAAATTAAATACTGAATAAATCTAAAATCTATTTTATGACATCATAACGACCCAATAGTGGTGTAATAAAATAATATAAATTTTATAATTTCCCAAATATGTGTTTTATAATTAGAATAATTTGATTTTATATTTACTTTAGTTAGTGAAACAAGAATTATTAAATATTTTGAGATTTTAAAATAATTTCCTTGAAAGTTTGACCCACCTCTACATGATTGAGGGTAATATTTTAATATCATCATCCATTATCCTCATAAAATATTTAATAAAACTTTAATTTTCTATAGACCATGAGAAAAACCATGGGATTGTTTGTGTTTTTGAATCATTTAGAGTGTAGTGTCCAAAACCAAAATAATAATGAATTCCACCAGCTTTCCTATATAAATCCACACAAGTACACATTTTTATTCACTACAACTCATTGGATCTCGTCTATACTCTGATATATACTTTCTATAGTACTACTAAGGCCCCCCCAAGATCCTATTAAGCCTCTCCCAAGCCTTTTGGATCTCACATCCAAGTAAGGGATTCTCACCTTCCTCTCCTCCTTTCAATTCAAGAACCATGTTTGAAATTATTCTTTTTAATTTAAATTGGTTATATTGAAATCATTTAATAATAAATTATATACTCTCCATTTTATGTTATTTAAATGAGGTATCATTTATCCTCCCCATTTTGGACACTTATATAAGTCATTACTATGCTGAAATTCAGTATGGGTTCCTTCCTCTCTCAATTTTCGTCCATGTTTCCTTATATTGTTACACCCATTTATTGTCAGATTAAAAATGATGTGTTTTTCAAAACCTCCCCCACATTTCCCTTATTATATTTTTATGATGATAGACCCCTTTCTCTCTCCTTAATCCCCCTTGTGTACACCCGTTACTATGATGAAATTCTGTAAGGGATTTCTATCTTCGCATTTACCTTCAAGAATTTTTTATATTATGCATCTAAATTTTATTTTATATGTTGGGATATTATGTTTCATAATACAATAAATGTAACTTACATATATAAATAATGAGATACCCCTTTCTCTCTCATCAACCCAATTTACAAATTTCTATTTAACATTGTTATGTTGCTGAAATTGCACCATTATTTTCAAATCCAAAATCCTCATATAGTGAATACCATTCACATTTATCTATCAAGGATATTAAAATTTATACTCATGTATATAATTATTTTGGAATTACATGTATTTATTCCACATTATTTTTTCATGTAATAAATTATTCTGCTTAATGAATCCATCTTTTCTGGTCTATGTCTCACACATATACATGAAAAAATGATTATGAAGGGTGCACCTAGATAGTGCTCCAATGCATTGGGTAATGTTTAGTATCATGATTCTCCATGTGAAATGAGGATTTACTTATGCTAATTCATGATCAATGAGTTTTTACTCATCCTAATCCATGTGCAATGAGCTATGTCTCAAGCTAAAATCATTTTGTATGTTTTTTACACATTTCTGTGTTATGAATATCATTGTCTATCGTGACTTGATGTTCATGTTTCTTGGCTCCACATATATTTGAATTGACTAAAATTTATTTCCATCATAATTTTATTTCATGTTTATTCACTTCATAGGATTTTTATATTACATTTTTCTTATGTATGTCCTCGGGTTATCTCATGCAATGATAAGTACGAAGGAATGTTGTGGTCATATAAATGATGTTTTCAATAAAGATATGTATTTCATGTTTGAGTTGTTATGTAATGTTCATAATCGCAAAATAAACTAGACCTATTTATCATACATGTTTTATTATGTGAAAGTTTATGTAATAAATCATTTCTATATATGATATAAAGAGTAGGGTTGGTATATTGTTTTGTAGAGTTTCACACAAGTCAAGGTTCAAGATCCCAACATCATAATACAATAAAGGAAATAGATGTGCATAAGATCTAAAATTGTGTGTTTGATGGGTTATCCCAAAAACAAGTATTTTCACATAAGAGTTGGCGGAAAATAAGAATATTAACCTAATATAACATCAAATCATAAATTTTATTCCTTAATGGATGTTTCACAGAAGATTAGAGTTTTATGGAAAAACTGATTTAATTCATGTACACTAGAAGGCACATAAGAATGTTGTTGATAGGTATTTTCATGTCTATAAATAGGAGGATATCCCTTTTTTGTGTATCTAAAACCATGGATAATATTAGTGCTCTAAATCATGTAATAGGTGCACCCAATGCATGAGAGTTGAGCTCAAGGATAGTTCTCAATGAAATTTCTTAATTTTTTTTTGCACAGGAAAATAACATGTGTATAAATCTCCAAGTAAAGTGTGTGAAAATTCTAAGAGTTTTGTGCATGAATAAATTTCCTGATGATAAAAATTTGAGATATTGATGGGAGTTTCAAGAATAAAAAAATGTTTTGTGAAAGGTGGTATGGTTGTGTGCAAGTCATCCAAATGATTCTTAAATTAAATATTTATGTTAACCAAAAGGGATTTAAAATTATATATTTGGTATCATGTTATACCTCAAGTGGATGCGAGTAGAACTAAAACAGATCATCTATCTAAAATCATGGATGCATTCATTGTTAACTATTCTGAAAAAGGTCATATGTATTGTAATGAAAAGTTACTAGAACAACATCTAATTCAAGTGTGATTCGACAACCATCATCCATGATCTCAGAACCGGGCAGGTCGACCATTCGTAGAAAATAACATTGAAACGGGTTAATTTCATTAACCAAATTTCATCAGTGATATACATTACCATGAATGTTTTTTATGAATCTAATTCACACACAGATTAACCTTTAAATAAAGTAGTGAATGAGGAGGGGTGAATTTTTTCTAGCATTGTCCCCAATGATCTACTACAAATGTTACATAGATATAAATGTAAGGTATCCAGCTTAAGGCTATTGTAGCTTTTCCTTTACCTAGGTAAATATATTTTGAGATCATTATTCTAAAATAAACAAATTTCAATAATTTTTTATGGATGTTTTTAGAGATTCAATGCATTGTATTTATTTTATTATGGATGGTAGATTTTTATGTGAAGATGATTGTTGTAAACTAAAAACTGATGCCAATGAAATCAATGCATTAGGGGGATCCCAATCCAATTAAATATATATAAAGGTAAGGACATGTAAAACATCATATTTTATATGGGAAATGTTGATATTTTTCATGATGGAGACTCAAAAGTAAGAGAATAAAAGATGTAGGTTCTATATAATAATCATAAAGATCTCAAAATTAAGCCTAATGAGTCAGTTGATGCATTCTTTGACTGCGTGATATTAGTTTTGGGAGAATATCATGGTATCAGAAATTATTTAATATGTAAATATTTTTAAGATAATTTGATAAAACTTCCACCTCATTTCAATTCTACTTTTTTTGTATGTGATTTTAATGATCCAAAGGATCTAACATTGGATAGCTAATCTAGTACTGTTGTTGCATATGAGATGATAAAATTTGAGAATGATTTTTTTAAAAAAATAGTAGTCTAAAAAAGTTTAATTCATATTTATAATGAATATCTTTATTAAATTTGTGTTGTATGATAATGTGTAAATTTAATTCATGTTAGTTATTTAATCAAATTTATAAAGTGGAAATGAAGAGTTCAACGTGAAAACACAAATTTCATTATTTTTATGGGAAAAGGTTGGAAATATTGTAGAAAGCTACCCAAATAAGTTTTAGGAATATGATGAGGATAAAGTTGAATTTCCAAATACGAAGTATTTATCCAATGTGAAGGGGAAGAATAATTTCAAGATAAATTTCTAACAAAATAAAAAAACATCATTCATATAGAAATGAAAACCCAGAAGAATCTGACGTTGAAGGGATGTAGAACATCAATGATCATGGATAAAGTACTATAGTGACAGTTGTCAGTTTTTTCATAAAAAAGGATAAAAATTGCAATTATGATGAACAATTACAAGGAAGAGTTGATATGAAATTTGAATTAGATACATCTATTAAGGAGATAGATGATTAGAGATCCAAAAGATGAAAGCCAACAACGTGTTTTCTGACTCCAAACATTATACGAAATAATAGGAATAAGTGATGACTAAAGTAAAATAAATAAATTGAAAACATGAATTATTTAATGCCAGTGATATCAGAAAATTCTATTGAATAAAATATTAACATCTTTGACTATCAAATTAAAATAAATAGTTTAACGAAAAGTTAAAAAAAGAAAGTCAACATATCAAAGAAAATGATGATTTAGTCAGAATCCAAGTATGATGTGTTAAGGATTGGGAAAAACTCTTGTCTGTTGTTATGATATCAAGAAATCAGATCACTCAGTAAACTGCAATGTTGAATATGGATCAAAAAGATCCAATGAAATATAAGAAATATTCTGACCCAAATGACAAGGCCAATATGGGGAATGGTCGAAAACGAAAAGATGTAATGGTTAAAGTTAGAAAAAAAGATCCTACTCCAAGATTGATGATTTATTTTGGTATGAATAAAAACCACAATATTCATAGAAACCAATGGGAAAAAGTAGCGTAGTAATGGTACAATGTAACACACCTCACAGGACATGTTATTATTGGGATAAAATGGGACACTCACCAAATGTCATTTCCTTAGCCAAGAGGTATCGATTGGAAAAAGTTCAACAAAGGAATACATACAAGTCTCAATATTCCAAGAAATAATTATTGGTAACAATTTTAGTTGTATATGATTTGGGATCATGGAAAGATTTTTTCTACTAATAATGAAGAGAAATTAGCTGAAGTAGACTAAATGTGGTCATAAGCCACTGTTAATTATATCATAAAATGATCTAAAAATGAAAAAAATTATTTGTATCTCTACAAGATTATGTTAAACCATCATAATCCATGTGTGATCAATATTTTCAATCCATGAAGAGTGTGAATTCAAAAACATGGATAAAAAAGAAAAGTGACAACCTGATAGTAGTTGTATATATTTCTATTAAAGTATCATATCATTTTGTCATATGGATACCCGATAGTGGATGAATATCCCATATGATAAGAAATAATAATTTTATAACATCTATAAAATTTGTCAAGGATGGTGTTTTAATATTTAGAAAAAATACATGCCTTATTATTATTGGTTTGGGAAAAACAAAAACATGGTGGAAAAGAAATGAGTTGTGTTGATGTCTTTGTTGTTGATGGTCTCGGTCATAAATATCATAGTCTCAGTATGTTATGTGACTTTGAAAATACTATAAAAATTAATAAGAAGATGTTTATTTTCATCATAAGTGATGGTATAGGATTTCTACAAGGAAAAAGAACTAAGTGGGATATCTACCTTATAAGTGGGAAAGAAGATATTTTATTTTTAACAAAAGAATAAGAAAAAAAGTTATGGAAAAAATGACTTGGCAATTTATTTCAACCATCTTTAGAAGATCTGGTCAAATGTGATGAAACACAAGACCACCCCTAATCTATCATGCGACCACACACATTTCTGTGATGATTTTCAATAATAGTAGATCGTTATAAAAAATATTTCAAAATAGAAAAATTAATCTACAGTGGTTGAATTGGTACAGGAAATTGTATGTGGAATTATCTCACCAAGATTCATTGAAGGGAATTATTATTATATTATTTTTGTTGACGATTTTAGAAGGATAAGAAGGAAATTTTTTTAAAAAATCAGATGGTTTCAGTTTTATAAAACAATATTGAATGGAATATGAAAGGAATCATAGATAGAAGATTCTAAACTTTCATACTGATAATAATAAAGAGTTCACAAATAATTTATTGGAAGATTATTTTGAGAAACCTCAGATAAGGAATTAGGGTTTATTAATAATAAATCCTCACCAAAATGGTGTAGTTCAGTGGAGAAATCATATCATCAACAACATGGCTAGAATAATGATTATTTAAAATGACATAAAATTGATGTTTTGGATTGAAGAATTATTGAGATCAATCCATATATCTAATAGGGATCAATTTTTTCCGAAGTATGAAAAGACTCTGAACAAGATGTTGAACCGAAATAATCCAACATTGAAACACATTCGTATCTTTTGAATAAATTTTTTTATTATAAATAAGAGGTATCATGGGAAATTTGAATCACTTGGAGGTGAGGGGATATTTTTTGGGTATTAATTAATAATCAATGAATATAAATATTTTTACAAGAATCATGGAAATGTTTTTTAAAGATCTAATGACACTATATTAAATAATTAACATAATATTCAACTACACGGTGACCAATTTCATGATTAAATTTATGAGGAGGTAAGAATATTTAGGGGGTTTACGTTGAAAATAGTGAATCAAAATAATTTACTGATGGTGAATGGAGGGAAGAAAAATCTATATACACATGAAATCCAAAGAGTCGATCTGAAATTTAAATACAAAGCATCAATTGTGACAAAGTAGAGCTGGTTAAACAAGAGGATTGATGTTGTTACAATAGAAATATGTCCCATCATAGGTAGATCCTAAATGTTCTTATAAATCTGTTGGATATGAGAACATGGTTTATTCGATGAATGATGTGCTTCTCCAAATTGAGAAGAATCATAAATAGGGGATTGCTTCATGGCCAATATATAATAATTTCATTTGGATGAAATGGGTACTCAAAAAAGTGATGAATGATGATGGAACAATGATAAAAAAAGAAGACTGATTAGTGTGCAAAGGATACTTCTATATAATGGGTATTGTTGTTGACGAATCATTTTCACTAGTTTCCATGATTGAAAAAATTAGATTATTTAATTCTATATTAGTGAAATGAAGGTTCAAAATTTTCTAGATTGACGTTCTATCAACATTTCCAAATGGGGTTCTTTAATTATAAGGCCTCGGCCTTAAACCTTACTTAATATTGAATTAAATGAATAATTCATGTTGAGGATCTTTTTAGGTTTAGTGTATTAGAGAATTAGAACATAACTATTACATCTCAAAAGATTACAAAGTAGTCACTTCTATTAAGTTTCCATAATAAAAAAAACTCTTAAAAGAAACATGTCTAGTTCCATGTTTTATATAGCATGACATTCCCTTGATTCCATCCTTGACCTTATTCCACATTAATTCCTATGAAAAACATTTCAAAAAAACTTGGGGTGAGCATAAAAAGCTCAGTAAGGGGTACACAATGAATGAAAACTGTTAGTTTTTCAAACATCAAGTAAACCATGTATACTCTATCAAAGTAATAAATTCACCTTCATGAAGTAGTAAAAACTCTCCACTGAATAAAGTATCATTACTTACCTTTTTGTAACCAAAGGATTACCATAAAACCCATATAAAGAACACAAAACATATATAAAGGTATCTTGGGACATAAACATACTTAAGTGGAATAACCATACGGTCGACATCCACACATATCACTTAAATGGAATATCCATATAGCCAATTTACATACATAATTAAAGGAATAGCCATACGGCCGACTTCCATACCCAATGCATTGGAGGTTATAATGTAACCACCCATCCTGGTATTCACAGCACCACCCGTCATACGGTTTATCACGTAACCACCCGTCAAATGTCCATGTACAAATATAAAATCATAAAACATAAAACCAATATAAAGGAATGATAAAATTTCCACATTTCAATCACAATATATCATAATAGAATCATTTATCAAAACCATTTTCAATACCAAAATACATAAAAGAGTATATGGTATTTCTTTCATTTTAAAAACATAACGGCTTGTTGAGGAAGCCAAAGACCAAATAATACTCGCGGCGGCAGAAAAGGTCGTTGTCAATGCATACGTTAAAAAAAACAATACTTTTTGTCGTTTAGTAAAATTCTTCGTAGAAAAAGATTCATTTTGTATAAAAGTAAAAGTCAAAGGGGTTTATACACCGTATAAAATAAAGTTGTGTATAAAACGAAATATGCCTCAGTGAAAGGAGATTGAGACGAAGTCCCTTACCTCGGGTCTGACTTGACTCGATCGTTCATTAACGTCCTGAATAATAAACATGAGTTAATTTATACTTGATTAAGAACCTTTTTAAAGTTCATTATTCCTTTTATATCACTTATTTCCATGTTATAAACATTATGTAACCATTTATGTTAATAATGTTTGTTTTGTCAATATTTGGTTCTTAAGTCGAAAGTGGACTTCTTACAATTACATGTTGTTCATGTGGTCAAAGGTTCATTATATCCAGAATGAAATTCCTGATTTGAATATCATATATATCACATATATCCAGCATATACATGTATTTATAATATTACATAATCATTTAGAGGTAAGAAATGAAATGCACAGTTCATGGAGACGGTAAGTCGTACGTACGCATGAACGCTACTTTCATTTCAATTTCGTATTTTATAGAATGTAATCATAATGATATAAGAGTATTTTATAATTCCAGTATAATAACATATATAATATCATTAACTTTATCCTTTACACATCCCACATATGGTATTAACGAATCAAATCACTTTCAGGGGGCGGTAGTCCGCATTTCCTAAAATGAAGATATCGTGTTTACCCATAATGGAAACAATAATGGTATGCCATAAATGAAAAATACAGAAGATTAAGGAAAGAATAAAAATATTACATATCATATATAAAAATAGTGACATTATAATGGCCACCTTTGAAGGTGTTAAATGAGTATTGAACAATCATCGTTTCGGGAGGCAGAATTTCGCCATCCAGAGAAACCGTATGTTCATTAACCATTTTATGTAGTTGTGTGAGAGTGTAACTAGAATAAATCTTATAAAAACATCCTAGTATATTGAAGATACTGGTGTTGTTACAAAAGAAGTAAATAAAAAGAGTTTAGGGGGTTGGGGAAGCAAAATAAAACAAATGTACAAGAGAGAATGAATTACCTTTAAAAGTGTAACTCCTTTTGATATGAGCCTAAAGGCTTCCTTTGAAAGGATTATGCCCAAAGGGAATCCTCTAGGATGAGTAGAGGGATGTGGAGAGAGTAAATGGGAAGGGGTTGGCATATAAAAAGGCTGGAGGAGTGTGTGTAAGGTGGTAGAGGTGGGGGCCTTTTATAAGAGGAGAGGAGGGTCACTTTTGGAACGTAAAGAAATATTACTTTATTTGAAAACGTGTTTCGGTTTTAAAAAGTACCACATTGATATAATTCGTGGATAAGGTGATAAGGGTTCGAAATACACCCATCCAATAAGTTTTGGACAAGTTTAGTTTATAGATTTTTCATTATCTTTCCATTTTATTTAAATCATCAAATAATGATGTCATCGCTGCATCATTACTATGTCATAAATAATTTAATTTATTTAATGTCTAAAAATTATATTAAAAAAACTATGATGTATTAAATCTTTGTATCATTCCAATGACTACTTATAATCAAAAATCTGACTTCTATAACCCCATTTAAAAATTGTTTTAGTAAAACATATCATGTTTGTGCAATTTTTTACATTAACAATAAATAAAAGGTATTTATGTCATTTTCCAACCAATGTGGCTCCATGGGGTCCCCAAGTTGACCCATGGCTTGTCTTGGTCGGCCATGACTCATCCAATGAGGGTAGGACATGTGTCTAGGTCATCTCATATTATTAAAATATTATTTTTACCTTAAACTACACTAATTACCAATAATCGCGAATAAAAACATAATAAGTTACTATTCACCAAAAATCATTTTAATCTCATTGAACCACCTATTACTTCTTAATGACAACCATGTATGTCAGATTTTTGAAAATAAAAACACAATGATGGAAAAATTTCATTTAAATGGAAAAATCAATTTTTATAAGTACCACTTAGTGGTTTCACTATTCATCAAAAATTGAAGTTTTTCAGAAAATTACCAAAAATTCACCCTAAGCTATATTTGATATTACGAATTCAAAAATGAAGACTATTTTACAAAATTCAAAATATATAAGTCAAATTAATTAATTTAATAATTAATTTCCGCTGTCAGAGCAAATAGCGTGTTTTTATGAAACAATAAGTATCAAAAGATTGACACTAGTTTAAGTCCGATTTCAAAGTGAAATTAATTCCAATGACCACTATTGGATTTAATGGTAAAAATATTTTATAATTTCACTTTAAAACCAATTCAAAATATAATCTAATCATATAAATAAATTAGATTAAAAAGAGGTTTTGAATTAAAATACAAAATTTGACACTATTCATTAAAAAATGAACTTTATCGGAAAGGTACCAAAAATTTACACTAGGTAAATTTTGATGTCCCGATTCTAAAGAAGAGTTATTTTTGGTCCAATAGAATTTATAAGATTGATCAAAACTATATTTAATTACGGTTCGCCGTCAAAAGGTGATAAGTGAACCCTTAGTGAGAATTAGGGTATAAATGCCTAAAATTGAACTCTTTCTGTATTTTAAGCATTTATCTTTTATTGGGTAAATGTAAAAACATTTAAAAACATATATAATCATATTTTAGTTATTTATATTCATTCCCGCCAGTACAACGGATACTTATTAACTAACATTTAAAATAATATTATTTTAGTACTTGTGTGCAACGTAAGTTTTCAAAGAAACTCATCGTTGCGTATCGAGTACGCTATCGAACGTAGAAACCCCTTTTAATTAAAATTAATATTTAATTCGTAAATATTAATAAATATGAAAATTCTTTATTCTTGAATTACCTGGGATGTTACATCCTTCCCCCCTTTTGGGAATTGCGTCCTTGCAATTTTATTCATTTATCAAAATAAGTGGGGGTATTTATCCCTCATAGCATTTTCAGATTTCCACGTCGCCTCTTCAATCACATGGTTTTTCCACAAAACCTTTACCTGATGAATCACCTTATTCTGTAACACCTGCTCCCCATGGTCAAGAATCTGGACTGGTTGTTCTTCATAAGATAGGTTCTCCTCTATCTGAACTACCTCTGAACTCAAAACATGAGATGGATCTGGCATATACTTCCTTAACATTGAAATATGAAAAACATTGTGTACCTGAGATAAACTCGGAGGTAAATCCACTCGGTAAGCAACTAATCCAACTTTCTCCAGAATTTCATATGCTCCAATAAACCTTGGACTCAACTTTCCTTTCTTACCAAATCTCATCACACTTTTCCAAGGAGAAACCTTGACAAAAACATGATCACCTACCTTGAAAGATAGATCCTTCCTCCAGTTATCCGCATAACCCTTCTGCCTTCTCTGATCTGTTCTCATGTGCTTCTAAATCAACTAAACTTTTTCTGCCATCTCTTCTACCAATTCTGGTCCCATCAGCTTCCTTTCACCCACTTCATCCCAAATTGGTGGAGTTTGACACCGCTTCCCATATAATGACTCAAATGGTGCCATCTGTATACTGGAATGAAAGCTGTTATTATAAGAGAACTCAACCAAAGAAAGATGTTGGTCCCAACTTTCCTGATAATCCATCGAACAAGCTCGTAGCATATCCTCCAATGTATGAATTGTTCATTCTGACTGCCCATCTGATTGAGGATGAAAAACTATACTAAAATTTAATTCAGTACCCAACGACTTCTGAAGGCCTTTCCAAAAGTTAGATGTGAACCTGAGATCACGATCAGATACAATGGAAGGGGAACTCCATGTAACCTGACTATCTCTTTAAGATACAAATGGGAAAGTTGATCTAGGGAAAAAGTATCTCATATAGCAAGGAAATGAGCAGATTTAGTCAAGCGATCAACAATAACCCAAATTGCATTATTACCTCGAGATGTCCTCGGTAATCCCACAACAAAGTCCATGGATAGGTTTTCCCATTTCCACTCTGGCACTGGTAAAGGCTGAAGCATCCCTTTTGGTAACTTTCTCTCTGCTATAACCTGCTGATAAGTTAGACACTTCACAGTAAAATCAGTAATATCTCTTTTCATTCCATCCCACCAGTAATACTCTCGCAGATCTCTGTACATCTTAATACTACCAGGATGAACTGAAAACGGGGAACTATGAGACTCACATAACAACTCATTCTTCAACTGTGAATCACAAGGCACACATAACTTCTTCCCAAACCTCAAAACACAATCGTAGTCAATGTTGAATTCAGGCAACTTACCTTTCGGAAACAGCTCTACCTTTTTCTTCAACTCACTGTCTCACTTCTGTGCTTGCTTGATTCTGTCTGATAGAGAGGATTTCACTAATACCTGAAACAAAAAAGAAGAACATCCTGTACCAACAACTTCTATGCCAAAGTTCATCAAATCTTTAACCAAAGGATCACGTTCCAAATGCAACATTGCTAATGAAGCATTACTTTTTCGACTCAAAGCATCAGCCACTTTATTTTCTTTTCCCGGATGGTAATGAATTGTGAAATCATAATCCTTGATTAATTCCAGCCATCTCCTCTGTCTCATGTTCAATTCTTTCTGAGTGAATATATTCTTTAAACTATTGTGATCAGTATATATTTCTCACTTTACTCCATACAAATGATGCCTCCAAATTTTTAAAGCAAAGACAACAGAAGCTAATTCCAAATCATGTGTAGGGTAATTTACCTCATTAGTTTTCAACTGTCGTGAAGCATAAGCAATTAAATGATCATTCTTCATAAGGACACAACCAAGTCCCTTCAACGAAGCATCACTGTATATAACAAACTCACCATTCCTAGAAGGAAGTCCCAAAACTGGAGCATTCACCAATCTTCTCTTCAACTCCTGAAAACAATCATCACATTCTTTTGTCCATATGAACTTAACACCCTTACGAGTTAGCTTACTCATTGGACTAGATAACCATGAAAAATTTCAACAAACCTTTGGTAGTAACCTGCCAATCTAAGAAAACTACGAATCTCAGTTACATTTGTGGGTCTTGGCCATTCTTCAACAACTTTTGTTTTAGTAGGATCAACAGTTATGCCAACTTTTGAAACAATGTGACCTAGGAAAGAAATTTTTTGTAACCAAAACTCACACTTGCTGAATTTTCCATATAGTTTCTTTTCTTTTAAGGTTTGCAAGATAACCCTTAAATGACTTTCATGATCTTCTTTACTTTTATCAAACACCAAAATATCATCGATGAAAACAACCACAAACTTATCCAAGAACTCATGGAAAATTCAATTCATAAGGTCCATGAATATAGCAGGTGCATTGGTTAAACCAAAAGGCATAACTACAAATTCATAATGGCCATATCTAGTATGGAACGCAATCTTCAGAATGTCTGCTTCTTTTAATTTCAACTAATGGTACCCCGACCTCATGTCAATCTTCGAAAAAAACTGTGCTCCCTGGAGATAATCAAAAAAATCATCGATATGAGGAAAAAGATACTTGTTCTTAATAGTAATATTATTCAAGGCACTATAATCAATGCAAAGTCTCATTGATCCATCTTTCTTTTTAACAAACATGACAGGAGCACCCCATGGTGATGTGCTAGGTCGAATGAAACCTTTATCTAATAACTCTTGTAATTGTTTCTTTACCTCTAAAAGTTCAACTTGAGCCATTTGATAAGGGGGTTTAGAAAATTGCTTAGAATCAGAAACTAAGTCAACAGTAAATTCAACTTCCCGATCATGAATAATACCAGGAAACTCATCAGGAAAAACATCAAGATACTCATTTACCACTGGCACATCATTAATCTGAACAGTTCCTTTATTTTCAACATTATGTGCAAGGTAACATTCATTTCCATCTTTTACTAGTTTCTCATCTTCTTGATATGTTATCAAAATCAAGGGTTCATTCTTGTACAAAAGCTGAAAATCTTTCTGAAAAGAAACCATTTTAGCTCTGCAGTCAATCTTAGCATGATAAACAGAAAGCCAATCCATCCCCAAAATAACATCAAACTCTACTAGAGGCAAAACAATAAGGTTTGCTGGTAGATTCTTTCAACACAAAAGGATAGGAAGGTTCTTATAATTCCTTTTTGTCTCAACGTTCCCTCCTGGTGTTTTTACCATAAGTTCAGGATTCATATCTTGATATGGAATTTCCAATTTACTAGAAAACTTCTCAGAAATGAAAGAGTGTGTAGACCCTGAATCAAACAACACATTGGCATAATCTGAACAAACAAACAGTGTACCTGATACCACTTCATTCGATGACCCAACATCTGCTAAAGTTGTTGCAAAGGATTTCACCACCCCTTTCTGCTTGTAGTCTGGCTGAATTCCCCCAGTTGAGTTCTTCGTTGGACACTCGTTTTCATAATGACCCATTTCATTACACTTAAAACATCTTACCGTTGGAGTTTCATTGCCTGCTTGATCATCTTCCTTACAGTTACGAGCAATATGACCAGACTTACCACACTGAAAGAACTTACCAGACTTGGATAAAAATTCTCCAGGATGCATTTTACCACACTTCTCACAGGATGGATATTTGGTTTTCTTACCTCCTTGCTTCTTTGATAAATTCTTCTCCTTTGCTTGCCAACTAGACCTCTTATTCTGTTGTTTTTCATAGAACACCTGATCATCGGCAAACTACATTTCCACCTTCTCTGCACATCGAACAAGTTTTTCATAACTTTTGAACTCACGAGAAGCTAAAGCCCTTCGATACTTTGGCTTTAACCCTGAGTAAAAATGGATTATTTTTCTATCACGATCTCGTATGAAGTTTGGAGCATACCTTGCCAATCGAGTGAACTTTGCTTCATAAGCAGCCACTGAATCATCCTCCTACCTCAATTCTAGGATCTGTTTTTCCATCCTAAGATGAACCACCTTAGGAAAATATTTCTCAAGAAACATACCTTTGAATTCGTCCCAGTGAAGATCCTCAATTTCATCACTATCCCTGATATTTTTCACCATTGACCACCACTAATCAGCTTCACCTTCAAAACGGTAAACAACAAGACTAACCTTTTCATTTTCTGAACACCCCATGACATCAAAAATATTCTCCAGTGCTTTAATCCACCCTACAGCTTGCACAGGGTCAGATGATCCTCTGAATTATGGGGGATGTTGCCTCATGAAATGTTCCACCACGGACATGTTCCTCTGCGGTTGATCTGGCTGATCTCGTGCATGGATACCACCACCATTTATAGCCTGAGTCAACTGTGCCATCGCTGCAACAAACTGTTCAGTTCCGATTCCGACCATCTCAGGTTGCTGATTTGGAAGGTTGTCTTCCTCCTGATGTCGTCCCATCATAGTTGCTTTGTTTACTCTGCAGAAAACCATTCTGAACACAGAAATATCATAGGTGAAGCAACATGGGAATCCGTAAATGCTATATCATTTCAATAATATTATAATTTAAAACTTTTCTAACTCCTAAAGTTGTCTAAACCGACCTTTGATACCAACTATAAGGCCCCAACCTTAAACCTTACTTAATATTGAATTAAATGAATAATTCACGTTGAGGATTTATTCAGGTTTAGATTTTTAGAGAATTAGAACATAACTATTACATCTCAAAAGATTACAAAGTAGTCACTTCTACTAAGTTTCCATATTAAAAAAAACTCTTAAAAGAAACATGTCTAGTTCCATGTTTTATATAGCATGACATTCCCTTGATTCCATCCTTGACCTTATTCCACATTAAGTCCTGTGAAAAACATTTCAAAAAAACTTGGGGTGAGTATAAAAAGCTCAGTAAGGGATACACAAAGAATGAAAACTGTTAGTTTTTCAAACATCAAGTAAACCATGTATACTCTATCAAAATAATACCTTCACCATCATGAAGTAGTAAAAACTCTTCACTGAATAATGTATCATTACATACCTTTTTATAACCAAAGGATTACCATAAAACCCATATAAAGAACACATAACATATATAAAGGTAACTTGGGACATAAACATACTTAAGTGGAATAACCATACGGTCTACATCCACACATATCACTTAAATGGAATATCCATACGGCCAATTTCCATACATACTTAATGGAATAGCCATACGGCCGACTTCCATACCCAATGCATTGGAGGTTATAACGTAACCACCCGTCCTGGTATTCACGGCACCACCCATCATATGGTTTATCACTTAACCACCAGTCAAATGTACAAGTACCAATATAAAATCATAAAACATAAAACCAATATAAAGGAATGATAACATTTCCACATTTCAATCACAATATATCATAATATAATCCTTTATCAAAACCATTTTCAATACCAAAATACATAAAAGAGTATATGGTATTTATTTCATTTAAAAAACATAATGGCTTGTTGAGGAAGCCAAAGACGAAATAATACTCGCGGTGGCGGAAAAGGTTGTTGTCACCGCGTACGTTAAAAAAACATTCCTTTTTGTCGTTTAGTAAAACACTTTTTAGAAAAAGATTCCATTTGTATAAAAGTAAAAGTCAAAGGGGTTTATACACCATATAAAAGAATGTTGTGTATAAAATGAAATATGCCTCAATGAAAGGAGATTGAGACGAAGTCCCTTACCTCGGGTCCGACTTGACTCGATCGTTCTTTAACGTCCTGAATAATAAACTTGAGTTAATATATACTTGATTAAAAACCTTTTTAAAGTTCATTATTCCTTTTAGATCACTTATTGCCATGTTATAAACATTATGTAACCATTTAAGTTAATAATGTTTGTTCTGTCAATATTTGGTTCTTAAGTCGAAAGTGGACTTCTTACAATTACATGTTGTTCGTGTGGTCAATGGTTCTTTATATCCAGAATAACATTCCTGATTTCAATATCATATATATAATATATATCCAGCATATAAATGTATTTATAATATTACATAATCATTTATAGGTAAGAAATGAAATGCACCGTTCATGGAGACGGTAAGCCGTACGTACGCATGAATGCTACTTTTATTTCAATTTATTATTTTATATAATGGAATCATAATGATATAAGAGTATATTATAATTCCAGTATAATAACATATATAATATCATTAACTTTTTCCTTTACACATCCTACATATGGTATTAACGAATCAAATCACTTTCAGGGGGCGGTAGTCTGCACTTCCTAAAATGAAGATATCGTGTTTACCCATAATGGAAACAATAATGGTATGCCATAAATGAAAAATACAGAAGCTTACAGAAAGAATAAACATATTAAATATCATATATAAAAATAGTGACATCATAATGGCCACCTTTGAAGGTGTTAAATGAGTATTGAACAATCATTGTTTCGGGAGGCATAATTTCACCATCCACGGAAACCGTATGTTCTTTAACCATTTGATGTTGTTGTGTGAGAGTGTAGCTCGAATAAATATTATAAAAACATCCTAGTATATTGAAGATACTGGTTTTGTTACATAAGAAGTAAATAAAATGAGTTTAGGGGGTTGGGGAAGCAAAATAAATCAAATGAATAAGAGAGAATGAATTACCTTTAAAAGTGTAACTTCTTTTTATTTGAGCCTAAAGGATTCCTTTGAAAGGATTATGCACAAAGGGAATCCTCTAGGATGAGGAGAGGTATGTGGATAGAGTAAATGGTCTGGGTTTGGCCGAGCCAAAGGCTTGAGGAGTGTGCATAATGTGGTAGAGGTGGGGGCTTTTTATAAGAGGAGAGGAGGGGCACTTTTGTAAAGTAAAGAAATATTACTTTATTTGAAAATGTGTTTCGGTTTTAAAAGGTCCCAAATTGATATAATTCGTGGATAAGGTGATAAGGGTTCGAAATAAACCCATCCAATAAGTTTTGTACATGTTTAGTTCATATATTTTACATTATCATTCCATTTTATTTAAATCGTCAAATAATGATGTCATCGCTGCATCATTATTATGTCATAAATAATTTAATTTATTTAATGTCTAAAAATTATAAAAAAATAAAATAATGTATTAAAACTTCTTATCTTTCCAGGGACTATTTATAATCAAAAATATGACTTGTATAACCCCATTTAAAAATTGTTTTAGTAAAACATATCATGTTTGTGCCATTTTTTACATTAACATTAAATAAAAGGTATTTATGTCATTTTCCAACCAAAGTGGCTCCATGGGGTCCCCAAGTTTACTCATGGCTTGTCTTGGTCGGCCATGACACATACAATGATGTTAGGACATGTGTCTAGGTCATCTCATATTATTAAAATATTTTTTTTACCTTAAACTACACTAATTACCACTAATCGCGATTAAAAACCTAATAAGTTACTATTCACCAAAAAATATTTTAATCTCATTGAACCACATTTTACGTCTTAATGACAACCATGTATGTCGGATTTTTGAAAATTAGAACACAAATATGGAAGAATTTCATTTAAATGGAAAAATCATCTTTTATAAGTACCACTTAGTGGTTTCACTATTCATCAAAAATTGAAGTTTTTCAGAAAATTACCAAAAAATCACCCTAATATATATTTGATATTACGAATTCAAAAATGAAGTCTATTTTACAAAATTCAAAATATATAAGTCACATTAATTAATTTAATAATTAATTCCCGCTGTCAGAGCAAATAGCGTGTTTTTATGAAACAATAAGTATCAAAAGATTGACACTAGTTTAAGTCCGATTTCAAAGTAAAATTAATTCCAATGACCACTTTTGGATTTAATGGTAAAAATATTTTCTAATTTCACTTTAAAACCAATTCAAAATATAATGTAATCATATAAATAAATTAGATTAAAAAGTGGTTTTGAATTAAAATACAACATTTTACACTATTCATTAAAAAAATGAACTTTATCGGAAAGGTACCAAAAATTTACACAAGGTAAATTTTGATGTCCCGATTCTAAAGAAGAGTTATTTTTGGTCCAATAGAATTTATAAGATTGATCAAAACTATATTTAATGAAGGTTCGCCGTCAAAAGGTGATAAGTGAACCCTTAGTGAAAATTAGGGTATAAATGCCTAAATTTGAACTCTTTCCGTATTTTAAGCCTTTATCTTTTATTGGGTAAATGTAAAAACATTTAAAAACATATATAATCATATTTTAGTTATTTATATCCATTCCCGCTAGTACAACGGCTACTTGTTAATTAACACTTAAAATAATATTATTTTATTACTTGTGTGCAACGTAAGTTTTCAAAGAAACTAATCGTTGCGTATCGAGTACACTATCGAACGTAGAAACCCCTTTTAATTAAAATTAATATTTAATTCGTAAATATTAATAAATATGAAAATTCTTTATTTTTTATTACCTGGGATGTTACATTAATAATGAAGTTTTTATTGAGAGTCCTGATGGTTTGTTATTCATGAAGATGAGAACAGACTTTTTCAACATAATATAGTACTATATGGGTTGAAACAAGAACCAAGAGCTTAGTATTCCAGACAAGATCTGTAACACCCCAAGCACCTAGGGTACGTTTCTCTTTTAATAATACAGTAGCGTGTGTTGTACGCAACTTCAAGTTGCAACACAAACCACAGCCAATCAAACTAGCAGTTATGAATAGTAATACCCAATTTTTGAAATTTTATAAATTTTATATTTCAAAATTTACTTCTTTTTTGGATTCAGAATATCTAAATTATCTTAGGGTGAATTTTTGGTATTTTTCTGAAAACTTTCAATTTTTGATGATTAGTGAAAAAACACTGAGTTATAGTGTGGAACCGAATTTTTATTTAAATAATTATTTATTTTGTTTAAATTTAATTAAGGTCAAAAATATAAACATAATTTCTATATAAGCTCAATTTAATTCATTGGAGTTAGTTTAGAATAATTTTATATATAAAAAAATTTTATTGAACTGTTTACCGTCTTTTACCCACCTCCTAGAAGAATTTTTAAATTCACATAAAACCTAATGTTACCACTTCTGTGAGTGGAATTTCAAAAATCATAGAGACACAGTTAATATCAAAGAGTAAAATGTTTTTTAGTAAAATAACAAAAAGTTTTGGTGAATAGTATCTTTTTACTTTTATTTACCACACTTTAAAGTAAGTAGGGAAATTAAGGGTAAAAATGATATTAATATTATCCTAACACATGTCAATATTCTACTGGACAAGTTTATATCTACCAAAAACAACCTTAGTAATAAAATATTATCATTTAGGTCCACTTGGATTAGATTAGGACATTTATTATTGTTTAATTCAAAGAAGAGTTAAAAGAGTTAAAATCAAAGTTTAATTACTAAAACATTTTTAATATAGGGTTATACATAAGATATATTCTATTGTAAATATTCATTATAAATATAAAAATATTTTCTTACATAATTGTATTTTATTTATAATTTTCAGACATTATATAATTTAATTTATTTATGACACAATCGTGATGCAGTAATTACCTAATTAATGAAATATTAAAATAATTGATATTAAAAATATCCAAAAAAATGTAATTTGAGAGTTTTTAGGAATTACACTAATTTCAAAGGTTAATATGACATATTAGGATTGGTTATATAAATTATTTTCGAAGAAATAATGCTGTTATGAAATTATCAAAAACAAAATACACAATAATGTCAAAATTGACATAAAAGAGTTTTTAAAACAAATATTATATTATTTTTTGAAATTATATTAGTAAAAATATAAGGATCAGAAAAAAGGCTTATATAATCATAGTTTTATCATTAATTGACCACTTGAAGGTTTCTTGGAGGTATATACTATGTTTATTAACTATATAATATAAAAATACAAAGGGATATGGTAAATGTCAAACTATTTATTTAGGAGTTAAATATAAATGATATGGTTAATATAGTGACCCAGACCTGTCTAAAATCTATTGGTTGAAGGATTTCTACCCATCCCCACCTTAACCTTTAAATAATCTACTTTGGAGCCATCAGAAACCGAATATGAATTTATTATAAAATAATATTTCAAGTTTTTCCAGAGGTGCCCCTCACCCCTGTTATAAAAGGGCACTCCGCCTTCTCTCTAATTCACACCTTCAAAGTCTTTTGGATCGGCCAAACATAGCCCCAATATTATATCAACTTCTCTCACTTCAAAAAATTGGCCTTAGTTTGATCAGATAGCCAACCTAAGGATCCCTTTTGTCCAAATCAAAAGAAAGAACCCGAAGAAGAGGTAATGTTTTCACCACCCTCTTTCAAGTTCCTTTTTCTTCAACTTCTCCTTTATTTGTTTTTTCCATTATAAAATAATAAATCCAGTATCCTCTAAATACATTGATGTTATTATAAATATGGTACAACCATATTTAGTATTCTATCCATCCTTTGAATGACATTTCACCATACGTGTGTACGTACGGATTACTGTCTACACATCGTGGTAGAATTGTTATTCAAAACATTATTATTTGGATGGGTATGATAATTATGTATAATTGATTTAAATAATAAATATAACATGATAATTATTCTGTATATATTATATACCATCCAATTATATATTATTTTAACATCAAAAGAATGATATTGTCGCTCGTGTATACGTACGGACTACCGTCTCCACGAACGCGATGAGATTCATTCCCCATCATATCCATTTAAGACAAAATGAAATTTTAGGATAAAAATTAATTTTTAGAGACATGATATAATTATATATATGATTAATATACATACCATCCATAATAAATATGGATCATATAACAAATAATATAAAGGAAAATGAAATTTTTATCACCCGAAATGATGATAATACTAAAGATATTATAAACAAATCAATGTTAAAAGATCATATATGATATCATATTATTGTATATGATTCTTTTATAATTTAATAAAAATTATTTCACCATTATAAAATATTTTAACCTACCCTCGACCAAGGAAAAGTACAAGGTAAGGATTTATTTCACAATCTCTTCAATATCCGAAGTTGTTTATACATAATTATCTACTGGGACCTCTTTATCATCCACATCCATGTTTCTTAACAATGTATAACAAATCATTCTTAATATTTTACAGAATATATTTTAAAGTCATTTATACCCTTGTTTGACATTTTATAAGAAGATTATAAATGAATATTTCCGTCATTTTCCAAACAAGGTCATTTTTAAACTTTTCGACAGAATTAAGGTAAGAATGTATTTTTTTAACTTAAACCACGTTTACGGCTATTTTTTTCCGTAATAAAATATTCAAATATTCCCATACAAGATTATAAGAATATTTTAAAAGTAAATTTTTTATTTTATAACTATGATACTTTTAAATGATTTCAAATGAATAGTTATTTCTCTCAAATAGTTTTGATTTCATCTATGTAAATATCCTTTGATGGGTTTTAAGCTTATTTGAAGTTGATTTATTATGATAAAAAAATTCATATTTTATTGAAGGTTTTGTTATATGTTTGATTGCGGATGTGTTATTTTTATTACATTCATTGTTTAAGGATAAGTTATTGTCCTTTCGTATTCTAGTTTTAATACGAATGTTTGTGTTATGTTTAATCCAGTTCATATGAGGAATGCTTTGGACTAAATAAGTTACGGGTGTAGCCCGCTATAGCTCCTCAATGAATCAGTAGGTTTCATTAGACATACTAGTGTCTTGGCACAAGGCCTTCACAAAATCGTATTTGTAGTCTTGGCACAAGGCCTTGACTATGTGGTTATGATAGTCTGGCATTATGCATTCCATCATTAGTTATTGAAATTGCATGTGGTTATTAGACTAGTTGAATATCCATGTGAATAAGAAAATGGAAATATTTCATTTTATCTTTTCCATATTATGCTGAAGTTAAAGTTTAAAAGGATTTTTTTTAGTTATATATTTCATTAAATGTTTATGATTATTTATGAAAGATTCTGCTATATTTTAATCCTTACAGGGCATTTGAGTTCACCCTTTCTATGTTTTATTTTTCCCAGGATGTGAAGATGTATTTTATTAATGACCTACAGGGATAATATAAGGGGATATGAGTGTGGAGACAAGATGTTGTTGTAGTTTTCACTTTATGATGTAATGTAATCATTACGAATGTATCATGTGTTTCCAAGGCTACTATACTAATCGGTATTTTGAGACTTGATCATTTGTTATCATGCCAATGTTATGTAATAATGCACCGACTCTTGGTAACTGGGGTCGAGGCATTATAGTTGGTATCTGAGGGAGGTTTAGTACAAACCATTGAAGCTAGATTTAGATAAACCCTGATTAGAGAACATAGATCTAAGATGGATATTGAGGATTAGTATAGAAGAAATTCCTAGAATTTTGGTATTATAGATATTTCATGAGTTTTTCGAGAAATACATCCCTGTATGGATACGATTATGTAGAGGTGGCCCTGGCACATATGTACTAAGTGGTAAAACCCAAAAAAAAAACTACTTTGAGCTAAACTCGAACGGGAACCAGTGCACAACAATGGGCCTTGGTGCACTATTGGTTATGACACTCCTGTGGGATATGCTTAGAATAATTCTAATTTTCATTATGAACCATTATGAATGGTTTATGACTATATACTTCCTCAAATAAAACATTTTTATGATTATGGATTATATCCATAAACTGTTCAATTTATGTTAAGTGTTTTATATGTTTGGATTTATGTATTTTGATTCATAAACTAATACAGTGTATGCCATTATTTAGAAATGGCGCCTTGTTTAAGAAATCAAAACTATATCAATGAACTCACTCCATGTAGGGATTTACCTCCTCCTTAAGATAATTATAGTGGAGCTGGTGATTCAACTGGTGCTGATCAGCTAATCAGCATACCGAGACAACTCACTCAGGTTATGAATAATAACTCTACCCGTATGGAGAACCTAGATCAACAACGTGGAGGATCAATGTTAGATCTCTTCATGAGGCAACAACCACTAACATTCAATGGGAGTACAATTCCACAAGTATCTGACCAATGGATAAATTCTTTATAGAAAATATTCCATGCCTTGGGGAGTAGTGAAATGGAAAAAGTTATCATGGATGTTTACCGCCTCACTGGAGATGTTGATCAACAGTGGTCATTAATTCAAAACATGAAGGAAGATGATGAAGTATCAAATATGGAATGGAGAGAGTTCAATGAGCTTTTCTTAGAAAAATACTTTCCTTGTGACCATCGAGCAGATATGGAAGGGAAATTTCTGAGTCTGAGACAAAAGAAGGATGAGAATGCCGCAAACCATGAAGATAACATTACAAGGTTAACGAGATATACAACAGATTATATATGTAACCAGAGAAGTAAGATTAATCATTTCATTGAGGGGTTAAAACCATTTCTTCATTGAGCATTAGTTTCACAATCCTTCCCGTCGTACGATGATATTGTCTCATGTGCTATCAAGACTGAAAAGGAATTCTCTATGTCACATGACTTTAAATAAAAGTAAGATGAGAAGAGATCTTCTGATCACTATGTAAATTGAAATAATGTGATGAAGGAAAATTTTGAAGATCAATTTTGCAGTAAATATTGGAAGAAACACCCCGATAGTTGCTTGAAAAGAATGGGAGTCTGTTACAAGTGTGGTGAAAAGGCCACCAACCTCGTGATTCCAAGTGGAAGAAAGAAGCTATCGATGCTCAATGATAAAACTGTATGGATTTGGGACATTATGAAAATTAATGTCGTAAGAGTTAGGGGAACATACCTCAGAAAAGGCCAAGGGGTCAAGGCCAAGATTATGATATCACTAGTGCTAAGGTAGAAGCTCCGAAAGACATGGTGGAAGGTAATTTAATGGTTTCCTCAAGTTTAGACCATTCATTATTTGATTCTGGATCATTGCATTGTTTCATATCTTCCTAGATTTGAAAGAAAATTAGATATTTCCAATTTGATTTAGCAAGGGAGTTGTCTGTTAAAACTCCTAAGCGAAGTATCATTGCAACAATGTTTTGTGAATCGGTCTCTATTAGAGCACATAAATGTTCTTTATCTGCTGATCTCATCATCATAACCATGATTGAATTTGATGTAATCCTCAGTATGGATTGGATTTCGGACCATGATGTGATGATTTATTATACGAAAAAGGAGGTTACTATTTTTTATGATGATGATAAAGAACACCTTATCTTTAGAGAAGAATCGTCACCACCTAATTCATATCTAGATCCACCCCTAGTAGATTAACTAAATTAAACTATTGGGGAAGAAGAGAATGAAATAATTATGGGTGAGAAAAGGAATGTTCAAATAGATGATGTACCTATTGGGAAAGAATATGTAGATGTGTTTCCGAAAGATTTAGTTGGACATCCACTAGAACGAGAAATTGAGTTTTCCATTGATTTAATTCCAAGTTCAAGGCTCATATTGAAGACCCCTTATATAATGACCACTATGGAATTAGTTGAACTAAAGAAACAACTAGAGGAATTGAGTAATAAGGGATTTATTCTCCCTAGTGTTTCTCCATGAGGGTCCCCTGTCCATTTTGTTAAGAAGAAAGATGGATCTTTGAGGTTATGTATTGACTAAATGGAAATCAATGCTATAATAATAAAGAACAAGTATCCCCAAGCTCACATTGATGATTTATTTGACCAACTACATGGAGCTCAATACATTTCAAAGATTGAATGTCGATCTGGATACCATTAGTTTTGTGTGAAGAAGGAAGACATTCTGAAGACAACATTTCGAACCAGGTATGGGCATTACGAGTTTACAGTAATGCCTTTCGTATTGACTAATTCACCCTTTGTATTCTTGGATCTAATGAAAAGTCATTTCAATGAATACCTTGATGATTTTGTTGTGGTATTTATTGATGATATCTTGGTATACTCCAAAAGCTACGAAGATCATGAAAATCACTTTCCTATTATCCTGAAGTCTCTTCAAAGACATGAATTATATGTGATGTTTATCAAGTGTGAATTCTGGCTCCAGGAGATCTATTTTCTTGGCCATATTGTCTCTAAGGATGGAATCTCTGTAGATCCTTCTAAGACCATGGAAATCCACGAATGGATAGCACCAACGACTATATCTGAGGTACGCAGTTTTATTTGTTTATCAGGTTATTATCGAAGTTTCGTTTAGAATTTCGTTCGGTTGGCTAACCCATTAATAAAGCTCACACTTAAAGGGGTTAAATTTGTTTAGATAAAACAGTGTGAAAAATGTTTTGAATAACTGATGGGAAGATTAGTCAATTCCCTTATATTGACTCTACCATCGGGGAATGATGGGTTTATTATTTATAGTGATGCATCGAAGAAAGGACTCGGTTACGTCCTTATGTATAATGATAGGGCTATTTCCTATGAATCAAGACAACTGAATATTCATGAGAAAAAATATCCTTCTCATGATATTGAGTTAGCCGCTGTAATCATTGCTTTGAATATTTGGAGACACTATCTCTATGGTGAAAAATGTGAGACATATACCGATCAAAAGAGTTTGAAGTATATTTTCTCACAAAAAGATCTCAACATGAGGAAAAGGAGATGGATTTAACTACACATGTATTATGATTTCACGATACACTACCACCACGGGATGGAAAATAATGAGGCAGATTCTTTGAGTAGAAAGTATCATGGAGTTTTGAACAAGATGAGAATTGAATGAGATCCTATTTTCATATATCTAGTAATGATGGATATGGGAATCACCATGGAAGGTGTAACATCAATAATTTTTCAAATAATGGCCAAAACTTCTTTAATAGAAAGTATAAAGATTTATCAGACTGATGATGGAGAGTATCAAAAGAATATTAATGATGTGAATAATGGTAGATTGAGTGACTTTATATATGAGGATGGAATTTTGAAATTTAGGAAGAGGCTTTGTGTTCCCAATATACCCGATCTAAAAAGGGAATTGTTGGATGATTATCATAGTTCCAATTTATCCATACACACTGGGATCATCAAAATGTATAGTGATTTGAAGGAAATACATGTCTGGCCCAACGCCTGTACTCACTTATGAGGAAGTAGAACTGGAACCCGATATATTTTATTGCGAAGAGCCGGTCAGGATTTTTGATACCAGAGACCAAGTGCTGAGAAACCTTATGACTCGTCTGGTAAAGGTTCTATGGAAAAACCATAAGATGGAAGAGGAAATGTGGGAACCCAAGGAACCTATGATGAAGAACCACCCGAGTCTTTTTATGCAGTAATATTCTATAAATTTTGAGGAAGAAATTATTTTAAGGAGGGGAGAATGTAACACCCCAAGCTTCCACTGTACGTTTCTCTTTATATAATATAGTAGTGTGTGTTGTACGCAACGTCGAGTTCTAACACACAACACAACCAATCAAATTAGCTGTTATGAATGGTTATACCCACTTTTTAAAATTTTATAAATTTTATAAATCAAAATAGACTTCATTTTTGGATTCAGAATAAAAAAATTATCCTAGGGTGAATTTTTTGTATTTTTTTTGAAAACATTCAATTTTTTGATGAATAGTGAAAAACACAGAGTTATAGTTTAAAACAGAATTTTTATTTAAATAGTTATTTATTTTATTTATATTTAATTATTTTCAAAATAGATACATAATATATATATATTATCAATGTAATTCATTGGAGTTTTTTTAGAATAATTTTAGATATATAAAAAATTTATTGAACTTTTCACCGTCTTTTACCCACCTCCTATGAGAATTTTCAAATTTAAATAAAACATAATGTTACCGCTTTTGTGAGTGGAATTTCTAAAATATGAGATACACGGTTAATAACAAGGAGTAAAATGTGGTTCAATAATATAAAAATAATTTTTGGTGAGTAGTAACCTTTTACTTTTATTTACCACGGTTAAAAGTAAATAGGGTAATTAAGAGAAAAATGATATTAATATTACCCTAACACATGTCCTAATTATATTGGAAAAGTTTATCTCGACCATAAACAACCGTAGGAAAACAATATTGTCATTTAAGTCCACTTGAATTTGATTAGGTCATTTATTATTATTTAATTTAAAGAAGAGTTAAAAGAGATAAAATCAATGTTTAATTACTAAAAAATTTTTAATATAGGGTTATACATTAGATAAATTCTACTGTAAATATTAATATGAAAGATAAAATGATTTAATACATAATGGTATTTTATTTATAATTTTTAGACTTTATATAGTTTAATTTATTTATGACACAATGGTGATGTAGTATTTACCTAATTAATGAAATATTAAAATAATTGATATTATAAATATCAAAATAAATGTAATTAGAGACTTTTTATGAATTAAGTTGATTTTATAGGTTAATATGGTATATTAGTATTGGTTATATAAATTTATTTTGAGGTAATAATTCTGTTATGAAATTATCAAAAACAAAATACCCAATAGTGTCAAAAATGACATAAAAGAGTTTTTAAATAAAATATTATATTATTAATTGATATTCTCTTCTTAAAAATCTAAGGATCGGCCAATGGACTTATATAATGATAGGTGTATCATTTATGGACCACTTGGGTGTATCTTGGAGGAATATAGTAAGTTTATTAACTATATAATATAAAAATAAAAAGAGACATGGTAAATGTCAAACTATTTACCCAAGAGTTAAATATAAATGATAAGGTTAATATAGTGACACAAACCTATAAAAAATAATTTGGTTGAAAGAATTTAGACCCATAACCACATTAACCTTTAAATAGTACAATTTGGAGCCATTAAAAACTGAATATGAATTTATTATAAAATAATATTTCTATCTTTTCCAAAGGTTCCCCTCACCCCTCTTATAAAAGGGAACTCACCCTTCTCTCTAATTCACACCTTAAAATCCTTTAGGCTCGCCCAAAAACTGCCCAAATATTCTCTAAAATTCTATAAAATCAACCTAGATTCCTTATTTTTATCATAAATCCAACCTAAGGAGCCATTTTGATCACATAAAAAGGAAGAACCCGAAGAAGAGGTCATGTTTTGACCACCCTCATTCAAGTTCCTTTCTTCTTCAACTTTTTTCTCTTTGTTTTTCCTATTCAGAAATAACAACTAAAGTATCATATATATATTTTTATGTCATTATAAAAATTTTACAACCATATTCAGTATTCTATCCATCCTTTTAATTACATGTCACCATACGTGCGTATGTACGGCTTACCGTCACCACATCGCGATGTAATTGTTATTCAAAACATTATTATTTGGATGGGTATGATAATGATGTGTAATTGATGTAAATAATAAATATAACATGATAATTATTCTGTATATATGATATACTATCCAATTATATGTTATTTTAATATCAAAATAATGATATTGTCGCTCATGCGTACGTACGGACTACCGTCTCCACGAATGTGATGATATTCATTCCCCATCGTATCCATTAAAGACTAAATTTAATTTGATGATTAAAAATAATTTTTAGAGACATGATATAATTATGGATATGAATAATATACATTCCATCCATAACAAATATGGCTCACATAACAAATAATATAAAGTAAAATGAATCTGTTAACACCTGATATGATCATAATACTAAAGATATTATTAACAAATCAATGTTAAAAGATAATATATTATATCATATTAATGTATATGATTCTTGTATAATTTAATAACAATTATTTAACCATCATACATGAGGTTAACCTACCTTCAACCAAGGAAAAATACAAGTTAAGGGTTTATTTCACAATCTCTTCATTATCCGAGGTTGTTTATACGTAATTATCTATTGGGACCTCTTTATCATCCACATCCATGTTTCATAAAAATTTATTTCAAATAATTCTTACTATTTTAAAGAATATAGGTTAAAGTCATTTATACCCTTTATTGGATTTTTATATGTAGTTTATAATGTAATCTTTCTGTCATTTTCCAAACAAAGTCCTTTTATACTTTTCGACAGAATTATGGTAAGAATGTGTTTTTTTAACTTATATGGCGGGTGCGGCTATTTTCTGTCATTATTAAATCATTATGGCTTCCCTTAGAGGCTTATAAGAATATTTTTAAATTAAATGTTTTATTCTATAATTATCTTACTTTTAAATGATTCAAAAAAAGAGATATTTCTCTCAAATAGTTTTGATTTCATCAATGTCAACATCCTTTGATGGGTTTTAAGAATATTGGAAATTGATTAATTATGATACAAAACTACCATATTGTATAAAAGTATTTGTGATATGTTTGACTGTGGATGGGTTATTTTTATACCAATCATTGTTTATGGATAAAGTATTGACATTTAGTATGCTAGTTTTAATACGCATGTTTATGTTATGTTTAAACCTATTCATATGAGGAATTTATAGGACCTAATAAGTGAAGGGTAGAGCCCGCTATAGCTCCTCGATGCATCGGTAAGTCTCAAGAAAAAAAATAGTGTCTTGGCACAACGCCTTGACAAAATATTATTTGTAGTCCTGGCACAAGGCCTAGACTATGTGGTTATGATAATCTGGAATTAATGATTCCATCATTATGAAAGTGGTTATTGTTATTGAATGTGATTATTTGACTAGTTGAATATCCATGTGAACAAGTAAATGACATTATTTCATTTTATCTTTTCCATATTATGCTGAAGTTCAAGTTTAAATGGATTCTGTTTTAGTTATACATTGCCTTAAAGTTTTATGCTTATTTATGAATGTTTCCGCTGAATTGTTATCCTTACTGGGAATTTGAGCTCACCCCTTTCTATGTTTTATTTTTCCCAGGATGTAAAAAACGTATTTTATGAATGACCTGCAGGGATAGTATAAGGGGATATGAGTGTGGAGACAAGATGTTGTTGTATTTTTCACTTTATGATGGAATTCAAACTTTATGAATGTATCTAGTGTTTCCAAGGCTACTAAACTAATCAGTCATTCGAGAAATGATCTTTTGTGATCATGCAAATGTAATTTAATAATTCACCGACTATGGGTAACTCTTGTCGGGGCGTTACAAGATCACATTTTTAAGAATCTCTATTTTTAGTGTGGTGTATTTGATTATCATATATATTAAAAAAATGGTAGAAGTCAATGGATTAAGTTGATAGTGTATGGAAATGAAATTATATTTGGTGGATCATATGAAGCTTAGTGAAAAAAATTTATAGAATTCATGAAATGTGATTTTGAAATGTCAGTGATTAGTTAAATGAACATTTTAATTGGTAGATATGGGACCTAAATAAAATAATGGACCATTAATTTTAAAATATAAATACACCACTATGGTTTTGAAAAAAATTAGAATAGATAATTTCAATTAGATAAATACTCTGGTGGATACGTAGATGAAACTATCATGATATGATAAAGGTAATACTTTTAATGTCTCAAAATATAGGAAAACCATTGGTAGTCTATTTTACATGACAGAAAAAATAATTGATATTGTATTCTCTATATTCTTATCATTAATATATCCAATAAAACCCAAGAAAACCCACATTCATACAATGAAATAATACTTTAGTATTTCAAGGTTATGGTGGATTTTAGTTTATTGTACAATGAAAATATCTACAAGGCTTATCTAGATATATAGATAAAAATTGGGCCAGATCCGCAGATGATAGATAATAAATATCTGGTGGTAAATTACTTCAGAGAAGATTATGAAATTCAATGATAATAAAGACATATGATTTAATTTCATTGGGCATCACAAAGTCTGAATACATTATGGATACTCAAGCATGTATGTAGTTAATGTGGATGAAGTGATGAATTGATGATATTTCTATTGAAGGTAAGTCTCTGATCAGAGTCTATTGTGTTAATTAAAGTTCTATGAATCTTATAATAAATCATATTCATCAGTCTAGGATAAAGAAAATTGAAATAAAATATCATTTTACTATGGATAAGGTCGAGCAAGGGCTTGTGATGTAGGAGTATGTGCCAACAGAACTACAGGTTTCATACATTCTAATAAAGGACATACCTAAAGAAGTGTTTGAATGAAATTAACTAGCTCATGGAGTTCAATCGACTCATCATACATTAAAGTGTTTGGATGTGGGATCCCCTCACCCGAAGGTATGGTGTGTTCTTCCCAAATGAGATGATATTTATTATGTAACCTCTTACATACCAAAATGACGTGACCTTTGGGTTCATTGATAAAAGTGGTAAAATTATGTCTATAAATATAGAAGAAAAATAATTTCTTATTCATGATAGGGGAGAAGCAAAAAGAGGGAAAAATGAAGTGGCAGTAGAAAAGTAGGGCAATTTATAAATCTGATGATAATACGGAGAATTGATTAAAGGTAATATATAATAATAGCTAGAGTTTGTGATGAATCCAATTGACTGGGTTCCAAATGAATTTATTCATTGATTAAATAATCATTCTAATTGTATTTCTCACACCATGAATTTCTCATGTGGTATTATATTGTGTGTCGAGTAAATATATGATCACTATTTGAATAAAAAGATTTAAATGTTGGTAGAATATATAATAATCCTTAATGACGTATCAAAATGGGAATACTTTTCAACAATCCTAATGTTGATATTTTTGGGGAAAATCCCTCCATGTGACATTGTAGTGATTTTTGGTTGATTGTGATTATTGACAAAGTGGTTTTCCATGTTCATTTTTGTAATTCTAGAGATATTTTTGACAATTTATGTTGAAATTGAACAAATAAAAAAGAATATATTTTCAAGATCTAGTATAGAAGTTACATATACAATGTGGTGTAATTTTTTATCATTACATAAAAACTTTTGGCCCAAAATCTGAAAGATGAAAAATGTGGGTTTTTGAAATGAAAGTATTTTTTCATAGAAGTAAAATGTTATGTGGAAGGGTGATGCTAACTCATAATGTTTCATACAATTTAAGATTCAATATCACTGCATAAAAATATTGCTAATGATAGAGGTGAATGTAAGATCTTATATTATGAGACAGATGGGTTTTTGATTGAAATAGAAGTTTCATGCAGAAGTAGCTAAGCAAGAAAATTACATTCAAAATTTGGAATTAAAATAATAAAGATATTCTCTTTAAAGATGTTGGGTGTGAGGTAGGAGTTCTACAACAAAACATCTTTCTTTCACGAACATTGGAACACACACAAGAATGTTTCACATAGGGGTGGATGTGTCTATAAATTATAAACTACAAAAATGTTTTTTTATCAAAACAAAGAGAATATTCGGGTCCATATTCATATAAGTCATGTGAGAAAGGAATAAAAGTTGTGCATAAGGATAGTTTTGTGAATAATTGAATCAACTATTTTTTGAATGCATAAAAATAAATTATGTCTAAATGAAAATATATTGTGTGTGAAAAGTATAAGAGTTTATCAGAAGAGGAAGTTAAGTGATAATAAAAAGTTATTAAAAAGATATGAGTTTCACGATCATTCACATATGTTGCACATAAAGTGGAAAATTTTCATGAAAGTAATTTGAAGGTTGTGTGAAATAAATAGTTGTGTGAATCAGAAGGTATTTCCCAGTAAATGATTGTAAAAGTTGTATTAATCATGTTTATGGGTGTAAAAATCAATGGTCTATAAATCTACAATTGATGATGCAATCATTTTTGATAATTAAGAGAACTAAAAGTCCATAAAAATGTGTGTATCCTTTCTATAACATTGAGAAAAGCGAATTGAATAAGTTGACATTTTCCACTAGTTGTAATAATGTGATGGAGATATTAATGGAGTGACCCTTGGGATGTATTGTTCTATCCCTAAAAATTTTACATGACTTGATCCTAGGAAAAGAAGTGATCTACCATGACCATTTCTAATAAGGTAGTTTCAACTCTTTTCCAACTAACTAATATATATAGAATAGAAGTGGTAAGACATCATGGAGGACCACTATACATTACATCTAAATGATATTTGAGGTTTACTTTGTGGTTATGTGGAATACATAACAATGGATTAGAAACAAAGAAAAGGTTTATCACTGCTTATCACCTATAGAAAGATGATTAGTCCAAGAGATCAATTCACACTATAGTAGATATATTGGTATCATTTTCAATATAAATATAATGATGTTAAGTTCCATACATTACACAAGTGGGGTTATCATATAACTATAATTTACAGTCATTTGTTATAATGGAACCTTGTGTGGCTCTTTATGGGAAGTGGTATAGAAATCCAAAATAGTGGGATAAATAGAGAGACTATAAGCTGATGCGTCTGGATAATATTAATGCAATGATTGAGAAGGATCATACCATTTAGTATCATATAGAATTCATAAAAAATCCAAGTATAATATATTCAAAAATAATTGATGAGTCCTAGAGTTTGTGGTTAGAGTTAATTTGTTCAATCAAATATAATCATGGAGGAAGGTCTTAGGTTTTTGGAAGAAGGGAAATCTTAGTCCTATATATATAAACCCCTTAGAGATACGTAATTGTATCATAATTATATCTTATAGACTAGGACTCCCATGTACGTTTTCTCAAGAACATGATGTGTTCTACATATTCCTCTTAATGAAGTACAAACTAGAACTATCTCATATATTGAAACTAAGGTTGGTACATATGTAGAAAGATATTTCAAATAATATTCAGCCAATAAAGATCTTAGATCATAGGGAAATTTGTTTATGAAATACAAATAAATTACCATGTAATGTACTGTGGAATGACCAATTATTTGAGGAGGGAACATTGGATCTATAATATGAAATGGAATGTAAGTACCCTTATATATTTTATTCTATGTAATGAAATTTCAACGGTAAAATTTCAGAAGTGGGGAAGAATATAACAACCCAATAATCTATAACTGATATTCCCTCCTAAATTAATAAAAGCCTTATAGAGTAATGTTGTTATAGAAAAAAATGAACTATATTTCATTTTTTATTTTGAACTAATAAGAAATATTGCCACAGTTTCTAATGTTCATACAATTCAATTAAGAATCATAACCATTGTTAATATAGAAATTATACATTGACTACTATGATTAGTATATATTAATGTTTATAATATTTTATAATTTATAATGAAGGGAGCGTTGATAACATTGATAGGTAGAAGCATACCCTTTAAATCCCATTTACCAGATATTCTATGAGAGATTGAATGGTGGAGATTTTCCCTTGATTATGACCTTATTTACATGGAATAGGTGAACATTGGTAGAAACTATTTATAGGATATGTTTAAAAATATAGGGGTCAACACCCTTACCATTTTTACCAATATACACAATAAAATTACCACCAACACATATCTTACCAATAGGGAGTATTCTATTTTAATAAGGGGTTATGAAATTATCCTTTGAAATAAATTTTATTTTAATATAGATGATAATATAATGAATTTCCATATAATTATTATAATTTTCATTTTTTTAATGTCATTAAAATGATTATATTTTAGTAAATAATGATTTTAATTGAAATTTGGAAATTTCTTAATTTATGAAATTATATTAGAATAAAATATTAATTTAGAAATCAACAAATCCAAATTATCTATTTGTGATTTTCTTAAAATTTCATGTGAAATTCTATTTTTTAGGTACAAATAAAATATGGTATAAATATAGAGTATATATTAAAACAACATAATATCCAAGAATTGATTAAATAAATTCAATTAAATTAATACAAAAAAAATTGATTTTAATTTAAAACATTGTGTTTTTTGAATTTGTTATATAAATATTACAAAATTATAATGAATCCCCCAAAATCTATATTATATTTTTTGAGATTTAAAACTATTTATTTATGAAAATTACTCAATTTTACATCTCGAATAGTACTATTTTAACTAGTTTTATTATTGAACTAATATAATATTCGAAACCAATCCACTTTGGATGAAACCATGTGACGGTTTTTGGTTTGGATTATTTTGTTACATAGAGTCCAAAGGCTATGCTGAGAAATTAAAAAAGAATTACCCTATGGTTTGTTTTAAATACCAAGAAAATATCTGAATCCTATTCATTAAAAACCCATTTAGAATGAATTTTTTCACCTTATCCCTCAATGAATTCCTCCAATGAATTCCCAAGCTCTTAACAAGTCCCTACCAATATTTTAGAAGAAACCTCTCATGTTATGGATTCTCTTCCTATTCTTATTTATTAATATACATTAATTTAATTTGGCCAATTGATTTATGAATTTTTATGTTTATTTTTTTGAAAAAATGATTATATGATACTTCTGATTCTAAATAAATTAGATACCACCTTTCACAGTCATCAATACATTCTATGAATCTTTATGTATAGTCGTTATACTTCTGAAATTATATCATAATTTTCTATGCCAAAAATATTATATTGTCAATTCCAATCCACATTTCCACTATAGGGTATTCAACAAGTTATTTGAATCATTAATTGATTTGTGAAATCCATATATTCAACCCGCACTCCTTAATTCTGTGATTATAATTATTACAATACATTGTTATGTTTTTTGATCAATGGAAAACACAAATTCAAGTAAATGATATGAATATAATGGATGGGAATGAGATTATATAGCCCAACAATGCATTGTGTAATGTTTTTATCTCATTATATACCATGTATGGTTTATGGAGGCTATCCTAAAAACAACATGTTATGAATTATTGGATGTTTTCCTTGAGATAGGATTTTGATGTCTTGTTTTATGTTAATCCAACATTACTAAGATTCCTTGATGTTATCATATTATGTCATGCATTGTTGTTCATGTTTTGGATTATCACCTTTAATTTCACCATGTTATTCACCAGAAATTAGGTGATTTTTTTACTAATTCTATGTTTAATTATTACATTAATGGTTCTTATTTCTCACCCACTTTATTGTATAAATCCTAAGGTTATATATTGATGTATTAAAAGATAAATTGAATTTAAGGGGATATTATAGAGTTTTTAAATAATAGTGGCGTATCCTAGTTTTGGGTTATTGTGATATGTAACTTATTTCCAAAATAAACTAGGACTCACCAAATTTTATAATTTTATAATATAAATAGTTATGTATTAAATCATGAAATAAAGTGTATAAATGATATAGGTATATATATTTTATCTATTGTGGGTCATATTTAACTCATAATGATTTTTTACTTCTAATGTATTCAATATTTTCCCTTTCCCTATTTTTTCTCCATTAATCTATCCCTGTTATCTCACTTAAAGGATTAATGCATTGTTTCATTTATTAATGGTTGAAAAATTCATGTTTGGAGACTGATGGTATAAAACAATCACATCAAATATTTTTGGGGGGATTTTCATTATTTTTCATGATGGTAGAATTATCAACAATTTCACCATATCTTTAAATAAGGTTTACACTTTTGATCAATTAAATGATGAATTTATCTAATGATAAATCTTATCAAATTCAAATATCTTATAAATAATACCATAATATTAGTAACTTATATAATTTCTCGTTATTATATCACCTTTTGATATCATCATGTTTTCGATAGATTCCATGTGCTATATTAATTCCCATAACTAATGTCAACACATTCTCCCAGACTCTTATATACTAATAATTATGTATTCCACTATAGGAATTTATATTCTTATTATCTTTCAAAGGGTAGATAATTCTAACTTGTGAAATATTAACACCATTATTGTTGATATCACGAATTTTAATGATAAGTGATTGAAGACACAAAGCATCCTTTGTTTATATTATTGTAATTCCTCTCTAATAAACATTGGAAGTCACTTAATATTGGTTATATTTATTGATTCCATTTATTAAATTTAAATATATAAGCATTTAAAATAAAACTCATATACCTAGTAATCATACTATGAATATTTTCTATAATATCCAAATACAAATAATAAGGCCCAAGAAGGATTATAGTACCACTAGGGGTTTAATTAATAGTTTTCTAAAACTGTAAATAAAATATCCTAGAAGATTATTATTTTCAGATAATATTAATGGATCTCTATGGTGATGATGTGATTATGAGAGATTGAGAAGTATAATAAAAACTTAATTGAGGGTTATTTACAATTGTCACGCACCAGTTTTATATGTTGTAATATCATTGGAGTGTAGGGGTGTGATTAGACTATTAAAATTAAAATTTACTACCAATGGGAAAGATAAAGAGTATGAAAATTTACATGGAATACTTATTCATCCACTTATATTTACCACATTCTGTCCTACACACCAATCTCCCAGATGGTCACCATATATTTATATATTTAACATGAATTATTGGTCGATTTAATTGGATGGTGGGTTGATCCTTATATATGACTGATATGGATTTCTAAATCCAAATTGTCTCATAGTATCGCATAGTATCATTGATCATATCAATAGATAGATATGTATATTTTAGATTATAATATTCAAATTTTATAGAACAACCAAACATCTAACCACTTATAGTAAATATAATTTTACGTTGAGCACATATTATTACATGGGACCCTTGAATATCCAGTACCATAAAATGCTAAAAAATTCAATGAATTTATTTAAGTTTTGTTCCTCGTATTGAATTATTAACTTACTCACATCACTATAAATTTCAGCGTGAACCATGAAGTCATTGTGAAATAACATGTGGTTCCAAAGGTAGTGTGACACTCAATTATTCTAGGCTAGTCATCATGGTGAATATATCTCAATATATGTCCTAAAAAACCCATTAAGTGTACATTTCTTAGTCTTATTATAGCCCTATATTTAGAATAATTTCTTATTCATGTATGATTGACTATATTCCACAAAAACGCATAAGATACTAACTCATTATGCCACCACCATCATCATGGAATGATAAAAATGACCAGAAAATAATTTATTGACACCTAAAATTAATTGATTTATTTGGAATATTAACTCAATTCACTTTTGGATCAAATAAAATACAATCTCATTTAACATGAGACTTACTCATCCATGATACATTTTGACCACCACCACTCACAGTGTAGTTATATCTTTAGTAACAAAAATGTATTCCATTCATT
Source organism: Viscum album (assembly GCA_963277665.1). Lineage (NCBI taxonomy): Eukaryota > Viridiplantae > Streptophyta > Magnoliopsida > Santalales > Viscaceae > Viscum > Viscum album. The sequence continues at coordinate 934,629,155 of OY728157.1, read as the reverse complement.
TCTCTATAACTCTAAACAACTTGAAATTTCTTCCAACTAAAGAATGTTCATTTTTCCATGAAAATACCTAAAAAAATTCAAACCCCTAAATTAACTTTGTCATGATAAATTTCAAAATATTATTTCAACATGATAGGAATCTAAACACCTCACCATAATATATAATGGTGATTGTGAGAGAAATTCCTCTTATGGTGTAAGATCAATTATATTGTTACCGTTTATAAATTTATATCAGCATATATACCCCTTTTTAATTTATTTCCTAACGGTTATTCACTTTATCAAAGAAGTTTTATTAGATACTTCAAAAATAATTTCTAAAGATAGTCAATTGAAGTGGAAAATAATTCATCTGAAGTAAATATATCATGAAGACACCCATAATAATATCGTTAAAATTAAATAAAGTTATTTTTTATTGGATTTTTTGATAATTTATAAGAATCAATGGATATGTAGGAAGAAATAAAATATAAAATAAAAATATGAATGTTGAATTTTAGAGGACCCTTATCATAAACACTGTTTATTCACCACGTTCAAAAATCTATAAAGTAAAATATTATATATCAAAACATTGTTATATAAGTATCTCAAATTATCGATTATATTCATGATAAAATATAATTATTTGAATTTATTTATCAACATTTTATTTTTGTTTACAAGGTTTATTTTATTTTTTTAATAAAATATTTTCGTCCTTTTATGTTTTTTGTTTGTTTTTATTTGTAATTCATAAAATTATTTATAAAATAAAATAAAATAAATAAAATTACATATTTATTTATTATATATATTTTATTATAATAAGGAATTATGGAAATAATATGTAATTAATTGAAATTATTCTTTTAGATAGTAAACCTACCATTAATTGGAATTTTACAAAGATATTTTGGGAGTAATAATACATATATGTTATAAATAGTATATAATAACTATATAATAACACAATAAATATTATATTAACATGTTTCAAAATCAAATTATACATGAATATGTGGTGATCATGCCAATAGAATTGTCCTCCCATTCACATATACATTGTAATAAACAGGAGACACAAGAATATTTCAATGTTTCCCAATCATGTATAGGAGAGACATATACCTAAATTTGATGCATTTAGATTTATAATTATTATTTTTCTATTGATGTATGTGGATAGGGGTATAAATTGAAGTAAATATATTACATGCGATACAAATGTATAGGGTATTACTCTATGAGGTATTCCCATTGTGGATATTTTTCCCAGATCTACTACTAGATAAGGGTGGGGATATGGAAAGGTAGGTAGGAAGAAATATAGGGATTACCCATTCTTTCCATCTTGACTATTTCTAAACCACACACTGAGATATAAATTTTCATTTATTGAAAACAAAATGGAAAAATAATTCCTTATTTAGTTTTCATTTCATCTAGCATGTGGGAAATGAATACAGTTTCATAAACTAAGAAGTCACCGACCACTACCACTTATGTTGGGATTCTCATTACCATGAGAATTTACGTTTTTTAGCATTTTGAGGAACCCAAATACTAGGGATGTTTTTTTGGGATTTTTTAACCAATAAAGGTGTTATATAAGGGGGTACATGCAATTGTTTCTTATGCAATGATCATACACATTTGGTGGCCTTATAGGTGTTTTAATTTCGCCATCCTCTAGTTTGAAATTGTTCTAAAAATCATTATGAGATGTATAGATTATTCTATGATAAATCAAAGAAATTTTATGAAGGAGAGTAGTGACATTTGAGTGTTTATTATTCATATTTTACCCCAATTAATTTGCTATCCCTACTATGTTAGTTGGTGATATCTTAGAGGGGGTTCTTCTATAAAGTGGTTTCATCGCACATGGAATTCTTCATGATGGGGATCCCATTTTGAAAAAAATACCATTTTAATAGAGGATTTCATTTTAAGGAATTACCCTTACCTTGAAATAATTATATTTCAATCATTTCATTGTGAGTTTTAAAAAATTGGATTTCCTTTCTCACGGTATTTCTCTAATTTACCCTTATAGAATTCCTCTCCAACATTGAAGAAACAATAACAAATTTTTAGAGGACCAAAGAGTATCTTATTTAAAAAAATGGGCCATCATATAAAATATATAACAATATGTAGTGGGTGCTAATTTATGCCTCATCTATAAATGAATTTAGCTTAATATAATCACCAAGTATCCTCCTTTCAGGATAGGAAAACATATTTTTTTGGCACAATGTGATTTTGATGGTTCATCATAATATATATACTATCTGGAATATTATTATTATTGTATGATTTATTATAATTTTCTATATTTATTGTCATTATCATTTATCTAGTCAGGTTGCTAGAACATGAAATAATTTTTATACTTTTCATAGATTCATTATTATTTTTTAGGAAATAAATACCTTTTTAGGAATAGGGTTTGATTGGAAGTATAAGGATTCAATTCTAAGGAAAAACTATCTGGTTTGAGTAATTCATGTTATAAAACTAGGCCTTAATAAGGGTCTATTATTTTTTAAATTTCAAGAGGTGGATAAATTTTTCACATATTGATAATAAGGTTCCTTTAAATTGAATGTTATTATATCCTACTATTTGTTTAACATAAAAATATCCCTTTTTAATGGGACCTTTATGTGTGTTTACCTAGTGGATTCCATGAAATCGTATGTCATTGAATTAAAATTTTCATTTTCGGGTAAAAATAGTTAGGTATAGAAATTAAATATTCCACATAGAACTTTGGATGTTATGCAGTCATAATACCACAAAATGTGTTCAACATAATATTTATTCTAAAATATCTATATTTATTTACAATTTATTAAAATGAAACACATAATTTTCCTTAAGAGAGAGGAAAATGATCCCACTCAAATTCAATCATTTTATGAATAGAGGAATAAATCAATGATCAATTGTGTTGCTGACGTCAAAAATATAATGTTCACCCAAACCATCAATTCATGGAAATTATAATGTGTGTAATATTCTAGAATTAAAATGTCTCATATTGGGTACCCCTTTATAGATTTTTGGATATTTTATGAGGTCTTATTCTTATACCCCCCAAAAAATCAATTCAAGGATTTGATAATAATATAGGGTCACACCCTGTGGTATAATATATCATTTAAGGAAACATATATAAGGGAATTATTTTAGAAAAAAAATTATTTTAGGTTAAAAACATTATTATTAAATGAAGAACTATGGGTGCTGGAATTAAATATTCACTTATAACAATCCTTATTGAGAAAAGAAATGGCTGAAGGGAAATATGGATCATCATCATTGTGGGATGTTCATCTTGTATGATCACTCACCATGTATTGGAGATGACACTCCAGTTTATCTAATAATGAGTTCCATTTAAGAATAATAAATATGTGATAGGGATTAATCAGGACTTCTGGTGTTCAGAGACCATATCTCTCCCTAAAAAATATTTCAAACAATATTTTCTTATATAATTGATTATAGATTATATTATTTTTTATTTAGTGAAAAATGAAGATGGGATAATCATTTGGGAATATTAGATGATCACTATGGAGCTAATCATGATGGATATATATGAAAATATCCCACCTCTTTTCTTAGTTTGGGATGATGGTGGAACATCCCCAATCATTAAAGAGATACTCAACAATTAACATTGACTTTTAGGACTTGAGGAACATCCTGGGTTGGATGTTCCATTTTCTGAGAGAATTAATATTTTCATTACACTAAATGATTATGAACCCCACATGAGGAGACGAGAATCTTTTCTAGCCTATAGGACTCAAATTCTTTCTAGTTATTACTATACTACACTAGAAGAAAATCATTTCAATTAGCGGAGCTAGTAAGATACCATCAAGGATGACCATCTATTATGATTGTGAGAATTACAATACCTGAATCATTGTGGTTTCTTATTATCGGTGTGTGAATGTTGTAATGGGGTTAGATTCATGGTTTTTTCTTTGGTGTTTGAGTTGGAAAATAGAAGTTTCATCTATATTATAGAACCTATGTGGTAGAAAATTTTCTATTTGGGAGAATTAGTATACCAAATCCTTCTCAGATACTTTTGGGGAAATTTCATATTCTATGGGACTTAATAGAGGCCCAAATGGGAGGTTATGAATTCATTAATGATCAACCCATCCCATAGTCTTTATTGTGGATATAATTGTAGTGAATATGTGGGTGTAATCATTTTACTTTGTATACACATGAAGAAACATATAGGATCAACTATCACCACTTAATATTTTCACTACTTGTGCTCTTCAAACTAGTGCCTTGGTGAATGACTTGTTTAGTAGTAATGGAAGGAGGGAATATATTATTTCATTGAAAAAATGAGTTTTAGCTGTGATAATTAGTGAAACAAATAATCTAAAAAATATATTCACTAGATATATTTGGAAGAAAATTTCACTATTTTAAAATGATACTCCTTATATCTATGAATAATTTACAAAAGGAAATTCATTTCCTAACTTACTATCAATTCTTAATGATGTTTACTATGGAGGAAACATGAATTTAGATTATTCCTCCTTATAGTAATGTAGATCCTAGACATCTGATGTATTATAATAAAGAATGGATCTTTACATACCCCAGTAGTCACATTGAGAAATTGGAACCAATAGTTAATGGTTAACATTTGGCTGAAATAGAGGTGAGTGAAGTTTAAAACATATTTATCTTTCCTATAAAGGGTGTATCCCCAAGGAAAACTGTACTTTTTTAGATTATAGGGATGATGTTTATAATATTTCATTCAACTCTACATACTACTAGTTTTTTCCACAATAACCAAACTACATAATCACCTACCCAACCTTTTATAATTTTTTTGATATCTAATTTCCTATATTGAATTTGATACTTAAAAAAAATTATGCTCATTAGGGGTATGTGGAATTCTATCTAAGATAAATAAATCATTTTTTCTAGATATGGGTTAATATATTCTCTTTAATTCATTTCTTATACAGACCATCTTGAAGAGGTGGAAACCTATATTTGGGACCATGATACCTCCATTCATTTACTTAATGTTCAACACGTATATTAAATTTTAGTTCATGATAATTTTAATACATGTGAGAGTGATAGGGATGAATTATATGATATTAGGAGTTGTACATAAGAATAAAATGATGCAAATTATCCCATTGTTTTGGGACATGGATATATTTCATTATCTTCACAACTAGGACTTCATATGTTCCATGACTTATGTAAAACCATTACCATAGAGAATAAAATGATTGAAGTGATATTTTTATATACCACTCCTCTAAAATAAGTGTCCTCTTCCACATTTTCTATCACCATCGAATTAGTATTTTACGAGACATTGAAATAATGGGACACCTAGAAAACCCATGTTTCTACCAAGGATGTCTTGGGAGTACTATAGTTAGTAGATTTTAATTTTACCTGGTTTAGGTTGACCACTAATCTATCCCATATCTCATTCAATAAAAAAATAAGGAAGTTATTTCTTATCATGAAAAGGTATACACAAAAATCCATTATTTCAAGTGAATAATTTATTGTTTTTATTTAGTATGAGATAATTTAGTAAATATTGTGGGATCCACTATTTCTAGGAATGTGGTAGATTGAGTTCTCCTTATAATTTGTTATTACATTATTCATGTGATTATAAAAAATTCCTTTCCACATTTTTGTAGTTTAGATATTTTAGATTACCCATTAAATTCTCAGAATACATAAAGGGGGTGAATCTGTTCGAGTGGATGTCCCCCTTGATGAGAGGGGTAATAAGAAGGAACTCCTCATATGGTTGAGAAATTTTGATCCATGGTTATGGATCTTAAGGGGGAGTTTCCACCCCTACCACAAATTATTTTTCTTACTAGGGGATTATTATAGATTTTGACAAAGGTGAAAGGGTAGGAACAAAACATGGTGATATATAATCATTCAAGAATAACATGTGAGTATTGTGTCTTCTCACAATACATTCAAACCATTTCACTAGTTTATTATTAATGGTATTACTTGTGGAAAGTTAAGAAATGTATATATCATTACATTAAAAAAATTGGTATGGTAATAGTGGAAATACCACGGATTTACGACCTAATGAGAATCTGAGGCTGAAATATGAGGTCATAAGAATTGTGAATACAGGGATATTGTCCCTCATATGGTTAATCAACCTTTTTCATTACAGGAACTAGATTGTGTAATAAAAGCCTCATCAAGGTAATCTAATATCATTTTCTTAAATACAAAAACTATTCAGTAAATTATATCCCAATTCCAAGAATATACCATAGTAGTCATCATTCATACATTCTTGAGGTCACTAAGAGTCCACCTATTGGTTTATGATTTAGCTAAATATATAGGATGTTATTATAGTGTTGTGAGCATATACTTCAAACAAGGATAGGTTCTAAAGAAATTATGAAGATATTTATTTAAATAACAATCAATGATATTATTCAACCTTATAAATAAAAAATATGGTATGCCATAATGAAGGACATCTTCTAGAGTTATCATTCTAGTGGGAAATGTATCTCCCATTATGGCAGTCGATTGGGTGACAATAGTTATGGAGTCTATAAATTCAATGCATAAATGGGAGCCATCCACCACCTTCACTATCTCATTTCTATTTCTAGTTCTAGTACTAATAAATTTTAACATCAACATTTCTGATTTCTAGTAAAATGATTATACAATTAAAGATATAATATCAACCAATCAATTTTCAAAAGTAACAAGGACACAAACTATCACAGAACCATCTCATTTTGAATATTTTTACACCAAGTTCTATCTAGTTAGGATGTCCCTGGTATATAAACCTCCTTCATAGATAATTTTTCTACTATATAAATAAATCCCCTATAATTGGTGTCTTTTCTGAATAACAAGATAGAGTGGTATACAGAAATCAATCTCTCAAACCCCTATGTAAAAATTTCCAAAAAATTACCATGCTTTACTACACGTTCTCTTTGTAATGGTATATATGGTTTGACTATCATTCCATATATGAATTTCTAAAAGATGATATTAATTATTGGTATATTATGATTGTACTTCAGTACAAATTGGATATTAAGGAGTCCTTTTCCAATTATATTATTTTAAAAAAACATGAATAATAAACCATCTAAATATGATGAAGTGTCCTACATGAGGCATTGTCAAATTTTCGAACAACGATCCTTGGAGAAAATTGAAAATATTTAGATTGATTTTCCCAAGAGTTGGATAAAATCTATAAAAACATGTAATGATGAAGAAATTGTAGATAAATGAAAATGGCTACTATAAGTGGTGCATAAGTCATGGTTCGACACTGGTAGGAGGGAAAAATTATTGTGGGATGATGTGTTTGTAGATATTGCACCATTAATAGAGTTATGCAATGTCATAGAGGATTAAAGTAGAGTAATGTTTCAATTTTGGGAATGTACTTAGCATGCCCGATAATGAAGTTATTTCATTATATGGGGACAGTCTAGGTTGTCGATGTTCATCATTTTCTATCTATTCAAAAATAAATTAATACATAGTTATTCTATGGTATTTTTAAATTGACCCAGCAAAAAATTTCAACCCATAATAATGTTCTATACCTTCAAACGTAACATCAATATATCCCACCTCATTTTTTAATAGCATGAGTAATGATTTTTTGAATTCTTTGGTTATTGTGATAACCTTCTAGTTTTTGGTCACATATGGGTATAACTATCACTTCCATTACCATAACACATGATTTTTCTTATATTAATGAATGATCACATGTCATATCTTTCTATGTTTTTTATATATTTACATAAATGTTAGAAATAGAATAACACATTAAATTTTATCAAGCTAAAGGTATCTATATATCATTGCTGTAAATATGTTAGATCTTAAAAGAATTTCCTGTTTTATATTTATGACATAAACTTTTCATAATACTAATACCAAGAGGGTATGGTAGGAGATACCTAGATTTTAATTAGTACACCCTTTTTAAATTATCATCCTACCAAGTTTCTCCAATTCATCTTCAAATTCACTATTTTTTAAGATGACAAAAAGTGATTTTCTATAATGTGATAGATCAATATCTTACTCCTAATTTTCCACTACTTTTTTTATCATTTTTATGAAAATTCTATATCTTTTGGGTGGTTTTATACATAAAAAATTATTAAAAAAATAATGGGCTAGGAGAAAGACTTGTGGGAATGGAGATCCCTAATGATAATATAGAATATCCAAAATTGAAGGAAAAAAATTTAATTTATGTCCAGGATTCAAGGACCCATGATATAATAACCAAAATTTAGATGAGAACCACCAGGACGGAATGCCTAAACATATTTTGAATGTGAGGGATTTAATTGTAAGTTAAAATAATAGGGACCTCATATCTATATTGATGTCATCAGACTGGTACGTAAGGTATAATCATGAACTGTGCTTCAAAAATATATTCTCTTATGATAGATTTGAGTCATACAATGCGGAAAGAATTTTTTTGGATGAATATTCTTATGTCTGATAGTCTATATTAGAAGTATACATAGTTGTATTAGGGTGTAGTATGCATATTCAAAATAGTGGTTTCTGTAAGTGTTGGATATTTTTATCACTGATAACCATGGATGATTTTAATGAATCGATGCATCTTAGGACTTGAAGGGTGATTTGAAAATGGATGATTTCCCTAATGTATAATGGAATCAGTTAGGCCATAATTTTTATATACTAGTTGGAATATTTCCATCATTGATCTACATAGTGTGTTAGGAGTGAAATTACACAAGAGGAAAAGAATAACATGGAGTAGTTTATGGTTTGGGGATAACGGCTCTGATAGGGTTCAATGGAAAACGATGTCAAAACATAATTTGAATGTGAATAGGGGTATATTAAATCATATTTTTGTTGCTCAAATGACTTAGTTTATGACCTGGGAAAGGTATGTAAGGAATGCTTTTGGATGAAATTTGAATTAAGGTTTACATTATGATGATGTCCTAGAATATAGAGTAAAATGGTCTCTATTCTACTGATGAAGATTCCTTAGATTGAATTTACCTATTGGAAGTACATAAAATCATCCAAATTAGTGGTGTAGTTTTCATATTCAAAAATAGTATCCTTCTCATTAAGATATTTTTATCACTAATAGAATAATATGGTTTATGAGGATCTGAGCTTCCCAATAAACCATGTGTCGTTTTTGAAATTAAATTTCATATAAAAAATGATGGACATATCTACACTTGACATTTATAGCATTGGGTGACTTTGATACCTTTGAGACATCAAGGAAAATATCCCCATGGGTCTCATAAGGGTTTTCAAACATAGATATAGCACATATTCAAGAAATAGTGTCCTTTATCTTCAATATAGATTTTATAATTGATTGAATTATTATTAGAATCACATACATAGAAATAAAATATATTACAAATATATGGAGTTTATTCAATGTTTTTTGGCTATGAATATATTGATAGATATATGTTTAACTAGGAATATCATCAGAATGATAATAAATATGAACTTATTTCTATGATTTAAATTCATCATCACGTATTTGGATCTGGTCGGGGGTATTTTTGTTATATTACTTTGTTTCAAGGATGTACGATATAGGTATCCCTATATTTCTTCTAAAAATGGTAATCAATTCCCAGGTAGCTATAATAATGGATTTCATATGAACAGATAAATATTTTTTGTGGGGAGGGAGATTTTTGGAATATTTTATATGGTCCATGATGTGGGATTCGGGCATCACTACGTGTCTCATAAGAATGAGAATCAATGCACATGTAGTTTGATAGTAAAATTCATTTGTAAATATCATAATCTTATTCATAGAGGGGGTATTTCTATATATTTCAGTTGGTCCCATATGTGGGATCCAAATATCACTATGTATCATTACAAAATGATAATAAAAATACTTTTAATTATATGATTGAAATTATTTCACCCAGATCAGTTTCAAATCGAATGGAAAAGAATGATTTGAAAATAAAGATGTTATAGACTATTAAATTTCATGTAAAATGGACCAAACATTCCATCAATGTGGTCTTGTCATGGTATGATTAGGAAATCTACAATAATTTCTTGAAATATATATTATTTTATTAATCACGATGAATTTAATAAATAAAAACATATTATATGGTTATCCAAATTTTATGATAATTCTGATCATACATTTTTTATGATGGGAGCCACGTGATTTTTTATCTTACTGTGGAGAATTTGTAACATAGGTTAACAACATGATACTAAGACAATTGGAGTATTATTACGGTAAAAAATAATACAGTGGTGATTTTTGACATCTTGTATAATTTATTTTAGTGAGAAGTTATGGTTTTTTATAGTTTGGGGTTAGATATCTTTGAACAACAGTGTTATTTTTAAGGTCATTCATCTAGGACCAATATGATTTGATTAGAAAAAATATTTCTTGAAAAAATATTAATTTTAGATTGGGTTGATATGCACACCATCAATAGTAATATGAAAATATAAACCATTGAAGTATAACTTTATTCATGGGAAAAATACCCTCCCATTTTATTCATGATTTAGAGGTTTCTTTCAAGTTATAATAGGGGTCTAGAGATCCAAAACATGTTATCCTTGGTGGAATGGGATGTGGTGAACATTGTTGTTGAATTATAATGGTATTTGATTTTGGATATCTTCTAAATGGTAAAAGGTATATAGTATTTTATCATTGGTTCATTCCAATTCATATAATCACATTCATGATTGAATTTATATGGATTACTAATCACAAATGAAAATGTGGAGTGATAAAAATATGACCTCAATAGTATATCCCACTTCTGTTCCATATAAAAGTGAATATGGATTATCCACTGTGCTAGTATGAGATATGGTACGAAAATCCCACAAGGCTTAAAAATTATTATATTAAAAAGATATATTATCTTTATACACTATTTTATCCATAATTTTTGATAGAGTTGTAGTAAATTATTTAATCTATCTATTAACTATTGTATGATTACGAGATAAATGTTTGGACTCAGTGTTATAATCTTGATAAAACCTTTTAAATTAAAAGGAATTGAAATTGGTGTCATTATACATCAATATTATTTGAGGAAGGAAAATATAGCAATAATATTGGACTAAATGAAGTTGATTATGTTCTTTTTATAGAATTCATATAAGTGTATCACCGCAGTCCATTTGTTGATGTAATCGGCAGATTTAAGGATATACATAAACGTCATGGATTAATATGATAGATATAGATCCATAACACCCATTCCCTATGTCATAAATAGATATTAGTATTATCTAATGTGAAATAGATCAATGGGTTAATGGATATAGATGTAATGATTCGGAAAATAATGGATCCTTTTGGAAAATCACATACAATCTTGTGTCATTGAATGTCAGAAACACCAATGTCATCGTCTTTGATGAGAAAGAATAATCCCTGGTTATTGATCATGACATTCACTAGTGTGGAACTCTTTCCTAACAATAAATTATTCTTATGCATAAATGATGTTGAGGATAATTTCATCCAATACACATTTTATAGGGCCTTCTAGTGGATCAAGCTGTCATTAAGAGTAATGTTGACTACTCGTTATCATGTTTCCTATTTTTATACAATATTTAATATAAAAACCCCATTTTGAGAGTATTCCAAGAAGGAAATAATCCAACGATTATAGTGAAAAATTTTCTTCGCGATGTAATTGACCACATTGACCACTTTCATGCTATTACCATTGAATATAGATATCATTTTTATTGTAAAATTATGAGTACTATTTCATCTGAGTATTGATATTCCATTGAATTTGTGGAATTTTCTAATGAATCTTCTTGTGTGTTCTATGAGAATGATATTTGATTTTTTGTGGGATTAGAAATTAATTCCACCCCCAAACCTCAACATTTTCAATCAAGGTAATTTGATTTTATTTTATAATTCTATAATCACCATTGATTTGATTGATTTCCAACATTGAATTTCCTCAGACCTTTTGGTAGTCTTATAGTATTTACTTTTGTAGTTATAAACATGGAATTGGGACATGGTATTCCACCTCATAGTTATAAAAACCTTCTAAAAATAATTGTGATTGTAGTAAATCAATATTTTATTGGAAAATAATAATGCCTACAAAACAAACTTAGTTTAGTTTTGGGTATTCCACACTCTTTAATGTTATTATTAAACATTATAAATTAATCTAAATATCCTATGTTAGAGTGAAATAATTAATATTAAAAATATATTTTTCATGATATTTGATATTCAAGGGAAATATTTTTTATATGGATGTTCTACAAGTTGATATTCTAATATCATCATTTTATTACATCTTTTTGGAATGGACTGATTATAAAAATTTTGTAGAAGAATCACTAATCGGGGAATAGTCTAATGAATATGGAAAAGTTGAGGATATATTTGTGTGTGATTTTACAAGTGACTAAGTAGAACTTATTGTGTTTGAGGTAGTTCCTAATCTTCTAAACTAATAATATTTACACATGTGAACTCTTCTATATATTTGTGTATTGAGACTTAGTGTCAAGCATGATTCGGTAAAGATAAAAAAAATTGTACACATTTTTGGCTTGATTATTTGTTGTGAAAAAAATCCCATTGATTACTCTAAAGAATTCATATATAGAATGAGTGGATTTTCTTTTTCAAGAGGTAATAATATAGTCAGACTCAAATAATATTTCTTTTAACTGTATATGGTTTCCTATAAATAGTTAGAGTGTGTATAAGGGACCCTATATTTCATTATCCTGAAGAAGTATCGACATTTTCCTGAAATATTTTCTTTGTATCATAATATATTGGAATGGTTTCCCTATAGTCCTCTCATCTCATTGAGGTTTTGAAGAAGTTACATATAATATATAGATATAGTATTACATGGATCAACATTGATGCCACAATTTCATACTACAAATAAAAGAATCATTTTCCGTGTGACATAGAAACAATATTTCCAGGGACTTACTTCTAAGATATTTTATTGTTGCATATTGAAAATGAAAACAACATAAATGACATGTTCATAACACTGTTAATATTTCACCATAAATTCATTGATACTTCATTAAACTAACATTCCCATTTAGGGTTTAGAAATTTGATTCAAGGATAATTGGTATATGGAACCAATGTTATTCAATCTGAAGGGAATAACCTAATAGAAATATACCTCTTCGGCTGCACTGAAATCAGTTCCTTCTTCATCATCAGATTACATCTAGATTTGGTTATATCCTAAGTAGCCATATATATCAACGATTGATTAAGTGGTGGAAGTTACATCAATTTGATGTACAATATTGAAATCTTAGAACACAATCTTTTGGATAATAATGGTTTAGTTCTATGAAATTATAGAAAACATTGATCTATCCACTTTCCTTTAGAATGGGAAAATATTGGTGAGATACTTTAAGAAATGGAAATATCCAATGATGTTAGATTCGATGATTTTGTGATCATTAACTTTGAATTTGGAAATGTGGGTTTGATACATTCATATGGTCCTCTTTATTTATCAATAGTAATCCCTTAAAAATCCCAAGTGGTGGGTGGCTACATAAGGATCAAGGTATGGAATTTATGTTTAACTCTAGGTTAACACTTATAATTGAGAAAAGAGTTATATACCTCTTCTTCCTTAGGGGGAATGTCTATGTAGATCAGTATAGGTAATAGATCCACCAAATTTACCTATACTTTTATATTATATCTTATTGATAGTAGTAGATAAACCTTCCTCAAATTAAAGGAGGGTTGGGGAATATTTGATATACTCATTTTATTTATCATTGATTACAATATTAGGGGCATGACAGATGAAGTGGGATCATAATAGTTAGAATAAAATATCAGTAACCCAATATCCAAAAGATGAAGTATGAACATTCTTTCACTCCATTACATTCATGAAGGTTTCTTCAGATTCAGTGGATGATGTGGGAGTTTTCTAAAGCTCCAAAGATAGACTGATGTAATTTTAAACTAGTTTGATTCCACTATTATTAGGATCAATGACCTCTTCCAAAATTTTAGGTTCAATTAATGTTACTGATTTTATGAGGGTCTATGAGAAAATAATAAAATATGATCTTATATTTTCTACATATTTGATGGGTTTTATGTATTCATTTTCTTCAATGAGTTCAATGGGGCCCTCTATAAAACATTTGGTGGGTAACACAAGTGACACCATCATTTATCAGATGTTTCCATTATCTCTATATAATAATGAAAAAATGTATTTGGATTTTAGATATTAAAAAATATATTTATCATCGTGAAGTTTCTCAATCTTTCTGTTAAATGATTATAAATTATATTGATGGTATGATGATAGGATTAATACATTTTCATGAAACCAAGGCCTCCCAAGTAGAACATTTTATTTTGTGATCTTCCAAATAATTATGAATTTATAATCAAATACATGGACCCCAAAATTTAGATTTATGATCAATTTTTTCAAGGCTATTTTGCTAAAAACTTTCATAATCTTGTAGTTTTAATGTAGAATTGGATAAATAAGTCCCATTTTAACCCAATCAGTGGTTAATTATGTCTATAAATATATTGGTTAATAATAAATTATCAATGAAAGATAATCAAATGTTAATTTCATATAACAGACCAGATACATACAAGTATCAAATTCCATCCTATATAATAGTATTTGTGTTATACTCTGTTAAATATATAACCACAAGAAACTCAAAGTAATTTATCATATTCTGATATATTTAAGCAGACGCAAACTAAATATAAAATACATTGGTATCTAGAAAAGAATCTAAAAGTTAATACAAATATCAATGAAAAAATTAAGAGGATACATGATTGAAAGATTAGTTGGGACCACAACCAACTATTTGGGGATGTCATATTTTGAGCCAAAGGTATAAATTTTCTATTAAAAGGATTCTCCTTATCTAGATATTTGGGGGGTGATGTGCTTGGTTTGGAAATGTCATATAGTTTAATTGTAACTAATGTTACTCTTGTAACATGTTTATGATTCCAACCTAGTATGCCAATATTCCTAGATTGATCAAGGTTTCATACACATTTCAATCACCCTTCCAGAATAATTGAATTTTGATGACTCCTAAGAAAAGTTAGGGTTCCTCTCTTCTAATATTAGGATTTATGAAGTGCATGTTATTGGGTTTGATCATCACATATAGATTATAATGAAATATATCCTAGATTTTTGGCTTGACCATGACTATGCATTCCCCAACATCTTCAATTTTTGTGAACTCAACCTTTGGTTACTAGATTAGGTGATGGGGGCATAGATTCATAAATGTACATATCATCAAATAAAGGATCCTTTTATTGAATGAAATTACTTGATCCTAATATTAATTATCCATCTGATGCGGACTATTTTTCATATGAAAATTCACATAGTATCATTTGTTTTATTGGTTTATGTCCTCTTAGGACCAGAGGCATTAATATTTAATGAATCAAAAAAATATTTTGAAATTGTATGGGATTAGATTTTTGTACATGAATTTTTCTTTTTTTGTATTTTTTCATGGAAGTTTGAATCTTGGAGGATTTTATTATAGATGAGTGTAGTCAAACCATAGAAGATGAGAGAAGTTCCATAACTATCTGTTGTGATAGTTCTATGATGAGATAATGAGTTTTATTGATCATGTTTTTCCTCATCCAATCACTGAAATTTTTTAACACTTTCATGTAACCTTTTTCCATTCATGTTCTTCATCTAGAATGGTAGTAGGGAAACATGACACTTTCTCAAGTAGTTTATCCTATTTTTCCTAAACATTATCTTATATCTTCTACATAATAGCTTCTAAAATAATAAAAAAATTTATGTGTTATACCAAGGTTTTGTGAATAGTGTAGTAATTATGGTGGTCATTGAGGCCAACCTGAAAAGGAATTTTAGACATATATCGACATAGTAAATTATTTTCTATATCTTTTATAATGTTTCTGTTAACATATTATTCTTCAATGGATTATGTATTATTATTTTGGTCTTCAAATTGAATAATATTCCTCTCCAATATCCTATACAGATAAGGATATTGCAGTTATTTTTATTGTTAGGAGGTGGTTCCACATGATAATGAACCTATTTAGAGTTAGAGTGTGTGTGTGATATAGATTAAGTGTGATGGTATAAAATTCCCCCATGAATATTATAATTCATTTTAATGTTTTTCTATTGAAAAATTGATTTGGTTAACCAAATAGATTCTTCCAACCTCTACAAAATTTAAGAATGTTCACAAAATCTTCCTCAGTACTTTACCAGAATGAGTATAATATGTATCTTTGAATTGAATTTACCTATAGAGATACCCAAAAAAGTATTCTTCAAGATGTTAATGGTTTTGGTAGTATCTCAATCTCTTCCATATAGAAGTGAAATACAAGACTCTCTCAGTGTACATTTATTTTTCATTTGAATGGTGAAATACTATTTTATTATGCAAACTATAGCTGAATTCATTAAAACATTTGGTAGATATTTCGACGCATTGATTAACCTAAAAGGTAAATTCGTATAACATAAAAATGTTATTCCCTCCAATTTTTGTATGAAGCTCTTATGTTGGGTTTACTCTTTATTCTCAATTATTACCATCATGAGGCCACAATGAGATATAAAATATTTTAGGTGATGTTATGGATTCCATGGTACATTGATCATTGGAAACATAGTATTCATAAACTTGGTTAGGGTATTATTTTAATTTACCCATTTTGGGTCAGGATTTTTCTCGGGATTCACTAGAGTATGTTTTCTTTCCATGTAATTCAACTTGGATTACAGTGTCTCAATAGTACCAATGGTCTATGATGGGAAGATAAGCAATAAAAGAGTCTAAATATGTAAAAAATTGGTTAAAGTCAAATGTTGTGGTTCATCAAACATTTAAAGTTGATAATATCAATGGGTTATCTATTGATAATTCATTTGACATAGTTTCATTTTTTTCTCATAATGGTTGGAAATCTAGAAATACTATAGGAATATGGATGAATTTTTTTTCTAATTCCTTGGTCAAGTAGGTTCACAGGCTCATCGTTTTTGTCATGAAAGGTTCTTCCTTTTGAGTGATATATGTTGTGTTGTTATAATTAATCTATTATTGAAGAACATATCAGTTAGGGAAATATCATCTGAGTAATTTGGGGATGAGTTAACTTAGATCGTTCATCTCCACCTCATACAGATCAAATATTTCATCAACTATGAGAGGATTAACTACCTCAGATATTAGGTGGGATGTAGCCAAACCATTATCATTTTTATTGATTTACACACATATAGGGGTTGGGGATTGACATTTGATGGATCCCCCACATTTTTATTGATCATTTTATTTTTCATACACATACCTTCTTTAATCATTTCAATGCGGACAATGATTTAAAGAGAAATGTATTCCTCTTATGATATCGCACTATTATAATGTTCTATAGAATGTTTATTACAAATTATGATGATGTTTAATGGTGAATAATACATTTCAATATTCTCATCATCATTTGAATGGTAAGGGTTGGTCACCTTTAGAGTGTCCATTATGTAGG
The DNA here is from genome assembly GCA_963277665.1 of Viscum album. Lineage (NCBI taxonomy): Eukaryota > Viridiplantae > Streptophyta > Magnoliopsida > Santalales > Viscaceae > Viscum > Viscum album. The sequence continues at coordinate 934,611,454 of OY728157.1, read as the reverse complement.
TGATGATCTTTAATATCATTGGTCTTTTTAACACGTTTCATTGGGATTATACGTTTATAATGAGTTATATTTTCAATTAAGAATTATGTATGGGATACATTGTAAAGTGTAATGTTGATTCAATTTCATGAAAATTTCATCATATTAATTGATAGGGAGAAATATTGGTCATGATACGAGGTTGGATTGGAAGATTCATTTTTTGACGAACCTTTTAAATAGGAAAATGATGTATTTATATAGGGGGAGTAGAGTTAAAAATCCCCTGATACATGTTTGAGGGGATTTATTTTACTCTTCTACCAAAACATGTAATTATATATTTGGAATACATGAAGGATATGACTACGTTGAAAATGCCCCCAACCCTATTTGGAGGGGATGCTCCTGTATTTAAATAGTTGAATATATCATCGCTGCACTCTTAATTTTACATATCCTTGTTTGAGAATGAGTTAGGTATAATGAGTTGTATATATGTGAGTATCTTAGTTCTGAACCCAGTTTGGATTCTAAATGATTAGATTTCGTTAATCAAGAATCATTCTTATAATTTTTAAATTATTGCACCAACAATATTTCAATGGATTTATCTCATCAGTCCTAATGCTTCTGGTATTTGTTCAGGGTTGATTCCTACTAAGTGAATAATCTATTTCATGTGGAACCTTCTTTTGAATGTTTTCTCAAAATGAAATTACATGATTTATTATTTTTATCTTTTGTTGTGTATGGTGTGTGGAAAAATGTAATGCTCCATGCTCACCCAATCCCCTTATATAGACATAAATTGGGATTTATATATCAACTAACACACATGGAACAAATTAGTGAGACATGTTCAATGGAAAACCACATGCTTATTTGAGAATTTGTCATGTCATAATGTTGAAAGGTAAGGAATGAAAATATGAAAATTAAGTTCTTCAATTTTGTTTATGTTATTTTCATATTCATCTTAAGGAATGAATTTTTTATTTTAAAATGGATAATCATTATCAAAAAATTTAAATGAATGTAATGTATTTATTTCCTAGTTTATGTGTATAGAATATCACTCTAAGAATATTATGGGGTGAATACATGATTTTACATCGTATTTGTCCATTAACTTCAAATAATCATTGTGTTCCCATTTTAATTTGCATAGATTCTTCTACTTGGTCTAATAAAGTAGAATTATTCATAGATTCTTCACTGTAAGATGTATGATAAATAGAGATATATTAATTTATATTAGATGATGGAATTAAATGGTTTTTAATATAGCGACTCTTGACTCTTCCATATTGTGAATGAGAAAGATAGTTTTTTTCAATGAAAACACATCAATCATTGATGGCCTCACCTTCTAGAGTTTCTCATGATATGAGGGATTTCATACAATTTATTTTAAATGGGGGTCCTTATCATATAAATTAATTATATCTATATGGGGTACCATTAATGTGAGTTCCATCAGGGGGAGTACAACAATCATAGCTTAATAGTTGGACATAGAGCATAGTCCAACATTGTATACCCTAGGGATTTATATCATGGTGATAAATAAAAATAGGTTGAATTTATGTTTGATTTATCTTTTAACCACAATTAGATATTTTTCAGACTCATCAAGATAGTTATTCTCATGATATAGCTATACATGTCCATGTATTAGGCCTTCATGGTGAATTTTATAGTAGAAATTCAGAACTACTAGCATCAATGTTGGGGTAAATAACTACACAACTAAAACGACTTTTTATATGAAATCATAATGAAAAAAATAGATATTACTCCACCATTGATAGATGTTCCAGTGCCTCAAGAAGACCATTAGTAAACAGAGTGGGGTCATGGTCTTGATTTTAGATTTTAGACCTCCCTTGGTGATAATTATTTTTTATGTTATCTAAGAGTTGTTAAGATTCACTTATTGTGGGAAATGAATTTGATATGATAAGTCCTTCATGATTAACCACTATGTTTATATTTGGTCACATTGAAAAGATTTTATAGATTTGGTAGGTACGCATATCAACCCTAGTGTTTCAATTGAAATGGACCAATAATAACCAGCAGTAATATGAATATGTGTCTAATTCTACACAAAAAATTTCATTGGAGTTTTCCAATGAAACCCCTAGATATGAGAAGGACTATGTTCCTACATCTGAGTAGAATTCACATGATATTGGATTTATACTCCAATGCTAGGTTATATTTGGTTCCATTTTTCCAATTCCTCAAATAATATTATCTAGATACGTTGAAATATTTATATAATGGGGACATGGATAGAGCCCTTCACCTCAATGTTTTCCGGATGAATCTGTTGAATTTTACAGTAAGAAAGAGAATATAATAAAATTATTTAGTCTGAGAAGGGATATGATAAATCTCATATCAACCAATTCCTTATGGAACATTATAAGATGCATCATGTGTTAAGGTAAGACATGGGAACTCCCTCTATTTTTTTCTGAAAAATATAAAAAAACTTTTCTATGTTCTTTAAAACATTGTTGGAAGACATGATGGGAATTGGGAAGAATATAGGCATCCTAATTGATTACCACAATGGTATGTTGGAAAAAATATTGATTAGAGGTGGGTATGTAGGGAAATTATAGTTATTCAATATTTGAACCTTGAAATGTTTTCCTCATCGCGTATGCCTACTTTACCAGATTTGGGGACCGCAAGGGGGAATCCTCACCGGTCTAAGGGTTACGTGTTACACGAAACTAGTGGAGGTGGCTACTCGAAAGATACATTCATGGGACTATTGTTTTATTGATATGAGGAAACTATTATTCTCCTGTTATATGTCCCTAAGATATGGGATTAATTTTTTTTGCATTATAAAGAGAGTCTTCCAAAATTATTCCAAACAGAAAAAAGTTCTTTTTTAATATTTATAATTTTCTATGTTGGGAGGATGGTTTGCTATGTTTATGTCCTATAGAGAATTGTGTGAGGTATCTAGGGTCAGGAAGGTACCATTATTATGTTAATACTAGATTATCACATTTAACTAATGTATATTAAGGCATTGGGAGGGTGAATATATCATTTCATTGGATGAGGATTTATCTTGTGTGGCAGTAGATGTGTACATTTTTCATTGATTTAATTATTCCATTTTGGATTTAAGGCAGTTATAGTGAAAGTTCCTAAGGTTGTAAAAATAAAAAAACAAGAAAACATTTAAATTATCATCAAAATTAAAAAAAAATCATGCATTGTAGTTTTCTTAAGAGGATTTACATTTGGACAATTATCATACAAAAAATTATATAAGATTAAATGGCCGAATAATTCAGTGACACCATCATTTGGGTTAATAATGTTTTAACATTATGTTATCCATTTTTGAATGACACCAAATGATGTGGGGCTGAATGGTTATATACATACAATCCATGTTATCCAAAAGGTTTCGAAAAAGATGCATTTGTGGAACCTGAAAGAGACATTGGTAATAACATCCCTGAAGGATTGTGGACCTACTTTCTAAAGAAAGTTGTTCATTCATAATTTTTCCAACTATTGTTAAGAACTCACATTGGTCCAGACTATGGGAGTGTAGTCTCATCACAACCACTTAGGGGGTGTGGGGATATCAAATTTTCCTAGACTCTCATATATAATATAAATACATATTCATTGTTCCTTACCAAATCCCACAAATGGGGATCATTGTCTTTATCATAAGAATAAATTATTGACATGATATGATGTAAATCCATATACAGGTATCATATATTCTCATCTTTTTTTAGTTAAATATTAATAGATGCTAGTTATAAGACACATTACTTGGAAATCTTGAATTTATCATCATCCATAGAGATGGTTGTTTATTTGATGTTGGTATTTGGGTAATGAGAAGGGATTTGTATGTATCCTTATGAAAGAAATTAGAACACATGTATTTTGGTGCTGCTAAATAAGACATTTCATAATATTTTAGGTCATGTGACAAAGTCTACATAAGGATTTTCAATACATTTTGGCAGGGAATGAATGAACCCCATTTTTTCTTGAGGTATTAAATCTTTCACTATCTATTAATTTGTTGTTTGAATTGTTAATTACAGCCTAAGGAGATCTTATTTTGAGGACACTGGTATATACGGGAATTCTGTGGCCTTTTCAAATACCAAAGCCCAGATTTTTTGATGAAAAGGAAGAGTCACACTATTAGCATAAACTATTTAGCAAAGTCTCACATGGTTATTATATACAGTGTGAGGCCAAATAGTAAGGAGCTATATTCCACATGTTTTGAGAAAACATTTCAGATATAGATGTATACCCATGATAAAACTAAAAACATCTTGATAGAGGCTCTTTTCATGATTTTCACACGGTTATCAAAATAATGATTACTAACTGTGTTATGTTCCCCTCCTCAAAATGGTGGGTACATGGTTGGAATATAGTTTGGCCACCCGTACTGCAAAACCATGGGGCCAATTTTTTGGGGTAAAATTATGAAACATTTTTTCATTAATCCTTCACCCTAAATTATATTTCACATATCTTCCTAAATTGTGCAAGTCCCTATTGGAGACCCCATAAAATTTATTTCATGTATATTTATCTCATTATTTTGTTCAATCGTGGATTCAAGAGTCGATCTTCTCATTGGATCCATGACAAAGAGTACTCAATTAATATTTTGGGCATTATTCATTATTCTTGGAATCAGCTGTGCAATTTAGGTGAAAGCTAATATGCCATATTTTTTGGGTTTTTTATGTTCCTATATTTTATCCAGATTTGAGTAAAATCTAGATATTATAATAGATGATAACTCTACTATAGGCCTATGGTAGGTGGTATTGTGGTTTTCCCACTATGATGAGTTGTTTATATATATGTCTTTATGTCGTGCACCTGATTTTATGAGCATCACCATTGAGATGGATTTTAATCTTTGAATTAAATGGATATGTAGGACATATATAATTAATGAGACCATTGATAACAATTAGATGTTTTGAACCTTAAATTTGAACCAACCAATGTGTGTGTCGTTCAATTAGTTGGATAGCCATGGGTGGCATATTAATTTTGTTACCTTTATGTTGGGATATTTTTCACTTCTAGGGGATATAAAATTATGAACTATATGATTTATGTTTAATTGATTAATTAAATGGGATGGTTGACTATTACCTTGTCATTTATCTATGTAGTTTTGTTTATTAGGAATGAGATACTTATCATATTCACATTCCCACATGAGATAATAATGAGGATAAGACTTCTAATCTTAGCCCATGCATTCTACCACCTTTTAAGGTGAGGTTTATATGAAATGATCCTAGTGATGACCTTTGAATTACTAAATTTAATTTGTTTAAATGTTTATCATACTCATTGGGTGACACATGGGTTCTCATACAAACTCCCTAGATATACTCATTTTGATACTGCCTTACTTATGCCTCATTGACACATGGAATACTTAGTGGACATCAAAGGATGGATTCAAAAGCATTACTGATATGCAAAAAGTGACACATGGACTCCTTAAATAGACACCCATGGATATAATCATATTATCAATTTCATATTTTTAGGAGTTAGACTTGGTATCCCCTAATGGATTGTTGAGGATCAACTCAAATGGAAATGATGTTATACCACACCTAGTGTTCTATTAGGATTCCATTGAGGAAAGAGTAGGATGGACTAGTATAGTGTTTGGATAATGGTATGCCTGGAGTGATACTTTCTTTCCAAATAATGAATTCCAAGGATAAGTATAGTTATAAATTTAATTCTTAATGAAATGATTCATATGATTCATCTTCCAAGACAAATAACCATAATAGATTCAGTCAGAGTCATATTCATTATTTGTGTCCTGGTTAGGAAACTCCTATTCACATCTTCACAGGGGATGTTGGTCTATATGCTTGATCCTGATACATTTATATTAAATAATATGGATTAATTAGAATAGATTTACAATTAATTGAAATTGGAATGATTGTTTATTTAGAGACATTATGGTTATGACCGAAGAAGGTAATAAAGGATGGGTGTATATGCGAACCTCAACTTTTATGTGTTGTTTACTTTTATCATTTACCTCACATACTCTTTTATTTAATTAATTTATTATTATTAATATTTTGACTGACTAGATTTAAATAGACTTTTTGTTAGTTACATACTAAGGTTTTATCTCACAACCTATTTAAGGTATAGTTGGGTATTCGGAAAGACTCTTTTTGTTTAGGTAGGGACATGGGAATGCACCCACAGTTTGATACATGATATTGTGCCACGATTAGTTGCATGGGAGTACCGGATATAGTTGAGGTTCATGATGCTATCAAGATATAGTGATTTTTGGTCTTTTTAAAATTTTGATAGTTGTGTGGTACTGATACTAGTTATACATGTTGGTCTATTTTTTAGACATATGACATGATCATCCCTATATATGAGATTCTATGTTGCCTTGTTATATATATTTTTCTATCTTTGGATGTTATCTGTTGTCTAATTGATTTTTTTTCATCTACTATTTATTTTATGTTATTTCCATTGTGTTACACTCTGACAAGAGTCCATAGTCTCCCCATATAAGCACCATGTTCCCTTGTCTCTAGTTAGTAGCCTCTTGTATTTGAGAAGAGGCTCTTGAGGCTATCTGGGAAACTTGGCTCAAGGCACAGTTTAGTGTCATCCATTTCTGGGATGTTACCAAGTGGCATCGAAAAGTCTTTTCTAGTTTGATTTTATATTTTGAGACAATATATGGTATACGAAGGAATATTAATTTTGGAATGAGATATTCTTAGGAGCATCGTACATGCGTATTGAAAAAATCCAAACATCCCTGAATAAACGTGATAGTTTTTAGATTTTTATATACTATTGTTATTTGATTCCACCACTGGGTTATGAACATGAATTGTGATATTAATAATGATAAAATTTTAGGTTTTAATTTATTCCAACCAACTGAGATAAGGGTATTCGATCTCATTCATAATTTTATATATCAGGTAGAATTCACATTCAATGAATTATTCTATGATATATAGGGTTCATTCATTGATTGTATGATATTGTTTTATGTTCGTTGATTGATATAACTACGTCTTTATAAATAATTATTCAAGGAATCAGAAAACATGGTTGGTACATAGATTTCCTATTGTAACCCAACCAGTGTTTTCTTAATTAGGATAAAATAGACACCCTATATATCAAATCATGGCATCTGAGTCATGGGATATGACATACATAGATTGGAAGGTTTTATTGTGTGGAATAGGTGGATGCCTTATTTTGGTTTTTGAGGATTATAAACCATTATATATCATCATTTCACAAAAAAATTGGGTCAACCATTTAAAATTATTTTTAATATAATGGAAATTATTATTAAAATAAAATATAAATTTGAATAGAAATATAGATAGATTGACCCAGACCCAACATTTGTTTTCATAAGTATGAAATGTCTCTTATTTTCTTTTGATTCATAAATCACCTAGACATGACTCAAGTAAAAAAAATATAGGTTTGATTCATATAAAATATGGATTGTATCTATCATATTTTAATGTCTAAACTTTTACCTGTGATCTTTGATAATGTTCTCTTCCTAGGCATGTGATGGGAATTGTAGAGACATGCCACCACAACAAACATCGGTCATATTCTAGGAGGGTGGTGATGAAAACAATCTGAAGGCAGTGGGTAATGAGATATAGATGGATCATAAAATAGTTATATCAATTTTACCATCAATTTTACTAGTCATAAGTGGTGAATCATTGTTTTGTGTAAGGGGTTTTTATGTCATGAGGACTTTATGGGGAGAACCATTGCCAACAAATCTATTGCTGCCCTAACACATGTCTTCCAACAACAGTATCCACCCATTTTTTAGCATATTGTAGACCACAAGATATATAGTAATTGATAAATTCCATTCAATATATCTTCAAGAATCTAGAGACTTATCTTGAGATGATGGTAAATCCCACTACTTATATGTTGTGTGATTTTAACAAGAGATGTTAGAATGTCATTACTCAGATGGAACTTCATCAGTACATGATTGGAAGGTTTTTTATATGTAATTCTATGATATATTCTATCCAGATATGTTGATGGTTTATAGGTACCTCGTTTGCATACACTAGAAGCATGTATCATTATCAATTATGTGTTTTTGGCCCATTTAACAGTGCTCCAGAGAATTGCACCTATTTTTATGTGTGATGATTTATCTACAGATAGTTGAATTTAGGATGGTATAAGGTAAAATATCCAACAGTATGTTAATGTATTTTGTTTGACTACATTTTAGGAAATAATGAATCCAATTCTTATCATATATCATAACCAGAAGGAGGACGGTGGAGCAAGACGTGTTTGTTTAGTACCTTGATCTTGTAATGCATTGACTATCTATAGGGAGATTTTACTAGAGATTCCATGTGGTGATTTTTTTAGATAGAGACAATACTTAGGTAGCTTGGTGAGGTGCCACCATTGTGGTAGATTAGTACATGTGAGATCTAAGTGCATGAGAGGCATTCTGAAGTACTGATCTTTGAGTGGGATGGACCATCTACGACACTTTTGTAGAACTTTTCCTTTGACATCCAGGGAGATTTCCTTTCAACCAACTCCACATAAAATAGAAGGGTCATTATCTTTTTTCAAGAAGTAATATATAGTAAAACTATCCAATCTGGCCAGGTTTTTTGTTCATGAATTTGGTAGTCAGACCAAGGATTCATAGTGATACCATAAAAAAGTTCATTATGATATATAGGCTATATCATAGGGACGCCAATCATGAAAAATATAAATAGTGAAAATCAACCCTAGAGGATTAAAATCTAGGACCTTCTACTATGATAGGTATTATTCTAGTTGCCTTTACGTTTTCATCTTCCCTTTTGGATACATGAGATTCTTATATCATTATATTTGTTCCATTTTAGTGATCCTTAGTCTCATTGTTAAGTGTTATGATAGGGTTATGATCCTTCATAATCTATGGGTCATTAAAAAAGATGATTTTTTTCAATTTTACGAGTGCCTATAAAATATTGGAATGTTATATTTTTTTGATACCTATTTTTCCATAACATGATAGGTTTTGAAATTATTCTCATGATGGAATGTTTGGTTCCCTTTTTTTATTTCTGTAATTTATCTCACCTATGGGTGACCATTACATCTATATGGGGTGGATATTTTATTCCTAATAATGAATGTGATGTCTAGGAAATCTGAGGTGGAACTCATCATCATGGGCTAGGTGGGATGATATCCTATATTGTGATTTTTTGTATGGATGATCGGGGAACACATCTGTAAGATTTACTTCTAGTGGTTGATCACATAATGGAAATTTTCACAGAAACAATTTTAGGATTAAATCATTAGTGATTGGTAGTTTTATCTATCAAACTATTTCTAGGATCTAAACTAGTATCCAATTATCCTTATCAGATGGATATAACTAAGATGTAGGACCTCTAGAGTTATCTATAAAATTTAGATGAAAATTGATTTATCTGGACTATTTCTTTTCCATGGGGTTCGCTAGACCATTCAATAGAAAATGTGGAGGGTAACCTTAAGCTACGAATTGATTACAAGATATTAAACAAAGTGATGTTTAATAATCGGTTTCCTCTACATTTGATAGATGACCCCTTCGACAATCTCTAAAGATCTGAGGTGTTCTCTAAAATCGAATCGACATCAACATGTCTTCAGGTTCATGTATGTCCTTCATACAAATCTCGCACCACCATTCATATTAGGTATGATCTATATGAGTATTTGGTTATGTTTTTCGATCCCAAGAACACACCAACAGTTTTCATGAATCTAATGAATTGTGTTTAACATCCTTATCTAGAATTGAATATCATGGTATTCTTGGATGATATATTAGTGTATTCTCACAATCGACATAATCATTCAAAACTTATTGAGATTATATTAGATATACTATGATAGAATTAGTTATACAATTGGAATAGAATGTGACACTTTTAGATGGATCAGATTCGCTTATTGGGTCGCATTATCTAATATACAATAGTATCAGTTGACTTTGAGAGGGTAATAATTGTTGTTTCATAGAATAATCCCAAGAACATCTTTGATATATGATTTCTCTTAGGGATGGATGGTTATTATAGGTGTTTCATAAAAAACATTTGATTCTATGAATTTTCAGTCACATGATTTAATAAGAAGGTTGTGAAGTTAGAATTGTACGATATATGTGATTTAGCCTTTCATGATTAGAAATGGAGATTGAAATTGACGTCGACAATGATTTTTCAAGAACTAATAAGAAGCTACACATTTTATTGAAACACATCACATATCGTACATTCAGCAGAGATGATGCAGGGTTAGATTCATGGCGTATGGGTGTCAGTAGTTATGGCCACAAAAGAGTAACTACCTGATGCATGATCTCAAGCTAACATAAGTTGAAAATCGGGCTATTTCCACAGACCGATATCCTTGGTTTTAAAACTATAGTTGTATGACATTTTTCTAGGGTATATAGCCACAATTTAACTAATTCATGGCCATATCCCATAGCTATAACTACGATTTTCAAAACTATGTCTATAGGTCTCCCGCCCATGCATTGAAGAAAAATTTTCTAGTGGAAAATAGAGTGGGAGGATTTATTACCACGATCATTATGATACTTCAATAGTTTTTAATAATATTTATGATATATTATATATATGTACTCAAATATAATCATGGTATTTTTGTTATATGTTTAAGGTTAAGGGTGAGGTACAGAGGTCGAATCCTATCAGTGAATTATTATTTTTTTGGCCATTAAAATGGTGTTCTCAGGCTATTTCAAAGTCTTTAACGATGGATATAGGTAAACTTCCATAGTTGAAAATGATGATACCTATTTCCATATTTATATCACCCATGATTTGTAAACAAACATGGTTGTATGCTATTCCAGAGTTTTGGTCCTTATTCAGGCAGTTTTCTACCATGGAAATAGGAATGTTTTCTAGTTTTGTAGTGGTAGTTGTTCTTGTTTTATTACATTACATACACTATTTACTAGGATTGAATTTATTGGAATATATAGAAAAAAACATTAGTTTCATATTTATATAGCAAGATCTAAATATGATAAAATAGATGTGGGATGAGTTCATATCATTTATTAACACTAATATTTCTTATATGCCTTGTAAAGTAAATGTAGTGGCCAACGAAATGAGAAGAAATACTTTGATACATGCAGTTTTGAAGCCCAGTAGTGAGTGAAATCTTATAGATTTATTCATTGAGATTCATATAGAGGTGAAAAACATCCCGGGAAGTAATTTCACTTTATTCTTATATATGACTTCTAACCATATTAATACAGTTAAGATGCGGCAGTTATCATATTTTGAGGGTCTAGTCTTATGGGAGAGTGTGGTAGCTGAGGAACCTCCTCCTGTTTGGACCAAATGTGAGGATAAATTTCTATGTATAAATGGTTGTATATGGGTTTCAACAGACATTTGAGAGGATCTGATGCATCATTTTCATGCTTCTTCTTGGTTAGTGCACCCTAGGTTCACTAAGAAGTGTTAATATTTATATAGTCAATAATATTTTTTATGTATCAAAATATATTTATCTAGTTTTTTAATGAGGTTTTCTAATTTTCATCATGTTATGGAGGAAAATCAACTAGTTCCCTAACATTTACACCGGCATCCCGTTATCTATTGGAAGTGGGTTGATATTTTGAAGGAATTTCTGATATGTTTACCAGGGTCACTATGTGGAATTAATTTCATTTTGGTTATTGTGAAATGATTAAAAATGATACTTATTTCTTACCTACAATGGAATCCATTTCAATAGATGAGCATGGGAGGTTGTATATCTACGAGACAATACAACTTCACAGGGTCCATCATAGAATCATTCAAGATATGGAGTCATGGTTCACTTCACAGTTCTAGAAATGGTTATATAGGGATCTTGTTGAACATGTGCTTCCAAGAAAAACATACAACCCTCAGACCTATGGCTAGATATAGTTCACAGTACATGTTCCTAAGGATATGTTATGGGCACAGGTCTTGAATTTTGGGGGCTCATGAGTGAGGCATTTTCCCATTGTTGAGTTTTCCTACAACTATTCATTCCATGATACTACACAGATGGTGCCTTATGATGAATTTTATGGTAGACCATGTATATAAAAACATTACTGGTTAGAGGCCGGAGAGGCATCTTTAATTGGACATCATCTCATACAAAATACTATGGGGTAGGAATAATTGATTTATAAGAGGATGTCTACTGCACAGTCTTGAATAAAATCTTATTACAATCACCACATATGACCAATAGAGTTTCTGGTTGGGGATCTAGTCTTTTACATATATCACTAAAGCAAGGACACTGGAGTATCCAGTTATAAGGTAAACATTCACCGTGATATTTCAGGACACTTGATATTCTGGAGTAATTCAGGCTAGTAGCCTATCAGTTGAGATGTCCTCAAAGGCATCAAGCCATAGATGACATATTCCATATATCTCAGCTATTATGTCATCATTTAGTTTCATCTCATGATTTTCTTCATGAGGATATTGAGTTATAGGTAGATGAATCCTGTGAGGAGCATCTAATTCATACTATGGATTGTAAAATGAATGTTTTTTATGGTCAGTTAATTCTTCTAGTAAGGGTTTTATGGATGAATTCTAAGATATAGGACAAGAACTTGGAGTTGGAGGCTAATGTATGGATTTTTTTTTAATATTTTTCACATATTATGATTCACCACCCTTGGAAAGACCTTTTGGGATGAATTGAATTAAGGGAGTGTTTGTAAGATGCCGATTATTTATTGAGGTAACGAATATTTTAAATTCAAATAATTTTTGGTTCAAATGGTTAATTATAGCCCAATGATATATTATATTAATGTAATCAGTGTATTATAGAACTCGAGGCTTGTTCGGATCTGAAAGACCATTTTTTTAAAATGGGTAATCCATGTGATTTGAAGAAACTGTGTTGGGAAGGTTGTATGGTTACTCATAACCATGTGGTGTTACCTAGTGCAGATATATAAGACTCATAGTATTAGAAATATTTTTGTATAGATTCACACACTCGTTAAAAAACTATAGACATTTAGAATGTGGTTTTTTTCATGTTTTGGAGATAGTTAGTGAAACTATGCATTGTAACTATCCTTAGGTACCCTTTATATAGAAATGGATGCATCATTGGTTCACTATTTGAAATAACTATGTGAAAAAACCATGTGGAATATTTTTTTGGTTAAAATAATGAAATTTTCTTTAATTAATCCTTTTATCTAAATTATATTTCACTTCTCATCCAACATTGGGCAACAAAATGTTATAGATCCCCTTGAAGCTATTTAATATATTTTGGTCTCATTCTTCTATTTGATCTCGGATTCAATAATTAATCATCTCATTGGATCTATGTTTGTGAGTAATCAATTCATTTATTTACATCTTCATTATTATTTTCATTAGATGCCCTATTTAGGTGCAAGCTCATATGGCCTATTTTCGGGGTTTTATCCATTCATCAATTTTCTCTAGATCTGATTCTAATCAAGAGGTGATAATGGATGATCACTCTACTAAGGACCATTATTCGGTGGTCTCATTATTTTCCTTCAATGTTGAGGTGTTTATATATTTATCATTTAGTTCCAGGCCTGATTTTTTGAGTGTATCCCTTCAATAGATTTTCATTCTTTAATAAAATGAATAGTTATGAAGTATGTAATTAATGAGACAATTGATAACGATTAATGTCCATGAACATTGAATTGAACCACCCCTTGGTTTTGTTTTTTAATTAGTTTATCAACTATAGGTGGCATATGAATTTGATTAACTTAGAGGGGAACTATTTACCCATTCTCTGGGATGTAAAATGAATAATTATAAATTGAAATATGAGTTTATTAAGTAAAGGTGATGGATAACCATGACCTTAGGATATGGGCATGTAATTTTATGATTAATAAAGAGAATATTATTATATTGATATGAACACATGAGATAATTATGTGGTTAAGAATTCTATTATTATCCCATTACATGAGACACCTTCTATGGAGAGATTTAAAAGAAATTATCATTGTGATGTCCTTTGAATTAATTAATTGACATTGATTAAATTTTTTCAGTATTCCTTGAGTGATGCATGGGTTATCATAATATCCCCATCGAATCACTCATTTGGATAATTCCTTACATACACCCAAGTTACACCAGGACTCCTTAGTGCACTACTAATGACAAAATCAGAGGCATTACTGATATGTTCTAGATTAACAGGTGAAAGCCATATATGGAATGCCAACGATGGTAATTGAGGTTCAATTGTATTTATGTTGGGATTCATAATTGGTCTCTATTAGTGGAATGTTGGGGATAGACTAAAATAGAAATGTTGTTATACCACACATTGTGAGGTATTGCGATTCCATTGGGGAATTCCTAGGATGGTCTTATAGGGTTCCAAGTTCATGATACGCCCGATGTGATACTCATATTCCAAAAATGAAATTATACGGAAGAGCTTAGGATCATAATTGAATAATTAATGAAATGATTTATATTACACATATACCAAGACAAATTAGAAGACATGACTTGGTCAAAGTATTATACTTTATTAATGGTTTGGATAAGAAATGGTTGGTCATATCCTTACAGGGGATGCAAGGCTATATGCAATTTCTTGAAACATATTTATTAAATAAGATATATTAATTATAAGAACATGTTAATAAATTTTTATAGGAATGATTTTTTTGTGACATCTCAGCTAAGGCCTATGTTGATAATAGAGGATGGGTGTCCATGGGAACCCAAACCATTATGGGTTGTTTAATTTTAGCATTTCCCTAACATGTTTTATTTCAACCTTAAAACTTTCATTATTATATATTCAATGAGTTGATGTAATAAAACCTTTGGTTGGTGACGTACTTGGATTGTATCTCACACCATGTTTGGGTTGTCATTGGATGACCAGATGACCTATTTTGACACAGGTAGGGATAAGGGAAATTGGCTGTAGTTTGATACATTATTTGGTGACTTTATTTGTTATAGGAATGCAAGGGACCAATCTGGTATTATGTTCCTACCAGGTGACTTTTATTTTTTTCTTCTTGGTATTTTAATACTTTTATTGTAGTGATACCATGTATACCTATTTTAGAAATTTTGTATACACATGGAATGATCATTATTGTTTATTAGACTCATTGTGTCATTGTTATATATTTATATATCATTATTTGGATACTATCTATTTTTTGATTGATTTAATACTTCCACGAATGATTGTATTTTTCTACCTCTATGTTACACTCTCACAATAGGGAATAGTCACCCTACATACACAATCAAGGCCCTCATTTCTAGTCGGAAGCCTCTAGTGTTTAGGGGGATGTGATTGATTCCATGTTTCCAATTAGGTTCAGGGAACCATTTAATGGAATCCATGTCTGGGATGTTACAATTAATTCTAAGAAAAATGTTATTAACAAAGGCTGGTGTGGGACTTACACACAATATTCCCATTATAGTTGACCCTACATGGAATTTGGCATGACTAGATCAAGTATATCATTCAAGGAATTTAACTATATGAAGATATATCTTTGGGGGAATATAATTCGACGAGGAAGAAAAGATTTGTCATATAAGTAATATGGTGATAATATTAGAGGTATGATATCATTGGGAATATGGGAAAATTAGGACATTTGTGGATTAAAGGAGTTCAGTTTGAATCTTAGAGATGCATATTATGTATCCTATGGAGATAATAATCGACGACCAAGTAGTCTATCATTCTTAGTAGTTAAATATAAGGGAAGAATGATATATATTTTTTAATATGTTATTTAAATTATCACCATTAATATATATGCCCATATGAGTCTTGTACAGCCTAAGAAACAAGAGATATAAGAAGATCTTCATATCACACAATAACATCTGGATGGGAATTAGACCTAGATTATATACTAATTGATTTAAAATTCTTACTTATCTATTTGTTTATGGGGATATGGATGTGGAAGGTATTGAAGGTATGATATATTGAAATAATTTATAGGGGATTACTCCATGAGGGATTCCCATGGTGGACATTTTCTCGACATACACTGCTAGATTGGGGTGGGGATATGGTGGGGTGCTTGGGAAGAATGATATGGTTTATCCATCCTCCTATTCTTCCCATTTATAAACCCCACACTAGGAATTAAGTATCATTTTATTGAAAATAATGGGATGGATACTGCCCATTTTTCAAAAAAAATCAAGTATCATATAGAAAGTTAATTTTTTTATCTGGAACTAAGAACCATCCAACAACTTCATCCAAATCTCGGATCCTTATTACCTTGGTAATGAATGATTTTGAACATCATGAGGACCCAAATACAAGGTAGGTGATTTGGAAGACATATTTTACTATAGGAATTCTTGATAGAAGGGGGGACACAATTGTGTACCCTATACCCTGATCGTTCACTTGTTGATGCCTCATAGGATTCCAAGATTTAACATTCATTGGTTATTGGAAATGGTTAGAGAAAATAGATTTGATACTTATAGGGGAATAAAATAAACCCAAATGTTTTACAGAAGGAAAGTGGTGATAGATGTGGGGATAATACCATAAAGATACTGCATTCCACATATTTTCCCCACTATACAGCATGGAGATTTCATAGAGTGGGATATTATGCAAAGGAGGTTTTTTCATAAAGGGATTCATTTGAGAATGGTAATATTTTCTATTAAAAAATACTTTTAAAATTATGAGTTTACTTTATGAGTCTTCCCTCTCATTGTGATAAGTATATTTCCTTTGTTTCATGGTGAGTTTCATAAAACTATATTTTATTTATCTTAGTATTTATCTGATTTTTCACTAAATTATACATGTCATTCTTTGGGGAAACCATTGGGTGGTAAAATTTGATATAAGAGTAATAAATGTCATGAAATTATGAGCCACATATAATATCAAATTCTATGCAGTGGGTCTTAATCGATGCTTTATCTGTAAACAATTTTTGTTTGTGTGGGTGTGAAGTAACCATCTAATGATGCAAAAAAAAATCGGTCGGTGTGGATTCATCACCACACACCGTCAACAATTATAATTTATAGAATCACTCTATGGTGGAGGGAATTTCATAACATATATGTCCTATATGGAAAATGATAATTGGTTTGTGGTTTCATATACATCTCTATATTTATTTTCATTCTAATATACTTTGACCTGTTTTTGGCCCCCAATATCCTCTTGATAGTTTTTTATATTCTTAAGAACTTTTTAAGTATATTAGAGTGTCATATTAGATTCTTTGAAAATTCAATGATACTAATTTTATCGTAATGTATTTACATTGGTTTGTTAAAATATTCATCTTGATAATATATTTTGTCTTTAATCAAAAGTTTTTCAGAACATAATTTCACAAGAATGATATATTCTATAAAATCCATAATATGATATTTCATCTCATTATTTTTTATCTTTCCAATGAACTTTTCTCAATAATGATACATCATCATATTATAGAAATTCTATACACAACGTCTCTACCCAAATATACATATATGGGTGCTAAAAAGTATTATTCTAATTTTTTAAATTAAACAAAGACATAATCATGTATACCTTTAATATAACTTATGATTTTATTAGTTGTAATGAGAATTTCATTCTTCATGTAACAATGAAGCCAAGTACCTACCCATGTATCGTAGTTAAAAAATAATGTTTTTTATAATATATAATACAATATTTTAATCCTTTCATGTGATAGTGTAGGAAAAATAAGCTTTTTATGTTTTTGATTTCCATGTCTAGTTCAATCTAGGATTAGGGTTTAAACTGGTTTGTAGTCATGTATGTCAAATTTATTCAATAACTGTGTCGTATATTTTATTATAAAATAAATTTATTACATTTGTTTCTCCATTGAATTTAGAGAACAGATCTAATCACAACAATAATGGATCTAACAAACTCTAAACTCATCAATTTGATAAATTCATATACTAATTTTTGATTCCATCACATAATATGGATGTTATCATCTTATTCAAGTACTATAAACTTCTCTAATTTAGATGTCATTATTAAGAGATTATGATCCAAACCAACTGTCTTAAATTGTAGAATCTTATAATATGATTCCAATCAATCATACCAAACCCCAGATTTTTTTAAATCCAAATAAATATAATCAATAGAACACTTTTAATTCAACTTAATTTATTTTCATACACAATGGTTATTTAAAGTACATGTCTTTTTCTTACTGTAGTCAATTCAAGAAATAATTGTAAACAAATAGTTGAGAAAAATTATATCCCTTCGAAAAATATATTAACATGTAACGAATTTCATATTAATTTATGAATTCTAGTATAAATTGTAAATCAATATTTTTTTTGATCATAGCCTATATAAACTAATCTTTACATCAAAACAATCACCAT